>CM077159.1:138008560-138608560 GCA_039583875.1 Platanthera guangdongensis
CCAACGTGATGTCCACTACTCCAAAGCATAGGAATGAAGTACAATACACAGTAACAATGGCCTTAATGTCTTACATTTTGTTTACTCAAAATTACATGTTTTCCAACCTACATCACGACAGGCCCGGCCGTCACAAATAAATAAAGCTAGTAAACACTCAATTTAGTCCTTCGAGGGTCGGCTCAGCAACTTGGGCTTTAGTCCGCTATTTAGCACTCAGCCCCGCAGCACCTAAAACAACGATCCACCGCACGGTGGCAAACAAAGGCAACGGTCAGCTATGCTGACCACATTATAACGATCTCGCCCCCAACTCAGGGCGGCGATGCTCTTTCCCTGCACTTTGTTAGTATAATCTAGCAGTATAGTGTAACAACACAACAACAAAGGCATAGGCACTCACGACCACACACCTCGTGCACTCAGTGCACATTCTCGGTGAACCGGTCAATGTCATGTCAATTTAAGCCATAGACACCCCAGTCTCACCACCGCCACTTGGACGGCCAATCTTGCGAGCATTTTTGTCTTCCCAGCATGGGTCACGTCAATTTAAGTCATAGACCGTTGAAGACCGTCATCTATGCCAACGACTCCCACCGAACGACATAGAACGGTATGGTTCCGCCTGACCCGTTGCTCACGTCGCAACGTCAATTTAAGCCATATGCGCGGGTCAAACCTCCCCGAGTCTTGTTTCTGTCACACAATTCACATAACCCGGTTATGTTCAAGTTGGCTCCCAGCCACCATGTTGGCAGAATCACGCATCTGCCCAGTTTTCCGGGTGCACCTTGGAGTTAATCCCCAAGGCTCCCTGCTGCAATCTACCGCGTAGAAAACCCGAAAAATAACCAATTGCATGGAGTCTTCTCCGACCATTTATGCAATGCAACATCACCAATCCAGACCAACTTGTCCGGGTAGGCTTCACACACCATGCCTATATCCATTCTCGATTACAGACTCTACATGTACACAACAGGGACAATTCATGTCTACCCGAAGGAACGCCTCAACTCACCGCAAACTCGCGAGAGAGGGCTTCCTATGCAAAGGAAAAGAGAGCTTCACATGCTCAAGTAGAGAATCATTACTCTAGCGTTCTTCCTTGGCGCCATGGAAAAGTATGCGGATGAAAAACACCGCACCCTCCTTGCCTCCGTAGATCCGAAGTCGGCTCGCGATTTGGAGCTCCGAAACTCCACCAGTGACCGGATCTAGCCTTCTTCTTCCTCTTTGCTCTCCCCTCTCTCTAGATCTTAGACCGAGAACCAGCGAACAGAAAAATGAGGGATTTGAAACCCTAATCCCGGGTATATCCAGTAGGAATAACCCCCAGCCGTCGGATCCCAAAATAATGAAACGAACGACTATGATCCAGGCCTGAAGTGGGAAAACTGGGCCGAACACCGCACGGTTCACGATCCGTCCGCGTCAAACGCGAACACAGCTTGTGTCGAGACATTTTGTCGAGACCCTGTCGACACCCTGTGTCGACACCGCAGCCTTTGTGTCGACACCAGATGGGGCTCCTAACGCTGGCTGTCACACTTTCAAATGTTGGGGCGTTACAACTCTTTCCCTCTTAAAAGAATTTCGTCCTTGAAATTACATAAAGGAAAGAGACATAAAACTTAAACGGTACCTGAGTGAAATAACTCCGGGTACTCCTCAAGCATGGTCTGCTCTCACTCCCAAGAGAGCTCTTCCCGACCGCAATTGTCCCAACGGAGCTTGACCATCCTGATCTCTTTATTGTGTAGCCGCTTGACCTCCGAGTCTTCAATACGTACGGGCTTGACCTCCGTCGTCAACCCACTATCGACCGGCACTTGATCGACCACGATCACTTGCGTAGGCTCTTGCACCGCCTTCCGTAGCACCGATATATGAAATATATCATGTAGACCACTAAGCTCCACTGATAGCTTCAACCGATAAGCTGCTCCACCAATCCGCTCCAGAACCTCAAACGGTCCCAGATACTTCGAGCTTAGCTTCTTTAAGCGCCGCACCCACGAGACACCCTTGAACGGCTTGATTTTCAAGTACACCCAATTGCCGACAGCGAACTCCACGTTGCTGTGCTTGGCATTGTAGTACTTCACCTGCCGGTACTTAGCGATAAGCAACCTCTCTCGAATCGTTCGAACCAAAGACGTAGCATCAACCACCTCTTGGCGCTTGTACAACTTTGACTCACCCGTTTCCAACCAAAATAACGGCGTGCGACATCTTCTACCATAAAGGGCCTCGAAGGGCGTCATTTGTATGCTTGCATGGTAGCTATGGTTGTACGCTAACTCCACCAAGTATAGATGATCTTCCCACTACTTCCCGAAGTCTAGTACACACATGCGAAGCATGTATTCCATTGTTCTATTGCCCTCTCGGTCTGCCCATCCGTCTGCGGATGGAAGGTTGTGCTAAAACTCAGCTTTGTTCCCAACATCTACTGCACCAACCTCCAATCGTTGAACGTGAACCGCCCATCCCGGTCACTCACGATGCTGCGGGGCACACCGTGAAGCCGTACTATGTTATCCACATACAACTTTGCCAATTTCTCAACCGGATCATCCTTCCTATGCGGAATGAAGTGTGACACCTTCGTTAGACGATCTACGACCACCCAAATGGCGTCATTCCCCTTTTGCGACTTTAGCAACCCGTGCACAAAGTCCATAGTAATGGCGTCGAACTTCCACTCTGGAACAGGCAAGGATTTCAAGAATCCTCCTGTCTTTTGGCACTCCGCTTTCACCAAGGCGCAAGTTTGAGACTTCGCCACGTAGAGCGCCACATCCTTTTTCAGTACTGGCCACCAGAACAATTTCTTAACATCGCGGTACATCTTCGTGCTCCCCGGGTGAATTGAGTACTTGGTATGATGTGCCTCGTATAACAATTCCACCCGTAAACTTCTCATGTTTGGGACACACAGATGACCGTCCTTCCAAAGCAATCCATCCTCAACGACAAATTGGGAATTCGACCCATTCAGAGCTTCAACCATGATCTGCTTCATGTGGCCATCCAAATCCAAAGCCTGCAGAATCCGATCAGCCAGGTCATACCGGACTTCAGTACAATACGATAGTGCTTCAGCACTTGACTGCTTATCCACGCAAGAGATCTCCAATGCCTCCAACTCCCGAACCAACCGCTCGTCATGGATCGACAGCCAATTGGCTTGAGCTGGAGCCCGGCGACTCAATGCGTCCGCAACTGCATTGCCATTACCAGGCACGTAGTGGATCTTGAATGTATAGTCCCCCAGGAACTCCATCCATCTACGCTGCCGCATGTTCAGATCTTTATGATCCAACAAATACTTCAGGCTCTTATGATTGGTGTAGATATCAATCTTCACACCGTACAAATAATGTCTCCACAGCTTCAAGGCAAAAATCACGGCTGCTAACTCCAAGTCATGGACCAGATAGTTCCTCTCGTGCACCTTCAGCTGTCTCGAGCCATACGCTATCACACTTCTGTGCTACAATAGCATACAACCCAAACCACCGCTCGAAGCATCGCTATAGATTTCAAAGCCTTTGGTCCCACTCGACGAACTCAGCATAGGCGTCGTGGTCAACCGACACTTCAACTCCTCAAAAGCTTGTGCGCACTCCGGCGTCCAAACGAACTTCTGCTCCTTCCTCGACAAAGTAGTGAGAGGTAACAATATCCGCGAGAAGTTCTCCACGAAGCACCTATAATAGCCGGCAATCCCCAGAAAACTCCGGACTTCCTCTATCGTAGCAAGCACAGGCCACTCTCGTATCATAACAATCTTCGCCGGATCCACTACAATACCCTCTCCACTCACTATATGACTGAGGAATGCCACTGAGGACAACCAAAACTCACAATTAGAGTACTTGGCGTACAACTGATTCCTCCTGAGCGTCTCCAATACCTAGTGAAGATTCCTAAAGTGATCTTCCTCACTCTGCGAGTACACCAAAATGTTGTCGATGAAGACGATCACAAAATGGTACAAGTACTCCCTGAAAGTCCTGTTCATCAAATCCATGAACACCGACTGAGCATTCGTCAGCCCAAACGGCATGACTGTAAACTCGTAATGTCGCTATCTCGTACTGAACGTTGTCTTAGGGATATCACTCTCCCTTATTCTCAGCTGATAGTAACTGGACTTGAGATCCAACTTCGAGTACACCGTTGACCCGACTAACTGATCAAATCGATCATCAATCCTTGGGATCAGGTACTTGTTCTTTTCCGTCAACTTGTTCAGTTCTCGGTAATCAATACAAAGTCTCAAGCTCCCGTCCTTCTTCTTAACAAAGAGGACCGGTACGCTCCAAGACGACGAACTTGGACGCACATATCGTTGCTCCAACAACTCTTGCAGTTGCACCTTCAGCTCCCCCATTTCCTTAGGCGTTAGCTGATACGGAGAACGTGACACGGGTTTTGCACCTGGCACTAGCTCAATCGTGAAATCAATCTCCCGTTGAGGCGGGGCTCCAGGAAGATTACCAGGGAACACATCAGGGGTACTCCGATACCACTGAAATACTATCCAATGTAGGTTTAGTCTTTGCAACCTCCACTAGTGTAAAGAACAGCCCTGCACCAGCACGAACCGCCTTCACCACCTAAAGAGCAGACATCAACGTCTTGCTCGACCCTTTCAAACCTGTAAAAGTCATCTCACGACCTGTTCCCAACGTGACTCCATTGCGACCGCAATCATATGAGCTTACTGCTCCGAGATCCAGTCCATGCCAAATATTACGTCGAACTCCATCAGCAGCAGTATTGACGCTAGAAAATGGAACTCCTGACTCCCAATACGAATCTGAACGCAACAAATTCTACTCGCACGCAATGAGCATCATTAGACAACAACATATCCAATTTGTCTTTTGCCATCGAAGGGGGGCGGGGGGGGGGGGGGGGGGGGGTACTCCGACGCACAATACAAATCCTTTGTGTTGGATCCCTAGTTGATTTGGGCTAGGTTCACTGACTTAGGATGTGACCCATCTTGTATAGCCATGGTCAATTTGTGTCCTAGAGTCTAGGTTAAGTCCTTAAGCTCAACTCCAGATGGACCAACTTTCAACAAGACCCTCAGAGACTCCAGACTCACAAGTTTTCAAGGCTAAGTAAAGTGAGTTCGACGTTCGTCGAACTCAGCTCGACGAAAGGAATTTTGCGCTCGACGATCGTGAGACAATTTGTAGTGCTGAGCTCGACAATCTATGTTCTATGTTCGACGAAAATTCAGTTTCTACATCAAGCCAAAGTCAGGAGGACTTCAAATTATTCTAAGTCCAGCTTCATGCTTCGGTCGACGAATTATATTCTGAGCTCGACGAACTTGGACCTCAAGTTCACAGCTTCTCAGGTCGACGAAGTCAGCTTCTCAGGTCGACGAATGCTATTCTCTACTTGATGATTTCTGGACTCAGAGAATCTGTGTCGACACTTAGGGTTTGTGTCGACACCAGGATTTCAGTTGACACCAACTTGTGTCGACACCAGGATTTCAGTCGACACCAGCTTATGTCAACACCAGGATTTCAGTCGACACCAGCTTATGTTAACACCAGAGGATTTGTGTCGACACCAAGATCAATCTGTCGACACCAATTTATGTCGACACAGCATTTCAGCAGATGCATGATATTTTGTCGAAGTCCAGAACTTTTCTCAGATCGACGAATTTGATTCTTAGCTCGACGAATGAAGAATGTCTGTCAGATGAATGAAGATTGTCTGGTCGACGAACTCTATCAAGCTCATCTCGACGAACTCAAGCTCATCTCGATGAACTCAAGCTCAGCTCGACGAACTCAAGCTCAGCTCGACGAACACAAGTTAAGCTCGACGAAATGTGTTCTTCGTTCGACGAATCCAGATTAGGTTTTCTTCAAGGCTCCCGTCCCGTTTCTTGGCGCTAATTCCTGAACATTTAATGTCAGATCTTCACGGAATGTTACCGTTAGAACGTGCATTGACTATGGACGATCACATGACGTTTTTTCATGGGACAGTTAGGAAAGTCATTGATTGCTGATTCTTTCCAAGGCCGACTGTAATTACTGCTCGACATTCAAAAGTTTGAATATCCCTCAGTCAGTCATAGACACAGACAGTGACAACAAAAAAAAGAATACAGAATCAAGCAGAGTTCAAGAATCTCAGTACAGAAAATACTCAAAAGTTGCAGAAGAACAAAATATTCAAAAATCAAAAGTTCTTGACTGCAATCAATCTTGACCAGAGAACTCTCTCAAGAAGAAGAAGAACAACTAAATTCAATTAAGAGTCTTCTTCTCTCTATTCACAGGATAACTTCAAAAGAGCACAATCATTCAATCTGTCAAAGAAGTTCCTGAAACAGTCCTGGTCCAGGCATTCTAGGTCATTGAAGGTCTATCACCCTGAAGCAGTGCTCCAGCATTCCTGACCATTTCAAGATCTCAGGGGGAGCAAGAGCTGCTACATCAATCCACAAGTCTTCTCTTTGACTGTTGACAGAGAAGACACTATCACCCTCTCTCTCATTTTTGTACAGGGTTTTAAATCCCTTCAAAATTATTCTGGTTGCAAGTCTCCTTCTAAAAGACTTGAGGGTTTGGTTTTTGTGGACCTGATCAAAACTCATTGGTGCCAAGGACACCTGATCAACTCATCCTGCAGTGGATTCCTACCTAGGGTGGTAGAAGAGTTGATGTACCCAGATTGATTGGGGAACCACTATAGCTCCTTGTGTCTTCTGGTTGCTTGTTTTTCTTTTGTTTTTGGATGTGATCTGTGATTGCTCTGTGTTTACATTTACTTTATGTTATTTGCTTCCCTGTTCACTTAGGTTTACAACAACAGTTATAAAAAGTTTTTAGTAAGCACCATACTCTATTCACCCCCCCCCCTCCCTCTAGAGTATATCAGATCTAACCAGCACTTTCAATTGGTATCAGAGGCAGGTTGGTTAAAAATACCACACCTAAGTGGTTGCACAGGCTAACACCTGAACCCAAAGATCCCTCTAGTTAGATCAGCTTGTTTAAGTTTATTTTTATTTCTTCACAGAACATGACCCAAAACAAAGATTATGCTAGCACCAGACCTCCAGTGTGCAATCTATCTAAGTTTGCACTTTGGAAGGCAAGGATTAGACTGTACATGAACTCTATTGATGAAGACATTTTCAATTCTGTTTTGACAGTGTGTCCAAGACCTCCAGAAAATACAAGTACAAGTGTTGTTCCACCTCCTTCAGGAACAGATGCAGAAATCAAGAAATGGAAATTGGCTGATGCAAAAGCTATGAACATTCTAGCCCAGACTATGTCTGATGAAATATTCCAAAAGGTAGCTGAATGCAACTCAGCAAAGGACATCTGGGAAAGCTATCAGAGATAGTCTCAGGATCTGTTGATGAGAGAAAAGACAGAAGATCTCATCTCATAACCCAATATGAGAACTTCAAGAAAGGAGAAGCTGAGTCAATAGAAGATATGTATAATAGACTCAGTCTTATAGTCAATGAACTGAAGACTTTGGACAAGGAGATCTCATTGACTGAGCTCAATGATAAAATCCTAATGTGCTTCCCAAGCACTTGGGACTCAAGGATCTGGCCAATCAAGGATGCCAGAAGCCTAAATGAGATCACAACTGAGGCTCTTTTGGGCAAGCTCAAGTCTTATGAGCTGCTCATCAAGAATAGAGAAGAAGAGCAGAAGGCGGTTTCACCAGCAGTCAGAAAAGAGAAGTTAATAGCTTTCAAAGCCATTGAAGATCAGCCTGAAGACAAAGTCATAGGCAATGAAGAACTGCTAAGCCTACTGGCCAAAAGATTTTACAAAATGGCCAGGAAAGATTTCAGGAAAAAGTCCGTCAGAGGGCATGACAAGCCAAGGTATGACAAATCAAATAACAAAGAGATTATTTATTTTGGATGCAGGAAACCAGGCCACATGGCTTCTGACTGTCCAGAAAATCAGTATAATGACAGAAAGGACAGGAAAGAGAGAAGAAAAGATAAAGACTTCAGGAAGAATAGTAATGACAAACCCTCCTCCAGCAAGAACAAACACACCAGGAAGGGGTTTGTAGCTGAATCTTGGAGTGAGACAGAAGAAGAATCTGAAGCTTCATCCAACTCAAGTGATGATGAGGATGATGCTGAAGAAAAAGAATTCTGCATGATGGCTATCAATGCCTCTCAACAAAATTCTGATGCAGAAGAGTCAGAATCTGAATCAGGGACTCAATCTGAAGAGGACCAGGTAATAAACTCTTTTGATTTTAATTCAAAGGACTTTAAGTGTGAGTTTAAAGCACTGTGTTTAGATTTACTAAAATCTGAGAAGGAAATCATTTCTCTCAGAAATCAGTTATCTGAACACAGTACTTTAAAATCAGAAAACCTCAAACTCTCTGAGGAGTTGGAATGCTACAGGGAGCAGATAGCCTCACTGAAAGGTGAGCTATCAGAGGCCAAGAAGTTTGAAGAATCCCTTAATGGGAGAAGTATCAAACTAATGGACATCACAAGCACAGTGAACTCAAGATTCAATAGTACACTGGGCTTGGGTGCCTCATCTAGACAACCTGTAGTATTAACAACCCCAATCAAGTTGATCTCTGATAAAGGTAAGGGAGTTGTAGAGGTAGTTAGGAAGAATTCTGATCTACCTAAGAAAACCAAAGTTCAACAGAATTCGTCGAACAGAGCTCGACGATCGCCGAATGGAGCTCAACGATCTCAGGCTAAATCGTCGAACTCAGGTCGACGAACTCTGAACCCTGACCTCTGGCATGGTCGATCTTCGAACGGAGCTCGACGATCTGACCCAAGATCGTCGAACTCAGCTCAGAGATCGCCGAACAGAGCTCATAGTTTTGAAAACTCTTTCAAAGGCAAATCAAAGTTCAATCCTAGAGGTTCTACATCTCAATGGTTTAACCCCTATACTGAATGGATAATACCTCCTACGAGATATCATCCTGAAGGCTATAAGAGTCAACCAGAGATGTCTTTTATTTCTGAATTCAAAGGTTATCAACCTAGGCCCAAGGTAAACTGGGTCAAAAATAAGTAAATTGCTTTATGTGCAGGTAAAGACCTATCCAACATCAAACCAGTAATGGTATCTGGATAGTGGGTGCTCAAAGCACATGACAGGAAACAAGGACAATTTCACATCCTTCAAAGCCAAGATTAGACCCAAAGTAATATTTGGTGTTTCAAACTTTGGTCTAACAAAAGGATATGGTGCAGTCCAGATTGACACAGTCACATTCAAGAAGGTAGCCTATGTGGAAGGACTGAAGCACAACTTGATCAGTATCAGTCAACTATGTGATGAAGGCTACCAAGTGACTTTCAGCAAATCCTTATGCAAGATCAAATCAGAGGACAACACAACTGTGTTGACAGGTAAAAGGAAAGGTAACATCTATTTAGTAGACTTTCTTTCAACTAAAGTAGACATATTCTTGTTCAACTCTATTTGTAGACCTAATGAATTATGGCATAAGAGATTAGGATATATAAACCTTAGAACCATTGCTAGGCTATCCAAGGACAACCTTGTTAGAGGACTACCTTCTGGCCCCTACAAGAAGGAAGGACTTTGCAGGGCTTGTCAATTAGGCAAGCAAACCAAAAATAGTTTCAAGTCACTTAATAAGAGTGATTCACCTAGGATTTTGTATGTGTTACAAATGGATCTTTTTGGACCCATTACAGTACAAAGCTTAGGAGAGAAATCTTATACTTTAGTGGTTGTAGATGACTTCTCTAGATTCACATGGGTGTTCTTTCTGAGGAAGAAGTCTGATAACTTTAAGTGTTTGACAGAGTTTCTCAAATGCATACATATTGAGTTCAACACTCACATTGCCCTGATCAGAAGTGATCATGGGACAGAGTTTGATTCTCTTCTTATGCAAGAGTTCTGTCAAAGTGAAGGGATCAGGCATACTTTCTCAGCTCCTAGAACTCCTCAACAAAATGGGGTAGCTGAAAGGAAAAATAGAACCCTTATTAAATCTGCTACTACATTATTGTCAGATGCTCATCTTCCTCTATCCTTTTGGGCAGATGCAGTGAACACCTCCAACTATGTGTTGAATAGAAGCTTGATATATAAATTGAAGGGCAAGACTCCCTATGAATTACTCAAAGGGAAGAAACCTAAAGTATACTATTTTAAAATCTTTGGTTGTATTTGTTACATTCACAATAATGACAAGAGATACATAGCAAAATTTCAAGCTAAAGCTGATGAAGGAGTGTTTCTGGGATACTCCATGGTCAGTAAAGCTTATAGGGTGTATAATAAATCAACTCTTAAAATTGAAGAATCTGTTCATGTATCCTTTGATGAGACTAACATGTCATACAAGGAGAAAGAAATTTCTACCATAAGCTCTTTGCAGGTTCAACCACTGTGTGAGTCTATGGATGGACTGAACCTTACCCAAGAGGTATCAAACCATCCCACTCCACAGGATGCTGAAAATAGTGATGAGAAAAGTCAAGAGGAAGTGGCTAAACTTCCCCCAACAGTTAATATCATTCCCCAAGAGGAATTAAATACTGAAGCTGTTGCTCAACCAACTGATCTTGTCACACTTAGAGATCACCCCAGATCTCAGGTGATTGGATACATCTCAGTAGGTGTACAGACAAGGCATCAACTCAACCAAGACGTGATGCATGCCTGTTTTCTCTCTCAAATTGAACCTCTCACCATACATGAGGCAGAGCAAGATCCCCACTGGATCATTGCAATGCAAGAGGAACTCAATCAGTTTGAGAGATGTAGAGTTTGGGATTTGGTTCCAAGACCCCATAACTACCCAGTTATTGGAACTAAATGAGTCTACAGGAATCTAGTGCACCATTCTAGGACTAAATATATTGAAATAAGACATCATTTCATTAGAGATAATGTGGACAAAAAGAAAATTAACTTGATCCACATTCCTACTGATCTACAGAGAGAATATATTTTCACCAAGCCATTGGATGAGAAAACCCATCTGTTCTTTATAAATTAACTGGGAGTGATTGATGGAGAAGAGTTAACCTAGCTTCTGTCTGTATTCGACGAATTTTCCAGAGTTCGTCGAGCGGAGTTCGACGAATTAGGGATAGTTTGAGAGATTCTCGTCGAACGGCGATCGACGAATTCTCTGTGTGAGGAAACAATTTTCGTCGACCAGAGATCGACGAACTTTGCTTCAAGAAGACATTTCGTCGAACGGAGTTCAATGAACTGTTTTCGATTCTTCTGGATGAGATCGACGAATTATATGTCTATAATTTATTTTGTCGAGCTCAGTTCGAAGAATTTTTCCTTTTCGTGGAACGAAGTTTGTCGATTCATATTCTGAAAATCTTATATCTAGGTTTTCTTCGACCTTCGTCCCACGCTTTCAGTTCCCTTGCTCTTGATCGTCATTTTTCTCTGTGTTTTTCTTGCAGAACATCAATGGTGATTCCCTCAGGTGCTTTGGTTGCAATGAAGTTTGACACAGGATTCGACATGGACTTTGAATCGTTTCAACATTCTGACCCCATCTTTCTATACATCCTAGAACTACTGGAAGAACTAAGTTTAAAGGATTTCATGACCAGACGCATTAAAATTCATGGAACAGAAATACGGGAATGGGTATATACATCTACAGTGTCTGACGAAGATGTTTTGACAGGCAATATAGGGAACACTGTTGTTTCCCTCTCTCCCGCAGTTCTATCTGAGATATTTGGATTCGTAAATGGAGAAGACAATATGGAAATAGATTCTGAGGAATTCAATGATATGCTGAAACTAATGGGTTTCTCTGGCAACAACCCTAATAAGTTGTCGAAAAAGCAATTATCCGCCGCTTATCAATTTTTGGCAGATATTACGGGAAAGATTCTGATGGCCAAGCACTCTACCCACGACTATATCACCCGTCACCAATTTCTGATAATGTGTGCAGTAGTAAATAAGCGACAGGTTGATTGGAGTAAAGTGTTCTTTGAATTGATCAAAAAGAAGAACATCAAGAAGGAAGTCTGCTTTGGCAGAATATTGGGAATTTTTCTCAAAGAGAAGGCTGCTGAATGTATGGTCTCCCTGACCATCTTCATAAACGCCAGCAAGCGCCTCACTTGCGCTCTGTTTGGCAGGTGGGAGAGGACCATCTCCAAGCCCTCAAAGGCTTCCTCCTCATCCCTCCAAACTTTTGAGAGCACAAGGGCTGTAAAGGCCGCTCCCCACCCTGTTGAAGAGGTTCCTCCATCTCAACCATCTATTCCAGCACCTCTTCCTCCAAAGAAGCCTCCTCATGTACCTACCCCTCCTTCATCTCCACCACTAGAACTGACAAACATTCCATCTCCACCTCCATCTTCCCCTTGCCAGTTGATCATCAACCCACTCCTCCAGATTCCCCTCAGTACATTCCTATTCCTACACCCCCACAGTCTCCTCTTCCCCCACACTTATCCACCATTCCACCTTACATCATACCATCAGATTCAATCATGCAAGATGCCCCCCTCCATCTATGCTTCCTCCTCCCATTCCATCCCCTTCCCTATTTGATCCATCCACCCTCATTTCTTTGCTCACACCTCTCATCAAATCTTTGATCCAAGAGGTCATTACACCTCTTGTGACCTCAATTAATTCCTTATCTGCCCAGATCTCTCTTCTCTCTGCTGCCCCCTCTTCATCTAGGGGCCTGGCTCCAGGTCTTCCTGAATCCAGGCAGGGGGAGATGCTCTGTGATGAAGTTTCAGCAGATGCAGATACAGCAGCAGCAACAGCAGTCACAGAAGTTCCCTCTCCAGCAGATTCAGATTCAGATAAGGATACACCAGTTTTGACAGACTTTGATGTTGAGATGTTTGAGTTAATTCAATTCATGGATACTGACATTGATTTGGATGAGTCAGTTGCTCAAATAACTCCTGTTGGTAATTTCTATTTAAATCCCACAGTGAATTTATCAGTTTTGTTGAGAAGTTTTGATACTGTACATATGCAATTCCCTCCAGCAGATTTCTCTAAGCCCTATTTGGCTACGGTACCTTATACCTCTCCAGCCAGTCCAGCAGTTGCTAAGCAACTCTGTGATAATTTTGCTCTATCTGCCTCCAGCTCAAAAGTCATTCCAGAAGATACATCAGTGCCAGTTTTAGCACCAGATTTCATTATGGATGACTCTCCAATGCCTACTCTGGATGAGCTTATTCAGGCAGACATTGAAGAAGATAATAAGGCAGTAGCTGAAAGCTCTGTCTCTTTTGTTTGTGAATCTTATACAGATAATTCTTCTTTTGTTGCTGATACCCCTATTCCTGAACCTTCTGCCCCTCCTTTAGCAAAGACTGTTGTTTCTGATAAAGCTTTAAAAGCTTTGGATTCATTGTATGATACCCCTCAGGATTCAGAATCTGATGATGATGAAATTGATTCTGATGAGGATGCAGCTAGCAGGAAAAAGAGATTGTTGGCAAAGAAGAGAAAGGTTGCTCCTCCTCCCAAGCCAAATCCCACTGCTGACACTCCCTACTATATTCTGCACAATGTGACTCCATATAAGGGAATGCCAGCATGGATGTGGCTCTCCAAAAACCAGCAGAAAGATAGAAAGAGAAGCAGGAGATACTCCCCTCCTCCAGTACACAGATACAGGAAGGATCCTCCTCCTCCTCCTCCAGCAGCTGGTGCCAGTGGCTCTAGCTCCCAAAGATCTGACCCAATGCAAACTTATCAGAGACAATCAGGGAGATCTTCTGGAAGTAGCCAGCAAAGGCCATCCTCCTCAGGTAGTCAACATCATAAGCAGCAGCAGCAACAGAGTTCTGAAGCTCATAAAGCTGAAAGCCCAAAGAAGCCAGACTCCCCTCCAATTCCTTTTGAAGATCCAGAGACTGCAAACACAGCAAGAATAGCTAGATACCAAGAGCTGATTGGTCTATCATTGATAAATAAAGCCAAAGCAGAAGGAAAAGATATCTCTAGTCTTTCAACAATGTCAAAGTATAGAAAGGAAGAGCTGAAAAGATTTGAAAAAGGCAACAGATTATTTAATGTTGATGACTATATGAAACTTCACCCAGAAGCAGTTGTCCCCAGAGTAACATCATTGAAAATTATTGGGGCAGCTGATATGACCATGACAGTGGCTCAAGCTCAAAATCCTAACAGAGAAATCATTTTCAAGAAGCCAGGAGAAAAGAAAGTAGAAGACAAACCTCAGCAGAAGAAGCCAAAGAAGTAATTTTCTTGTTGTTTTCATTTCTGTCTGCTATTTGTTTTTAAACTGTGCTTTATATTAAACAAAGTTGTGTGTATATATATATCTGTTGCATGTGTTATAATTCTCTGTCAGATATATCTCTTTTCTTGCTTTGTTTTTCTGTCTTGAGTCTCTGTTAGTGACCTCACCCAAATAGGGGGAGATTGTTGGATCCCTAGTTGATTTGGGCTAGGTTCACTGACTTAGGATGTGACCCATCTTGTATAGCCAGGGTCAATTTGTGTCCTAGAGTCTAGGTTAAGTCCTTAGGCTCAACTCCAGATGGACCAGCTTTCAACAAGACCCTCAGAGACTCCAGAATTACAAGTTTTCAAGGCTAAGTAAAGTGAGTTCGACGTTCGTCGAACTCAGCTCGACGAAAGGAATTCTGCGCTCGACGATCGTGAGACAATTCGTAGTGCTGAGCTCGACGATCTATGTTCTATGTTCGATGAAAATTCAGTTTCTACATCAAGCCAAAGTCAGGAGGACTTCAAATTATTCTAAGTCCAGCTTCATGCTTTGGTCGACGAATTATATTCTGAGCTCGACGAACTTGGACCTCAAGTTCACAGCTTCTCAGGTCGACGAAGTCAGCTTCTCAGGTCGACGAATGCTATTCTCTACTCGACAATTTCTGGACTCAGAGAATCTGTGTCGACACTTAAGGTTTGTGTCGACACCAGTCAACTTGTGTCGACACCAGGATTTCAGTCGACACCAACTTGTGTCGACACCAGGATTTCAGTCGACACCAGCTTATGTCGACACAAGAGGATTTGTGTCGACACCAAGATCAATCTGTCAACACCAATTTATGTCGACACAGCATTTCAGCAGATGCAGGATATTTTGTCTAAGTCCAGAACTTTTCTCAGATCGACGAATTTGATTCTTAGCTCGACGAATGAAGAATGTCTGTCAGATGAATGAAGATTGTCTGGTCGACGAACTCTATCAAGCTCAGCTCGACGAACTCAAGCTCAGATCGACGAACTCAAGCTCAGCTCGACGAACTCAAGCTCAGCTCGACGAACACAAGTTAAGCTCGACGAAATGTGTTCTTCGTTCGACGAATCCAGATTAGGTTTTCTTCAAGGCTCCCATCCCGTTTCTTGGCGCTAATTCCTGAACATTTAATGTCAGATCTTCACGGAATGTTACCGTTAGAACGTGCATTGACTATGGACGATCACATGCCGTTTTTTCATGGGACAGTTAGGAAAGTCATTGATTGCTGATTTTTTCCAAGGCCGACTGTAATTACTGCTCGACATTCAAAAGTTTGAATATCCCTCAGTCAGTCATAGACAGAGACAGTGACAACAAAAAAAAGAATACAGAATCAAGCAGAGTTCAAGAATCTCAGTACAGAAAATACTCAAAAGCTGCAGAAGAACAAAATATTCAAAAATCAAAAGTTCTTGACTGCAATCAGCCTTGACCAGAGAACTCTCTCAAGAAGAAGAAGAAGAACAACTAAATTCAATCAAGAGTCTTCTTCTCTCTATTCACAAGATAACTTCAAAGGACAACAATCATTCAATCTGTCAAAGAAGTTCCTGAAACAGTTCTGGTCCAGGCATTCTAGGTCATTGAAGGTCTATCACCCTGAAGCAGTGCTCCAGCATTCCTGACCATTTCAAGATCTCAGGGGGAGCAAGAGCTGCTACATTAATCCACAAGTCTTCTCTTTGACTGTTGACAGAGAAGACACTATCACCCTCTCTCTCATTTCTGTACAAGGTTTTAAATCCCTTCAAAATTATTCTGGTTGCAAGTCTCCTTCTAAAAGACTTGAGGATTTGGTTTTTGGGGACCTGATCAAAACCCATTGGTGCCCAGGACACCTGATAAACTCATCCTGCAGTGGATCCCTACCTAGGGTGGTAGAAGAGTGGATGTACCCAGATTGATTGGGGAACCACTATAGCTCCTTGTGTCTTCTGGTTGCTTGTTTTTCTTTTGTTTTCTGGCTGTGATCTGTGATTGCTCTGTGTTTACATTTACTTTATGTTATTTGCTTCCCTGTTCACTTAGGTTTACAACAACAGTTGTAAAAAGTTTTTAGTAAGCACCATACTCTATTCACCCCCCCCCCTCTAGAGTATATTAGATCTAAGCAGCACTTTCACTTTGGTCAAAAGTGAACGCGAAGCTCCCTAAGCGAACGGTGCTCTCGCCGAATTA
The DNA here is from genome assembly GCA_039583875.1 of Platanthera guangdongensis. NCBI lineage: Eukaryota > Viridiplantae > Streptophyta > Magnoliopsida > Asparagales > Orchidaceae > Platanthera > Platanthera guangdongensis. Next base: position 138,025,052 of record CM077159.1, read on the forward strand.
ATCGAAAATCAGAACAAAGCTTAGCACAAACAGTTCTAAGCTAACATGCACAAGGGCAACAAGTATTTAAAGCTAAACTATTATAACTTTAAGTTGTACCTATCATCACGACAACGTGCTTCTTCTCGGACTTGGGGCATCCGCTCCAGCAGTCTCGGGCAAAGTGCCTCGACTTTCCACAATTAAAGCATGCGCCCGGGGTTCGACCCGTAGTCATCCCAGAAGCACCAGAATAAGGAGCTGGACACGAAGTCCTAGCCTTCTTATACCACATACGGTACACAGACTTTGAGGAGTTCGGCATTTTGAACTCCGTCTTCTGCATATCCAAGTCTTTGCTTCCTTGGATTCGATTCAGATCTCTGGCACTTTGTCCTATACCTGCTCCTGACATAGCTTTCTTTAACTTCTGAGCATCATTCCGACAATCTATGGTAAAGTGCCCTTCCTTGCCACACTTAAAAAAACCATATGGAGCTTGACCAGTAGACATTTTAGACTTCTTGTTCCTCCTCCTTCGGTATGCAGACTTTGCAGAATCTGGAAAGTCTAGTACCCTGAACTCCGACGTCTGATTGACTTTTGCCAAATCTACTTCCAAAGATCTAGCCGATTCCACCAAGGCTCGGAATCCCAATAATTTTGGTCCTAGCAGCAAAACTCGTAATTCGCCGCGCAGGCCATTATAAAACCTATCGACCATCGACTGCTCGGTCTCCACTTCAGAGCCCGGGTAGCGTCTTATCATCAGAAACGCTTGCAAATATTCCTTAACTAAGTGCGTACCCTGCACTAAAAGCATGTTCAACTGCTGCCCCAAAGGTCCTATAAATGTTGTTTGCTCCATCACACCACCCGGTGTTGGAGTTACTTCAAAAATAGGGGACTGCACACGTCCTTCATTTTGTGCACCAATCGCAGCGAACACTTCTTCCACTACCATTCTTATGGTTTCAGCGGAGGGAAGGGTTGCAGGCACGTCACTAGGTGCACTATAATCCTCAGCAACAGGATGTTCTGACGGCCCAGCACCGCTTTTGGTCACCTATAGTTGTACAAAACACCGTTAAGAGACCATACAAAATTGCAAAAAACAATTATAGGAACACGCAGGTTCCTCAAACACGTGTATTTTCATTCCTAAGTGGACATTCATGGGTTTTTTTTGATGTTATAACGATGACGCACACACATGTGCTCACTACCCCTTAAAAAGAATTCGTCCATGAATTCCTGTTAAGCCTGACCGAAACCAGTAGTCTGATACCAAATTGTAACACCCCCTATCCGTCGCATAGCATATAGCAGTAGGTTCGGCCGGGGCCCGACGCCATATACCACAGACAGACCGGGTGGTTACTCAATGGAAACCATCCAACCAATATCCAACGTCCTATACAGAGTCATTCTAGTAGAAGTAAACTAAAGGTACAAGTTAAAGAACCCAACCAAACATGAATGTTCACTACTCAAAGCAATAGGAATGAAGTACAATACACAGTACAATGGCCTTAAGGCCTTACATTTTTTTACTCAAATTACATGTTTTCCAAACCTCGACACGTAGGTCGGTCACACATGAATAAAGCTAGTAAATACTCAATTTAGGCCTTCGAGGGCCGGCTCAGCAACTTGGGCTTTAGTCCGCTATTTAGCACTCGGCTCCGCAGCACCTACAAACAACGATTCACCACACTGTGGAAAACAAAGGCAACAGTCAGCTATGCTGACCAAATTATAACGATCCTGCCCCCAACTCGGGGCGGCGATGCTCCTTCCCTGCACTTTGTTAGCATAATCCAGCAGTATAGTGTAACAACACAACAACACAGGCATAGGCACTCACGACCACACACCCCGTGCACTCAGGGCACATTCTCGGTGAACCGGTCAATGTCACGTCAATTTAAGCCATAGACAACCCGGTCTCACCACCGCCACTTGTACGGCCAATCTTGCGAGCATTTTTGGCTTCCCGGCATGGGTCACGTCAATTTAAGTCATAGACCGCCGAAGACCCTCATCTATGCCAACGGCTCCCACCGAACGACATAGAATGGGTACGGTTCCGCCTGACCCGTTGCTCACGTCGCAACGTCAATTTAAGCCATATGCATGGGTCAAACCTCCCCGAGTCTCGTTTCCATCACACAATTCACATAACCCGGTTATGTTCAAGTTGTCTCTCAGCCACCATGTTGGCAGAATCACGCATCTGCCCAATTTTCCAGGTGCACCTTGGAGTTAATCCCCAAGGCTCCCTGCTGCAATCTACCGCATAGAAAACCCGAAAAACAACCAATTGCACGGAGTCTTCTCCGACCATTTATGCAATGTAACATCACTGATCCAGACCAACTTGTCCGGGTAGGCTTCACACATCATGCCTATATCCGTTCTCGATTACGGGCTCTACATGTACACAACGGGGACTATTCATGTCTACCCGAAGGAACGCCTCAACTCACCGCAAACTCGCGAGAGCGGGCTTCCTATGCAAAGGAAAAGAGAGCTTCACATGCTCAAGTAGAGAATCGTTACTCTAGCGTTCTTCCTTGGCGCCATGGAAAAGTATGCAGATGAAAAGCACCACACCCTCCTTGCCTCCATAGATCCGAAGTCTGCTCGTGATTTGGAGCTCCAAAACTCCACCGGTGACCGGATCTAGCCTTCTTCTTCCTCTTTGCTCTCCCCTCTCTCTAGATCTTAGACCGAGAACCAGCGGACAAAAAATGAGGGATTTGAAACCCTAATCCCAGGTATATCCCAGTAGGAATAACCTCAGCCGTCGGATCCCAAAATAAAGAAACGAATGACTATGATCCGTGCCTGAAGTGGAAAAACTGGGCCGAACACCGCACGGTTCACGATCTGTCCGCATCAAACTCGAACACAGCTTGTGTCGAGATATTTTGTCGAAACCCTGTGTCGACACCCTGTGTCGACACCCTGGCATTGTGTCGACACCGCAGCCTTTATGTCGACACTAGATGGGGCTCCAAATGCTGGCTATCACACTTTCAAATTTTGGGGCGTTACACACTCGATGGAATCCACTCAGACCCCGAGCATATCCCGCTGACAGGCTCTCACCTAGCTGACAAGGCTGGATGTCACTCGATGGTGTCAACCCAGACCCCGAGCAGATCCCGCTACTAGACTGTCACCTAGCTGGCAGGGATGGATGTCACTCGATGACATCCACTCAGACCCCGAGCCGATCCCGCTGTCAGGCTCTCACCTAACTGACAGGGCTGGATGTCACTCGATGGTGTAACCCGGACCCTGAGCAGATCCCGCTTCCAGGCTCTCACTTAGCTATCAGGGCTGGATGCACTCGATGGTGTCTACCCGGACCCCGAGCAGATCCCGCTGACAGGCTCTCACCTAGCTGGCAGGACTGGATGTCACTCGATGGTGTCAACTCAGACCCCGAGCAGATCCCGCTGCTAGTCTCTCACTTAGCTAGCAGGGCTGGATGTCACTCGATGGTGTCTACCTGGACCCCGAGCAGATCCCGCTATCAGGATCTTACCTAACTGGCAAGGCTGGATGTTACTCGATGGTGTCAACCCGGACCCCGAGCAGATCCAGCTATCAAGCTCTCACCTAGTTGGCATGGCTGGATGTCACTCGACGTCCACCCCAAGCATATCCCACTGTTAGTCTCTCACCTAGCTGACAGGGCTGGATATCACTAGATGGTGTCAACCCAGATCCCGCGCAGATCCCGCTGCCAGGCTCTCACTTAGCTGACAGAGCTGGATGTTACTCGATGGTGTCTACCCGGATCTTGAGAAGATCCCGCTTCCAGGCTCTCACTTAGCTGGCAGGGCTGGATGTCACTCGATGACGTTAACTCAGACCCCGAGCAGATCCCGCCGCGAGGCTCTCACCTAGCTGGAAGGGCTGGATGTCACTCGTTGGTGTCTACCCAGACCCCGAGTAGATCCCGCTACCAGGCTCTCACCTAGCTGGCAGGGCTGGATGTCACTCGATGGTGTCAACCCGGACCCCGAGCAGATCCCGCTGCCAGGCTTTCACCTAGCTGGCAGGGTTAGATATCACTCGATGGCATCCATTCAGACCCCGAGCAGATCCTGCTGCCAGGCTCTCACCTAGCTGGCAGGGCTGGATGTCACTCAATGGCGTCCACTCAGACACCGAGCAGATCCCACTGTCAGGCTCTCACTTATCTCGCAGGGCTGGATGTCACTCGATGGTATCAACTAGGACCCCGAACAGATCCCGCTGTCAAGCTCTCAGTTAGCTGGAAGGGCTGGATGTTACTCAATGGTCTCTTCCCGGACCCCGAGCAGATCCCGCTGTCAGGCCCTCACCTAGCTGGCAGGGCTGGATGCCACTCGATGGTGTCAACTCAGACCCCGAGAAGATCTCGCTGCGAGGCTCTCACTTAGCTGGCAAGGCTGGATGCCACTCGATGGTGTCTACCCGGACCCCGAGCAGATCCCGTTGTCAGGCTCTCATCTAGCTGGTAGGGATGGATGTCACTCAATGGTGTCAACCTGGATCCCGAGCAGATCCCGCTGCCAGGCTCTCACCTAGCTAGCAAGGCTGGATGTCACTCTATGGCGTCCACTCAGACCCCGAGCAGATCCCGCTGCTAGGCTCTCACTTAGCTGGTAGGGCTGGATGTCACTCGATGACATCCAGTCAGACCTAGAGCAGATCCCGTTGTCAGGATCTCACTTAGCTAGCAGGGCTGGATGTCATTCGATGGTGTCTACTCAGACCCCGAGCAGATCCTGCTGTCAAGCTCTCACCTAGCTGGCACGGCTGGATGTCACTCGATGGCATCAACCCGTACCCCGAGCAGATCCCGATTTCAGGCTCTCACCTAGCTGGCAGGGCCGGATCTCACTCGCGTGTGTCAACTCAAACCCTGAGAAGATCCCACTGTCAGGCTCTCACCTAGCTGGCAGGGCTGGATGTCACTCGCGTGTGTCAACTTAGACCCCGAGAGGATCCCGCTGCTAGGCCCCCACCTAGCTGGCAGGGCTGGATGTCACTCGATGGTGTCTCTCCACCGACTGACAGGACAGGTCTCAATGAACAAAGCGATGTTAGAAGTTGGGGGCCCAGACATCCGAATGACCAAGGAAGAAGTCGCGAAGTTGGCGAAATGGGTCCAACACAATCATCATGAGGGTCAGCTCGCACGGAACTCGGTGGCCCAGGTGCGAGCCGAGCAGGCTCACCCCTTCTAGCGAGCAGGCGACACGGAAGATCTGGACCAAGGAGACGGGTCGCCACACGCGGGTCGGTTAACTAAGCCCCCTATGCTTCCTAAGCTAAGTCCTTGATGGGCGCGAGATCTCGCTGACAAAACGCGGAATGAGGAACTGTGAGTCGGAGAATAAAAACAAGTCGCGAGTGCGAAAAAGGAAAAATCCACGTTGCACAGAAACATCACAAGCAGTGGTAACACATAAATATGAAAGAATCGAGTAGAAAACAGTTCGTTGATGAACAAAAATACATGACTGGGACTCATCCCTCATTTACATTTGTAATAAAGGCATACATATGAGGCGAGGAGCGGGAATTCGGCAAGGCGAGCTCTCGGGTGACAAGCCCTAGAGAGGATGATAGGACTTGTCTCCCGGCTTAGGTATCAGCAAGAACAATGTTGGTACCACGTCGCTCGCGGAAAGGCCCGCGCCCTCGCTCTTGATAAGATCGGCCCGCCGAAGAGTCTAGAGGGTGTATTTTGCCGCGCACGCATCGTTCTTCTGCATCATTTCCTCCAGCTCGTACTCGGTGTAGTGCACTAGCCGGCAGCCGCTGCTGGAGGGCGGCGGGAGAGCCGCTGCGGCCTCCAGCTCTTGTACGCGTGCCTGTAGCGCATCTTTCTCTTCCTTCAAAATGGCGACGGTGGCATAGGCTGCGTCTGCCCTATCTCTCTGTCGCTCTGCCTCCTCCTGGGCGAGGCGGCGAGCCTCCTCCTTCTCGTCCACCAGCCTCTTGAGCGAGGGGGCACTCTTCTCCATTTGGGTGCACTGCTGGTCGACTATGTGCGCCAGCTCTAGGCTACGGAGCTGAGCCCACGCACTCTTGTGGATCAGCACCCGTGTGGCCTCCTCAATGTAGATGGCAGCATCCTCCCGTGAGTAGAGGTTGAACGAGAAGTTGTAGGCCTCCTTGTTGATGGTTTCCTGCTCCAGCCAGCTCGACAGCAGGGTGGAGATGCTCGCCCAGTTTGAGTCCTTGTCCCATAGCAGGAGGGGGATGCCGAGCTCATCTAGGCACTTATCGCCGTAACCGAAGTTGCGGTGTCATCTTGGTACCGGCTTCGCGGCGGATCGTGCCTCCTCTTGCGGCCCGGAGGTGCCAGCCGCCTCGTTAGGGGCGCCGTTGGCCGAAGCTGTCGCGGGGGCAGGGTCCTTAGTCGGCTGGGCCGCCGGGGCCTTGCTTTTCTTTGGGCTACGGTAGGCGCATCGCTCGTAGCCTTCACCTTCTTGGGCGGCGGCGGTGGAGATTGTTCGCGGCTGGGTCGCTTCTGCACGGTAGATGCCGGGGTCTCGCGATGTGCGGCAGCTGCGGCTTCGGTACGGGCGAGCTCGCTGGAGGCGAGTCGTGCGCTCTCGTAAGGAGGGTGCAGAGGGAGGTCCCGCTCGCCTGCAAGAGGAAAGTTAAAAGCATGAAGAATAATCAAAGAAGAATGGATAAACACGAGTAGCTTACCTCCCCGAGCGAGATGTGGGCGAGATTGTCTAGATTCTGGCGCATTAAGGCAACCTCAAAATTCTTCCCGGCAAAGAACCCGCACAACTCCGCTTCAGGGAACCCCAGACTAGAGGGGCAATAGCTCGCCTCGATGAGTTGTACCAGCGAGAATGGGGCGTTGTCGAAGTTCCCCCTGATGAACACGAACTTCTTGAGCCAATTATGGCTCTTATTAACGGTCTCCGACACCTTGACGTGGCCGTTGGAGAAATAGGCGGTCTCGTCCTTGTTCGTGCGAAAAGAGAACAGCTTGCGGAAGATCGCGAGGCTGAACTAACCCGCACTTCGCGCAGGAAGCAAGCGAATCCGGCCATGACAGCTATGGAATTCGGGGTCATCTGGCTCGGGACGACCCCGAAATATTTCAGTATCTTGCGATCCTCCGGCCATAGTGGAAGTCGAAGGCCCGCCTCGAAGTGCGACAAAGGGATGACAAGCTTCCCCCAGATAGGTCGTTTATCTTTGCCCCCTCTCCAAGTCTGTCACAACCCGCCGGGATGTGGTCGCCTAGAGCTTCCAAGTATTCGCGCTCTGTGATGACGCGCGCGAGGGAAATCGTGCTCGGAGAAGGTCCAAGCGCATTTGCTTCGGCCGTCCGCGTCGCCGCGCCTCCGCCCATCCCCGTTGATTCGCCGCCGAACGCGAGACAAAAAGCGGGAGGCGAGCTAGAATCGCACTTCGCGAGAAAAGGGAAGCGAGAAGACGTTTTGGAGTCGGTGAAGGAAATGAAGAAAAATAAGGGCCGGCAGGACCTATTTATAGAAAAAAGAAAGGGCGCGGAAACTTCCCGCCAAAAGATGGGTGCGGATAGCAAAAATTAATCCGACGGTTCGACTTCCCGCGCGCGAGCACACCTCAAAGGTCGAGCCGGCACGGTTCTCGCCCGGCTGCAGCGCGGGAGACCGGTGCGGGCGAACCACCCAAACCCGCACCCGCACGGCATGCCGCGCGAGACGGGGGATTCCCCGTCTAGCGAGCTCCTCGGCTCGCCCCCTCCCCGATCAGCGCGAGAGAAGAATGGACCTTTCCCCTAACCCGCACACAGAAGACCAAAGAAGAGCAGGCGCAACAATTTCAATACATCTCAGCAACAAAATAGTCGGCCCATAGGCAGGCTAAAGAGTCGCAAGCAATTACAAATACAAATACAAGATAAATTCGAGATGACGGTAACCCCGCGGTATCACGCGAGCGAGGGGCAAACAATGGGTCCGTACTCGACCCACTTCCACCTGTGCCGCCTCTTCGTTCCGCCCGAGGCGGCACGCGGGGATCGTGGTAATCGCGAAAGCCACCAGCTCCCGCTGAGCCCGGCCGACCTGCTCCACGCGCTCTTAAGATGCCCCTCGCTCGCGTTTATATGCACGCGGCGAGCGGTGACGTCGTCGTCGCTTCCGTCACGCCGAGGGCCCTCCAAGGCCGCGAGCGGGCATCGGTCTCGGCCTTGTCGCCTTCGATCTCCTTATGGCCTCCTGCAGCAGCATTGTGGTTTCTGGAATAGCCGCGTCACTGCCTCTCTTCCCGCGCATCGTGTCGGGTCGCCCAGATAGTCAGATACACTGTCCACGTCAGGCGGAGGCGAGTACCCCTTCGCTCATCTCGGTCTCAGGCGAGGCCCTGCGGAAGCCTGCGAGCAGGGAGGGGTCAGAATGAGCGAGCAAGAGGCAAAAGTCAACGATAAAAACCAGCTCACCAGGGGTGGGCACATCGCCCGCACCGACAGATGGGCGAAGAGCCCGGCCGATCCTGAAAGTTCCCTACCTCGAGGGTTCTCAGAGATTTCCCCAGCCCATGTGGGAGCGCCGGACGGGGAGTTTACGGGGAGGTGGGCGATCCGGACCTGGGGAACTCGCGATCTTCTCAGGCGATGGAGGCGGGGGACGATCCTCTCCCCGTTCTCCACCTCCTCACGGAATTACCTGCAAAACAGGGAGTCAGACGAATAGCGATAATCGGCGGAAGGCACGCCACCCCGAGGACGACCTCAGCACCCGCCGCCGAGCTGGAGGCCGGGCAGTCACCCGCCAGAGAACGCTTAACGATCTTCCTTCGCCGGCCTGAAGAGGGGGCCGGAGATCCGCGAGCTAGCCATGGGGCGGCCTCGAGGGCCTCCTCCTGAGTCTGCAGGACCGCTGCCGCCAGGCGAGCTCGCACTTCTTCGCTAACCGGCATCGAGGAACAAGAGACTGCTCAGAGAAAACAAAGGGATGTGGGGAGCTCCTACAGGGGTCAGCGGTATGTATTTATAGCAGAAAACAGTGGGCCCCACCAGAAGATTCCTGCCAGCTCAGCACAGGGGGCTCGCCGAACACGCGGGTTGGATGGTTCTTTCCCGAGCTTGGTTCAAGCTCAAAAAGAGCGGGGATTGTGTACAACCCTGTGTCCGGCGAGCGGGTCCCACCAGGGAGGTCGAAAGGCCTGCCCCGCGACTCGCACCCAAGCCGGAGGAGGCTGAACGACATAAGGGCTGGCCCCGCTCTGCCCATCTCAGGCGAGCGAGCTGGCGACCCGCCGCAAGCGAGTCGGGACCCGCGACTGGCGACCCGCAGCAAGCAGGCCGGACCCGAGCTGGCGACCCGCAGCCGGAGCGGGCGGGTGCAACCTTCGGCGAGCGAGCTGGACCCTAAGGATGGCGGACCCCGCCGGCTGACCCCCCGCATGCGGACCTTTCCGCCGATCGCCCGGCAAGAGGTCAGGCAGCTCGCCCATATCGGCACGCGCTCGCCCAAGGAGAACGGGCGAGCCCCGGAGCCAGGTCGCGCCCGGCTCCTGCAGAGGAACTGAAGGCGAGCTGACCGCCCGGGGGTGCGAATAGCTACTCAGAACAGCGGAGCCTCGCTGTTGGCAGACCAGGTTGGAATGCGCATAGCTGTTCAGAACAGCAGGTTTTGGCGTTGGCAGACCCACCAGGGGCTTTTGGTACTCCAGGTCAGTCCTTTCGGTTATTGGCAGTTCAGATTCTGAAAATCTATAAATAAGACCCAAGGGGTACCTCAGAGGACACGCTTTCAGTGCCTCCGACTCTCATTTCAAGTGTTCTCTGAGAGTACCTTAGTCGGCTCTTGGCTAAGGAAAGGGAAGCGCTCAGAGATCTTCCGGGTTTGTGGGGCGACTCCCTGCCGAGCCCTTGGGGTCTGTCTTTGCCTTGCCTCTCTCGTTGTTTTTCTGACAGGTGCGAAGTAGGCGCCCAAGAGCAACTCCTCTCTAGTCTTTTCCCTTGCGACCATAAGGCGAGCTCGCATCTCCTCGGACACAAGATCGTTCAGCTACGGCTCACAGGAAAAGCTCAAAGAAGGCGAGATTTTTCCAAAGGCCCGATGATACATTTATAGTGTGAAGATGGGACTCACTAAAAGATTCCTTCCAGCTCAGCAAAGCACTCACCGAACACGTGGGTTGAATGATTCTTTCCGAGCTTGGTCAAGCCCGAAAAGAGTGGGGATTGTGTACAACCCCGTGTTCGCCGAGTGGGGACCACCAGGCAAGACGAGCAGACCAAGGTGACCTGTCCGAGCCAGAACAACATGCGGGCTAGATCAGAACAGCTAGCCCGCTCTTGCCAAAGCTAGGCAAGCGTGCTGCGCGAGCCGGCCCAACCAGCCCGCGTCTGCCCGGGTATCATCGAACCGAATCGGTTTGTCGTCGAACGTAGCTCACCGCTCGTCGAGCAGGGCTCGATGCTTGTCGAACGGAGCGCGTCGTTCATCGAGTGGGGTTTGGTATTAGTCGAACGGAGCTCGGATTTTATGAGACTTCATCCAGACTTTACCCCCGTTGACGCCCTCCTGGCTTTGGCTTGGAGTGACATTGCTCCACTCAATGCTCTCAGCGCCCTCCTGGCTTTGGTGTTGAGTGACATTGCTCCACTCAACGCTCTCGGCGCCCTCCTGGCTTTGGCATTGAGTGACGTTTCTCCACTCAACGCTCTCGGCGCTCTCCTGGCTTTGGCGTTGAGTGACGTTGCTTCACTCGACGCTCTCGGCGCCCTCCTGGCTTTGGCGTTGAGTGACATTGCTCCACTCGACGCTCTCGGGGCCCTCCTGGCTTTGGCGTTGAGTGACGTTGCTCCACTCCACGCTCTCGGCGCCCTCCTAGCTTTGGCGTTGAGTGACGTTGCTCCACTCGACGCTCTCGGGGCCCTCTTGGCTTTGGCGTGGAGTGACGTTGCTCCACTCCACACTCTCGGCGCCATCCTGGCTTTGGCGTTGAGTGACGTTGCTCCACTCAACGCTCCCGGCGCCCTCCTGGATTTGACGTTGAGTGATGACGCTCCACTCGCCCAGTCTCCTATGAGGTATTTTTCTTTACCATTTTACCCTTGCCAGGGTTGCGAATAGCTTAGTAGAACAGCAGAGTTACGCTGTTAGCAGACCCAGTTGTGCTGCACTTAGTTGTTCAAAACAGCGGAGGTTGTCTATTTGCAAGCCGTCTTCAGAAAAATATAAATAAGACCCAAGGGGCACCTCAGAAGGCACGCTTATCAGTATTCAGGTCTTCTAACGCTTTCTGAGGTAGCCTTAGCTCGGCCTTTGTCTAAGGAGGGGAACCACTCTAAGATCTTCCGGGTGTGTGTTGGGACCTCCGCGCCGAGCCCTTGTGTCAGTTACTGCTTCCTTTTGCTATTTGGCTTGTAGGAGAGAAGTATGTGTGCGATCACCCGTTCCCCAAGGGTGAACTCCACAAGAGACTGAGCTCTCGGTTTCAACACTTCTGAAAAAATTCCAATCATAACAAAAAAATTGCAACTTGAACTTTTCAGAAATAACCCTAAACCCGTCCGTTCGGCCCACTGAAATTGGAATTGCAGAATTGGAATTCATCTAATTCCAATTCCTGTGAGAATTGGAATTGGTCTGAATTCCAATGAAGTTGTTTGGCTGCAGGATGGATTTCTAGAATTGGAATTGGAATTGGTATAAAATTTCTTTTTTTTTCTCATGTCTGCAGGATTAGACGACATGACAATTTGAAGTTGGAGTCTTGTGTCACTCGGGACGAAGTTATTGCAACAAAACCAAGTGGTGGAGGGAATTATTTCTTTACAATCTCTAATGGTCTGTTCGCCCCCCTAGAATTGGAATTGCAGAATTGGAATTCATCTAATTCTAATTCCTGTGAGAATTGAAATTGGTCTGAATTCCAATGCAGTTGTTCAGCTGCAGGATGAATTTCTAGAATTGAAATTGGAATTGGAATTGGTTTAGAATTTCTTTTTTTCTCATGCCCACAGGATCGGACGACATGTCAATTTGAAGTTGGAGTCTTGTGTCACTAGGGATGAAGTTATTGCAACAAAACCAAGTGGTGAAGGGAATTATTCCTTTACAATCTCAGGTCCGTTCGGCCCTTTGAAATTGGAATTCATCTAATTTCAATTCCTGTGAGAATTGAAATTGGTTTTGAATTTCAATGCAGGTGTTCGACTGAAGAATGGATTTATAGAACTGGAATTGAAATTGGTTTAAAATTTCTTTTTTTCTCATGCATGTATGATCGGGCGACATGACAATTTGAAGTTGAAGACTTGTGTCACCCGGGACGAAGTTATTGCAACAAAACCAAGTGGTGGAGAGAATTATTCCTTTAAAATCTGTAAGAAAATATAAAAGTTGACAAAAAAGTAACACAACACCAGAAAAATCAACTTCAAATAGTATACCAACAATTAATTATGATCGGGCAATGACGGCGAGATCAGACAGTGATGACGAGATCGGGTGACGACGACGAGATCAGGCAGTGGCGGCGGCAAGATCGGGCAGCTGCAGGGAGATCGGGCGGTGGCAGCGAGATCGGGTGGCTGTGGCAAGATCGGGTGGTGACGGCGAGATCGGGCGGTGGCGACGAGATCGGGCAGCGGCGGTGAGATCGGGCGTCGGCGGTGAGATTGGGCGGTGGCGGCGGTATCAGACTGCAGTAGTGAGCGGTGGCGAGATAGGGAGGTGGCGGTGTGATCTGGTGGCGACAACGAGATCACGTGGCGACGACGAGATGGGGCGGCGGCGAGATCGGAGGGCGACGGCGAGATCGGGCGGCGATGATGAGATCGGGCGACGACGACGAAATCAGTCAACGGCGACCATAGTAAAAAACTGAATTCCATGAAATGTCTGTCTTTACCCCTACGAACTGGTTGTAGTATAAAATTAAATTCCATTGAATTAGACCAATTTCAATTCTGAGGGAATTCCTAACATCCGAACACTGGAATTGGAATTCTGTTGTCCCAATTCCAATTCTCAATTCCCAATTCCAATTTCAGGGAACCGAACGGACAGTAATTATACAAATACCATAATTTATAATCCAGTTTATTTTAACAAAATGGATACTAAAAAAATAGGAGATTGTTAACCGCAACACGTTATTGGCTAGTCGCACCCCAAAATCTCATAATTTTTCACGCCTTTTCGAAATACGCCTTGTACATATAATTTTAGGAAAAGTGCTCAACACGAAAGTTGTTGATCTCGTCGAGATCTACAACTTTTGTGTTGATCACTTTTCTAAAAATGCATGTACAAGACATACTTTGGAAATATGCTCAGATTTTGCGGCTTTCAGAAATACGCTTAGATTTTGCGGCTTTCAGAAATACGTTTTGTACATGCAATTTCAGAAAAAGTGTTCAACACAAAAGTTGTAGATCTCGACGAGATCTACATGTTTTGTGTTGAACACTTTTCCTGAAATTGCATGTACATGGCGTATTTAGAAAATATGCGAAAAATTAAAAGATTTTGAGGTGCGACTAAAAATAACGGGTGCTAAAAAAAATATGATTTAGAAGAGTAAAATACTTAATTCCCACCCCTCTACCAACCCATGTGATGGTTTAATACGTGGATTCCTCACACAGTAAAATGGGTCCACCTTTGAGCGGGTCCCGCAAAAGTAATGAACTTCCTCCTAATCGTCCTCAGCTCCTTCCACAAAGGGAGAGAGGGGGGAGAGAGGGGGGAATATATCATTCGCTCCTTCCCGATTGTCGTCCATCTTAATAGCAGAGCTCTAATGGCGGATGCTTGAAAGGGGTCTCGACTTGGGTTCGTTATAGGGGTTCTGGAGGGAGCATCGTTAGCCGGTGGTTGAGATGCCGACGGTGAGGTACCAGATAAGAAACGAGTACGGGTTAGCCGATCCGGAGGTTTACCGGGCGGCGGAAAAGGATGATCCAGAGGCGCTTCTGGAGGGTGTCGCGATGGCCGGTCTTGTTGGAGTGTTGAGGCAGCTCGGAGATCTCGCCGAGTAAGTCGACTTATTCCTGATATCCTTCCTTTTCTCACTTTGAGTTCACGCCGGCGAGTGCGAGAAGGTTCTGATGGTAAGAGCTGAGAAATGGATTTGGGCTGCTTTGATGTTGAGAAAATTTCTTGTTACCTTCTCCTCCTAGGTATACTATGTAGTACTTACTGCCATTCAAAATTCGATTTGGATTGTAGGCGTTGATCTTACACACTGGTAATGTGACGAAGTGCTGTTAATTTTGCTTGGTCTAATAATTTATTTGTCAATAGCGGGGATGAAGGATTTGCAGAGTAACGATTCGAAGAACAGTAGTTTTAGGCATGCTGGTGAAGCTTCTGTGCTTAAATCTGTATTTTAGAAGAATACTACCAACTGGAAATATATATAATAACCTCATTTTTGGGTTGGAATTTGGTTGAACATCTTGGAACTGAACTATATTCTGTAGAAGTTTGCAACACAACATAACAAATCAACATGAGTAATGCAAGCAACACAACATAACAAATCAAACCACGAATTTGTAAAGTTTGCCTAAACTTGATGATTACACTATCAAGAGAAATGTACTACATAAAGTACTTCTATTTGGGCCAATATCCAAATACCACCCAAACATCTCTCAAGCATACATTGTGGTATTTCTATCTCTAAAAGCACAATAGAGGTTGGAAGATACACCCCGACATATGTAGCCATTGGAACTTCAAAAGAAAACACGACTGAAAATGCCGTGGATGATGGAATATGCCATCATTCTTGATGGGCACCCCTTTAGATTTCTCCACTATGAGAAGTGCTCGTAGTGGTGGGAGTGGAAACCGCTCATAACTAATTACAAAAACCATCTGCGACCCCAAGGAAACGAGGTCATGCATGCTACCGCGCGCACTACAATGCACGGTAGTGCACGCCAGCAAACCACGCGCGCAGCCGCCGCGCAACTCGGCAACGTCCGCAGCTGCCGCGCAACACGGACACGCGGTTGCGCACATGCGCCAATTAGCACACCATGGCGGGCGGCAACGCGCGCACAATGACGCGCCTATGCACTACCGTGCCCACTACCGCCGCGCGGTAGTGCGTGTGTGACTGCGCGTTGCAACGTGCACCCAACACGCGGGTGGTTGTACGCGCGTGCCAGTGCGCGAACCCCTGTGCACGACGTCACATGCACAATGACACACCCACTACATCGCCAACTACCGCTCATAATGCTCATAACACCTTTGCGCTTACTACGCGCTCAGAGTGTGTCCAAGCACACACTACAATTTTCTCTCTTTATCTCTTGCGTTCACAAGGATTGCGAGATAATTCACAGTTTGCAGCTTGCAGTTCGCAGTTCATTATCATCACGCACGATCGCGCTCGTTGCCGGCTGATGTGCCCGTCGGCTGCCACCGCACTCCTCGCTCATCGTCATCGCCTCCCGACCATGAGGGTGCGAATAGTAAAATCCCCTAGCATTGGATGTAGATAGTAAAATCCCCATGATAGAGGTGCACATAGCCAAATTTATGTACATGTGTATGCATATAGCGAAATCCTCATCATTGGGTGCGCATATCAAAATCCCCCATCATGGGGTGCGCATAGCCAAATTAATGATCATGGGTGTGCAGATAACAAGACTCCCTAACAACTTAATTACTAAAATGTCCCTCTCAAAATATATAAAAGGGACCTAGAACCTTCATTTGAAAGGACCTTGTCTTCGATGCCTGAGAGACCTCCTGAAGATTCTTTTGAAGATCTGCTTCGGCGCTTGAAGATTTGCTTCATCGCTTGAAGGTTTTTTCGAAGATCTCGTTTGAAGGCCGAAGATCTTCTTTGGCGCTCAAAGATCTCCTTCGACGTTTGAAGATCCCCTTGAGTGCTCGAAGTCCTCCTTCGGAGTTGAAAAATTCGTCGAACATTACTTTAAGATTTTACTTAGCTTCTACACTAAGCTCCAAAGGCGATTTGAAAATTTCACTTAGCTCCCAACGCTAAACTCCAACGGGGACTTGAAGATCTTACTTGGTCTCCATCATCAAGCTCTGAAGACGAGTCGATAACCTCATTTGGTTCTCGGCTCCGAGCCGAGAGCTCCAGTTGCTGCGTACATCATCCCAACAGCCTCAAGTCCTGAGTCCAGAATCTCGGTTGTTGCATTCAATATTCCAGATTGCTTTCGAGCACACTCCTCACCACTCCACTTCAAGCGACCTATGTGGTCAAGAAGAATCATTGTAACGAGCGGTGACTTGTCACTCTCGAGAGTAAAAATTGTAACACTCAAAGAATTAGTGGAATTTGGTCGGCATCGAACCGGTCACATGATTTATCATCATTTTCAGGTTTTCCACGTTAAAAAAGTCTCTTGCAAGCTATTCGAATTTTCTGTGTCTGTTTGCACGCTTGAACCGCTCTCGAGCTAAGACGATTTGCCCCGACCGGTCTGCGAGTGCTTCAAGTGACCCGCAACAATCCTTCTTCTTCTTCACCGCTGTTTTGGATATCCTCCTCCGTGAAACCCTTTCGACCGAATTGAAAAATCAGAAAGACGTTGACAAGTGAAAGGTCAATGAGCGTGGGTGGTTTTGAGCTGTTGCCAGCTGTAGTCTTGATGAATTGTTGCCAGTTGTGGTCTTGTTGAATTGTTGCCAGCTGCGGTCTTGATGAATTGTTGCCAGCTGCGGTCTGTTCCGCTAATCACTGCTCGGGTCATTCAATTATGGGAGCTTGTCTCTTGCGGCGATGTTATGCCAAGTCACTGATACTTGACGTGCTGTCAGGGATAAAATTTTTCTCCCAAAATCATCAAAAAATAGGTTCTCAGAAGTAGTGACTTTATTTTATTGCCAAACATTACATAACTTCTGCCAATATATTACATTTATGTTTTAGCAGTCTTCATTGATTCTAAAGTAAAAGTTCAAGTACTGATTGTGTTCTAGTATTTTCAACCTTGACTTGTGAATATGACAGGAAAGAAATGCATATCAGACAAGGTTGTCAAGATCGAGATCATATATCAGATCGTTTCGAGGTTGGATCCGATCAGATTGTATGTTCAGATCGAGGATCACAAGGTCCTACAACGTTCATAAATTAAGACAAAATATAAAATTGAATTTTGTATCATCCAATTACTTGCTCATTTAACAAAAAAATCAATAAATTGAGCATTATGCGAATAATTATATTAAATTTTATTGAATAACTAATTCAAAAAGATAATACAATACTAAGTTCACTTTCAGTTTTATGTAGGACATCCAATGTCTACTAACAATAAAAATAAATCTGGACTAATGAATTGCTGGAGGCTTGGAAGCTGGAAGACGAACCCAGACTGTTAGATTGTTTGTACGCTTCAGGCAAGAAGCTTGAATTGCTCATATACTATATTTCTAACTGCTAGATTACGCGTACGCTAGAAAGGAAGAGAAGACGTTGGCTTGAAAGTAGGATGCATGAAGCCAGTGGATTACCAACCATTGGATTGCTCATGCGCAAAAATATAAGATAAAACACTAACACCACTTTAAATGGAACCTGATAAGGAAAATGATGACATTGTCTGGACTGGAAGCGACCGAAAATGTCGCTCTTGGCCTCGGTTTGCATGATATGATTCTGTGATGGGGTATGATGGCAGGATTGAGATAAGGTTATGCAATGTGCAATGAGCGTTGGACCAGTTGAATGCGGTCGGGAAAGGTTGGACATGTTTCTAATTACCTTTGGCCGGACCGGTAGAATCGGGTCGGAATCCCGATCCTAATGATTCGAAGATCCGGATCGCGATTCCAGCTTTAGATGTGTCGATTTAGATCCTAGGTAAATTTCTGATCGATTTACAAAATCTAAAATATCCTACAATTCAGATCGCGATCCTGATAACCATGATGACACTATGTGATGTAGGATAGGTGTCACACCTGTCTGCCACCCTGGAGTCCCACCAAGGGGCCCACCTGGAGTCAACACCAACGACTTTCATCTGGGCCGCGACCTATACACCCCAACCAGCTCTTCGCCACGGAGTCACCGCCATGCGGCAGGTTGTTGAGGCCGGAGCTCGATCCCAGACCTTCTAGATAGGAGGCCTTCACCAATGCTCTCATCACCAACTAAGTTGCGGATCAGTTGGCGATGAGAGCGCTGGTGAAGACCTCTTATCTAGGAGGTCTGAGGATTGAGCCCTGGCCTCAACAAACTGCTGCATGGTGGTGACTCTATGACGGAGAGCTGCTTGGGGTGTACGGGCCGCGATCCTGTTGAAAGCCGTCTGGTGCTGACTCCAGGTGGGCCCCCTGGTGGGACTCCAGGGTGGCATGCAGGTGTGACGCCTGTCTTGGATCAACTATGTTTCTTTAGATATTGGGGCAGTGGATGCATCGAGTTGCCATAGACGCCACTTGGATTAACCGCAAGGATTTCATGGTTGAGTTTCTTGACTTTTTCCTTGAGAACAAAACAAATTTCTCAAGGAAATATATTGTTATGCGATGCGGAGCAGAGACGAGGACGCGTGTTGGGCCCGTTCGGGGCTGATTTGACAACTTTCCATATATAGCGTGCCCGGATCGACGATCGGACTCCGTGATTGCGTCCGGAGCGTTGTTGCGAGTCAAAACGCTATATTACTTTATATTTTTTGAGTTTATTTTGATGTATTTTATGGGCTAACCCACCGGCCAATCATAGCCGTTGATGGAGATGCCCTAGTTTGTGTTTTCTTATAAATAGGATGCTAGGGGGCTGATTTGAGGCCATTGCAGATTTTGGAGAAAAGAAATCCCGAAATCCGGCGATCCCTGCACGGTGCCGACTCCGTGGAACCCTAGGTGACGACTCCTAGGTGCGTATCTCCCTCGCCAAGGTATTCCCTCTAACCCTAGGCCACTTTTTCACCCTCCAATTCCCCCTTACAGCCACCTACCAGCCCCCAAAAATCCATCCACTGTTGGCTGTCCGGAATCCAATTTTCATGTTCATGCACTGTGCAATTATGAAATACACTATTCTTTCCCTATAGTTTCTTCCCTCCCGTGAACCCTCCCCCTCCAGTGACTCCGCCTCCCCTCCAGCCAACAAAATTTTAGCCGGCCTCCTGCTCCTAATTTATACAGCCACTGGACAACCTAATTCCAGCAAACAACCGGCCCAATCACCACCCCTGCTCCCTTCCGGCGGCTTGTATTCAGCCGCCGCCCAGCCCCTTGGCCCCCACCGCAACCTCCCCTCCTTCCACAACCCCAAAGCCGCACCCCCACATCCTCCCTCTACGTGGAACCATCTCCAATCAGCCACTGCATCCAGATTTGGACGATCAGTCCAGATCTGGACGTTTGCAGCCCCAATCCACCATCTCCCCTCACCCTCCCCTCATTCCCTAGCCCGGATTCGCCGTCAAAACACCGGATCTATCCACCTACACTCGGATCTATTTCCTAGCGGCCGGATCTCTCCGTTTCCGGTCGGTCTCCACTCTTTTCCACCGCGGGCAGCAGCCTCGCCGTCACCGTGCCAGCGTTCTCACCTCCGATCGTCCGTCTTTACATCCGGCCTTCAAATTCTTCAATGCCTCGGTTCAGCTCTCTACGTTGTAAGAATTTGTGGTATTGTATTCTGCATTGTTGTGGATATCGACCGACATGCCCGACATGTCGGCCGACATGAAGGTTTGGGAGCAAAAACGACACAAAACCGGCACAAATTCTGGGTGTGGCGTTTTGAAAATAGCGGGCCGACATGTCGGTTTTAACCGACATGTCGGCCCCAAAAAACGCCCATATCGGGCGTTTTTTTAAGTTTTTTTTTAATAAAATTATTAATTTTATATTTTATTATTATTTATTAATGAAATGAGCGGGTCGGGCTACTGTTTTAACACCCCCAACCCCGCTCATTTCATTCCATCCCGTCGCTCTGCCCTAGCTCTCCCCGTCGCTCCTGCCCTAGCTCTCCCGCGCGCGCCGGCGACACTATCTCTCTGGTTCTTTCTTCTCCCTGCTCGTTGGTGCCCTCTGGTTCTCTGGTGCTCTCTAGCTCGTTAGTGCTCTCCCTCTCTCGCGCGCTGTCGGCACTCTATCTCGCTGGTTCTTTCTTCTCCCTACTCGCTGGTGCTCTTTGGTGCTCTGGTTCTCTGGTGCTCTCTAGCTCGTTGGTGCTCTCCCTCTCTCGCGCGCTTTCGGCACTTTATCTCGCTGGTTCTTTCTTCTCCCTACTCGTTGGTGCTCTTTGGTGCTCTGGTTCTCTAGTTATCTGGTGCTCTCTAGCTCGCTGGTGCTCTCCCTCTCTCGCGTGTTGTCGGCACTTTATCTCTCTGGTTCTTTCTTCTCTCTGCTCGCTGGTGCTCTGTGGTTCTCTGGTGCTCTCCCTTTCTCGCGTGTTGTCAGTACTTTATCTCAGTGGTTCTTTCTTCTCCCTGCTCGCTGGTTCTCTCTCGGCTGGTTCATTCTTCTCCCTACCTCCCCCTCTCATTCTATCGCTCTGCATTTTTTTTTGTTGGTTGTTGTGCTAGCTGTCGGCTGTAACATGGTGGCTGCCTTGTGGGTTGTTACTGGTGGCTGCCGACCCATTTAGTTGTTGGTGGCTGCCTTGTTGCTTTATTTGTCTTAT
Source organism: Platanthera guangdongensis (assembly GCA_039583875.1). Taxonomy (NCBI): domain Eukaryota; kingdom Viridiplantae; phylum Streptophyta; class Magnoliopsida; order Asparagales; family Orchidaceae; genus Platanthera; species Platanthera guangdongensis. The sequence continues at coordinate 138,045,662 of CM077159.1, forward strand.
TAGTTGCAGCTGGAAGCTTTCATTGATTGCCCTGTGCAAACTCTCTAAGCTAGAAGAAAGAACCAGAGACATGTTGTCGGACATGTCGGTCCGATATTTTATTTGTGGCTGTCTTGCTGGTTGTAGTATAGTGGCTGCGTTGTTGTTTTATTTGTCTTATTAGTTGCTACTTTATTTTTATTTGACACATTTATTAATCAACAAATGATTTGAAATACCCTTATTAATAGTTATTTATTCAACTTCATTTTGCAATCAATGATGCATGTATATCCAATCACATTTTTAGTTGCCCTGCTGCTTTGTGTCTTTTAATAAATAAAGTGTGAGATGCTTTGAAAATTTGAATGATACTTGAATGTTTTGTTCATTTTGTTGGATACTTTAAAAGTTTGAATGATAGTTATAACTTTGTATACTAGTATACTACTGAGAATGTAAAATTTTGTTGGATAAATAAAGTATTGCATGGATAATATAAAAGATATCTGAAGATCTAACGATCTAATGAAGTTATGGGGCTTTTATGATGTTGATTTTTTTCCAACTAGCAATTTTTCTCGTGATATAGTTATGTAAAATATTTTTTCATTTCATTTAACTAATATTATTTTCATTTCGTGTCCTATTAGAATGACTTCTTCTGCTGGTTCTAGTGAGGCTCCCGTATCTCTGGTACCAACCGGTAGAGATCCGTTCTGGGCATTTGGTGAGAAGTTGGTTGCAAATGACACAAACCGAATCAAATGCAACTACTGCAAGCAGACAGTGAATGGAAGAATTACACGTTTCAAGCATCACTTGGCTGGGTGGAAGGGTAATGTTAAGCCATGCCCTCAGGTTCCCGCCGACGTTAAGGCTAAAGCGGATTCGGCCCTGAACTCAAATTTACAGAGTAAGAGGGCTAAAAGTGCCAAGTTTGAAGCAATCTTAAATGAGGTGGTTGTTGGAGGAGTGCATGTTGATCAAGAAGAGGACACTAGCATACTTAGGAGCACAGGTTCAAAGGGTCCAATGGACCAGTTTGTTCATTCAGCTGCCGAGTCTACCAAGGGAAAAGATTCCCAACAAAGCACGATAGAGAGTAAGTACAAAAAGAAAGCCAGAGATGATGCTGCCGTGTACATAGGTAGATGGGCATATGAAAACGGGATCCCGTTTAACGCCATATGTAATTCATCCTTTCAGCAGATGGCTCATACCATTGGTTTATGCGGACCTGGGATGAAGATCCCAACGTTTTATGAGTTGAGAGAGAAAATTTTGCGAGGGGAGGTGGAGAGGACGAAGGAGATGTTGGGCATATTCACGCAGACATGCAAATTGAATGGTTGCAGTATCATGACCGATGCGTGGACAGATCGGAAGGGTAGGAGCGTGATGAATATCATGATACATTGTAGTTCTGGAGTAGCATTCTGGCTTTCGAAGAATGTCTCCTCCTCCACACACGATGGGAAGTTCATCTTTGACTTCTTGGATGAGGCGATTGATAGCTCTGAAAGCACAGGAGAGCATGGTATCATGTAGATTGTGACGGATAGCGCGTCCAATAATATGACTGCTGCAAAGCTTATGGCTTTGAAAAGACCTACGATTTTTTGGACTTGTTGTGCGGCTCACACTATTAATCTACTGTTACAAGATATAGGAAAATTGAAGGCAATAAAGAGTGTTATCTCCTTAGGCCGGCAACTCTCTATATTCATCTATGGTCACACCATCTCGCTCGACATGTTTAGAGAGTCAACAAAGGACTTGGACTCTCATGAGCTTATTCGACCAGATGTGACGAGATTCGCTACAGCATTTCTATCTTTAGAGAGCATCTTAGAGAAGAAGAATCAATTGAGGGGTTTATTCACATCTGCAAAGTGGGTTGCAACAAAGTTGGCCAGTAGTGCTGGGGGAAAGCAGGTAAAACTATTGCTTCTTTATTCATTTCATTTAAAATATATGTTTTGAAAGTTGTCCTTTTATAGTATTTTCTTAATATTTTATTTTGCATATGGTAGGCTGCAATGATAATGATGAGCGCTAGATTTTGGGCAAATTTCGAGTTGGCTATTGGTATATTCACACCATTTATGAGAGTTTTGAGAAAAGTCGACGGGGATACACCATCCATGGGGTGGTTATATGGTGATATCAAAAAAACTAGGGAAGAGGTTGCCGTAGTTCTCGATCACCAAGAGAACAAATATCTTCCTATATGGAAGTTGATTGATAGCAGATGGGAGAAAAAGATGAGCAGCCCTCTGCACCTTGCAGGTTATTACTTAAACCCAAATTTTTATTATTTTTGTCGAGTGGAGATTGAACAGTCCTATGCACTTTGCAGGGGTATTACTTAAACCCATATTTTTATTATTTTCATCGAGTGGAGATTGAGGCTGACGGAAGGTTTATGAGTGGTTTTGTTGAGTGTCTCTCAAGGATATATAGGAAAGATCCTTCTACACAGGATCACATCAGCGCTGAGCTTGATGTTTACCAATACCAACAAGAGTTATTTGGTAAAGAGATGACAAAGAGACAGCTACAAAATCCCAACTTAAATCCAGGTACATTTTAATATATATATTTAATTATTTATTATCAATAATGATGTATTTATGTATAATAAATGAATAATTAATAGTTTAATACATTGTGTTGTCATTTTAATTTTCACAGTACATTGGTGGCGGCTTAACGGTGCTGATACGCCGTACCTTAAAACTATGGCCATGAAAATTTTAAGTCTGACTACTTCATCTTCTGGCTGTGAGAGGAACTGGAGCACCTTCGAGATGGTATACATTAATTTAGTTATGTAGTTAAACATTTATATCTTATTATATGATTGTATGCATTATTTAACTCTTTTTAAAAATGTACAAATACATTCTAAAAAGAGAAATAAACTTGATAGCAAGAGATTGAACGATTTAGTATTTGTAAAGTTCAATGCTTTGCTAAAGTCGAAATACTCAGAGACATCTCGGGATCCATTGACAGCTAAGAATATTGATTCTGGAATGGTACAAGAGTGGATGGTAAATGTTGATCCTGAGGAGGATGAAGATGAAGATGACGATGATGAAGTCTTTCTTGGCGAGGGGCTGACATGGGCGCAAATTGGCAATATAGTCGACGCTGATCATGATGAAAGGAGACCTCAAAGATTAGTTACAAGCAAAGAAGTGACAATTAGTTATCAAAGAAGGGGAAAGAGAAAAATATCTGAAGTGGGCGAGGGAGATCTAGAGGGTTCATCGGATGAAGATCATATTCTATCTACTCTGCCAACTATAGATGAGTTTTCAGGTGATGAAGAATGAGGTATGTTTGAGTTTTCATATTTAAAGTGTTGTATGTTAAATACTACATATATATTTTAATATTTAAAAGTTCAATAGGTTGTAAAATAAGTAGTACTGTGATATGTATAAAAATTAAAAAATAACATTTAATTACATATATAATTAATTAAATATTAAAATCCGATATATGAAATATCCCCGATATATCCCCCGATATATAAAAAACCGACATGAAAACCCAAACCGACGTGTCCCCGACATCCGACATCTGCAACATTGGTATTCTGTGACTTGACATTTTTCATTTGGTATTTTATCATATTGTGTTGGGATTATTATTGCCTGGAAATTGGTTCTCGTATAATAATAATTGCAGGAGGAATTATTCGCCGCACGCTAGCTTATTATTGTCTAATTGTTGAAAAATCAATTATTTGTTTCTTTATTTCAACTATTTGCGTGACGTTATTAATTTCATTGTTTATAGTAATTATCGTTGCCGACCGACGACCACCAAGCATGTAGCATTGCATTAGTGTGTCACCCCTCCACCCGCACCTAGAGTCATAGTTTCTGAGAACCACTAGCCTGCCCCTACATCAAATTGGTATCAAAGCTCAAGATTAGGCCATTTGCATGCTTTGTAGCGGTAGGTCATATAGAGTCTTTAGGTTCATCCATGTCTAGTCATCGTCGTCGTTCGTCTCCTCCATCTGAGTATTCTAAGTCCGCCTATACCCGATCTCATAGAGTAACTTTAGAGAAATCCTCACGTTATCATGATGATTATTATCGCCTGCGACACAGCACTTCCCGAGACCGTGTCGACCCACCGACACAACCTCACTATGCTAGAGATGGTCAGTATGATGATTGTCGTCGTTCTTATCCTTGCACGCGAGCGGATCGTGTTGAGCCTTCGACTCGACCTGATTACCTTAGGGATGACTATTTTGAGGATCCTCACTTTGAGAGAGATCTTGAGAGTCAGTTTCGTACAGTTTCCCCTTCCTTTGATGACTCATCAAGTCCTGAGTCTTTCAGCTATTGGCTCGTGGATATTGAGTATTATCTTGATCATTTTGAGTTATTCGGCGAGCGTCGCGTTAAGTTTGCAAAACTTAGACTTTTAGATCAGACGATGTCATATTGGGCTAGCGTTGAGAGGACCCGCGAGCGAGACCGTCTTCGTCGCATCACTAGTTGGGGGGATATGAAACGCATATTGTGTCAGAGTTATCTGCCTTCATTGTATCGGAATCGCTTGCTCGACCAATTATTTTCCCTTCAACAAGGATCCATGTCTGTCGCTGAGTACATGGATTGCTTTGATGAGTTAGTTGTGAGGAGCGATATCTGAGATGACCCAGCCATGACCACTTGCAGATTTAGATCTGGGCTTCGATCTGACATTCATACTAAGGTGGTTTATCATCGCTCGAAGTCCCTCGAGCAGACGTGTCAGCTTGCCCTTCATTACGAACAGTCTTTGATATCCGCCAGAGCTGGTCGGTTGGACCCTCACCTTGACCTCCGCAGTACGAGCCCTTCTCATACTGAGGTCAGTACGATGCCTACCATTGTCCTGTCACCCACGACGAGAGTGATACCTGATGCGGATTACTCTCACCCCAGCGAGCCATGTACTCGGCGACGGTAAGTGTCCCATGTCGTAAGTTCTGCAGCTGCTCAAATAGCTGATCTCGGTATGACGCGGGGAGGTACTTCTCCTTCAGTCTCTCCTTCATCTCATCCCATCTGGCGATGGAGTAGTAACCATCCCGCTCTAAAGCTCTCTCAACACTGATCCAGAATACCTTAGCTTGCCCGATCAACTTCATCTTCGCAAAGCGGACACAACGCTCGTCACTCATGTCATACCACTCGAAGTAGTGGTCCATGTCCAAGAGCCAATCACTGAAGGTTTTCGGATCTAGGCGACCATCGAACGAAGGGGCATCGAGTCGAATACGACGAGTGATGTCTAAGTAGCGTCCATCTCTCCGTGGATCATGGTAATCCTCAGGGTAGTCATCCTGAGCGTAGTCGTGTCGACCGGGTGGGGGACCACGCTCTCTCCGACCTGGAGGGTAGTACTCATCACGACGATGGTCTCAGTGGCCAAGTGGAGGCCCTCGATCCCTGGGGTCAGGATGAGGTCTACGCGACATACGGTACTCATCACGCGGAGGTAGGGGCCTCTCACGCACCAGATCCAGATGTCGCCTGGCCGGCGGTGCTGGGGCTCGGTGGTGAGGATCACGACAGTAGCGGTCTGCCGAAAGCTGACCATCTCTTGGGCGCTGGTCATAACGTGGAGGAACGTCAGGGTCGTCCTCAAGTGAATCGTCATGTTGTGTCGGAGTGTCTCTGACATCCTCTAAGTGGCCTAAACGAAGGTTCACCTCGGCAAGATCATGATGCACATCGTCGAACTGGTCTCCTATGGTGTCAAGGAGACCTAGGACAAGGCGTTGGAACTCAGCAAAAACGGCGTCCGAGTTGGAGCTCGTCGCTCGGTCCTCGGTGTTTTGTGGATCTACCATGCTTACTCTAAAAGTCCTACCACTACGGAGCATGCAAATGGCCTAACCTTGACCTATGATACCAAAATGATGTAGGGTAGGCTAGTGGTGCTCGAAGACTACGACCCTAGGTGCTAGTGCAGGGGTGACACACTATTGCAACTCTAAATGCGATGCAACCGTTGGTGACGGCGACGATTAAATTAAGCAATGAAATTAATAACGACCCGCAAATAATTGAAATAAAAAAACAAATAATTAATTTTCAGCAATTTGACAACGGCTTCCTCCGCTCGGAGGGCCTAAGCAAGCGCGCGACGAATATTTCCTCCTGCAATTGTTAGCATAAAAGAACCAATTTCTAGTCAACAATAATCTCAGCACAATATAAAAAAATACCAAATGAGAATGTCAAGTCACATAATACAATACCACAAATGCTCACAATGTAGAGGGCTGAACCGAGGCACTGGAGGATTTGAAAGCCGGATGTAAAGACGAGCGATCGAAGGTGAAAACGGTGGCACAGTGACGGCGGGGTGGCTGCCCACGGTGGAAAAAGGGGAGACGGGTTGGAAACGGAGAGATCCGGCCACTAGGAAATAGATCCGAGTGTAGGTGGATAGGTCTGGTATTTTTACGGCGGATCTGGGCTACGGGAAGAGGAATACGGGGAAAATGGTAGATCGGAAGGTGGTAGCACTAGATCAAAATAGATCTAGGGTTTTCGGAGCGGTGGGAGGTGGATCCACGAAGGACAAGGGAAAGGAGTGGCCGACTAGGGTTGGGAAACCCCTTGGGTGGCCGATTTTGGGGAAGGGGGAGGCGGTGGGGGCTGGGGCCTTGGCTACAGGCCGGCGGCCGTACAAGGAGGGGGGTGGGGTTAGGGCCGGTGGAGGAAGGGGGCTGGGCGGCGGACCTGCAGCAGGCCGGCGGTGCTCGGGTGAGGGTTTGAGGGGATTCCAATGTTGGAAAAGGGGAGGGGATGATGGAAAATGATGGAGGGGGGTAAGGGTTACCTTGGGGGAAGTTTGGCGGCATATGAGTCGTCACCTAGGGTTCCACGACGTTGACACCGGGGAGGGATCGCTGGAATCCGGGAAACTCTTTCTCCAAATCCAACAGTGGTTCAATTCAGCCGGGGATCAAGCCAGGAGCATAGCTACACATGACGCTGACCCACACACGACGTAGGACCCACACACGTTGTGGACATGCTGGAAACCGGTCAATCAGCATCACCTACAGACACAACGTGCGAAAGAGAACGAAAGATGTGGAGCACATTATCAAACGGGCAATCAGGGATAATCCTTTGGGGATAATCCACACAAAGGATAGTACCACACAACACAGTCCCGCATGACACGGTCCCACGCGACACCACCCGCTGAGATTAGAACGCCAACATCAGTCATGTTCCGACACATGACCATCGAAAGAAATATGGGGAGACACATAATAACAGACGACATAAGCCTGGAGGCCGAGTGGAACAAAGGCGAAAAAGTCGGGAAGGATCATCTGAGTTGCCTTCATCCTAACACTCCCCTCTCGTGGATAACACATGCATATAGGCATAAAACACAATACAATCAAGATGACAAAAATAAACTGCTTAAAAAAACTAATAAGACACTCCATCCCATCATTCTTCGAGAGAGGCGAGCAACAGGATCTAAAGCACTAGTGAGATCAGCAAAAAAACAATCAAAAGAGGCAGCATTGGGGAGATTTTGTCATGGAGAGAACACTGCGCAAGCAGGATCCATGGCGACAACAGATGGGGATCCATAGAGGTAGCAGCGGGATCTGGATCGACATGAAGAAGAAAGGGGCTGCTCGATCTGGCGGAAACAAGAGCATCACAACCTCATCAAAGAAGGGGGAACACCGACAAGTGCAGTCGACAATAGGCATCCAGGCGCAGCAGGAAGAAAAGTTGGCGACGAATGGGAAGTAGACAGGAGCAGCGATATCTGCGGGAGATTCGACATGATCCTCCGTTGATGATGCAGACGGGAGCACATGAGGCGTGGACAACAATTGCCGCTCCCGTCGACTAGATACGAGATCGTCAAAACAGAAGCCAGAATTGCTCGACGAGGAAGAGAACATCGAAACATGTAGGAGTGGTTGTCGCTAAATCAGAGGCAACATGATGTGTCGGAGGTAGATACCTGCTCCCGTCTCCGGAATAAGACGAGGATTCTGTCGGCGGGAGATTCGCATGCCGCCTTTAGCACCGCGGGAAGGCTGGGGTCAAAACAGAAGCGGAAGCAAGTGGTTGTCACTGGGAAAAAATTTAGGCCTCGTTCGTTTGCTCTGTTTTCACAGCCGGTTTTCGTTTTTAGTTTTCGTGGTTCAAATACAGGTGTTCGTTTGGCTATGTTTTGCGTGGTTTTGGTTTTGAACTGAAAACGCTCAGTTTTCATTCCTTCTAATTTTGCTCATCCCCAAAACCGACCTCTCTAGGTCTGTTTTGCTCGGTTTTGAGAATAGACAAGCCGATACTTCTTCTTCCCGACGTTGTTTACTTCTGCTTCTTCCGATGTTCTTCCCGAAAAGATCATGTTGTTGAACTTCTTCTGCTTCCCGATGTTTACCGCAAAGATCATGTTGTTGAACTTCTTCTTCCCGACGCTTGTTCTTCTTCCCTGAGCTATTACTTCTGCTTCTTCCAAACGTGGTTTACTTCCCGGTGCTTGTTCTTCCCGGTGTTGAACTACCCGGCGCTTGTTCTTCTTCCCGGTGCTAGTTCTTACTGATGTTGAACTTATTCTTCCCAGTTTTGAGAAAACGCTAGGTCTGTTTTGCTGTTTACTTCCCGATGCTTGTTCTTCCCGGTGTTGAACTTCCCGACGCTTGTTCTTCTTCCCGGTGCTTGTTCTTCTCAGTGTTGAACTTCTTCCTAGTTTTGAGAAAACACAAGGTCTGTTTTGCCATTTACTTCTTCCCGATGTTCTTCTTCTTCCCGATGTTCTTCTTTTTCCCGATGTTCTTCTTCTGCTCGTCTTCTTCCCATTCCTAGATCTATTTTATTACCGGTGTTGAACTTCTCCTTCCCGATGCTCTTCCTAGTCAATTAAATTCTACTCCTTCCAGATTTCAAAACGAACATAAGTTTTTGTTTTAACGCAAAACAAAACTTAAACTCATGCTTCAAACGAACATGCGTTTTCGTTTTGGTCCAAAACGAAAACGCATGATTTTTTTGTTTTGGACCAAAACGAAAACCTTAAATGAAAACAGAGCAAACGAACGGGGCCTTAAGGTTTTCAAATCTAGGGCTCTGATACCATGCTGCAGAGAAGGAAGGAAATACTTCATTGATCTATTCATCCCAAAACGGGGCATTAAATAGGACTTACAAGAACTCTCAAAATTAAAACAACAATGTGGGACTAAACCCAAATACACCTAAAGTCTCAACTCGACTGACATTGACTCAATAATTCCAACAATTAAATTACTAATTAAAAGATTAGTAATTAAATTACTAATTAAAATATTAAATCATGTAATTTACTCAATTGATCTATTGTTGATGGCCTCTTTTAATTAGTAATTTAATTATAATTAAGTTACTAATTAAAAGATTAGACAATTAATTATCTTGGTAATGTTTTTAAAGAAGAAATAAGATTTAGTAAAGCCATCCATCAAAAGATCACTTTTAATATATAGGGGAAGGTTTAAATGGTAGTCTGTGAAGGAGGATATTAAGGGATAAATGACATCTTAGGAAAATTATTTAAATAAAATAATAAGTCCAGGCGATTTTGTCTTAAAAAATCTCCTTTCAATAAAAATGTGTTTAAGCTTGAGAGTAGAGGACAACATCTCTGGATTGAGCGACCAACCACGACTTCTCGCATGTATCGATGGGCTTGGTTGGGTCTGTGTGGTTCTCGGACCGCTATGGTTCCATGGGCTGATCTCCTGTCTGATTATGGGGCATATGATGATGGAGGCTACGAAGACCTTTGTTCCGAGGATCAATATGCTCATATCACCAATACTGAGAATCTTACAGAACTGCCAAAATAAGATGTTGATAACCAGATAGATAACTCTGATGTTGGGGAGCAGCAATACAATAATGGGTATGTTGGGGAATGGTAAACCCAACAAATTACGAAGCGTAACAAAAAGACCTACACAAAGAAAACATTGCCTAGACCCAACTGTGACAAACCAAAGCATGAGAAGTCTCTAGATAGCTTAGAATCCAACGATTTTTAAGTCTTCTCTCTAGCCTTTTCACACATGTCTATGTTATAGTAGTATTAGGTGGTGATTTTTGTAGCTGCTGTGGACAACTATGTTATGTTGCTTGTATCTTTATTTAACTTTCAATAAAAATATAACTTTTATTAAAAAAATGTTTATGTAGGTTTGATTTCTTGGCTATTTCAAACCCCTATTTTTTAGCTTTCATACATCTCAAAGTTTCCACATAAATTTGCTTGCATTTTAACTAAATCTTAAAATGGATTCTACAACCTCAAAAAGCATAATCACGCAACAAAAAACATTGACAAACAAAGCCTTATCTGCTTCTGATGTTTCATCATATGCAGTAGTCCTATCTTCTAGATATCTGTTACAGCGATATTTTAAGTTTAGTTCTTCGGGTTATTTCATCCAGAAAGGGAATTTCCCTAACTGACAGGGATGGTTGTTTTAGCACAGATTTGCTGCTGACGTATTTCATGACCTGCACGAAGAAGTGATGTCAACTTCTTCTAGAGGACATGGGCTGATACTGCGTGTTCAGCAACTAGAAGCAGAGTTTCCAGTAATAGAAAAAGCCATGCTCTCCCAAATTGATCATTCACACAGTGTTTATAATTCAGGTGAAAATCAGAGCTCAAATCTTTTCATATACAACATGTTCATTCACATTCACTAATCCTTTTCAGTACTATTCAACTTTTCAGGCATCGATTGGCATCCAAACCTTAGAGTGGAACAAAATTTAGTTATTCAAGGAGATATGCCTCGTTTTGTATTAGACTCATATGAAGAATGCCGAGGTCCTCCTCAGTTATTCATGCTTGACAAGTCAGTAATTCGTCTATAGATTTCCATGCTTCTTGTTTTTTTGTTCTTTTGGTATATGAATTTGTATTATAAGTGTTTACATATCACTTTAGGTTTGATGTCGCTGGTGCTGGCGCATGCTTGACGAGGTACAGTAATCCTTCTTTTTTCAAGATAGAGTCAGCTTCATCTGAGATTATGGAGTCAGAGTTACAAAGAGAAAAAACCCCTCGAAAAATCAAGGTAATTGGTTGAATTTTGAGGACCTCGCTAACATGAACAGTTTCTTTCAATTACTGTTACAGGAACAAGCCAGTTACCCATTCTGTTCTATATTATGTATGCACCAATCCTAGATCGACGTTTATCCTTAGCTTTCATGAATAAAATTTCAGATGTCATGTAAACAGTTCTTTGCATGTGTTAATAACCAATACGGCCTACATTTGTCTGTTTTCTTTCAGCAGAAAGGATCTCGTTGGAGAAATGATGAGATACCGTATTCTCTCTCTACACCAATTATGGACTAGTAAGTTCAGTTTTACTATGTGCAATCCTGGAAGTCCTCATATCTGTGTAAAAATGCACAAAATTTCCTAATAGCTTATTTTGTTGCTGTACACAGTTTGCAATTTCCAGCTTTTGAACCAGTACCTGATAAATTACCAGACAGACTTGTCAAGTTGAAACACAGGAACTTGAAAGTTTCGGATGTAAGTAATAGGAAAAGCTATATGGAAGGTCTCATTAATGAAGTTCTTGAGCAAAATGACCCTGAATTTACTCCAAGTGGCTCTAATATTAACAAAAGAATAAATTGGACTTTAGAAGAGAGGGAAGTTCTAACTGGCGGGATGACCAATTCTTCACTATTTAGAGAGGAAGTTCTTCCTCAGTCTTCCAATGAGCTGAATGCTGAATTGCCAAGTCCGGAAAGAAAAGCGAAGAATTTTTTTGATACAGCATTTACATTATTTGGTGTTTCAGAGAAGTTACACCCCCCCTCTCAAAGTGCAAAAGAAGAAGAAATGTTGATGGGAAATGGGAATGAAGTGAAAAATGTTGATTTTGATGTTATCTTTGATGACAATGATATGAATCCTCCATCCCTGCAGCTTGCAGAGTGCAATAACCATTTACTTGATTCTGGATTCATAACAGATGAGGATCATGATGGTTACAGGTCTGATGATGTGGGGAGCGAGCTGGAAAATTATGTTGATGCCTTGAACACCATGGAAATAGAAGCGGAAACTGATTCTGAGAGCAGAGGTATATCTGATCCATATTTCTTCAATCGTCGACTTCCAGAGATAAATCCTAAGATCAATGGATGCCTTGAGCTGCAACCTCAATCTTGTGGACCAGGTTCTACTGGAAGATTTGCTACATTACTGGATTCAGATACAGTGACCGATGTTGTGCCTAGTTTACTGAAGTCAGCTAATTTGGTTGATTTAACTTATCAACAGCTTCAGCCGAGATCCATTGTTGAAGAAACTTCCAGTTTAGAAATCAAAATTAACCAAGGTGAAATGGGTCAGGTAGAGAGGGCTGGAGAATGTATAGAATTATTACCATCAGTTTGTTCGATATCTAATGGAACTTGCTACCAGAAACAACCCAATGATTCCATGCTTGCCCCCATTAGTAGAGATGCAATTTCTAGTTCTTGTATAAAAGATTCTGTTTTGAAACCCAATGGGAATTTTAAAGAAGAACAATCACTTAATGCATACTCAGAGGAAGAATTTTCTGGCCGTACAAGGAGTACTCCTGAGGTCAGTGAGCGTGCTAAATTTTCTTTTCTATCTTGGAAGTCAAATACTGCTGTGGTTCCTCCCACTTTTAAAGAAGGTCCTGATGTTCATGAAGACGATAATATTCTAGGACACAACGAAGAAAGAATTTCAACAACTATTATAGGTAATGATCATATGTCATGTAATTCTTCAAAAACTGAATACATTTTTTTGCTTGAAAAGGATCCTGATGACAGTTCCATAATTTCACCTTTGATACCAATGGATGTTGAGATAGGAAAGTCGTTACAGATTCAGGAGACTGGGAAAAATGATTTTATATCTGGGAGTCTATTATCAAGTACACCCATGGGTTCTATTGTTCTGGAATCATATGATATGCCTGTTGACTTGGAGACTAATATGCAATCGGAGTATTCAGCCATGAAAATTACCTCAAAATACATGGGTGGTCATGATGAAGAAAGAAGGCAGTTGAAGTCTAGTGTGTTATTCCCTGATGAGACTCACGAGCTATCTTTACTAATAAGTGATGATAGTGGATCTCATGAATCCACTCAAACCTCTGAAAATGTTGATGATGATGTAGCATATATATCTGATGAAAGGGGATCGCATCATGGAAGTGGAAGCAGCTTAATGACAAGCCCCTTTTCAGGGCATACTGAAAACACTATGTCTAATGATACTGCCAACACATTTCAGATGCCTGAATCTTCACAAAAATGTTCTCTTGCAGAGGTTTCTATAGTATATTGTGCAGATTCATTTCATGATTTAAAGGATAATGAAATTTATTCTGTCAAGAATCCGTCACCAGAAATTTCCGACTCTGCTCTTGAGATTGTTTCTTTCAATCTGCGATCAGAATGTTTAGCAGGTGAAATTAGGAATATTTTTGTGGCCACGGAAGAAGTTGTGCATCCACAATCCTCTGTGAGATCTGTAGATGTTGACATTTGTAGATGTGATTTGTCAACCTCTCATGTTATTTCTTATGAGTTGGAGCAGCTTCCTGTTGCAAAGGAGCCGCATGATTCGGCTAATGTAGGTATATTAGAACCTTTGCTATCAGGTTCTGGAGAAATTTCTGATGCAACTCAATTTCATCCTGAACTAGTTGACTTGATTGAGACAAATGAAATAAATCACGTGAATGATGAGTTAGAAGTCATAAATGAATCAAGCAAGGTTGATCTTCATCAGGAAGTACTGGTTGGCAAAAATGAAAAGGATAATAAAGCGTTGGATGACAATGCTATTGCTGAAGATGGTACAGAGAGCCAGGTTCTTAACATTCTAGAATCTGCAGAAGTAACCACTTCTAAATTATGTTCGATAGAAGATCCACTTCTAGAGGATGATGAATTATATCGGGTTAGACCAGATGACAAAGAACTGGCTACTACAAGCGATTCAACATTCTTTCTGTCCAAAAACAAGTCACATTTTCTGTTTACACAGAACAAGGAACAAGAGATGTTTATTGGGTCACTATCAAGTCGGATATCTGTCCTGGATTTGTCAAACTCCTTCGATAGTAAATTAGTTGACGTTAATGTTAATGATCCTCATGTGAAGTTGTACCATAATTTTAAAGGAGATAACATATTCTTCAAAGAAAATAAGCAAGATGCGGATTCAATATCTGAGAATGTGATCACCGAAGAAGACACTGATGCTAAGGTTCTTTCCACGTTACAATCTTCGAATTTATGCAGGTCTGATGTGCAGTTTCAAGAATATTCATTTTCTGAGGAGGCTACCTTAAATCAGCACATGTCAGAGATCGAAAACTTAGGTATTTCAAGTCAAGATTCAATATCTAAGACTTGTATAGCTGAATATGGGACTGATGGTCAGATTCTTTCCCTGTTAGAATCTTCATATGCACATATTCATGAAAATCTGGTTTCTATGGAGGCATCCATGAATCCGCATAGGCAGGAGATTGAAGAACCAGCTCTTACAGGTGACTTGACATCCTTGAAGTTCGAGAGGGAATTTTTTGTGCCTTTTAGTAACAGAGGAGACCAGGAGCCTGTTAGTGTAGTCTCGAGCTCTCAATCTCAAGCTCTATATTCATCCAACTTTGGTGATGCTACATTATCTGATCAGAATTTTGATGACATTCTCATGGAATTCTATCTCGGTCTTCATGAAGAGAGTTTGATATGCTCCAAAGAAGACGTGCAAGATTCAGAAAGGCCAGAATTCCAATCTGAGCAAGCTTTTGTATCTGAGCCAAGTACAATACCTATCAATGAAATGGATGAAAATATGGAGCGTTCTAATATACATTTGGATGAAGATTGCTCTGATGGGAATACTATTATTCAGTATAGTTTGGAACCTGAAATACTAGTTATAGAACCAGACCCTTTAGCTTTCCTTAACCATGAAAGCAACAATAAGCTGAACATGTCACCATCAAAAGCATATGCCAGTGAACGAATGAAGACTGATCTCTCTATTCTATTCCAAGATGTGTCTGAACAACCTGGAAGTTCTATAGCTTCTGAAGTTTTAGCGTCAAAATCACTTGCTGCAGATTTTATCAGTCCTATATCTATAACTAACACCCAGGAACCTTCTCAAGTATTACTATGTGAAACCTTCTCCATCTTGTCGCAACAAGAATGTGTTGAGGAGACTCCTCCCTTACCACCACTTCCCCCTATACAGTGGAGAATAGGTAAACCTCCACAGGGATCTCTAATTTCTGATGGAAATGTAGCTAAACCTCTCGCGGAGACTAATCCATTCATGTTTTTATTGAACTCTCATATGGTTCAACGAGCAAACCCTTTATGTTTCGTACTGCTTTTATAGAAACTTTTCATCATGTTTTCCCATGTATAGGTAATCAAATTACAGAATCTTCAAATGTATCTAAGTTGCCACAAATTGACTTGGATCAGAAGCAACATTTTGAAATTCCGTCCCCTGAGACCAAAACAGTTCATTCTTCAGGCCTTTCTTTAATAATGTCATCTAAAGAAGACGGGAATCATGGACATGATAATGTTGCAATGGAGGGAGCTGACACCTTTACTTTGGAAGAAAGGAGACCAAAACTGGTGAACTTGTTACCAGGTTTAGAATTGGAAAGATCTCAAGAAGCCCCAATAATAGATACTGATGCAATTGCACCTTCTAACTCATTCATGTTCATGCCAATGACCGGAGCTGGAATGTATCAATATGATTATGGTGATTATGGAGGTTATGAAGGGGAAAACCTGCATAATCACAGCTTGTCTTCATCATTTCCCGTCACCGTTCACGGCTTTCCTCATTATGGTTATCCTATGTTTCTAAGGGAAGGAGATTCATCAACAATCTATGATATGGCACTACCAGAAATGGACGGTGATAATCCAAATTGGAAACACCGCTTCGTTCGAAACAAACAAAGAGATCCTCTAATAGAAGCTGTTGCCGCTCATGATAAAAGCACTGTAATGAAGGTTCCTCTATTTACTTTTGAAGTCAAACAATCAAATAAATTGATTGTGATTATTTCCTTCGTGCAGTTGAGGAAGGTATCAGAACTTGATCCGCCATTGAAAACATCAAAGGAAGATGAAACGAACTATTTGCTCGAACAGATAAAAAATAAGGTCAGTTGGAAATGATTATAGAAACTTCTTTTTTTTGTCTGCCACTGCAGTGACTTGAATATCATTTCTCTCTGCTAGTCCGTCAACCTGAAGCCAGCAATTTCAGGAAAGGCAAACATGCTCAATGCTCCTTCGACAAATTTGAAGGTTGCCGCCATTCTTCAAAAAGCAAATGCAATCAGACAGGTTAGGAGTGTTCAGCAGATGTAGTGGCCCTTTTTCCTTGTTATTTTATTCTATTAATTGTTTGGTGGTGTGAATAAAGAACAGACCAAAGTTAGGTTTGATTCACCAACGATCAATTCATTTTCAAACAAATACTTAAGCCTATGGGAGACTGTGAAGCACCAGTATTGGTATGAGTAACATTTATGATATGTATGCGGTGCAACGATATGAAAAATAAAACAAAGATATGGGTACATTGGGATTTGACACGCGCGCGCACACACAAATTTAAACAAAGATATGGGTTCATGGGGACACACGCACACACACACACACACACACACACATGCGTGCATGCACTCACACAAAGAATTTTTTAAAAGATAGAATAGAATGAAATGCAACTTAAGCAAATTCATATTTAACAAGCACAAGGACAATCAATTTAAATCACCTGGTACTCAAATTCATAGTAAACAAATATAAGCAAATTTAAGTCAAATTGTCCATGACTTAACCGAGAAGGGGAGCCTTGGCGCATCGGTTGAGGTTTTTCTGTGTGACCTTGATGTCATGAGTTCGAGTCCTGGAAGTAGCCTCTTGCAAAAATGCAGGGTAAGGTTTGACTATGTTTCACCCTTGTTGCAGGACCCTTCCCTGAACCCTCTCCGAGTGGGGATGCTTTGTGCACCGGCATGCCTTTTGTCCATGACTTAACCGCAAGAAGAAACTTTATTAATTTATTAATCTTCCTTCCCTTGTGCGATTAATGTATCCTCTATATACAACTCATGAAGCAAAAACAATACCAACGCCATCAAAAAGATTTGCCCATATAGTCCATCTAATATCCCACATCATACTTATTCCTTCATTTATATATTATTTTTGTTTGTCAATAATTGGAGATTACTATGTACATAAACTAAGTCATCTACTCGTTGTTGAATCATATTTCCTTAAAGAGTGAGTGAAGAAGCATATAATCTATTTTCTCTCGCAACATGAGGATGAAGAAGGTTTACCCAAAAGCCTCATAGCTATCTTTTGCAACCTCTATCTCAAATTTCTATAATAACTCAGTTTTTTGTGCAACAAGAAGTACCACTCAGAAGTATCCAGATCTTTTAATCTGAAAAATTCATGGATGAATTTGTTTCTCTTCATCATATTAGGGAAATAATTTCTCTGTGAGTACTTATTCTTTTCAAAGAAATTTCTTCATTTGCATTTGGAGAAACCCTATTTAGGCCTCCATTGAGCCATTTAAGACTATAGATTTATTTTTCTTAACACATTATATGTCAACGCCATTGCACAAACATCACATTATAGAGATCGAACACATAAATTATTTAACTTTAATTTAGAGAACGAGTAGTACATTATAGAGAACGAGTTGTGCATAACTCTTGGCCCACCAGTCAATAAACACATCATAAATTGGCTTATGGAAGTGCAATGAGCTTCACATCACATATTAGATATCAAATGTGTAAATAATCTACCCTGAATTTAGAGAATGAGCCATAATGTAGCAGTGAGCATCGCTTGGTCCACCAAGCAATAAACACATCATAAATTTAAAGCGGGCAACGAGCTTCTAGGTTCACAAACTTCTCATGTGATATATTTTGCATCATCTTATTATCTAACATGGAACCTCACATATTATAAACAAAGTGGAAGTTTGACTTGTCTGAATCATAGACATAAACACTGATCATATCCATAATTCCATATAGGACATGTTATCAAGTGTCTTGTCAACACCATTCCATCATTTGTCATTACAGGGTATACTCGCATAAGAAACATGCTTGATACGGGTACACAATCCCTAGGGAAGAGTCAATGCTTCATAAAGGAGCTTGGTAGCTTCTTAACATTGGGTTGCATGCACTAAGAGCTCACTCAATCACGTGATACCTCTGTGAATGACGTGTTCTTGAACCTAGATCAATGATGATAGAAAAGTGGTAAAGACCCATGAGAGGCACAAAGTACTTGAAGTACTTGATCACATATCAATTGTTAATGAGTGTAGGCCAAAAGGGGACCAAAGTTAGGCCTCATTCACCATTGTTCAAATTTGATACTAATTTTAACATATAATATGTGGGACTAAACTCAGGACTCTCATATTCTTTAACATGCATCCATTTTTTAAACATTGTATAGGCATGTGCGGGAAGTGACGAAGAAGATGATGATAATTGGAGCTGACTCTTAAGGAGCATGATTGAATAAAACCCATCAAATTCTCAGCCGCGATTCTCGGCCATTCAATACCAGTTTCTTACTCTACCAATTATCTGTCAAAAGGTGATTCAGCAATTAAGTGACCCTTGGAGCTGCACGATGAATTCATCCTTGAGCCTGGCAGGTCACTATATTATTTATATTTTGCCTGCACATTGTACTTAGTCATGTATAATCCTGTTTCTTTATCCATCTTTTTAGCAATTGTAATATCCTATTATCAGATAGGGATCAAGGGAACCTTGACCTCCATGTAGTAGAAGTCATTTTGTGAAATTTTTAGGTGATTCTCGATGAGGTAGAAATCATTGTCGATGTAAATGACCTTTATTATTTTCCTCGCTGAATTTTATCTTCTGATCTAATTTGTTGACAAGCACTTCTATTCTCATTTCAATTCAAAGATATTGCAGCAGTTTGTATGATGCACTGTCAGAAATGGTTCCTTGCTATCAGGACGAAACCTCAAAGCTTTTGCGAAATTGCTTATGTTGGTGGGTGGACCCAACTTTGCCGTGTGCGTAGTCATTTGACCTCGAAATTTTAGCAGAATTATGCAAAGGTGGTGGGTGACCCGAAAGTCGCGGCCCAAAGTCGTCCTGCACCAATTTCATTTGACCACTGTGTTTAAGAATGCCGGACAATTCATAATCAGGCTCTATTGTTATTATTATTTTAGGGTAATGATGATTTGAAAAGAACTTATTTTGTGATTGCTTTTGTGTAAGGAAGAGTTTGAAAGTCCATGATTTTCTAGTCTATCCTTTACTTTTTAACATGTTCTCACATTTTATTTTATGTTAGATTCTGCAAATTAATTATTTCTGAAGGGATAATTCAAATTATATTTAATTTTTCCTCGTATGTGCTTCTAATTTTAATTTAATTAAGCTTTTTGTGAATTTAGGAAGTTATAACTTGTGTTATTCAAGTTGCTTATCATACACAGTAGGAATATTTTGGATTTTATTTTTGGATCATTCAGGCATTTGAGTGCATATTCATGCATCTACTGCTGGAAAAAATGCTTTTAGGCTCAATTGTTTTAATGATGATTTTAGAGAAGTCGGTATAGAATAGGTTTGTTTAAGTGGGTCAAATAGGTTTTAACATGGTAAGGCAAGATTTATTTAGAAGCCAGGTAATGTCAGATAATACGCACGTGTGGCGTCAGTAAGCTGGAGGATTTTATTTGGTGTTTGTTATTAGCACGACAGTTTTGGCTAGTCGCACCGTATTTTTTCCTAATTTTTCGCGTCTTTTGAAAATATGTCTTGTACATGCATTTTTAGGAAAAGTGTTCAACACGAAAGTTGTAGATCTCGTCGAGATCTACAACTTTCGTGTTGAACACTTTTCTTAAAAATGCATGTACAAGACGTACTTTGGAAATACGATCAAGTTTCACGTCTTTTAGAAATACGTCTTGTACATGCATTTTTAGGAAAATTGTTCAACATGAAAGTTGATCCAAAATGCGCGAAAAATTAGGAGAAATTGTGTTACGACTAACCAATATTGCGATGCTAATAACAATCACATTTTATTTTGTCATTTATGTACTCCTTATAAGGCTATATTGGTATTGTGTAAGCGGGTCTCTCTGTCCCTATATTAGAAGGAGACTAGTGAGTTTAATGGTTATCTTTTCTTATAATTTGGGCTTAGGTTTTTCTTTTCTTATGATTTGGGGCTCTCCTCTGAGAGACAAGTTCTTTGGCAGATCCAGCTTTCAAGAGCTTGACATGTTCTTGTCTCTTGGTTTGCATCATGTTTTTCTATTTCAAAGTGCAATTCATTTTTCTGTTCTGGAACAATTGGTACGACCTATCGCGTTGGCCGTCTTATTATCTTGGCCTCCAACTATTGGGAAAAATGCCTGATGATTTGGTAGATCATGATACATAATGCGCTAAACTTGTATTGAGTATATTGTCCCTCAATCCCAGATTGAAACTTTCTAGAAGCCAAAGAAGTTACCGCAAAATTCTCTAATTCTGTGCAGAATCGCCAACTGTTGGTCGGGGATTGCCAATCGGATGCCTAAACACCAACCGAGTGTTCGCTGACCGAAGACTTGATCGCCGATCATGCTTACGTTCATATCCTCAGGATTCACTGACCGAGGATTTGATCGTTGTTTGTTCTTTAGTTCTTTCACTTAGCGTCCGCCAACCGAACTCAAGAATCACCGACCACTGACTTTCCTTCTATAGTGGTCCCAGAACTCCTTTATAGCTAGAAGAATGTAGATCTGCGATTGCCGTTCACCGACCGTGTGCTCAACGATCACCGACCGATCCTTCCCCTTATTAGTGCACATAGAATGAAGATCATCGTCATGCAGAACAATGATCTGCGATCAATTTTCATCGACCGAGGCTCAAAGATCGCGGATCAAACTTTCCCTCTAACAACACTCACAGTTTGAAGCTTTTCTTTTAAGAGCAGAGATCTTCCATCCCCGTTCATCATTCGGGCGATCAACAGTCGTCCATCGGGACTCGAATTTGTCGTCATTCAAAATGGAGCCTTTACTATTCAAGAAATGGAATGTGTCCTTACTGTAGCATTTCTTTTTGAGTCTTGTGCAGAATTAAAGAACACTATAAAAGAGAGCCCTTCTACTACAGACGATACTCTTCTCGCCCCCTCTAAATCTTTTTCTCTCTCTTGGTAGCTACTTCAATTTCTCTCTCTGGGATCTTTTTTTTCCTCTTAGTTGGTAGCTACTTCAATTTCTCTCTGAAATCGGTCTTTCTTTCTCTTTAATAGGCACTAATAGGAGGCATGCGTAGGGGAAGGATTGTCGTTGTTGTGGACCGGATCATCATGAGAGACACGTACGGTTCTTCATACCGTGCGGCAGTGGAGGCGGGCACAGCAGAGAGAAGGATTGTCTTGAGAAACCCGCGTGGTAGTAGACCGAATCATCGCGAGAGACACGTGCGGTTCTATTGGAAACGTGTATGGGTTCCCGCGCTATCTCAATTCCACAAACCGATCCCACTTAACACCAAAAACACACGTGCAATCACGAGACCGCCTCCACAAGCTGCCTACCCGCACGGTTTATCACCCGGCGAGTAGTCCTCTCCTCTCGCGAGCTCCACCCAGGCGACTTGCACCCTTGTCAGGCGAGCTGTAGCGGGCTGCTCTCTCCAACCCCACGCGAGTAGCAACTAGGCGAGCGGTACGACGATACCAACCCGGAGAGACCGACTGGCGAGACCTCCCCTTGCTTGCGCCTAGACCCCACAGCTAGTGCGCGCCCCGCGACCTTCACCTCTCGTAGCGAGATCTCTACCCGCGAGATGACACAGGCGAGATCACCACCAAACCGCGAGCACACAAGTGCGAGACCAACCTAGTCGTGCGGCTACTTTGACTAAGCCGCCCGGACAAAAACACCTGCGCTGCAGCGCTTTTCCCTCTCTATTCTCTCTCAAACAAGAATTCCGAAAATGGGAAGGATTTTACTTTCATCATCAAAAACAAATGAACTACATACATGCTTATTTATAGGCAACCAAAATCAACCACCTTCTCTCTCCTATTTAATACACACACTCTCCTATTAATTATCCATACATAAAAAAATAATATTAAAATTCAAATATTGACTGGTCAACAAAATAAAAATCCAACACACTCCCCCTCAAACTTGGCAGCACATGCCGAGTTTGCTCCTCAACTTCAAGAACGCCTCCACCTTCAATGCCTTTGTGAAAATATCCGCGACTTGCTCTCTGGTAGGGCAATATTTCACTTCAACCGTCTTCAGCTCCACTTGCTCATGGAGGAAATGGTACCTCGTCTCAATATGCTTGCTACGTCCGTGTAGCACTGGGTTCTTCGCGAGCTGGATGGCCGACATGTTGTCAACGTACAAAGTCATCGGGCCATCCTGCGGATGATGCAACTCCTCCAAGAGATTCCTCAGCCAAATCGCCTGGCAGGTACAGCCCGCTGCTGCTATGTATTCCACTTCACAAGATGATAAGGCGATCGTCGCCTGCTTCTTCGAACTCCACGAGAACACTCTCGTTCTCATATGGAAAACATACCCGAAAGTGCTCTTCCGGTCATTCACATCACCTCCATAGTCACTGTCCGAATACCCGACTAGCTTCAGCTCCTCTCCAGTAGAGTACTTCGGGCCGTGTCTCCTCGTCCCGTTCACATATCTTAGGATCCTCTTCGTTGCCGTGAAGTGATCATGCTTTGGTTCCTCCATGTGCCTGCTAACTACTCCAACAGCGTACATGATGTCAGGCCTGGTGAAGGTCAAGTAGCGTAAGCTTCCGACCAGGCTTTTGAACATCGTGGTATCAACTGCTCCTTCCTTTGAGTCTTTCCTTAGCTTCAGCCCTGGATCAGCAGGAGTGGAGATAGCCTTGCTATCCTCCATCCTAAACTTCTTCAAGATCTCTTCCGCGTACTTCCTCTGTGAGATGAAGATTCCGTCTTCACTCTGCTTCACCTCTACTCCCAGAAAATAGTTGAGCTCACCAAGGTCTGTCATCTCGAACTCCTTCATGGTTCTCTTGAACTCCTCAAACATCGTGGGGTTGTTGCCGGTGAAGATCATGTCATCTACATATATACATATGATCATCATGTCTCCACCCTTCTCCACCTTGGTGTATAGAGCATACTCATAGGGGCACTTATTATAACCGTGTTTTTGGAGGTAGGCATGAATCCTCCCATTCCAGTCACGAGCTCCTTGCTTCAAACCATACAGAGCCTTGTCCAGCTTGCATACTTTCCTTTCCTGCCCCTTCACCACATAACCTATGGGCTGCTCGATGTACACATCCTCCTCCAGGTAGCCATTCAAGTAAGCAGTGTAACAACCCCATCCGTTCATATGATATATTCTAGAAGGTCCGGCCGGGGTCCCACAGGATATATCACAAAACAGTCGGTGAAGGTACAGGATGATACCAGAGTAGCGCATCGCACCTATCACAAAGCATTCTAGCGGAAGCCTAGACTACAACTGGAACTCCTCATGAATGTCCAAACATAAAACTCCACATTTTATAAAGTATAGGAATGTCTTACAACAAGTATAAAGCGTTGGCCTTATGGCCTTACAGGGCTATCAAACAGTGGCCTAAACAGATTGGCGCGCAGGCCGGCCACAATAAAAGAAAACGCACAAAAACGCAGATAGCCTTCGAGGGCTAGCAGCAGTAGCAGCAGCACCAGCAGGAACATCAACCTCTATGCGTCCCGCTCGGCTCTCCAGCACCTGTACAGGGACAATCCACCCAACGGTGGCAAACAAGAGCAACGGTCAGCGTTCAGCTGACCAAATTATAACGACCCTACCCCTTCTCTCGGGGCAGCGGTACTTCCCTGCAAGCATCGCAAATCACAAGTATGGCAAGCTATATCATCAAAAGGTGCTTTCACGCACACAAGCCATCACAACCGTTCGCCGCCCGGCCCAACGGTCCGTGCACTCAGGGCACATTCTTGGTGTTTTGGCAACCTCTTGCCCACCACCGTATCAGGGTCACAACCCAACGGTAAATCTCTTGAGCATTTACTCCATGGCGTGCAGCCGGAGTTAGTCTTCGGACACCGGGATGGCCCGTAGCCCCCCGTTGTGTCATGGCGCGCAGGCCGAAGACTCTTGCTATGCGCTCCAACAGACCGCACTTTTGGTCTCACATCGGACGGACATAGCGCAGGTCGGATCCTCCACCCCCCGTTGCTCAAATCGCCTTGCCTTATCCGAGTACAGCGTACTCATGGCTATATCAAAGGCGCGGGTCGGTCTCACCAATCCTGTTCTTGACATTCAAGCCTGGGTATTTCTCTATACCCATTTCTCTCACAGCAACAGCGGGTCTTTCCTGGGCACACCAGTACTTCCTGTGACTCTCTCCACAGGTGGACACCGCACAAGCACAAATGTCAGGGGTCTTTCCTAGCTCTCATGCCAGTACTTCCTGTTACTCGCTTCACAGGTGGACACCCTACGACATCAAGCATCACAAAAAGGGCCTTTCCTGGTCCCACCAGTACTTCCTGTGCCTCAATCACAGGTTGGACCCAAAACCATCACATGGCTATTTTCCTGGGCTACCACCCCAGTACTTCCTGCTACTCCTTTTCGCAGGCATAACCCGTAGACTCCGTACACTACACGTTTATCACGGAGTTTTCTCCGGTTCGTATGCAACATCACCAATCTAGACCAACCTGTCCAGATGGGCTTCACACAGCATGCCTATTCCGTACTCCATTTTCGGATCTATATGCTAACAAAGGGGATGTCAAGCATCCACCCAAGGATTTCCAAAATCAGCCACCTCTTGGTGGGGGAAATCACAAAGCTATGCCAAAAAGAAGCCTTCACATGGCTAGGAAGAAGAGTCGTTACCCTTGACGATCGCTTCGGCGCCATGGATTCAAAGCTAGCTTGCAAGACTCGCAAGATCGTTTCCTCCGCAACGCTGGCTTCGGATTGCTCGTCGGTAACCAGCAGCACCACCACCAGCAACCCCCTTTCCTTCTTCCTCCTCCTTTCTCTCTCTCTTTCTCTCTTCACTTGAAGAAAGTTCAAGGCCAAAGAAATGAGAATTCTTTCTCTGATTTCGGCCCTTAAGGAAAAAGAGGAAGAAGCTTCAGCCCTTGGATCCAGACTGAAGGAATGGACGACCACGATTTTGCCAAAAACACAGATTTTGACCCGACACGGCCTCTGACACGGCCGTGTGCCAGGCCGTGTGCCTCAAGCGGTGGTCAACCGACTTATCCAAACCAGTGACACGCCCATGGGACACGGCCGTGTCATGGGCCGTGTCACCAACACGCCTTCAGACACGCCCGTGTCTGTGGCCGTGTACCTGGGTGAAAAAAAATCCCAAATCATCCCGAGACTTCACACGGCCTGTGACACGCCCGTGTCCCAGGCCGTGTGCCCAGACACGGCACAAAGACACGTCCTGTCGAAATCCTTTGGCGGGCTGAGTTCGTCGTCCCGATTTGACACGCCCTGTGACACGCCCGTGTCACAGGCCGTGTGAAACATCTCGACATTCGACACCCACACGTCTCGACACTCGACGATCGTCGAGTAAAAATCGTCGAGCACGCGACACGGCCTTGGACACGCCCATGTCCTGGGCCGTGTGCCTCCTCTTGACACATCATCGAGCTGAAAATCGTCGAGACTAAGGCCAATCGTCGACACAACCTCGACACGCCCTGCGACACGCCCGTGTCGCAGGCCGTGTCATCTGACACGCCCTGGGACACGCCCGTGTCCCAGGCCGTGTCACCTAAAAATTCATGTTTCAGAAATTTGGGCTGTTACAAGCAGAGACCACGTCCATCTGCATTATCTTCCACCCATGATGTGCTGCTAGCGCGATGATCAACCTGATGGTGTCTATCCGCGCCACTAGTGCAAAGAGCTCATCATAGTTCACACCCTGGACTTGGCGGTAGCCCTTCACAACAAGCCTTGCTTTGTGTTTCTCCACGCTTCCATCTTTATTCTTCTTCACCTTATACACCCAGTTCATCCCGAGGGGTTTGTGTCCTTCAGGTGGCTCCACCAGCTTCCAGGTGTCATTCTTCTTGATGGAGGCTATCTCCGCATCCATCGCCTTTCTCCAAGTTTTTTCTTGGGCGGCTTCTTCATAAGAGCACGGCTCGACATCTGCAAACAAACAGTATAAAGAAAAATTGTTATGAGTTGGAGCCGTCTCTTCATAGATCTCCTCCAACCTCCTTGTCCGAGGATGAGGATGATCATCCTTGGTTCCACTGGTGCTTGCTCCACCAGATCTTCCTCTGCTCGTACTTGCTTTACTTGAGTAAGGGGTGAGAGCTCCCCATGATTCCCTGCTGGGTGGTGATGGTGGCTCAGCTCCACCCATCTCAGCTTCATCTCCCTGACCACCCTCTTCTTGATCATCATCCAAGAACATCCCCTTGATGCTCCTCACCTCTTCATCCCAACTCCAGCAGCTGTCTTCCTTAAACTCCACATCCCTTGAGATGATGGTCTTCTCCGTCACTGGGTTGTACAACTTGTACGCCTTGCTCGCAGGAGCGTAGCCTACGAAGATGCACTTCTCGCCCCGGTCATCCAGCTTCCTTCTCCTCTGGTCCGGGACATGGGCATAAGCCACACACCCAAAGACCCTTAGGTGCTTCACGCTTGGCTTCCACCCACACCACACTTCGAACGGCATCTTGAACTTTACACTCTTCGTTGGGCAACGGTTCAGTAAGTACACTGCCACCTGTACTGCCTCCGCCCAATACTTCTTAGGCAACCCCTTGCCTTTCACCATACTCCTTGCCATATTCATGATGGTCAAGTTCTTTCTCTCTGCCACACCGTTCTGCTGAGGTGAGTACGCCGCCGTCAGCTGATGAGATATCCCCCACTCTCTACAGAAGTCATCAAACAGCCTAGAGGTGTACTCCCCACCTTTATCTATCCTAAGCACCTTCAGTGGCTGCCCACTGTCCTTCTCAGCCATTGCCTTAAACTCCCTGAATTTGTCAAGCGCCTCAGCCTTCTCTCTCAGAAAGTACACCCAACACTTCCGACTGTAGTCATCCGTGAAAATAATGTAGTATCTGCTGCCTCCAACTGAGGTCATCTCAAACGGGCCTGCTATGTCCGAATGAACTAGCTCCAGCTGCCTTGTCGCCCTCCGGGACTTTCCACCCTCGAACGTTTCTCTCTTCTGCTTTCCTTTGGTACATACCTCATATACCCTCTGAGGAGGTGAGATCATAGGCAGCCCTTCTACCATCTTGGAGTGGGATAGTAACTTCAGGCCTGTGAACCCCAGATGGCCCATCCGGTGGTGCCACAGCCAAGCTTCCTCTTCTTCACCTATCTTCTCAAGACATGTCGTCTCCTTGGCATCCATACTTAGAGGAAAGAGGTGATTCGTTGCCATCTTCACTCTCACCACCTCTCTTCCTTGGCTATCCTTCATAACTAAGGTACTATCCCTTAACAGGACCCGATAGCCCTTCTCCACTAGCTGCCCAACACTTAGGATGTTACTCCTCAAGCCCGGCACATAGAAGATATCGTTGATATGCACCTCCTTCCCATTCATCGTGACCGCTATCACTCCTCTTCCTTCCACAGATATCTTCAAAGCGTCGCCAAAACTGACTTCACCACCATTTTCTTCAAGGTTGGTGAACAACTCCTTATCTCCACACATGTGGTTACTTGCGCCAGTGTCCAAGTACCACACTCCGTTCCTCCCTCCTGCAGCACCTTGGATGGTAAGGAAAATCATCGGGCCGCCACCCATGTTACTTGCCTCAGCATAGTGGTTGGCTTCTCCTCCCTTCCTTGGAGCCCAAAAATCGTAGCTCGTATGCCCGAACTTGTTACAGTTGTAATATTGAGTCTGGGACATATCTCCTCCTCCTCTTCCTTGACCTCTTCCCTGGTCCCTTCCTTGTCCTCTGCCTTGGCCTCTCCCTTGGCCTCTTCCTCTTCCTCCTCCATCATGTCTCCAACTGTGAGGTTGCTCTGCCTCCTTCTGGTTGTACTGATTTCTTCCGAAGTCTCTTCCACCTCTTCCTCCTCTACCTCTTCCTTGGTAGCCTCGGCCACGCTGGCCTCCTCCTCTTCCTGAGCTTTCCCCAAAGTTAAGATGAGTCTGGAGTGCTTTCCCCAAGCCACTCGACTTCTCATCATCCTGCAGCATGCAGTACTCATGGGCTTGCAGTGAGCTAACAAGTTCATCTACCGCCATCTCGGTGAGATGTTTCGACTCCTCAATGGCCACAACCACATGTCTGAATTTCTTGGACATCGATCGCAGGAGCTTTTCCATGAAGCTAACATCATCAGTCACCTCTCCATTCCTCTTCATATCATTCGTGAGCGTCCGCAGACGTGTCACGTAGTCACCAACCTTCTCCGAGCTTTGCATCCTCATCACCTCATACTGGGCTCGGAGGGATTGTAACTTAACCTTCTTTGCTTTATCAACTCCCTGGATGGAGCGTTGCAAAATCTCCCATTCCTCCTTTGATGTCTCCGCATCTGAGATCTTCTCGAAGGTCGCCTCATCCACGCCTTGGTAAAGTAAGAAGAGAGCCTTCTTGTCCCTCTTCTTAGACTCTCTCAACGCCGTCCTCTGAGCGTTAGTCAATGCCGCTTCCGCTTCGGCAGTAAGCTCCTCAACACCGTCCTCTACTACCTCCCACAACTCTTTGGAGGCGAGCAACACCTTCATCTGAATACTCCAATTTCCATAATTGGTTTTGGTTAACTTGGGGACTTGCCCCGGCATTCCACTTCCCATCTCCATCTCTCCTTGTCACTTAACCTTCCGAGCCAACTCCCAGGGGATCCGAACCTGGCTCTGATACCACTTGTAGGAAACATGTATGGGTTCCTGCGCTATCTCAATTCCACAAACCGATCCCA
The DNA here is from genome assembly GCA_039583875.1 of Platanthera guangdongensis. Taxonomy (NCBI): domain Eukaryota; kingdom Viridiplantae; phylum Streptophyta; class Magnoliopsida; order Asparagales; family Orchidaceae; genus Platanthera; species Platanthera guangdongensis. The sequence continues at coordinate 138,074,798 of CM077159.1, forward strand.
CTTAACACCAAAAACACACGTGCAATCACGAGACCGCCTCCACAAGCCGCCTACCCGCACAATTTATCACCTGGTGAGTAGTCCTCTCCTCACGCGAGCTCCACCCAAGCGACTTGCACCCTTGTCAGGCGAGCTGCAGCGGGCTGCTCTCTCTAACCCCACGCGAGTAGCAACTAGGCGAGCGGTACGACGATACCAACCCGGCGAGACCGACTGGCGAGACCTCCCCTTGCTTGCGCCTAGACCCCACAGCTAGTGCGCGCCCCGCGACCTTCACCTCTCGTAGCGAGATCTCTACCCGCGAGATGACACAGGCGAGATCACCACCAAACCGCGAGCACACAAGTCCGAGACCAACCTAGTCGCGTGGCTACTTTGACTAAGCCTCCCGGACAAAAACACCTGCGCTGCAGCACTTCTCCCTCTCTATTCTCTCTCAAACAAGAATTCCAAAAATGGGAAGGATTTTACTTTCATCATCAAAAACAAATGAACTACATACATGCCTATTTATAGGCAACCAAAATCAACCACCTTCTCTCTCTTATTTAATACACACACTATCTCCTATTAATTATCCATACATAAAAAATAATATTAAAATTCAAATATTGACAGGTCAATAAAACAAAAATCCAACAAGTTCTTCATAATGTGCGACATTGGAGGAGCGCGCGGTAGGGAGAAGGATCATGTGCGGTTCTTCATGCCTTGTGGTAGTTGAGGAGTGCACAGCAGGTCGAAGGATCGCGCACAACAGGGAGGACCTTTCTTCGTGTGACAGTATGCTCGGGATACGACCGGTGCGGCAGTGGAGGAGCGCACAAGGGAAATCACCACAGGAAGGAAGGATCAGAGTTGTTCTTTCTTCGTGCAACAGCACACACGATAGTGGGAGTGCGTCTTCCATGCATCACACCCACAGATGGAACAAGTAGTGGGATTGCGGGGATCCGGATCCTCTCCATTTCACTTGAAATGGAGGGGGTCCATTTCAGCATCCAATGGATAAGACAAGCCTGAAGAAAATCTTGTGGTGGAGTTTTTTTTGAATAAAAAAATCTAAAAAAATATGGGAAATGGTGAACCCGTCAGATCAAAGTGAAATCAATCTAGACCGTGAAATGGATCCCCTTCATTTCAGTTGAAATGGAGAGTATCCTAATTTGGATTGCGGAGGTGCGTGTTAATATTATAATGTATTTTATATTATTCTTTATTGTTTTAGATTTAGTCTCACACCGCCTGTGAAGTTCTCCCTTTCTCCTCTTCTCCTATATGTAGACCCCATGTGTCCTTGTTTCATATCATGAATACAAAGGCTTTTGTTACTTCTAACAGTGCGAAGGCTTCTTGGTGCGGTCTTCCTGGAGAAACTCATTTGCTCTGGAAAATAATAATAATGATAATTAACAAAAAAGCAAAGAGTTATTCATGCTCATGGAGAAATTGGTTCCAAAAATGGAGGAAGGAAACTCAAAAGAATTTTTTGAGTTCTTGCAGATGTCCAAAAGCGAGGGCTCGACTCAGTCGTTGTCGCCTTCAATGAAGTTGGATCTTCCCCCCGTGGAGCTGAAACTTGATAGATTAGCTATATACTTAAGCTAGTCTTGTCCGGTGAAGAGGACACTCTCTGGGAGGAACCTGAAGGGTAATCTGACTTATGAGAAAGGGGATCCAGAGAAGGAATCATATGGATACAATGAGTGAAAGACTACACATAGGCTGTTGTACACTTGGCTCCTAAACTCGATGGTTACATCTATAACTATCACAGTGAATGACATAAAGACAATGAGTAATGTTTGGGAAAAGTTACAGATGATCGATGTAGAAGCTGATAATAATATGGAGGTTTTTCAAATTGAGAGGGAGATGGCGATGATAACGCGGGGATATCGATTGATCCATGAGTATGTCATAGATCTGGAGCGACTGTGAACAGACTATGACTATTTCTCTCCAGCCGCATGTTGCAAAGACCATGAGTCCAAAAAAGGGGAGCGAGATGCCAATAGGCGGACTACGCATTTTATGAGAGCATTGAACATGTCATTTGAGACAAGGTGTGCATACTGGTTAATCAACAAAAAATCCCTTCCCTGGATGAGATGATCTCAACCATGATGTAAGAGGAGAGCAAGATTAGGCTCCAGTCTGGTGAAATTTCTCTTCCGATGGGGAAATCGGCTCTAGCAGTCACCAATCTAGGGCACACGTGATACAAGAGCGTAACACGACAATGCTACAATTGTTGTGAGATTAGTTATCTCTGACTGGCTTGCCTCAAGACACCAGAGGAGGGGGGTGCAGGTGAACGAGGAAAGTTTGGAAGTCATGGGCGCGACCGTGGAGGTCGTATAGGTGGTGGAAGAGGCGGCTATCAGGAAAATCAAATGATAACCGAGAAAGTAACAGAAGGAGCTGTTTTGAATATTTGTCACCCAGAGGAGTAGGAGATTTTGGATGTTTACCACCAGCTGATGCAAAGGAAGCAGAGAGGTGTGATGGATGACATGCCCACTCTAACTTCATCTAGGGTAACATTGCCTCTTTTGCTCACTCCGCCACAGGTATTTGTGATACCCGTACCTTCACATCTATATCCATTTTAGACCACTAGATTGGATAGTCGATTCTGGCGCCTCCCGACATGTTACTTGTACAACCCCATATTCGCTGAGCCAGACAAGGAGGCACAATGGTCACAGGAGGGTTAGCCGAAGTGGTCCCGCCCTAAGGAGGATCTCGCCCACAGAAGGCGGAAACGCTCTCGCCGGATGCTATAAAAGAGAAACCGTATGCCGAGAGCGCCAAGCGCGGACTGCGCGGAAGCGCTCTCGCCCAAACCAAGCCTGAATCCCGAAGAGTTCTCGCTTGCGCTGGGCGAGAACGTTCGCGCCACGCCCTGGGCCGACAGGTCTCGTCACCAGCTCTCGCCGAGTGGGGCCCAGGGTCTTTGGAAGAATGTCCTAATTGCCCTCAGGAGAAATTACTTCAGTACCCTCAGAAAAACAGCGGGTTTTGGCTATTGGCAGACCAACCAGGGGCTTTTCAGTAAATTCAGGACAGTAGAATGCTATAAATAGACCCATAAGGGTTCCTTAGAAAGCAAGCTATCATTGTCTCCGGAATTCCAGTGCTTTCTGAGGAGCTCCTAGCCCAGCTTTGGCTTTGGAGGGGAAGCTCTCAGAGATCTTCCGGGTGTGAGGTGGGACCTCCCTGCTGAGGCTTTTGGATCAGTCTTAGGTCCTTAGAATCCAGTCAAGGGGTGAGACTTGAGAGAAGTAGGTTTTGGCTGCACCCCTTTTTTCTTCGAACTTCAGTTGAGGTCATATTTGGCTTCAACAGTTCTGGTGCGGTGAGCGTGGAAGGCAGCCGATTCAAGAAAGCCTTAAGTTTTGTCCCATGGCAGGAGGTGAAGGGGAAGGGTCAGGTTCTGGAGGCTCCCCCACCCGGGGAGAGGAAGCGACGAAGAGGATGCTGGATGAGTTCAGGCGAGAGGTTCTACAGACGATCAGCTTGGCCTTCTCGGCGAGAGGCGAGTGGGCCACCCCTCAGGTCCCTATAGAAGAGGTTCCGCTCTTGGGCGAGAACGCCCCAGGGCAGCGCCCAGGAAAGGAGGTCCCGAGCGAGGCTGGCGAGAGAGATATGGCGGCGCGGGAGTTATTCCCAGGCCAGAGCCAGCGCCCGGGCAAGGAGGCATTGACAGAGCCAGGCAAGAAGGAGGCGGCGGTGCGGGAACTCTTCCCAGGGCACGGTCTCGCGGATCGGGCGAGCCAGCCGAGGCCGCGAGACGTGCCTTCTCGCCAGGCAGGAGGCGAGAGCCCATTTAGCGAGCTCATCATCTCGGCTCCAGTACCGGAGGGGTTCCGGGAGCCCGACATGTCCTACTACTCAGGGAAGGATGACCCGGTGCAGCACGTACAGTGGTTTGAAGACGTTGTGTCAATAAGACAGATGACGGATGCCTTCAAGTGCCGGCTGTTCGCCATCACGTTGAAAGAGAAGGCTCGGGACTGGTTCCACCAGTTGCCAGCAAGGTCAATATACTGTTTTGAAGATCTGCGGAGAAGTTTCCTGTTAAGATTCTCAACCTCAAAGAAGCGGAAGAAGGAAGCAGAGTGTCTGTTTGCGGTGAGGCAGAGGCCGGATGAGACGTTGGGTCACTATGTCGACCGGTTTCAGGAGGAGATCCTTCTGGTCCAGGAGGTTCCAGGGTACGCGCTGATGCTGGCCTTCACCCTGGGGCTGAGACCGGGATTTTTTAGCATGGAGTTGAAGAGGATGCCCCCCTCTCCTTTGAGGAGCTCATGGAGAGGGCGGCAAAGGAGATTGATTTCGAGAGAGCAAACCCAGCATTCGCCAGGAAGTTGGCCAAGCTAGCAGAGGATGACGGGAAGGAACCAGCAGCGGGGAGACAGAAGGAGTCGAGAGAACAGAGGGAGCTGAGGGAAGAAAGGAGAAGGGAGGAGCCCCGAAGGTTTGGGCAGCAGTAGGGTTGGGGGGCCCGGGAGCCGGTCAACCGGTTGGGTTGGAGGCCCAAGGAGGGTCGCCCCCAAGGCCCAGGAGAAGGCTTTCGGGGGAGAGATAACCTGCGGGAGCCCCGAAGGTTCGATCGACCGGCATGGAGGCAGGACCCGAGGGATCGTCCCCCACCACCGCAGGAGGCCATGGAAGTAGGAAGGGGGAGAGGAGCAGCCAGGGGAGCTCGAGGAGGAAGAAGAGGAAGGGGAGATGGGAGAAGGGGCGGGGAGGCGTTGCTCTTTTGTGATTTCCACCAGGAGGAGGGTCACGCAACGGCCACCTGCCCAGAGTTCTTAGAGCTGAGGGAGGACAGAGGAGCAGGGAGGCAGGATCCACCGATGAGGATAGTGGAGGTGCAGCAGGGTGAAGCGAAGGACAGGTGCGAAGACCGGGTGGATGTAGGGACCCGGGGAGGAATCAGGGTGATTCATGGAGGAGTGGGGATTGAGGCAACCCGTAAGGGGAGTCTTCAAACCATGTACCGGAGAGGGGTGGCCTCAACCTCTCAGGTTCCTCCACCAGAAGAAAAGATTACTTTCTCATCAGCGGACATGCCAGACTATGAAGATCCATTCTGCGATGCCCTGGTGATCCAGACGGCGGTGGAGAACTATACCGTTTCAAGGATACTGGTAGATAACGGGAGCTCGGTTAATGTCATCTTCAAGAAAGCTTTTGATGAGATGAGGGTTGAAGGGAAGAGGGTCTTGGCATCGGATGGACCTCTGTTCGGGTTCTCCGGGGAGAGGAAGGAGGTAGAAGGAGGAGTAGGGTTACACGTAAGGTTGGGGGGCGTGTCGCGGAACTGCAGGTTCGTGATCGTGGACGCCCCGAGCAGCTATAATGTCATCTTTGGGCGTCCCCTCATCAGCGCCTTTCGCTGCGTCCCCTCCTCGTTCCATCAGTGCCTCAAGTTCAACAATGGGGGGGTGCAGGTCAGGGTCAGAGGAGACCCGAAGGTGGCAAGGCAATGTTACGTTACGGCAGTCAACACCACTTCGTGGATGGCGGAGGCGGAAGAATTGGAAATAGAGATGGCGGCCCTAGAGGAGGTTGGAGAGGAAGAGGAGATGGTCCTTGAGGAGGTAAGAAAGGAAGCCGGAGAGGAAGCCGGGGAGGAAGAGGCAGAGAAGATGCGAGGGGATGTGCAGGTGGTACGGAGGAACGATGGGCAGGAAAGCCCGGAAGGGGCAGTGGAAGTAGAAGAGCAGGCGGCGAGAGAAGTCGAGGGAGAGGTCCCGGGAGGCGTAGGAGCCGAGCAGCAGCAGCAGAGGGGGGTGGAAGTGATGGAGATTGAAGAGGAAAAAGGAGAGCTGGAGCTGGAGGAAGAGGCAAGAACCGGTTGGGAGCAGTCGCGGCTGGAACCGGCTGAAGAAGTGGTGGAGATGGAGGTTTTCACCAAAGTAGGAAAGGTGCAAAGGGTGCGGGTCAGCAGGGGGTTGAGTCTCGAGGCCCGGGAGCAGGTGCGAGCTTGCATTCAGAGCAACGTTGACGTCTTCGCTTGGAGCGCGGCGGACATGCCGGGCATCGACGCCGATGTAGCTTGCCACCGCCTGAACCTGGATCCCCGTGCCCGCCCCATCCGTCAGAAGATGAGGGCCATCGCTACAAAGCTAGAGGAGCCCATCCACGAGGAGGTCAAGAAGCTCCTGGAGGCGGGCGTCATCTCAGAGATCCAGTATCCAGGCTGGATCTCAAATGTGGTAATGGTGAAGAAGGGATGTGGTAAATGGAGGATGTGTGTTGACTTTTCTTTGTTGAATAAATCATGCCCCAAGGATTGCTATCCCCTGCCTCGGATCGACGCGCTGGTTGATTCAGCCGTCGGTTTTTCTGTCATGAGTTTTTTAGATGCTTTTTCAGGTTATCACCAGATCCGGATGCACCCTCCTGACACCAAAGATGTTTCCTTCATCACGAGGGAGGGATGCTTCAGTTACAAGATGATGCCTTTTGGGTTGAAGAACGCAGGGGCTACCTATCAGCGCATGATGGATCGGGTCTTCCGGGATCAGAGGGGGAGGAACTTGGAGGTCTACGTCGACGACCTAATGATCAAAAGCAAGAGCATAGTTTCACACCTGCAAGACCTCGAGGAAACATTCGCCACCCTGAGAAGGTTTAAAATGAGGCTGAATCCCTTGAAGTGTGTCTTCGGGGCAAGCCGCGGGAAGTTCCTCGGGCATCTCCTGACTCCGGAAGGAGTGGAGCCCAACCCGGACAAAGTCAAGGCCATCCTGGATTTGGAGTCACCTCGCGACGTCAAGGAGGTCCAGCGCTTGACAGGCAAGCTGGCTGGGCTAAGCAGGTTCCTCTCCCGGGCAGGAGACAAGTGTTCTTCATTCTTTAAAGTGCTGCGGGGGAATCAAAGGTTCGAATGGACGGCCGAGTGCGAAGAGGCCTTCCAAGGGATGAAAATACAACTCTCTCAGGCTCCCCTCCTTCAGAGCCCAAAGGATGGGGAGGACCTGACCTTATACCTCGGAGTAGGGTCGGAGGCGGTAAGCTCCGTCCTAGTAAGGGAAGAAGGGAAGAAGTAGCTTCCCATCTACTACGTCAGCCGGATATTGAGAAATGCAGAGCTTCGCTACCCCATCCTAGAAAAGCTCGCTTATGCCTTGGTCATCTCGGCCAGAAAGCTCCGGCCGTACTTTCAAGCGCATTCGATTAGGGTGGTGACCGACCACCCTCTTCGCAAGATCTTCGAAGGAGTGGAGCACTCGGGGAGGCTGGCTAAGTGGTCCATTGAGCTAAGCGAGTTCGACATCTCCTTTGTACCAAGGCTCTCCATCAAGGCACAGGCAGTGGCGGACTTTCTAGCAGACTACGTTGTTGAGGTTGAGGGGAAAGAGCAACAATCGCGAGAAGCATGGAAGTTGGTGGTTGATGGGGCCTCAGGAAGGCACTCCCTAGGGGCGGGGGTGGTGTTGACAAGTCCCCAGGGGGTAACCATAGAGCAGGCAGTTATTTTACATTTCCCAGTGACCAACAATCAAGCGGAATATGAGGCCGTGATCGCCGGCCTCCGTCTGGCAAAGGAGCTAGAGATTCAGGACGTGGAAGTCTTCACTGACTCAAAGGTAACAGCATCGCAGATCCGGGGAGAATTTGAAGCTCGGGAGCCTACCCTCATCAAGTACCTCTCCAAGGTAAGGACGATCATCGGAGGTTTCCGGTCATTCTCGATTCAGCATGTTCCAAGGGAAGAAAGTGTAGCCGCCGATCGACTAGCCAAGTTCGGACCTCGCGGGGGGGGGGGGGGGGGAACCATGGCGGAGCTATTCCGACCGGCTATAGATGAAGGAGAATTGATGCTGGTGGATCGGCAACCCTCGTGGGTGGATCCATTTATGACTTTCCTGTCCACCGGTGAACTGTCTGAGGGGACCAAGGTCGGGAGAAGTTTCAAGCGTAAAGCGGCTCACTACTTGATGATGGAGGGAGGTCTGCATCGTAAAATGTTGTCAGGGCTTCTAGCCAGATGTGCAACCGAAGAAGAAATCCCGAAGATTTTAAGGGAAGTGCATTCGGGCGAGTGCGGCATCCACTCGGGAGGAAGGACGCTGGAGGCCAGGGTGGTCAGACAGGGCTACTTCTGGCCCACCCTAAGGAAGGATGCCATGGAGTTTGCAAGGAGGTGTCAAAAATGCCAGCTCTACGCCCCCCTTCAACTCTTGGCAGCTCAAAGACTCCGGAGTATCACGGCACCGTGGCCATTTGCTATCTGGGGAATGGACTTAGTTGGGCCCTTTCCTCCGGCTAGTGGACAGAGGAGGTTCCTTTTGGTCATGATTGATTATTTCTCGAAGTGGCTAGAGGTTAAAGCCTTAGCCAAGGTCACCTCGCAGGTTATAAGGAATTTCATCTGGGGGGAGATCATTTGTAGACATGGGTTGCCCCAAGCAATAGTGATCGATAACGGCCCCCAGTTTGCCAGCGAGGAGTTCATCAGCTTCTGTGCTCAACTGGGAATAGATCTCCGGTTTGCCTCCGTCCATCACCCTCGGAGTAACGGCCAAGTGGAAGCAGCAAACAAAATCATTGTGAACCTACTGAAGAAAAAGGTGGAGAACTTAAAAGGGAATTGGGTGGAGCAGCTCCCGTCGGTCTTATGGGCACTACGAACGACCCCGAACACGGCCACCGGGGAGACCCCCTTCAAGCTCTCTCATGGGTGTGAGGCCGTCCTACCGGTGGAGTTCGAGGTCCTGTCACCGCGAGTCATAACCGCGGGCGTAGGTGACGAGACTTGGAGGGTGGAGAATGAAGAGGGGCAGCGCCTCTCGTTAGATATGGTGGAGGAACTGCGAGACGTGGCGGCTATCAGGCAAGAAGAAATCAAGCGACGGATGGCCAAGCATTTCGATAAGCATGTCAGGGTCAAGCAGTTCGCAGAAGGGGATCTGGTACTGAGAAAGGTCGACGCGGCGGGAAGATCGGCTCCCGTGGGTAAGCTCCACCCGAACTGGGAAGGTCCATACATTGTGAAGGAAGTCCTCGGAACAGGGGGATACTACCTCCAGGACGTGGAGGGAAGAGCCCTAAGCCACACTTGGAGTGGTGATGATCTAAAGCGCTTCTACCCCTGAGGGGGGAAGGATGTAACCATGTATCTCAAAAATGAACTTGTTATATTATACCGATTGATTCTCCTTTAACTAGTGTCGAATTTTTCATGGCATAACATAGTTGAATGTTTGGTGATACCCCGAGCTCGGCTCGGCCCCAGGTAGACCCGCTGCGCAGGCTCTCATCTAGCTGGCAGGTCCGAAGGCTCGCCTGTGGGGGATAGGTTTGGTTGGTTTGAGATCTTCATCGGCACCCCGAGCTCGGCTCGGCCCCAGGTAGACCCGCTGCGCAGGCTCTCATCTAGCTGGCAGGTCCGAAGGCTCGCCTGTGGGGGATAGGTTTGTTGGTTTGAGATCTTCATCGGCACCCCGAGCTCGGCTCGGCCCCAGGTAGACCCGCTGCGCAGGCTCTCATCTAGCTGGCAGGTCCGAAGGCTCGCCTGTGGGGGATAGGTTTGGTTGGTTTGAGATCTTCATCGGCACCCCGAGCTCGGCTCGGCCCCAGGTAGACCCGCTGCGCAGGCTCTCATCTAGCTGGCAGGTCCGAAGGCTCGCCTGTGGGGGATAGGTTTGGTTGGTTTGAGATCTTCATCGGCACCCCGAGCTCGGCTCGGCCCCAGGTAGACCCGCAGCGCAGGCTCTCATCTAGCTGGCAGGTCCGAAGGCTCGCCTGTGGGGGATAGGTTTGGTTGGTTTGAGATCTTCATCGGCACCCCGAGCTCGGCTCGGCCCCAGGTAGACCCGCTGCGCAGGCTCTCATCTAGCTGGCAGGTCCAAAGGCTCGCCTGTGGGGGATAGGTTTGGTTGGTTTGAGATCTTCATCGGCACCCCGAGCTCGGCTCGGCCCCAGGTAGACCCGCTGCGCAGGCTCTCATCTAGCTGGCAGGTCCGAAGGCTCGCCTGTGGGGGATAGGTTTGGTTGGTTTGAGATCTTCATTGGCACTCCGAGCTCGGCTCGGCCCCAGGTAGACCCGCTGCGCAGGCTCTCATCTAGCTGGCAGGTCCGAAGGCTCGCCTGTGGGGGATATGTTTAGTTGTTTTGAGATCTTCATCGGCACCCCGAGCTCGGCTCGGCCCCAGGTAGACCCGCTGCGCAGGCTCTCATCTAGCTGGCAGGTCCGAAGGCTCGCCTGTGGGGGATAGGTTTGGTTGGTTCGAGATCTTCATCGGCACCCCGAGCTCGACTCGGCCCCAGGAAGCACGTTGGGAATACCAAATGAAAAGTGAAAGAGAAGAGATAGATCTCGGCAGAGATAGATCTCGGCAGAGATAGATCTCGGCAGAGATAGATCTCGGCAGAGATAGATCTCGGCAGGGATAGATCGCGGCAGGAGAATCCACATCAAAGGGATCTCGAGGTGGGGAGGCTTTCGCCAAAAAGGTTCCTCTCAGTGTTCTCGAACAAATAGGCGAGATCGTTATACGATGGGCTAGTGGGGACTCGCGCAGTCTAGAGGGGACGGTCCCGTCCTAAGGATTCGAGAGTCGCGCTTCCGGCTGGCCGGTTACCGCGGGTTCTTGCTGATTCATCGCTAAGGATTTCCTAAGAAGGCCAAGGGCCTTGGCGGAAGCCTACGCCGAAAGCGTTCAACCACGACAATTACATCAAGCACATTCGCAAATAACAAGAAATTTTCGCAAGAAAAACATTTGCATTAATAATACAATGTGTGGGTATAAAATGATAGCGTCTCGCGCTTTACAGAAAGGTGAAGAATAGAAGCGAGAAGGGGACCCTCAAGGGGACAAACTGTACCCCTCGGAAGTCTCGCTGGAGCTCCCGCTGGAGCTTCCGCCGGAGCTCCCCCCGGAGGTCTCACCACCCGCTGCGGGGGACTTTGAGACATCCGAGGGAGGGGTATCGGGGGCGCCCAGGGGCTTTGGAATGGGCTCGAAGAGCCATGGGACAAGTTGTGGAGCGGTAATGTCTTTGCCCCTCCCGTCCCAGCAGTTGATGTCGCGCAGCGTCTCCAGCGTCAACTTTACGGTGGCTTGCGCGTTCTCCTGGAGCAGCTTGTCGATGTCATAAGCCGAGTAATACTGGCTCTTCAACCTCTCGTCCAGCGGAGGGGCTGTACTCGCCTCGAGGCGCGCGATCTGCTCTCGCAGGAGAACGTTGTCATATCGGGCCTGGGACAGCTCCTCGCGAAGTGCGGCTTGAGCGGAATCCTGAACAGCGGAAGGTTAGCATAAGAGAAGGGTTAGGATTGAGAGAACAAGTGATTATGAAAGGTCTCGCTTACCCCTTCCGCTTGGCGCGAGGATAACAGTTGCTGGGTCTCGGCCAGCTCCTTGGCCAGAGAGGCCGCCTGGGCCACCGCATCATCCCTGGCCTTGAACATGTCTTGGAAGTTGCGGTCTATCGTAATGCTCCGCCGGGCGCACATGTGCGCAAGCTCCAGCCCACGCATTAAAGCGCGAGTGGAGTCGTACGCCAACAGCCGGGTTGACATCCTGTCGTAGACGCTAGCGTCCTCCCGGCTGTAGAGGCCATAGCCTAAGGCAAAAGCTTCGCCGGTGACCTCGTCTCGCTCCGCCCAGCTCGGAAAAAGGGACGAGATCGTGACCTTGTTGGCGTCAGGGTCCCATTGCAGCAGTGGCTTGTTCTCGCGTCCAGACACCTCACGCCGAGACCGAAGTTACGATGACCCCGCGGCACCTCGTCAGACAGGGGTTGGCCGGAGGTCCCGGCGGCGGTACCCTCGCTCTCGGCGGCGCCAGGGGTCCGAGGGTTCGCGGCAGGAGTCCCGGGGCCGCCCCTGGTGGCCGCAATCCTGCTTACTGCCTCCAGGACCTCCTCGAAGGAGCGGCCGGCGGGGAGAGGTTGGACGGGCGGTACAACAACAGCCTTGCCCTTCTCGATATCCGTGGTCTTGGGCCTCTTGATTGGCTGAGGTGCGGAAGCACCCGGTTTTCGCTTCACAACACCGCTTGAGGGGGGGAGGCCCGGCTCTTTTCGGCAGGCTTGCGCGGCGGCTTTCGCAAGAGCCAGCGGGTCCTTAGGAGGTTGGCTCTCTCTGGCGCGAGCCTCGTCGAAAGGCTGGCGGAGAGGGATCTCGCGCTCTCCTGCGAAAACAATAGCGATCAATTCCAACCTTGGAAAAAGCAAGAAGGCAAATACGGGCGAGATCTTACCTTCTCCCGGAAGTACAGGATGAAGAGAATCGATGTCTCGCCGGAGGTAGAGGACGTCGAAATCCTTGGTTCCGAAGAACTCAAGGAGGGCGCTCTCGCGGGAGCCCAAGGACGGAGGCTTGTAGGCGGCATCCTCGTATTGGATGGGGGCGAGGGGTACGTTCCCGAAGTCGCCGGAAACGTAGATGAACCTCTCGCCCCAGTGATGGTGCTTGTTGGCGAGACCGATCGTTTTCAGCAGTTGCCCAGAGAAGAACACCACGCCTCCCTTCGCGCGGAAAGTAAATAACTTGCGGAAAATCGGCAAGCTAAACTCAATCCTCTCCGACCGCATATAGCATATGAAGGCCATGAGAATCGCCACGGAGTTAGGGTTCAGCTGCGCGGGAACCACCCCGTAGTACCGGAGAGCCTGCCGCATCTCAGGCCACAGCGGAAGGCGGAAGCCCACCTCGAAGTGTTCGATAGGGATGGCGAGCTCCCCCTCCCCCGCAGTGTTGACTTTGTCATGACTGCCCAGGGGCCGCGCGACGAAGCCAGCGGGAACGTGCTGGGTCTTGATCAGATTGAACTCGTCCAGAGTGAGAGTACAGGAAGGGAAGAGATGCTTTTGGAAGGCTTCCGCGCAGTTGGATCATCCTTCACCACCGCCCGGCATCGCAATAGGGTTTGAAGGTGAGATCTACGGGGAGGAGGCGAGAGCGAGAACGGGGCGAGAACGGAAGTGGAAGACAGAAATGGGCGAGAGCTTTGCGAAGACCGCGAGAACAACAACAAAGGGGAGAGGGACTGGAATCAGAGAAATGAATGTGGTAGGTGAGCCTCCTATTTATAGAAAATCGTGGTAATGATGGCTGTTTTCAGAAAGGCGGCGGGGGTACAGCCGCCGCGTCCTAGGTCAGCGGCGCTTCGTTTTTCCCGCCCGAATCTGACAGCGACCGATTAACTAAGCAGCTGGCGCAAACGTTGCGAAATGTCATACGGCCGGTAAGGTAGGCGGAAGCAAGGTGGCTCTCGCCACCCCAAAGGCCTGGGAAGATAACTCATACGCATACAAAAATATTACAGACAGAGCTATTGCTCTCGCTGAGCGGGAACGCGATAAAATAATAAGCGAATAAAGTGTGGGAACATTAGTTACAACTCCAAGCGAAAAAATAAGGGTACATTAGAGAAGGGAAGGCCATGGGAAGAGGAGGGGAGGTCTCGCGCTTCAGTACGGCTCCCAGCGCCATTTCCCTTGCTCCCAACGCCATTTGCCTCGGTCCCGCAGCTTGGTCCGGGGGGGCGCCTGCGGGTTGAAGTAGGATGACAGAACGCTGCATCCCAGGTCAACCCGGCGAGACAGATCCCGGATTCTCTCGATGCATCTCTCAGGTGCGGGCCATTCGCAGTTCTCGCCCCACCATCCTGGGTGGCGAGATCTGGAGGTGCGGGAACTAACGCTGCGAGGAATCAGGTCAGCATTTAAAAATACTAGGCGAAGGCAAGAAGGGAACCTTTACCAGCAGTGTTCGGGTCTGGTGGAGGAGGCGCCTCGGGAACCCGTGGTTGATCATCGTGATGGCTAGAGGGTGGATCCAAACGTTCTCGCAGGGACGCGGCAGCGTCAGGAACCGTCTCCTGCGAGAGGTATCAAGTTAAACAATTGAGCAACTGGTTGTTAATTGGTATATCAAGCTTACCTTCCGCGACGAGGTGTCCGTCCGCGCAACTAGGGGTCGGGGTGGGCGGGCTCCTGTTCTCGCGGGATAGGTCCCGCTGAACCACCTTCGCCTTCTTCTTCTTCTTCTTAGGCAGAGAAGGCTCAGCAACTGACGACTGTCTCGCTAGCCATGGGGCGACCAGGGCACTGTTAGCCCTAGCTCGCGCCTACGCCGCGTTAATGCGGTCCTGCAAATCCTGCGGAAGCGGTTTATCGGCACGCTTGGAAGGCATAGCGAGAGAGATGGAGAGAGCTCAGGGGGAGAATGACGGCTCAAGGGAAGTGTTATGACCGTCTATCGGCACTCATATTTATAGGCGCCGTACGGCCCACCGAAAGATTCCCTGACGTTGACACGTGCTCAGCGAATATTTTGGGTTGAACATGTCTTTTCGAGCGCGGCACTAGCTCAAAAAGAGCGGGGATTGTGTACAACCCCATATTCGCTGAGCCAGACAAGGAGGCACAATGGTCACAGGAGGGTTAGCCGAAGTGGTCCCGCCCTAAGGAGGATCTCGCCCACAGAAGGCGGAAACGCTCTCGCCGGATGCTATAAAAGAGAAACTGTATGCCGAGAGCGCCAAGCGCGGACTGCGCGGAAGCGCTCTCGCTCAAACCAAGCCTCAATCCCAAAGAGTTCTCGCTTGCGCTGGGCGAGAACGTTCGTGCCACGCCCTGGGCCGAAAGGTCTCGTCACCAGCTCTCGCCAAGTGGGGCCCAGGGTCTTTGGAAGAATGTCCTAATTGCCCTCAGGAGAAATTACTTCAGTACCCTCAGAAAAACAGCGGGTTTTGGCTATTGGCAGACCAACCAGGGGCTTTTCAGTAAATTCAGGACAGCAGAATGCTATAAATAGACCCATAAGGGTTCCTTAGAAAGCAAGCTATCATTGTCTCCGGAATTCCAGTGCTTTCTGAGGAGCTCCTAGCCCAGCTTTGGCTTTGGAGGGGAAGCTCTCAGAGATCTTCCGGGTGTGAGGTGGGACCTCCCTGCTGAGGCTTTTGGGTCAGTCTTAGGTCCTTAGAATCCAGTCAAGGGGTGAGACTTGAGAGAAGTAGGTTTTGGCTGCACCCCTTTTTTCTTCGAACTTCAGTTGGGGTCATATTTGGCTTCAACATTACTGAGAGTGATGGGGAATTCCTTTTGTATACTCTCTTAGTAGTCTCAGAACACAATCAAACTGCCGATGACACGACTCAACTTGTGGTTGGTAAGGGTACTGTACAATGTACCAACACTTTAACTACATCCAATGTTTTGCATGCTCCTTCCTTTTTCGTGAATCTCTTATCCATTAGTGTCATTATATCTCAACTAAATTGTGTTGACTTGTTTGATATCCTGAAGGTGATCTTCCAGGAGGAGGAGACTAGCATGAAACTTAGGATTGACATATGACATTGGGGCATGTGGTACCTGGATAGGTAAAGTCTGGACTCGACCCTTTCCATACTGATAGAGGTTACTGCAGGAGTTGGAAGGAGCGTGGAGGATCAACTCATGCTTCATCATAAGCGTCAGAGTCATCATTCATTTTCTATTTTGCGTCAAATGTATCAACTTTTATTTTAGTAAGTGTGCGAACAAAAAACAACAGTCCGAAAATTGGAGTAATGTAAACTTTATTATTCCAAAAAGATATCAATTACAATGGTATGCCTCCCTTTTATAGAATGAAGGAGATGAGAGAGATTACAGTTAAGCAATGTGTGACTAAAAATTTACAGGTATATGCGGCTTTACAAAAAACAAACCGGACAGGTCGTGCGGTTAGACAAACCGGCTAACCGCCCGACCACCAACAAGAGGAGAACAAGCAACGTAGAGAGAAGGCCGCCACAGGAGACCACCCGAAAGGCCCGACCTCCAAGTCGTCTGAGACAAGCCTCCTGACCACTGGGACACCAAACAGCAACAGCCTGGTACACAGACCGGCTGGGAGAAACCGCCAGACCGCCCGGTCTCCGGATAGCAACAGACCACCTGGTCTCCATCCTGCAACACTCCCCCTTAAGCTGGAGCATAGATATCAATCATGCCCAGCTTGTCGCAGATGTGGAAAAAGGAAGCGCACACCGGCTTGGTGAAGATTTCTGCCAACTCGTTGTCGGAAGTGACGAACAGAGTGCAAATCTGTTTCTTCAATATCTCTTCCCAAATAAAATGACAGTTGACTTCTATGTGTTTTGTTCTCTCACGAAAGACCGGATTTTTAGAAATGTATATCGCGGCCTTGTTGTCACAGAACATAGGAAGAGGATAGTTGTAAATCTCTCCTAAGTCAAGCATGAGAGCCCGCAACCATTTCAACTCACATGTAGTCGACGCCATGCTGCGATATTCTGCCTCTGCACTAGATCTTGAAACCACAGACTGTTTCTTACTCTTCCAACTCACAAGATTACCTCCAACAAACGTGCAGAAACCTGATGTCGATTTGCGGTCCCATTTGTCATCAGCATAACTTGAATCAGAGTACGTTTCAACCCTTAGGTGACCATTATTCTGAAAGAGGAGTCCTTTCTCTGGTGCTGCTTTAATATACTCTAATATCCTCAGGGCAGATTGTAAATGACACTCCCTAGGAGTTTGCATGAACTGGCTCACCTTGCCAACAGCATAAGAGATGTCGGGTCTGGTTACCGTGAGATATATGAGCTTGCCCACCAGACGCCGGTACCTCGTAGGATCGGATAGAAAAGGCGATTCATCTGTCCAAGTTTTATCTTCTCCAGCAGCCATAGGACAACGTGCAGGTTTAACACCAGTCAATCCTGCCTCCTTTAAAAGATCAAGGGCATACTTCCGTTGGGAAAGAACCATGGAGTTAGGCTTCCTTGAGATTTCAATCCCCAGAAAGTATTTCGGGGAGCCCATATCCTTTGTGACCAGCTGTTGACGAAGGTGTTTCTTTGTCAATAATACCCCATCTTGTTCATCGCCAGTAAGAAGAATGTCATCAACATAAACCGCAAGAACAACCAGACCAGAGGCGGTTTTCCGAACAAACAATGAGTGATCTGCTGAGCTTCTTGTAAAACCAATGGCCGCAACAATGCCACTGAACTTGCCAAACCAGGCACGAGGACTCTGTTTGAGCCCATAGATAACCTTCTTTTGTCGGCATACTCGTGTCTCCCCCTGAGCAACATACCTAGGAGGTTGCTCCATGTAAACATCTTCCTACAGATCACCATAGAGGAAAGCATTCTTAACATCCAGCTGTGAAATGGGCCAATCCCTGTTGACAACCACAAAGAGAAGAACCCTAATAGTGATGAGACGAGCCACGGGAGAGAAAGTGTCAAAGTAATCAATGTCATAAGTTTGGGTAAAACCCTTGGCAACCAGGAGAGCCTTGTAACGATCCACACTGCCATCGGGGAGGAACTTCACCACAAAGACCCAACGACAACCAACAAAATCTGTGCCGAAAGGAGGAGGAACAAGGGTCCAGGTACCCCGTTCAGTGAGAGTAGCAATCTCCTCATACATGGCAGCTTTCCAATAAGGAATGGTAAGGGACTCCTGGTAGGAACGGGGGGTGGCAGTGGCCGAGATAGCCAGTGCAAAAGCTCTGTGAGAGGGGGTAAGACGATCATAGGAAACAACTGCAGCAAGCGAGTGTTGGGTACATGCCCGAACCCCTTTGCGAAGAGCAATCAGGAGATCCAGAGCAGCAGGTTCCTCAGTATCTGGAGCATCCGTGGTGGAGAGAGCTGGCCCGGGAGTAGAGAGAGACGGCTGCGGAGAGGAAGGAGATAGCGGAGGAGATGGTGGAGAGGGTGGATATGGTGGAGCTGATGGAGATGGTGGAACGGCAGTGGGGGCAGAGGGAATGGATGGGTTGGTAGGAGATGGAGGATCAGCAGGCGTAGAGGAAGAAGCAGGAGAGAAGTAAGATGCGTTTTCAAAGAAGGTGACATCCGCAGAGACATATTGCTTGCGGGTAACGGGATCAAAGCAACAATAGCCTTTCTGAGTGGGAGAGTACCCTAAAAAGACACATTTAGTGGCACGTGGTGAGAGTTTGTCACAGGTGATAGCGGAAGAGTGCACAAAGGCGGTGCACACAAAGATTTGCAGAGTAAGAGGAAAGGGATCCTTGTTCGGATAAAGGATGGAGAATGGGGCAGCACCGTGGATAACGGTAGAGGGAAGGCAGTTGATGAGATAGCAGGAGAGGAGGACAACATAGCCCCAATAGGAGCGAGGAACATGCATTTGAGTCAGCAGAGTGCGAGCGATGTCAAGGAGGTGACGGTTTTTGCGTTCCGCCACCCCATTTTGTTGTGAGGTGTAGACACAGCTAGTTTGATGAATAATACCATGATGCAGACAAAAAGAAGAGAATTCATGGCTAAGATATTCCTTAACATTGTCAGAACGAAGGATTTTAATAGACGTATCAAACTGAGTCTTAACCAAAGAATAAAACGATGTCCAGATAGAGAAAAGCTCGGAGCGATCCTTTGGAAGATACACCCACGTACACCTAGAGAAATCATCAATAAATATGACAAAATATGAACTACCCGGACCGATGGTGTGGGTAGGAGCAGGACCCCATATGTCAGAGTGAACGAGGTCGAACGGATGGGAGGAGGCCCGACTTTGCGTTGGTGGGAAGGATGAGCGGTGATGTTTGCCAAGTTGACACGCATCATAGTGTAGAGGAGGATGATGAGGAGGGAGGTGGGGAAGAAGCTGGTGCAGAAGTCGGGGAGGAGCATGTCCAAGGCGAAGATGCCATTGGAGAAGATCTGTAGAGGAGGAGTAGAAGGCGGATAAAGCAGAAACGTTGTTGAGGAAGTAGAGGCCGCCGCTCTCGGTCCAGTAGCAATCGTCCGTTGGGAGTCCGGATCCTGAAAAGAACAAGAGGTAGGGGTGAATGTGACAGAGCAATGTAGTTGTTTGCATAAAGAAGTAACCGATAATAAATTGCAAGGAAACTTGGGCACATAGAGGGTATCAGCCAGGCAGAAAGATGGAGTGACTTGAACCATGCCCGTCTCATTGACCAGCGAGGGAGAGCCATCCGCAACAATGACCGGGGGTAACCGATCATGTGTTTCAAGAAGAGAGAAACACAGAGGATTGCCTGTCATATGATTTGTAGCACCAGAGTCGATTAGCCATCTTCCGCGAGTAACAACGTGAGCACTACCGGAAGAGGTGACCACCGAGGCGGACAACCGGGAGGAGGTGGAAGCCATGGAAGAGAGACTGAGTGAGAAAGCCGCGGTAAACATACAATAGGTCGTGTGGCTAGGAAGGGCACGACCACGCAAAGCAAAGGGAAAGAAGTCGCACGACTTGCGAGAAAGCCGGGCGAACAGAGGAGAGAACAAGTCGCACGGCTAAAGCTGAGGTCACGGAGACTAGCAAGCAGGAGCGGCTAGAAGGCAACAGTCACGGCGACTAGGAACAAGTCGCGTCGACGAAGAAGAGGAGAGCGGCGAGAACAAGTCGCGGCGACTTAAAGGGCAGGTCGCAACGACAAAGAAGAGGAAGCAAGGAACCAAGCCGCGAAGACAGGTCGTAGAAAGGAGAAACAGGCCGCGAGAATAGGTCGCAGCGACAAAGACGAGGAAGCAAGGAACCAAGCCGCGAAGACAGGTCGCGTGAAGGAGAAACAGGCCGAGCGAACAGGGCAACGGGCAAAAGAGAAATCAAGCCGCAAAAACAGGTCGCGGAAAGAAAGTGGAAGCCGCGAGATCAGAGAGAGCGCACACAATCAGGAGGAAAGGACCGAGTCCTCTGATACCATGTGCGAACAAAAAATAACAGTCCGAAAATTGGAGTAATGTAAACTTTATTATTCCAAAAAGGTATCAATTACAATGGTATAGCCTCCCTTTTATAGAATGGAGGAGATGAGAGAGATTACAGTTAAGCAATGTGAGACTAAAAATTTACAGGTATATGCGGCTTTACAAAAAACAAACCGGACAGGTCGTGCGGTTAGACAAACCGGCTAACCGCCCGACCACCAACAAGAGGAGAACAAGCAACACAGAGAGAAGGCCACCACAGGAGACCGCTAGACCGCCCGACCTCCAAGTCGTCTGAGACAAGCCGCCTGACCGCTGTGACACCAAACAATAACAGCCCGGTACACAGACCAGCTGGGAGAAATCGCCAGACCGCCCGGTCTCCGGATAGCAACAGACCGCCCGGTCTCCATCCTGCAACAGTAAGTCAATTAAGAAAAACGTGTATGCGATTCATGTGAACTGGGAAAACATACCAGAACTCTTATTCATGTTCTAGTAGTAGGAGTTCCTATTCATTTGATCTAGTTCATTTTGATGTCTGAGGACTATTCCCCACATCAACTATGAATAGATTTCGATATTTTGTGAGTTTTATTGATTGTTTTTCACGAGTGACTCGACTCCATATAATGAAAAATAAAAGTGATGTGTTTGCTTTCTTTAAAGATTTTCATAAAGGATTTCAAACATGAAAGATATGGTACCTAAACACCTAGAGGGGGGGGGGGTGAATAGGTGACCTAAACCTTTTTGCAACTTTGTTGGCAGCAACACAGTTATTTCACAGATTTCTACAGCTAACAGCAATAATACAATATAAACTGCTAATCCACAGCACAGCACAGCACAGTAGACACACAAATTTATAGTGGTTCCCCAATCTTTGGGTACATCCACTTTCCCCCTTCGCCTATCTAGCAGTGTACTAGATTCGGCCTAACTTCTCCACTATCTCAGAACCCAACAAGGTTCCTACACCTCAGGCCCAAAGCCTTACACTCAGCCACCAAGGCCTACACTCAGCCACCCAGGCCTACACTCAGCCAATCAAGGCCTACACTCAGAGTTCTTCAACTCCTACACTCAGGCAACCAAGCCCTACCCTCAGCCTTTATAAAATAGGCTTACAATTCACTCAGATCCAATGGATCCTACAAGTTAAAATTGAATTACAATAACTAACTCTACAACTCAGAATTAAGAGAGGAGTTGAGAGTTTCTTGAAGAGTTCTTGGAAGAACTCAGCTAGATCCAAACTGACTTAGCTTCCTTCAAAGCTTCTTGAGTAGAACTGAATTAGTCTGAATCCTCTGCAGTTGATCCTTGACCTCTGCTTCTTGAGATCCAGATGATTCTGAATCTTTCTTCTCAGCCTTAGTTCCAAAGACTGAATTCTTGATTGGAGCTCTCTCTCTCCAACTTCTTAGATCTGCAGTTGGACTGCCAGATCTTCTTGTGTTGATTCTCTGTGTATCACTTTTCTGATTTAATCTGATCAAACACTTCAATTATTCTCACTACTTGTAATAACAACAATCAATCAGTTTCTGTAAACTATGGGTGCCTATTTATAGGCTTCCTTCATGGTAACCGGCTGGTCCGGTTCATAACAGACTTCTGATTTCTCTGACAGTTGCTGTAGACCGGCTGGATCGGCAGCTGTCATGTCAACCAGTCACTTCTTGAAATTCTCTAACTGTCAGATAGTGTCGAGACTTTCTGTTCTTAAGTGTCGACACTTATAGACCAAGTGTCGACACATGTTGTGTAAGTGTCGACACAAGTCTACAAGGTGTCGACACAATTTCTTGTATGTCTCGACCAGATTCTTCTGCGTGTGTCGACACTGAAATTGAGTGTCGACACAAGTACTTGTTCTTCATTCTTTAACTGTATTCTTCTAAGTGTCGACACATCTTCTTTGTGTCGACACATCTTCATGTGTTGAAACTGTCAAGTGTCGACACTGCTTCTTGGTGTCGACACAAGTCTTCAATTTTATTTCTTCAGCTGAGTGTCGACACATTCCCTTAGTGTCGACACTTGTACTTAGAATATTTTGTAAACTTTTCTGTTCTTTGCTAAGTGTCGACACAGCTCCTTGTGTCGACACTTTCTTCAAGTGTAGACTCTTCAACTAAGTGTCGACACATTGTGCTGGGTGTCGACACTTTCTTCAAGTGTTGACTCTTCTGCATAGTGTCGACACATTGTGTTGAGTGTCGACACTTACTTCAATTACTGATTCTTCTGTTTGTGTGTCGACACATTGTGCTGAGTGTCGACACATTCTTCATATGTTGACTCTGCTGATTGAGTGTCGACACATTGTGTTGAGTGTCGACACTTGTCCTTAATCTCTGCAGAATTTTGCTGAGTGTCGACACAACTCCAAGTGTCGACACTTTCTGATGTAGACTCAGCTCTTCTAGGTGTCGACACTTGTCCTAAGTGTCGACACAGCTTTTCTGCATTCTTCTTCACTGAGTGTCGACACAGCTCCAAGTGTCGACACTTTCTGTCTGGTGTCGACTCTTCATCCCAGGTGTCGACACAATGACTCCAAGTGTCGACACTGCTTGTCTGGGTGTCGACACAAGCTTTCTCAAGTGTCGACACTTTCCCTCTGGGTGTCGACACATGGACTTAGAAACTTTTAGCTTCAGTCCAGTGAGTACCTAACCTGCACAAGTAACTCAAACAAACATCAAATACATTATGATGTATATCATTGAGTTAGGCGAGGCTTCTTCAAATCAGGTACATTTGACCAATGTACCCAACAATCTCCCCCTATTTGGAGAAGTCATAACCCTTAGTCAATGATATACACCACTCATAATTAAAAATTAGAGAATGATGTAAAGCAGGTATATATCAACTGGGTAAACTTAAACATGTAATAAAGCACACATGTATACTCATTCAGCATTACATAACAAACAAGAATTAGACATATTCTACTGAACAATCATGAAATATATTTATCAAAAATTGTTCTTACATTGTTTTTAATACATTTTCAATGATTTACAAAAATGTGTAGATGTAACAGATTACAACATTCTTCAGTCTAATCTTAGTCTAATTTTGATCAGGTTCTTTTATAACTATGCCTTTCCCAGCTTGCACTTTGGCTTTTTCAGCAGCAGCAGTAGCAGGCTCAGTATCAGCAATCTTCTTTCCTTTGGAGTCCTTCTTCTTTGGTTCTTCAGCCTTGATTTTCTGTCTCTCAAAGTAATGATAGGGCTTAGGAAAGTACTTGCTAGGCTCCACAGCTGTAGGAGGTAGCTTTCCTAACTTAGCCTTTCTTCTATACTGGACAATGGCTTCCTGCCTAATCTCATGCTTCCTCCATTCTGCTTCTGAGAACCATTTGTTCCTCTCATGTGCATTGTCCTTGGCTGCTTTCCAGGCTGTGAGAATGATGTTCCTAGAAGTAGGGCTCCACTGTTCAAAATCAGGTTTTTGCTCAGCTAGTTCCCTGAACTTCTTCTTTGACAGCCTTGTCTCTTCTTCTTTGTCCATAGCCTCTTGCATAGCTGCTGTAACAGGTTGAACAACCTTTTCCAGAACAACATTAGGCTTTCCAGTAGTTGGACTATACATTGTGCTTACTTCTGCATGAACCATGTCAAAATCTGGAGGTGGATAGATCACCTGAGCTACTTCCTGTTGCTCACCTCCAAGATAAGCACTTTGAATACCTGATTCAGCTACATTATCATCATCACACAGGGGAGGATAGCCCAGTGTAGCTCTGATGGAGTTAGAAATCCATTTGGCATGGTCAGAGCTAGCTTTGACTAACACCCTCTCCCCCTTTATGACTTCTTGTTCAACATGATCTCTTACATCATCTTTCTGGAACCTGATTTGGCTGTCCAAGTACCTGATGCCATCCTTAAAGTAAGGTCTAAGCTTGGTAAGTTGTTCAGAAATGACCTTTTGTGAATCTTTGATTGCAGTCTTGACAGCAGCAATTTCATCTTGAAAAGCTTTATCAAATTCAGCCTTGACAGCAGCAGAGGAGGTTGAAGGTTCAGCAGACTTACTCTTCAGTTCAGTGACTATAGCATTATGTGAAGCTGTCAAATTATCATTCATCCTTAATTGATTTTCCAGCACATAGCCCTGCTTCAATGCTATATCATCCACCTTTTCTTTTATCTGTTCTTGATGTTTAGCCAGGAACACCACTGCATTTCCACCCTTGTGGAAGCATTCATTCATTTCCTTTTTATTCAGGTTCATCTCAAACCTTATTGACTTGATGTCTTGAGCTAAGTCAAATTGTAAAGACTTGTGGCCTTCATCAATATACTTCTCTATGGCCCTCCTGTGCTCATCCAGCTTAACTTGCATTGCTACCATTAATCCACTGTAATCAGTTGATGGAGCTTGTTGGACTAGGGAGTGTTGAGCAACAGTTTGTAGAGCCTTCTTGTAGCTCTGACTCCTTCTTTTGAATACAAAGAATTGCTTCTTCTTAGCTTGTTCAGCCTCATCTTCTTCAGACTCTGAAGTACTGGCTATATTCACCCTATCCTTAGGGCTTGATGGTTTTTCAGCTTGCACATTTAGTGCCTTCTCAGTGTCTAGCCTCAAAGGCTCATCCTGAACTTCCAAGTTCTCCCCCTCAACAGCAGCACCCTTCTCTTCAGCAGCAGCATTCTTGTCCATGTCAAAATCCTCTTGATCTAAATTAAGAAATAGATCTTCCATTGTATATTCAGGAGGTGACTGTGCAGGAGATGTACTGTGTTCATCAACTACTTTATCAGGAACTTTTTGCACAACAGATGTGTCTTGGAGAACAACATCTGGTTCTTGATTTGCTTGCTGAGTTTGCTGATGGACATCAGACAAATCAGAATCGATTATAGAAAAATCTAAAGTATTGAGGTCAGAAAGTACCTCTTGGATAATGAGTGTAGCTTGCTCACTCTCCAGTGTAGAGGGTTGTTCTACAGCTGGAGGCTCCCCCTGGCTTGGATCCTTATGCATGAGGCTAGCTGTAGGCAGCTCCCCCTGGATTTCAGCTGGCTCTTGAGGAGCAGGAGACTTCTCTGCAGCCACATCTATTGGACTATCAGGAGTGAAAACAACTTGTTCTTCACTGCCTGAACTGCTGGAGGACTCCTGTGTCACAGGAGCTATCTTCCTCTTCTTCTTTGGAGGTGAATCTTTCTTAGAAACTTGCTTCTCAGGGGCGGACAGTTCCTTTGACAGCACCCTTTCCCACCTTGAGAAGATCCTCATGTCCATTCTTCTCATGTGGTTGATTTTGCTACCTGCAGCAGTGCTCATTACCTCTGGTATTGTACCAGCCAGGTAGAGACTAAGTATCCTGCCCAGATTGGGCTTCTTTAGACTTTCCTTTATTTTCTTAAAGATAACCATTGACCAGTCTGTTTTGAGGTTGAAGATAATTCTGGTCATAACACTGAACATGGAGGCTGACACCCTGTCATGCCCTCCAGTCTTGCTGAGTATAACTTTACCCACAATTTCTGACAGGAATTTTCCTTGGGTATTCATTCCTCTCCTGTTAAAAACAGATCCAATCTTCAGCTTAGGATCTAGACCACACCAGGTAAGTGCTTCTTTGGTCTTAGATGTAGTCACTTCCTCTTCTTCTTGAATTTTAGGTAGCTGAAGTACCTTTCTCAGAGATTTGGGTGAAATCTTAACCCTGGTGCCATGCACTCTTGATTTGATTTTGTAACCTGAGTCATCTACTGAAGCTCCAGTAAGGAATTCGAGAACTTCCTTCTTCCATATTTTGGTTGGTTCTGAAACCAGGTACTCCAATCCTGAATCGGTGACTAGGGTTACCACCGATTTGATTTCTTGATCGCCATCGTCAAACGCGCCACGAACGAGCTCATAGCCTTCGTTAACATTCTCCTCGAGCTTGGGAGCCATTAGGGTTTAGAGATTTAGTCTTGAGGAAAGAGAAATGTCGACACAGCAGTTTTGGTCTCGAAACTCTGAAAGCGTGTCGACAAACAAAGACAGAATCCTATTTATACCTTTCTGGTTTGAAGACGAACATGCGGGATGGATTACTAAAGATGTGTCGACACTGGCAATAAGTGTCGACACTGACTTATAATGTCTCGACACTCATGTGTCGACACAAGTTTAGTCAACAGATATTATGTGTCGACACTTGGTTATGTGTCGACATAACATAACTCGACACATCGTCGAGACTTTACTTAGAAAAATTCTGAGTAAATACTAAGTGTCGACACCACTTGGGATATGTCAACACCTACTTGTCATGTGTCGACACTAACATTCTGAAGTGTCGACACTACATACCTAGATGTGTCGACACCTTTTTCCTGAAGTGTCGACACTTTTATTCTGTGTCGACATAGACTTGTCTATGTGTCGACACCTTTTTACTTAGCCAATTTTTAGTTCTGTAAACTTAGTCTAAGTTTATCATACCTAGTTCAATTTTGAACCTATTGAACTTAGCTTCTTCTAAGGGCTTAGTAAACATATCAGCTATCTGATTATCAGTTTTAACATATTCAAGTGCAATATCATTTCTTTCTACATGCTCCCTAAGAAAGTGATATTTAATCTCAATATGTTTAGTTCTACTATGTGATACAGGATTATTAGCTATTGAAATAGCACTTGTAGAATCACATAAAAGTGGAGTTCTACTTACCTGAAATCCATAATCAACTAGCTGATGTTGAATCCATAGAAGTTGAGCACAGCAACTTCCTGCAGCTACATATTCTGACTCAGCTGTGGAGATAACCACACTAGTTTGCTTCTTACTACTCCATGAAATGAGTCTTCCACCTAGGAATTGACAGGATCCAGTGGTGCTCTTTCTATCTTCTTTGCATCCTGCAAAGTCTGCATCTGAATAGCCTGTTAGATCAAAATCTCCATTCCTAGGGTACCAGAGGCCTAGATAGGGAGTGCCCTTTAGATATCTCAAAATTCTCTTGACTGCAGTCAAGTGAGACTCTTTAGGGCAGGCTTGATACCTGACACAAACACATGTAGCATACATAATGTCAGGCCTACTTGCAGTCAAGTATAGTAAGGAGCAAACTATCCCTCTATACAAGGTTTCATGTACAGGTTTCCCTGCATCATCCTTGCTAAGAGACATACTTGACCCCATAGGAGTCTTCACGGTACTGGATGAATCCATACCATATTTCCTTATGAGTTCTATGGTGAACTTGGACTGACATATGGATAGACCACTTTCAGTCTGTTTAACTTGGAGACCCAAGAAAAACTTCAGTTCTCCCATACTACTCATCTCAAATTGACTTTGCATAAGCTTTGCAAACTTTTTGCAAAGGCTACTTTCAGTAGACCCAAATATAATGTCATCTACATATATTTGGACAAGTATGACTTTGCCTCTAGATTCCCTAAGGAATAGAGTCTTATCTATTTTCCCCCTTGTGAACTTGTTCTCAATGAGGAAACTAGATAGGGTTTCATACCAAGCTCTAGGAGCTTGCTTTAACCCATACAATGCTTTCCTAAGTCTATAGACATAATGTGGAAGAGTAGGATCAACAAAACCTGAAGGCTGCTCCACATATACTTCTTCCTTTAGATTACCATTTAGGAATGCTGACTTGACATCCATTTGGTATACCTTGAATCCTTGATAAGTTGCATAGGCCAAGAACATCCTTATGGCTTCCAGTCTGGCTACTGGAGCAAAGGTTTGATCAAAATCAATACCTTCTTCTTGCCTATAACCTTTAGCAACCAATCTTGCTTTATTCTTAATGATGACTCCTTGTTCATCTAACTTATTTCTGTAGATCCACTTAGTTCCTATGATATTGTGGTCTTTAGGCTTTGGAACCAGCTCCCAAACCTTGCACCTTTTGAACTGATTAAGTTCTTCTTGCATAGCTTCAGTCCACTGTGGATCTTGTATAGCTTCTTCAAATTTCTTTGGTTCTATTTGAGACAGAAAACTTGAATATACTACAGCATTCTGATTTCTGCTTCTTGTCTGAACACCTTGTCTTGGATCTCCAATAATCAGCTCTACTGGATGATCTCTTAGATGTCTGTTGGCTGGAGGCATCCTTACTTCTGGTTGTACTTCTACAACATCTTCATCATGCTGAGTTCCTTGTACTTCTTCAGCTCCTGGTACATGTAGTTCTCCCCCTGGACATAAGCCATCTTCTTCTACTTGCTGTCTTGCAGCAGGTACATCTTCTATGGTTAGCTTGTCCATCTTCTTAGTAAGACCTGTGGGGCTGCACACACTACTAGACAACTCATTGTTAATAAGTTTTGTCTCATCAAAAACTACATGCACAGACTCCTCTACAACTTGTGTAGTCAAGTTGTAGACTCTATAAGCCTTACTATTATTGCTGTACCCAACAAACACTCCCTCTTGGGACTTGGCAGCAAACTTAGTTAAGTAAGACTTCCCATTGTTAAGTATGAAGCATTTGCAACCAAAAATCCTGAAATAGGATAAGTTTGGTTTCCTGCCTTTCACAACTTCATAGGGGGTCTTATTTAACCTTTTAGTGATGGTAGCCCTATTTATCACATGGCATGCAGTGTTAACTGCTTCAGCCCAGAAATACTCAGGCAGTGATGTATCACTAAGTAGGGTTCTACCAGCCTCTATCAAGGTTCTATTCTTCCTCTCAGCAATGCCATTTTGCTGAGGTGTTCTAGGTGAAGAGAATTCTTGAAATATCCCAAAGTCTTCACATAGTTTTGTCATGCTTTCAGATTGAAACTCAGTACCATGGTCACTTCTAATTTTGACCACAGTACTATTTAGTTCATTCTGAATTTGCTTGACAAAGCTGTAGAAGACACTAGGTGTTTCAGATTTCTGCCTTAAGAAGAACACCCAGGAAAACCTTGAGTAGTCATCAACAACTACAAAGGTATAGACTTTCCTACCTAAGCTGTGAACTGGCATTGGACCAAAGAGATCCATATGCAAGAGGTATAAGCACCTCACAGCATCTTTGTTCTCAATGCTTTTAAAAGTGGATTTGGTCTGCTTGCCCTTTTGACAAGCTGAGCAAATGCCATCTTTGACACACTTAACTTGAGGACCATTCCTCACTAACTCTTTGCTAAAGAGTTTGCTAATAGTCTTGTAGTTAAGATGAGCTAGCCTCTTGTGCCACTTGACACAATGAGAGACTGTCTAATCAGCTACAAGACAAACAGGAGAACCAATGTTCTCAATCATAATGCCTAAGCAGTAGACATTCCTCTTTCTATATCCTGTCAAAATGATCTCTTGATCACTTGACCTCTTGATATGACAACCATTTTTAACAAATGAGATGTCATACCCTACATCACTTAACTGACTTATACTAATGAGGTTGTGTTTCAACCCTTTAACATAAGCCACTTGAGTAATGGTAACAAGGTTTGAAGAGATGTTACCAAACCCTTTGATGATTCCTTTTTCAGAACCACCAAAGGTCACTTTAGGACCATTTTTGATTGGAATGTAGTCCTTCAGTAGTCCCCTTGTTCCAGTCATATGTCTGGAACATCCACTATCCAAGTACCATGTTGGGGTATGGCCACTTGGATTCACCTGCAAAACAAATTAATGAACCTTAGAACCCAAAGTAAACTTGGGTCCTTGGTGATTGTTAGTTTGCAACTTGATATAGCTACCTGCTGGCTTTCCACCAGGTAACTTGCTACTCAACTTGGAACTGGCATTGTGCCAACAATCCAAGGCAAAGTGGCCAACCTTGCCACAACACCAGCATTCAAACTTGTTGTACCTTTGCTTAGGTACAGACTTGGCTGTCTTGACTACAGCAGGCTTATTGAATGTTGGGGCTTTGCCCTTGGACTTGGACTGATCCTGAACAGTCCTAGCTGGTTTAATAAAACCCAATCCAGCCTTTCCTTTATGAGGAACAAATTCATCAATCAAGGGTAGCACTGATTTAGGTTTTGAAAACCTAGCAACTAGCTCTCTTTCCTTCTGGAGATTGATCTCCAGTAACTTAATTTGATCATTTTTATAAGTGATAGTTCTCATCTGAATCACAGTAATGTGTTTCAGCCTGGCTACCTCATTGAGCTTTTGATCAAATTCCTTCTCAAAGTCTGTTGCAGCTGCCTTTAGATCAGCAATCTCCTTTGCCTGACTTTTGGCTAGGGTCTTGCTTTTCTTATAGGCTTGCAACAGTACTTGATATTCATCTAAGAGCTGATGAATATCTCCCTCAGATTCAGAAACACTTCCATCACTTGATGAAGATGAATCTGACTCTGAACTAGTAGTGAAATCTGAACTTTGAGTTGGACTTTGTACCTGACTAGGTCCTGGCTGCTCCAGGATTTTGGTACTTTCAGTCAATGCCATCAGTCCTTGGCACTGACACTCTTCTTGTTCATAGATTGATTCCATGATCTGCATAAACTCCTCTTCTTCTTCAGCAAATAGCCCTATATAGGCTTCAGCATCTGTCTCAGTGTCTGAAGAAGAAATGTCTGAAAGAGTCTTCTCATTCTTTGCAACAAAGGACTTCTCCTTCTTTCCTTTGAAGTGAGTCTTCTTTTTGTCACTGGATTCTTTTCTTCTCTCAGGACAATCTGTAATAACATGACCCTGTCTATTGCAGCAGTAACACACTATCTTAGACCCAGTTGCCTTGCTAGTCTTTGTCTTTTTCTTGTCCTTCTTTGAAGGCTTCTTCTCCTGATACTGGACTTCTTTCCCTTTGGAAAATGAAGGTCTGGACATCCACTGTTTCTTCTTCAGAAATTTCTGAAAATGTCTGGTGAATGCAGCAAAGTCTTCATCACTTTCACTGCTTGTTGACTTTGTGCTAACAGATTCATCAGATTCTGATTCAACTACCTCTGGAGGAGGAGTTGATGACTTAGTCCTGCCCTTTCTAGGTACTTCTGACTTGAAGGCAACAGTCCTTTCCCTGTGCTCAGTCCTTGTTGATTTTTCCTCCTCTTTTCTCACAGACAGCTGCATCTCATAAGACAGCAACTTGCCAAACAGTGTGGGAGGAGGAATTTCTCCCAACTTTGCCATTTCTCTGATGGCACAGATCTTGGTGTCCCAATCTTTGATTAGGGACCTTAAGAACTTATCATTCAATTCATAGTTAGTGAACTCTCTTCCATAGGACATGAGTTCATTAATAATTCTATAGAACTTTTTGTAGCATTCAGTGATGCTATCTCCTCTTCCTTGCCTAAAGCTCTCATACTCTTGATTAAGCAAGGACTTCCTATCTTGCCTAACTTCTTCAGAACCTTCCATATAGACAATGAGGGTATCCCACATTTCTTTTGCTGTTTTACAGTGAATTAGGTTCTGAAAAGTTGCATCATCAATGGCACTTACTATAATGTTTTGTGCCTTTTTGTCCATAGTGGCTAGGACAATTTCATCCTTGGTCATCTCAGAGAAATCCTTTGGAGTCCTCTGATTTGCATCCAGTACTGAAATCTTCATTGGCACATAAGGCCCTTCCTTAACTGTGATGTAGATTCTTGGGTCTGAGGCCTCCATAAATAGCCTAACCCTTTCTTTCCAGATTCCAAAAATCTCCTTCCTGCATATGGGTAACTTCATGGAACCCAACTCTTTGTGATTCTCATAAGAACCCATGTTTCTTGAAGTTCTTGAATTTCTTGAATCTGTTTTCTGACTTAGACTGTTTCTGCCAAACAGGATCTCCTTAGACTGTTAGTCCTTGTTTTGAGGAACCTGGCTCTGATACCACTTGAAAGATATGGTACCTAAACACCTAGAGAGGGGGGGGGGGTGAATAGGTGACCTAAACCTTTTTACAACTTTGTTGGCAGCAACACAGTTATTTCACAGATTTCTACAGCTAACAGCAATAATACAATATAAACTGCTAATCCACAGCACAGCACAGCACAGTAGACACACAAATTTATAGTGGTTCCCCAATCTTTGGGTACATCCACTTTCCCCCTTCGCCTATCTAGCAGTGTACTAGATTCGGCCTAACTTCTCCACTATCTCAGAACCCAACAAGGTTCCTACACCTCAGGCCCAAAGCCTTACACTCAGCCACCAAGGCCTACACTCAGCCACCCAGGCCTACACTCAGCCAATCAAGGCCTACACTCAGAGTTCTTCAACTCCTACACTCAGGCAACCAAGCCCTACCCTCAGCCTTTATAAAATAGGCTTACAATTCACTCAGATCCAATGGATCCTACAAGTTAAAATTGAATTACAATAACTAACTCTACAACTCAGGAATTAAGAGAGGAGTTGAGAGTTTCTTGAAGAGTTCTTGGAAGAACTCAGCTAGATCCAAACTGACTTAGCTTCCTTCAAAGCTTCTTGAGTAGAACTGAATTAGTCTGAATCCTCTGCAGTTGATCCTTGACCTCTGCTTCTTGAGATCCAGATGATTCTGAATCTTTCTTCTCAGCCTTAGTTCCAAAGACTGAATTCTTGATTGGAGCTCTCTCTCTCCAACTTCTTAGATCTGCAGTTGGACTGCCAGATCTTCTTGTGTTGATTCTCTGTGTATCACTTTTCTGATTTAATCTGATCAAACACTTCAATTATTCTCACTACTTGTAATAACAACAATCAATCAGTTTCTGTAAACTATGGGTGCCTATTTATAGGCTTCCTTCATGGTAACCGGCTGGTCCGGTTCATAACAGACTTCTGATTTCTCTGACAGTTGCTGTAGACCGGCTGGATCGGCAGCTGTCATGTCAACCAGTCACTTCTTGAAATTCTCTAACTGTCAGATAGTGTCGAGACTTTCTGTTCTTAAGTGTCGACACTTATAGACCAAGTGTCGACACATGTTGTGTAAGTGTCGACACAAGTCTACAAGATGTCGACACAATTCCTTGTATGTCTCGACCCAGATTCTTCTGCGTGTGTCGACACTGAAATTGAGTGTCGACACAAGTACTTGTTCTTCATTCTTTAACTGTATTCTTCTAAGTGTCGACACATCTTCTTTGTGTCGACACATCTTCATGTGTTGAAACTGTCAAGTGTCGACACTGCTTCTTGGTGTCGACACAAGTCTTCAATTTTATTTCTTCAGCTGAGTGTCGACACATTCCCTTAGTGTCGACACTTGTACTTAGAATATTTTGTAAACTTTTCTGTTCTTTGCTAAGTGTCGACACAGCTCCTTGTGTCGACACTTTCTTCAAGTGTAGACTCTTCAACTAAGTGTCGACACATTGTGCTGGGTGTCGACACTTTCTTCAAGTGTTGACTCTTCTGCATAGTGTCGACACATTGTGTTGAGTGTCGACACTTACTTCAATTACTGATTCTTCTGTTTGTGTGTCGACACATTGTGCTGAGTGTCGACACATTCTTCATATGTTGACTCTGCTGATTGAGTGTCGACACATTGTGTTGAGTGTCGACACTTGTCCTTAATCTCTGCAGAATTTTGCTGAGTGTCGACACAACTCCAAGTGTCGACACTTTCTGATGTAGACTCAGCTCTTCTAGGTGTCGACACTTGTCCTAAGTGTCGACACAGCTTTTCTGCATTCTTCTTCACTGAGTGTCGACACAGCTCCAAGTGTCGACACTTTCTGTCTGGTGTCGACTCTTCATCCCAGGTGTCGACACAATGACTCCAAGTGTCGACACTGCTTGTCTGGGTGTCGACACAAGCTTTCTCAAGTGTCGACACTTTCCTTCTGGGTGTCGACACATGGACTTAGAAACTTTTAGCTTCAGTCCAGTGAGTACCTAACCTGCACAAGTAACTCAAACAAACATCAAATACATTATGATGTATATCATTGAGTTAGGTGAGGCTTCTTCAAATCAGGTACATTTGACCAATGTACCCAACAAAACACAATATGACACTGTGGTGAAGGCGTTGAGGTCGGACAATGAGACAAAGTACACAACCAAGGAATTTGGGGAGTACTTGCCATCACAGGAAATTCAACACCAAATCACTTTTCCATACACACTAGAGCAGAATGGAGTAGCTGAATGGAAGAACCGACACCTTCTTGAAGTGACACAGAGTATGATGATTTTGATGAATATGTCGAAGCACTTGTGGGGGGCAAGATGTTCTGACAGTGGACTATTTGATCAATCAGATTCCCTCACAAGTATTGAATTGGAAATCTTCGATTGAGATGTTGTGAGGAAAAAAATGAAGATTATCTTTCCCTTAAACCTTTGGCTGCGTTTGCTTTATTCAAGACAATAGACCAAACGTGGGAAAGTTAGATCCAAGGTCCTTGAAGAGTATTTTTGTTGGGTACTTAGCTATCCAAAAGCGGTATATATACTGGAGCCCAGTGGGGAAAATATTTTTTGTTAGTATGTATGTCACATTTCGCATGCATGAGCCATATTATTCATCTCCAGTTGATTATCCTTTTGGTGATTTGCTCACTAGAGACAGTATATGCCTAAGCCTGGAGTCAGTTGTGATACCTGGGCATGAGCAGAATGCATCTGTGGAAAGTGGACCTCATACCTAGGGGAGCCGAGAGTATATGCAAGAAGAAGGTAAAGTGAGAATACAATACCTACAATGATTTCCTAATGATATTGCTAAGTTTGTTTTCTACTCTCATATATAACCAATATAAGAGAGATTTATTGCATCTTTGGACACAATCTCTATTCCTAAGTGTTTACATATGGCTAAGGAAGATCCACGATGGAAAAATGCAATGTTAGAAGAGCATAGAGCATTGGGAAAAAATAAAACCTGAGATCTTGTGTTGCTGCCACCAGGAAAAAGAGCAGTTGGGTGCAAGTGAGTTTGTAACGCCCTAAATTTTAATGTCGCGATAAATTTAAATTTCAGGGTTCGACCACAAGTAAAATTTAATCGAGTCGACGGCTTGTGCATGTAACAATCTATTTTAATATTTTTTTAATTATACATGACAGAAATAATGAGTCAATGATTGTTGCCCCGATAATTTAATATTTCGCGCGAGTTTACTTTACAAAAAAAATACTTGTCCTCATGAACTTAAGACTATTAGCTATAATATTAAAAATAACAATTGAAAACCAATTTTTATTTTCCCCCCTTAGATCGATTCATGGTTATTATGACCGTAAAGAACCCGCACTCCATTTTCACCCTCGCGGATTTCCTAAACCCACATGGTCGACAAAAGTATCCCGCACTTTCGCTAAAACCGTCCACTCCTCACATAACTGTAGGTTGTTTTGTCAAGCAGAACCCTACCTAACCCCTCCTTCCATGTCAGATTCCAACGCCGACCTCTCCTCTTCCCCCTACAGACTCTGACGGCCTCTCACCTAATTTCCATTGCAGTGGAAGTTTTGTTTCAACCCTAACCGATGGAGGAAGACCCCTATTTCGTTGTTTTGGTTTAGGTGAGTATTGTTCCTCTTTATTCTTCTTTCTCTTGTGGAAATCATTACGATTGATGTCCAACTTTGATTATCCACTGTTTCTCTTGCCCTAATTTAGGAATTAAGGAACTAGGTCTTCCCTAATCAGATATCAACAACTGAATTTGTATTCTAATCATTTTTAGATCAAGGTAACACATATGTTTGTGTTCTTTTTCCTCCATAAATAGTTATTTGTCATCATTACATGTTTTTTCACCAAAAATCCTAAAAGGGGAGAGTGCCTAAGTTAGGGTTATCATTTGAATTTCAGATTTCTGTGATCGTTGGAGCAAAAGATAGGAGAACTATGCATTTTACTCTGATTCAAGGATTTCCTAGCATTCAGAAAAATGTGTTTTTCACCTCTAGTTGGAGAAATTCTTGGTGGACAGACCTTTTGGAATGAGGGCCATGTCACCCCGCCGCGTGTATAAGCGTTGAAACATCGCAGTAAGAAATCTGACTCCTTTTATTTGAACATTTGAGATTATTTAAATTCATGTTTTGATTATATCAGTGTACCATTTAAAAGTTGCAAGTTCCTATAGTCAGAACCAAGTCAAAGGTGGTAGATACACTTAAACTAAATTTTTGGATTCAGTTACATGAAAAATCCCTAACCTAGTGTACCTAACTAAAAACTACCCTGATATTTTCTTACTAAACACTAAACTAGATTAAATCTGAAAGTGGAGAGAAAGGTTCACCCTCGTTTTTTTGGCGGAGGCACACAACCGTGTTCTTAGGGCCAGTAGTCCACCACCCGAAGTTCAATCTTAGGGTCGATGATGTACAACCCCGTATCCGGTCGAGCGGGATCCTCCCCAAGTGGCGCACTCGGGATATGTTATGAGCGACAATGTGGTACAGCCCCGTTCGAAGACGTGCGGGTCCTCGTGCATGCGTGCGGAGGTTTTATTTGCATAGGCTTAATATATATATATATATATATATATATATATATATATATATATATATATATATATATATATATATATATATATATATATATATATATATATATATATATATATATATATATACATACATATATATACTAGCATCTTCGAACGGGCTTCGCCCGTTCTCGATGCGTCGCTGCGGGCTTCGCCCGCAACCAAACGGGCTTCGCCCGCTTGACAACGACATTGGTCATGGGCGGCAACATATGTCGCGGACGACGATATTGGTCGTGGGTGCAACATTTGTCATGGGCGGGGACATTGGTCGAGGGCGGCGGCATTGGTTGTGGACAGCGACATTGTTCGGGGGCGGTGACATTATTCGTGGGCGGCGACATTGTTCGGAGGCGGCGACATTGTTTGAGGGCGGAGACAATGTTCGGGGACGACGACATTGTTCGAGGGCGGTGACATTGTGCGGGGGCGGCGACATTGTTCGGGAGCGGAGACATTCGCCGGGAGTGCCCGTTCTCAATGCGGCGTTGTGGGCTTCACCCACATTCAAGCGGGCTTCGTCCACTTGTCATTCAAGAGGGCTTCGTCCACTTGACATTCAAGCGGGTTTCGTCCGCTTGGCATTCAAGCGGGCTTCGCCCGCATTCAAGCGTTCTCGATGCAGCGATGCGAACTTCGTCCGCAACAAAGGCATAATTGATGTCTAGAATATTCAACCAAATAAAGGGAATAATGCACGACAGAATAATAAGACAATATAATCTGAATTTTTTGTCATGGGATGCACAACAGAATAATGCATGTATAGAGATAAACTGTAAAACATGTTTTCTATTGCAAGCACAATATTTAACACTGAATATAAGGACTTCACCAAGTTCATGCTAACCTGATAATTTGGGGAATTCAACACACTGAATGGTTAAACGCAGGGCCTTCAACAACAACAATTTTGAGTGACACTGCTTGCTTGTTGATATCTTTAATCCTCCTATTATCCCAACAAATAAAAGGAATAATGCACATGGAAATATTCATCAATAGGAGCACATACTCATATGAGCGAAAGCAATTAACAGGAGGATTAGCTGAAGTTACCTTCTCTTTTTTGGAGATTTTAGAGGATCTTCAATGGTGCGGATATGGTCCGCGGAGATGAATTTTGCAAAATATGGAGTTACAATGGCAATTTGATATGAGCAATATCAAAAAAAAGGAAAACAATGAGAAAGAAATCAATTATTGAAATACCCAATTTGTTTTCAAAAGGAGAGACCTTTATCTATGATAGTCTACATGTCCGACTCTATGTAGATATAATCTGGCGTAAAAAGAATTTTGGAAGATATAGAAATGGATTGCGAACCTGGATTAAGCTTACGAAAGCTAAAATCATTACGTGCCATTTTATACTTTTAAGTAATAGACAACTTATGAAAAATAAATAAATCTGACAGTTTTCGAGATCATTACATTAAAAATAAAGTTTAGAAAACACCATGCTTAAACTGTCAAATAAAAACAAATGAAAATAAACAAATACATAATAGAAAGAAAGAGAAGAAGCCAAATATTAAAACTGATTTCTTTAAGAACTGTTGTTGCCGACCAATTTCTTAAGAACCTGCTGCACAAAATTGTTAGCACAGCACACAATAGAAAATGTTAGAACCAATATATCGACCGTCGTTGTGTGTTGAATCTATTTTTGGCCTAGACAACACTCAATAAAAAATATCCAGGCTATGTAGAAAATATTCAATCACAATTTGGGTAATTTATAAGGCAATAAATATCTTAATTAGTGCATACAGGTCATTTTAAAAGTAATAAATGATGTCTAGAATATTAAATAGGGCAAGCATTTCTCATTTTAAAAAGCCATAATTGATGTCCAGACAATTAATAAGTATATCTGTAATTGTAGTAATGCTTAATAACAAACTATGCAGTATTGTTAAATTTTATTGTTGTGAAATAGTACTTAATGTTTATAGGGATGGAATAGGGATGGAATGCTAGATGAATTAAAAAAGAATTATGATGCATCCAAGCTAAGAGTAAACAATAAGAGCTTGGTTGTGACAATAAAACCCGCTAGTTTCTCTATACATTCCGCTCATTCTTGAAGAAGTCAAATTGGTTGTAGCACGAAGCATTAGCATGGACATTAAAAAATATGTTGCCCTCCAAGTTCTATAAAAATTCAAGTTGGAATGTGAGAAGAAATGAGAAACAAATGGTAACAAACATAATGAAGGTAAACAAATGTTGTCCGACATTTTTTGTCCAACGATTGGAGCAAATGTTGCCGGACAGCGGGAAAACAAATGCTATCCAGTGGCGTTTGCTTCGTTTGCTTTCGCAGCAAGGAGGAAAAACCGTTGGACTGATCCGTTTCGATCCCCGCCTCGCTCCTCCAGCTCGAGATTGGCGGTTCCACCCGTCGGCTGCTCCAGCCACTGCCGCGTCAAATGAAGGCCAAACCTTAGGATGGAGAAAAAATAGAACTCGCTGGCACAAAGGGAACTTATAACACAAAACTCTGTGATACAACTTTATTATAAAATAGAGCAGAAGACAATTTAGTAGCTTCCCTTTCTCATACCTTGGTTTCCGAATGTATCTCTGGTCCAAACAATACTCATCCTCTTATATCTTCACTGCCATCACAAAAATAAAACATAATGAAGGTAAACTTAAAGCAAAATATGAAGATCAGGTGGAGGACGTGGAAGAGGTAAGTAGAAGGGGGTTTGCTCAAGATAGTCCACATAACCCTATCAAGTTTGGAATAGGGATTATATAGTATCTCCAGCGTAGAGCCAAGCCCTAGAGCGACACGAACCCAATAACCCGTTCCGAGTCGGACCCGACACGAGCGGACATAAAACTAAATACCACTAACAATCTCCTCCTATGTCCGCTGTGAACCCGACGTCGGAAAAGGGGGTGGTTTGTGAAATGTTCAGCCAAAAGTGAATCATTCACAACCGCGTCCGGCACCTGTTGAGAATCATTAGACTTAATCAAGAAAAATAGTATGCACGCATAAACAGAACAAGAGTCCAGCCACATCACAACATGTCTCAGATACAATCAGGGCACAGGCACTAAACGCCTAGCGTCCCAAATCAAACAGAGAGCAACAGAAGTCCAAACAAACATGTGAAAGAAAATAAAGAGCTAAACAGTGCTCTGAAACAGAGATACCAAAAATAAGGTCTAACAATACTCTAACTGTCAATATCCAGAAGATCATCATGATCAGGATCCCAGTCTACCAGTGCTCCTCCTAGATCAGCAGCCCCTGTAATTTCCAACAGAGAATTTCATTTTAAAATGAATTCAAACATTTGAAAATATACAAATATCTAGTTCTACCATGAGAACGTAGTATTTTATTATTATTAGTGTTGACTGGGAGGACGCTTCTACAGAGTATTATAGATAAACCTCAGAATCCATTATCTGTTTCCAAGTGAAACGATTTACGGACTTCTGGACACCGTAGCTATATCTGTGTTCCTATATGGAATGTCACGGTTACTGCTCTTCTAGAGTTGACTGGAACTCATCAAGTTTGGAATGGAACCAATCAACAAGAGAAAAGTCAAGCCAAGTCGGATCGTGTTATCAAGTTTGGAATAACACTGTCCTCCACGACAAGATAGCCGAATCCAGGTGAAGTTGTTAGCATCAAGTTTGGAATGAAATAACTTACCAGATCCGAACTCAGCAACCAGGAGCATCAACGGAGCACAACATACTTGCTTTGACAAAGGAAATCTGAAAATCAAAACAATTGGACTAAGGCTAAACTGAATCGCCTAACCTTGAACTAAGACCGAGCTAAATCGCCTTTAGTCCCATTTCCCCCACTGTTTTGATTAACCGGTCTTTGGGCATTCCTTTCGTCAATGGATCAGCCAGGTTATCCTTCGAACGCACATCGATCAAAGTGATAATATCTTGTTCTTTTAGATAATTCAACAGAGCATGTCTCAGTCGTACATGTCTCCTCTTAGTGTTATAGAGAACATTCTTTACAACTTGAGCTGCTGCTTGATTATCACAATACAAGCTCAACGAGTTGACTTGTAACTTAGACAAGGGTATGTCTAAAATCAGGTTCCTGATCCAATCTGCCTCTTCACCAGCTGAAGCTAAGGCAAACAACTCGGCTTCCATGGACGACAAGGCTATACACGTCTGTCTTTTGGATTTCCAAGTGATAGCAGCTCCACCCAAAGTGAATATATATCCACTGGTAGACTTGCTGTTCCCAACTTCTGAACACCACGAGGCATCAGAGAATCCATCCACAGTAGGAGGATAACCAGTATAGCACAAGGCATGATCTTTAGTGCCTTTCAGGTATCTCATCAGCCTATCTAGGGCATCCCAATGCTCTTTGCCTGGACTACTGGTAAAACGGCTCAGCATGCCAACCGTGAAGGCAATGTCTGATCTTGTACAACTTGTGGCGTACATGAGACTACCAATTATTTTAGAATATTTTAATTGATCTATGTTGGTCTCTTCATTAGGACTCAACTTAACATTATAATCAAACGGTGTCTCAACAAGCCTACAGTCTTTGTATCCCCAAGTAGAAAGTAGTTGTTTTATATAATGAGCCTGGCTAAGGGTGACTTTACCCTTGTCAACTCTAACTTTCATACCTAGTAGGGTATCCACAGGACCAAGGTCCTTCATGTCAAAAGCTTCTGCGAGAGTGGATTTGACGTCCCTCACTGCAACAAGATCTGAACCCAGAATCAACATGTCATCCACATATAGGCATATGATGACTGTTTGATTTGTCATCGAGTGGTAGTAGAGGCATTTGTCTGAGAGACTGGACTGAAATCCAACGCTCTTTACCACTTGATCAAATTTAATGT
Organism: Platanthera guangdongensis; assembly: GCA_039583875.1. Taxonomy (NCBI): domain Eukaryota; kingdom Viridiplantae; phylum Streptophyta; class Magnoliopsida; order Asparagales; family Orchidaceae; genus Platanthera; species Platanthera guangdongensis. Next base: position 138,115,755 of record CM077159.1, read on the forward strand.
GCCACATCTTAGGTGCCTGTTTAAGCCCATAGATCGATTTATCGAGCTTGCACACTTTGTCTCTCAGATCCTTATGTACATAACCTTCAGGTTGTGCCATATAGATCTCTTCATCAAGCTCTCCATTTAAGAAGGCTGTCTTTACATCCATCTGATGAACTATAAAGTTCTCGATAGAAGCTATGACAAGAAGAATCCTAATAGTGGATAGGTGACACACAGGTGAATAGACGTCAAAATAGTCAATTCCCCCTGTTGTTTATAACCCTTAGCTACTAGACGTGCTTTATATCTGGCTATAGACCCATCACTGTGCAATTTCTCCTTCAGTATCCACTTGCATCCTAAGACTTTAGCTCCTTTCGGCAGGTCAACTAAATGTCAAGTGTTATTTTGTAGCAGCGAGTTCATCTCATCGTTGATGGCTTCTGCCCACATTAACGCATCTCTAGATCTCATTGCTTCCTGATAGGAGAATGGATCGTCCTCTAAGTGGTAGGTGACGAAATTCTCACCAAAATTCTTAGGGACTCTATCTCTTGTATATGTTCTAACAGGAACAGGTTCCACCTCTAGAGGTTGGGGAGCAGTGCTAGAGGGGCCAGCTTCAGGTTCTACAGTAGATTCTGCAATCACGTCAGTAGACCCGTGGACGGTTAAGCCATGATCTTTGATAAATTTATGTTCAAAGAAAATAGCATCTCTAGACTCTATCACTGTATTAGTGGATAGATCAAGAAACCTGTCAGCTGCACTATCTTCTGCACTACCTAGATAAACACATGTTGTCGTTGTAGGTCCCACCTTAGGTCTCTTAAGGTCTTGTAAACGCACATACGCGATACAGCCCCAAGTCTTTAGAGTATCATACCTACAAGGATGACCATGCCATAACTCATACGGGATAGAAATGAGTTTTGAGTGAGGCACTCTATTCAGAATGTGATTCACAGTAAGAACTGCTTCTCCCCAAAAAACGTTGGGCATGCCAGCTGTTAGGAGCATAGAGTTCAACATCTCTGTTAAAGTTCTATTCTTACGCTCGGCAACGCCATTAGACTGGGGTGAGTAAGAAGTTGTGGTTTCAAGGATTATGCCCTCAGAGGCACAAAATTCCTTAAACTTAATTGCAGTGTATTCTCCTCCTCGATCACTTCTGAGTCTCTTGATTTTAAGGTTCAACTGATTTTCCACACGAGACTTAAAAATTTTGAAAGTCTCAAATGCCTCATCTTTCGATCTCAACAAATACACATGACAATATCTCGAGAAATCGTCTATGAAGGTAATTAGATACTTCTTTCCCCCTCTAGTGATATGACTCCGGAAATCACAAAGGTCTGAATGTATCAATTCCAGAAGTTGTGTGCTTCTAGACACCGACTTGAAAGGTGTTCTAGTGATTTTGGTTTGCGCACACACCTCACATTTGTCAAATCGAATAGACAGATCTAAAGGGATGTTTTGACTCTTAGCTAGGTCTAGCATTTTCCTAAAGTTCACATGTCCTAGTCTGTTATGCAACAACTTGGGATCAATGAGGTTAGAACTCACTTGGTTAATGTTATCGTTATTCAGGCTAAGTCTATACATTCCGTTGATCAAATACGCACACCCAAAATAATGTGAATTGACCATTAAGGTCATTCTACCGTTTTGAGTAGTGAAGGTCATCCCAGTCTTATCTAATAAGCTTATGGAAATCAAATTTTTAGTTAAATTAGGAACTATTTTAACATGTTGTAAAATTAAAGTTTTACCTGAGGAGAGCACTAGCTCTGCAGTCCCGGCATGGGTAACATCAGTCGCTCCTCCATTGCAGTTTTCGACTCTGTCCTTGACCGCTGTGACCTTTGAGAGAAGACCTCTGTCATTTGTGACGTGACAGGTAGCACCACTGTCCAACCACCACTCAGAAGACGTACTGCGGTGACTACTCCCAATCATAGCCACGAAGGACTGAGGATCGGAGTTGTCGACCACCATGTGCGCCACATTTTGTGGGGCATCCTCCTTTACCTTCTTCGGACCCCTGCATTCAGCGGCCCAGTGACCCCATTTGCCGCAGTTGTGGCACTTGCCCTTCTTCCTTTTGAGAGAAGGCTTTTTGACCGCCAACGGTGCTGGAGTATCACCCTTAGGTGCCGGGGGCTTCCGAGAAGGCTTACTAGGACGTGAAACGAAGTTGACAGCCTGTGAGGGCTGCGCAACCTGCTCCAAGCTTTTCCCAGCAATATTCTGGTCTTCAATATGGATGAACCTTTTGAGTTCGTCCAAACTGATCTTCTCTTTCAGTCGGTGCATCTCGGTCTTGAAAAAGAGCCATTCAGGAGGCAGTTTACTCATGATCATATACACAAAGAGGCTGTCGTCCATCTTCGAATGGTCATCATCCAGCTTCTGACGCAGGTTGACCAGCTCCAAAAGTTGAGAGGTGATAGGCACGTTCGCTCTGAATCTGAAGTTGAAGAACTTCTCTCCAATGAGCGACTTCTACAATCCTTCCTCCTTCTGGAAATGCGCATTCAGGCGATTCCATATTTCCTTTGCAGATTTGTATGCGTGGTAGGTCAACGCGAGTCGGGGATTCAGAGAATTTAACAGGTAATCCCTGCAGAAATCTTCATCTTTGTTCCACTGGTACTCGTCCACGTCCTCGATGGTAGAAGCAAAATCGCTCTGAACATTGTAGAAAATCTCGCGTTCCTTCATTCCTAGTTGGACTTGAATTTTCCAACTGAGAAAGTCGGAGGCGTCGAACGATTGCAGTTTTATAGTGTCGAGTGCGCTTTTCTTCGACATTGCACTAGATTTAAACAATAATTAAAAATTCTAGAACAAAATCACCTGAGCCGTGTGAAGACGATTCCAACCCTTCGGATCCAATCCAGAAATTTTGCTCCTCTTCTTCAGCAGAATGCAGATGAATGTAGTCACTGAAGACTAGGTCTGGTCAACCCCTCCTTTATCAGGATTCCAAGAACAAATAGCTGGGAGAAAGCTCCAACAGAGAAATCCAAGGACAGAGTTTATATAGAGGGATCCAGCAAATGTCAATCTCTCAAGACAGATGGGATCTATTCCTGGGCAGAAGAAACAGAGATATCCTTTTTTTTTCTTTTACTGAGACAAACAAGGGCTGCAGACGGGATCTCAGTCTAAGAGCAGTGCAGGAACAGGACACGCTTAAATCAGATCAGAACTCTCTTCTTCCAGGCGGCACCAAGAACAGGAGGCCGGTTCTGCCGGAGGCGGCCGGATCTGAGCGAAGGCGGCCGGATCTGCGCGGAGGCGGCCGGATCTGCGCGGAGGCGGCCGGATCTGTACGGAGGTTGCCGGATCTGAACGAGGGTGGCCGAATCTGAGGAGAGGCGACCCTTCCGGCGACTGTTCTTCGGCAACAGGGAAAACTTCTCTTGCGGCACCACTGAGGAAGAAACTCCCGATCTGGAGAGTTTTTTTTCTTTTGCGATTCCTGATGGTCGCGACGTAGAAGAACGCTCGCGAAGAGTGGCGGAATAGAGCGATAGAGCCCGACGACTGGGTTCACGAAACCTCCTCTCTGATTTGCCGGAAAGCAGCGGCGCAGAGAAGATTTTCGTTGAAGGGAAAATCGCTGACGAGAGAGCGGTGACGGGATTCCTCCGAGCGGCGAAATAGAGATTCAAGAGAATCTATTTGCGAATGACCTGCAGCGGGGAGGAAAAACCAGCGGGATCCGGCGTCGGCGAGAGATCCCGAACGAACTATATCGGCGACAACGATTTCACGATCGGAAGCGGACGGGGTGAGAGCGAAACCCTAGCAGAGCGCAAATGTATTTTGAGAATGTAGAAGGGGGTTTGCTCAAGATAGTCCACATAACCCTATCAAGTTTGGAATATGGATTATATAGTATCTCCAGCGTAGAGCCAAGCCTAGAGCGACACTAACCCAATAACTCGTTCCGAGTCGGACCCGACACGAGCGGACATAAAACTAAATACCACTAACAAGGTATATATAAAGGGAGGTTTCTCAATGTCGCATTGTGATCGAGTTCTAGAGTCCTAAATAAAAATTGAAAAAAAATCCTAAAAATAATTCTTAAACATAGTACCTAAGAAAAAAAACTCCAAAGCCACATAAACAGGTATTGTATTCTACAGATATTTTTTTCGGCGGGGAATTACATACACCTTCAACATAGACATCACCTTCAACATTGACATAAAAGGGAGAGAGAGGGATGTGAACGGGGACCTGCTGCTTCACTATAATTTCCTACCAAAAGAAGAGGAGGGGATGTGCAAGGAACATGACAGGGAAAAGCGGAAAAGCTATAAGAAAAAAAAAAGAAGCAAAAATGAGGCAAAAATGAAATGTGCGGCTTAGAAATGCAAGCAACAGAAGCAGAGAAGGAAACACAGTTGAAAGAGAGGATGATACCTATGGAGTTGCTGACCGATGGGAATGCTGAGGAGGAAATTGATTTGATGACATCAATGTTGAACAATAGAAGCAGAAGGAAGAGCAATCCCGCGTCATTTTTTTGCTGCGATGCACGTCGCCCTATCAAAGAAGGAGAAAGGCGGAAGGAAAAGAGATTACTGATAGAGCCGTTGTGGTAGATCCGCGGTAGATTGGCAGAGAAGGGCGGAAGGAAGGGAGATCAGGGGGAGAGGGGAGAGGAAAAGAGAGGGTAGAAGCAGGGTACAATGTTTTTCGTGTTTTTAAGAGGTGAGCGGAGTTGGCTGAAGGTGCCGCTGCTGCCGTGCTGCCGTGTCGCTGCTGTCGTGTTGTCGTGCCGCTGCTTTCGGTGGAAATGACAGGGGAGAAGACCTTTCGACCGGCTTCTGCGGGAGATAAAGGTGCGGGATTATGCAAAGGTGCGGGAGATAAAAGGTGCAGGATAAGTATAGTGTATCCTTTGATCCGACGGTGGCCATTCTACCCAAAATTTTGATCGGACGGCTCAAGTGAAAACAATGGTGTGCTCTAAGATATCTATATTCATTTACATAATAAATATATATATATATATATATATATATATATATATATATATATATATATTAGAGTTTTTCAAAATTGGGGAAAATATATAACGTACGAATAAATCAAAAATATTTCAACAAATGTGGGGTATGGGGTGCCTGGACTGCGCCAGGTCGGACCAAGCTGGTTTCCACGTGCACCACTCCAGAAACCATGTGAGGGGGGTCAAGCGGAGTCCTATCAAGCAAATTTGGTCCCATTGAAATCGTCCGCGGGACCCAATCATAGTCTTGTTGACCACTTTGATTTTTTCGCAGAACCCATCTATAATTCCTTGAATCTCTTAATAGGAAAAGGTAACATACTAAGCAAAATCAGAAACAATAAGAGAAGAGTTCAAAATGTACGTAGCTGGCTTGTACGGGTCAAAACCTCGGATTTTCTCTATATGCTTTCCATTGCCAGACTTGCTCCCACTCCTTCCTCATTACAAACGCCTTTTGTCTCTTGTAGGACTCTCAGCTTGTGTCAATGTCCATTCTGAATCCTCCTTATTTTGTCTCCTTTCATGCAAACATAACATCTAACGCCCTCTCTTTTCCATTCTGAATCCTCCTTATTTCCTCATCATCCCCTTTCTCTTCTCTCTCTCTCTCGATCTCTTGACTGCCTTCTCCATGTTGGTTCCTTCTTCTTCTTCTTCCAATTTTCTTAAAGCTAGCAGTGCTGTAGGAGACACTCATGAAGAAGAGCTTCTACTTTCTGCAAGACCAAGCTTTGTTTCAGTTGACATCAATAGAGGAGCGGGGTTGGCCAAGTTCAAATCAACTCTTACTCCAGTGCCCATCTCTCCTTCCTTTCTCTCTTTCACTGGCGGCATCAACCCCACTGAGTTTCTCGGCTCATCGATTCTCTTTTCTCCATCTTTTGTAAGTAGATAATATATTTCATAAGCTCAGCCATGCTCCATAAATTAATTAATGTGGTTCTACTTTTCAATATTAATCAATGCATGTCTTAACGAAAATAATCAATTCAAAGATATATACTGCTAAAGTTTAATTGCAATTTCGAATGTAATTTGTATGTATGCATTTCCGTCTCTCACTCTCTCGATCGCTCTCTCTATATACATATCCTTAGGATTAATGAAAAAATTAATTATAATAACTATATAGCTTGCAATACTATCAATATAAGAATTGAATATGATTGGATAAACCTTCTTTTATGGAGAAATTGGTGCGAACACGCCGACAATTGGCGCCGTCACGCTGGAGGCTCCACCCGCGGCCGCATTCGGCGGCCGAAAATCGCCGCCCCACCGCTCGCGGCCGCATCACGCATCCCGCGGCCGCGGAATGCTGCTAGGACGGCCGGACGCGCCCGACTGCCCCGCCCCTCGCGGACGCATCACGCGACCGCGAAGCGCCCGCCGGGCGACCGCGCCCGGCTGCCCCGCCCCTCGCGGCGGCCTCCTGCGGCCGCGCGACGCCGGCCGGACGGCCGGCCGTGCCCGGCCACCCCGCCTCTCAGGTCGGCTCCCGCGGCCGCGCGGCGCCGCTCGGGCAGCCGGCCTCGCCCGGCCACCCCGCCTCTCGCGGTCGGCTATCGTGGCCGCGAGGCGCCGCACGGCCGGCCGGCCGCGGCCGGTCGCCCTGCCTCTCGCGCCGCCTCCAGCGGCCGCGAGGCGCCGCTCGGGCGGCCGGCCGCTCCCGGCCACCCCTCCTCTCGCGGTCGCGAGCCATCGCTCGGATGGCGCAACCCCCTTCGCCGACGGTTTGGTCATTCTCACATGGCGGACCTTCCCTGCCGTTTGATCTCTCCGGTGCGATCATCGCCGCCCATTTTGTGTGTAACCACCCACTAACCATCATGGTTAGTGGGAGAATATTTTAATTAAAATATTCAGTCTACGTAGATCATATTTAATGACAAAATACACATCATTAAATATATTAGAAAATAATTTATAGGTGGTTACGGTGTGTGGATAGACGCATAACCACCATAACCATCCTCTAAATGCTATAAAAGAAGTCTCAGGACTCCTCATTTCTCACATTTTCGCTCTCCAGCTTTCTTCTTCCTCAGGCATGAGCACCGCCGGATTCCTCTTACGTGTCGTGCTCAAGTCATCTTCAAGCCGCACTCAAGCCATCTTCGAGCAGCATCCAAGCCTATAACGCCCTTGATTTTCCGCCAATTATTTTTAATTCTCTTGGTGATGTCATAATGACGTAAGGGCGTTACGTTAACACGGAGTTGACGGCGTGTCTCCATCAATGCATTTTCGCGTCCGTTAGGTCGAGCCGACCAAATCTTTGAATTCCTATCGCAATTGTAAAATTTTATTATACGAAATTTAATCTATTAATTTTGAATTTGCCCGTCAAGTTTCGTCGCGATACGAACAATATTGGAGGCTCGACGAATTTTCAAATTTTCATATATTTAAATGTTCTCCGTAAACTTTAGAAATTAATATCGTGAGAATGACGCGGTAAGATTGTAGTCTTGACTTCGTCATTGGATTCATAACACTAGTTTTTACCTAGTGTGCGAATTTCGTTTGAATCGATGTGGGTTTGGCTTTTCATAGTCATATAATATCTATATATTATTATAAACAAATTTATAATAAATTAATTTGTCTTATATCACTGAAACTCACCGAAACTCACGGAGCTCATCTCCTCCTTCCGCCATGATTCCTTGTCTAATCATTGATAATTAATATATTTATTTATATTATTGCTATTATTAATTAAGGCGATTGTTAAGCGCAACTCGTAATTGGCTAGTCGCATTCCAAAATCTCCCAATTTTTTGCGTCTTTTCAAAATACGTCTTGTACATGCAATTTCAGGAAAAGTGTTCAACACGAAAGTTGTAGATATCGACTATATCTACAACTTTCGTGTTGAACACGTTTCCTGAAATTGCATGTACAAGGCGTATTTCGAAATGACACAAAATCTGAACATATTTCCAAAGTACATCTTGTACATGCATTTTTAGGAAAAATGATCAACACGAAAGTTGTAGATCTCGTCGATATCTACAACTTTCGTGTTTAACATTTTTCCTGATATTGCATGTACAAGGTGTATTACGAAATGACACAAAAATTTAAGAGATTTTGAAGTGCGACTAGCAAAATAGCGAGTTACGGCTAACATTCACCGTAATTAATTCCTTTATATTTTTCATTCCCCCCATCCCCCCTCTCCGGCGAACAGCAAATCTCATCTTCTACTTCCTGTTAATATTAGTATTATTAATTTATTATTATGTTATATTTTTTAATATTATTATTATTATTATTACTAATATATGTATGAATATGCAAACCTCATCTTTTCCTTCCCGTAAGAACCGAACCATGGCTTGGTGTTGAAGGCGACACCCCTCTCCTTCGAGGATATTTCGGCCATGATTTCGAGAGCTTCGGTGGACAAAATCTTCGCTGGAGCATAGATCCGATAAGGTCTCGACGAGAGCTACACGTGCGTGGTAAGTTTTGTCGGTTTCGTGAACTTTTTAACGTTAGGATTTTCGGCCCTAGCCGCCGTTTTGACACAATCTTTATAGATTCGCCTTCCCGCGCCTTCGCTTGGGCCGATTTACGACGTGGAGTGATTCAGATGACGATTTTGGAAAAAAAATCGAGGCAAGTGTAGTTTTGCTTGCTTTTCTTCCTTTGCGCTTACCTCGGGTCGTAGGGTGTTTAGTAAGGTTTAATTTGTCGAGTAAATTAGTGAGTGTCGTTTGTTCGACGTGTCTTTTGTTCGTCGAGTCGTTTGTCCGTCGTGTCGTTTCGAACGTCGCGTCATTTCGGCCACGTAAAACACTTGTTTTGGAGTAATTATCGTAGGGATTGTGGAAATCTTAGTGCATACCGTTTGACTTGGAGATCGTCGTTGTGAAAGTCTGTGAGTCTTGTTGGGCTATTTGTGTCATCGCGTCGATCGCGTGTCATGATTTTGGTTTAAATCTATTATCGACTGCATAATTTAGAAGTTTATAATGTGACACATGATAACAAATATTTATATATAGAGTGTTTGTTGGTCTGTGCGCGTTGAGGTTACTATCTCGGCACAGTGTCATGTTTGTTGGACAGGGCGCGTTGGGGTTACTCCGTCGGCACAGTGTCATGTTTGTTGGGTCTGTGCGCGTCGTGGTTACTCCCCCGGCACAGTACCTCTTTTGTTGTGGATCATACACCCAGACTTGCCCGGTGTTTTGATGTTCTTCTTGAGCGGATCCGTCTCATTGAAATTGACTAATAATATCTAATATATATATATATATACAAGCAGTCGTGCACGGGAGACCCCATGCGGGGCGGCGACATTGGTTTGGGGCGGAGACATTTGTCGGGGGCGGCGACATTTGTCGGGGACGGCGACATTGGTCGGAGGCGACGACATTGGTCGGGGGCGGCGACATTGGTCGGGGGCGGCGACATTGGGCGGGGGCGGCGACATTGGGCGGGGGCGGGGGCGACGACATTGGCGAGGGCGGCAACATTGGTGGGGCGGCGAGTAGGGGAATAAGAAAAAAAACTATGTAAATGAGTAGAGGAATAAGAAAATTTATGATCAAATGACAAAAAAAAATCATACAAATGGGTAAAAGAATAAGAAAATTGGGGGGTATTTTGACATTAAAATGTTACACCAAGGTTGAGGGGTATTTTGGGAAAACGAATGTTACACCATTCCTCTTTTGGAGTTTACTTATAGTATAAAGATATATATATATATATATATATATATATATATATATATATATATATATATATATATATATATATATATATATATATATATATATATAAAACTCTTTTGGCACTTGGTATTGAGGTGGCACAGTATACAACTGCTCAGTTAGTTCTTTTCTTATTGTTTTTTCTTGGTTATTACTGACTTTTGCCTCTAGTTTGCTCGCTGCGTTCCGGTCTACTTGGAGGTTTGTTATTGTTGCTTGATTTTTTTACCACCAATTATTAGTGAAGTGTTTTTCTTTTGAATGTCTCAGGTTCTGAGCAGTAGCAGGTTCGACTGATAGAGTTCGTGATTTTAGAACCGCGACTAGTTGTTGTTGCTTGTTTCCCTCCTCAGTTTAGTGAGGTAGTCGTTTCTTTATTTCAGATTAAACTTATTTCCTATGAGTTCGTGTTAGTTATTGACACACAATGTTAGTTTGTGATGTTTGACTACTTGCCGGTTTTACTGTTGTTACTTACTATTAGTTACACACCTGCTCCCTGGAAATGATTTATGTTAGGATGCATGTTGTGTATTTTTTAAAAATATAAAAGCTGCATTCAAGCGTAGTTACATAACATTTAATTTAATTGAAATTCATTCTATTTTAATAGACATAAAAACTACATTTTACTCATATTAAATTTAAATGTCACATCTACTTTGCATATTTTGCCGAGTCTCCACACTCATGTAGAATTATAAATGAATTTAACTAAGTACTTTTTTCAATGCGTAAACTTATACTTTCTCACATGTGGACTAGTTGATCCACCAGACCGAGGGACACGGTCAATAAAACTATAAAATATAATATATGTTTTAAAACATAATTCATGTGTCTTTTTATAAAATAAGAAAAATGATAGGATTGTCTGAACGTCTGCAGTTGTCTCATGTACGGCGTGATATCACAATCACGTATTTTCTCTCACTCTGATAGTATTTTAATACTAAGAAAATGCGGGTTGTGAGAGTTGGTATTGGAGCAAGTTTTTTTGACAAGTTGGTCGGACGAATATTTCTGATATAGTTCTAGTTGTCAAAATTTATTACATACACACACCTAAGTGTCATCAGTATGTCTTGGCGAAAGCATGAACACTACACTCATAAGCATAACAAGAAGTATACCGAGCATATTATGTAGTATGAGATGCATAGTATGTGGATGTATATGGATACTCATAGGAAGCAACATGTGACTGTTATGTAGTATGAGATGCATAACAATCATCACATGGATGAACATTGGGTTTTTATTTTTTTTCGTTACATGCGATTTTATATAGTATGAGATGCATACTATTTCATCTGTACGCTGCTCATGACATGCATTAAGGCCTTTTTTAGAATGCATAACACTGCATGCATAACATAACATAGCATTAACACACGTGCTAAATTAAGATCTACATGATGACACTCGTACACACATGATTTAAAATAAAAATTTAAGCATTCATGCATTCATATTTTATGCACATGAGTCAGTGAGATGATGGTTCATCCTAAGTTAAGAGCATAACATCGTTTCATGAATTCCTAGAGCAAGGTAACAACAAGAGCAAGTATTTTCACATCTCTGATCTGATTTGAGTTAGGAAATCTGAGTTTGCTAGCTGATGTGTCTTAAGCTAGGTATTGACTAGATATACGTTTGTCCCATAGAGATGCCGACAAAGCGTATTACGACGAGGTTGACTCCCCAGTCGGAGGGTGATTCGTCAGGTGCGCAGAGCGAGGTCGTAATTGATGGGTTGTGATAGAATAATGAGGCCCTGTCACATCAAATAATTATGGTGCAATCACAAATTCAGGCACTGTTGACTGTCATCTCAGGGCAACAACCTAAAGTGCAGGACCTTGCAGTGGGTCAAGACGTTCCTGTTCCTCCTGCTCCTCTAGTGCCCCATGTGTTGCTTTCATCAGAGATGAACTTCATTTTGCATTTCCAGTGCTTAGGACATCCTACCTACGATGGTAGAGCTGACTTTATGGCGTTAGATGACTGGATCATCTCTATCGAGGAAATGTTTTCTTATTCTGGGATTTCTACTAGCTAAAGGGTGATGGTCGTCGCGTACCAGCTGAAGATTCGTGTGAAGAACTGGTGGTTAAGAGAGAAAGAGAATTTTATAGATGGATGTTCTTGTTAATCGTTCAAGGGATTGTTGCTCAAGAAATTTCTACCATCGGTCGAGCAAGACCGTCTGATGAATAACTTTCGGCACCTGAAGCAGAGACAACTCATCGTTAGTGAGTATGAAGTTGAACTTAGTAAGCTGAGCAGGTCTGCCCTGGAATTGGTAACCTCTAAAGCGGGCAGAGTAAAATGCTTTCTGGGTGATCTTAGGAGTGACATCCAGTAGTTGGCCAACACATACAGATCTGAGAGTTATGCTGAAGCGGTTGAAGTTACTCTGAAGGTTAAGGCAATTGATAATGCTAGGAACCGTGGGCTGTAGGCAAGGCAGGACAAAAGAAAATCAGATGACAGTGAAAGTTTTAAAGAATTTTGCCCTGCTTTTAAGCAAGGGCGAAAGGAAGTGTGCAGTTTCTATGGCCGACCAGACCATCCTGTTGAAAGGCATTTTAAGAGACTGGATGTGCAGAAGCAGTCTCAGGTGCATGCGATCCAGGATACACCTAAGGGAGATCTTGTTCGCACCTACTATCATAAGAAGGGACACGATGTGACTCGTTGCTTCAAGAAGGCTGGAGCTTGCTTCCATTGCGGTCAGAAAGGGCATAGGAAGGCTGAATGTCCGCATTCCCAACCCATGCTGCAGGCAGTTCCTTTGTAGACTCTGTTGCCGCCCCCACAGCATGTGGACAAGGGGAAAGGAATGCTCAATGTGCTGACCAAGGATGAGGCTCAGTCCTCTGCCCAAGTGATTTCAGGTTAGTCTTTGTCACACTAGCAATCTCTTTTCAGGGATTTTAGGTCTCTGTTTTTTTAGTTGTGTGCGCAATGTTTTTAGGTGAGTTTAAGGTGAAGAATAAGTGGACACATGTTCTCTTCGATTCGGGCGCTACTCACTCATTCATGGCTATAGGTTTTATAGACTAACATCGTTGGGCCATTGATCAATTAGATGATGCTCTAAATATCAAGTTCCCCTCAGGAGATCTGGTGACGTCAAGTCAGGGTGTTCAGCAGTACGTGCCCTATTTTTCCAGGTGGTTTCCTAGCTTTCGCAGATCTAAAGGTGTTAGATTTGGTGAATTTTGATGTGATCTTGGACATGGATTGGTTGTCCTGATATGATGTTGGTATCCAGTGCAAGGTTAAGCGCTTGGATTTCAATGGGGATAATGGCAAACCCTTGAGCGTGTATGGCTTGTCGCGTCAGGACTCCCCAATAATTTTTGCGGTACGTACTCGTCAATTCTTAGAATCTGGCTGTGAAACTTTTCATGTTTTTATTCTGGAAACTGCACTTGATGTGCCTCGTGTCGAGGACATTTTTGTGGTGCGAGAGTTTTCATATGTTTTCCTTCTAGTCTTTCCGGACTTCATCCTAAGAGAGAGGTGGAGTTCGTTATAGATCTTGGCCCAGGTACTCGTCCTATTACAAAAGCACCTTACCGCATGACACCGCATAAGTTAGAGGAGTTACGTACCCAATTGGATGATCTATTGCAGTGTGGTTTTATTAGGCCAAGTTCTTCTCCTCGGGGTGCTATAGTCCTTTTCGTGAAGAAAAATGAAGAGTTAATGAGGCTGCATATAGATTATTGAGAGCTGAACAAGATAACTATCAATAATAGGTATCCATTGCCTCAGATAGATGATATGTTTGATTAATTGCGAGGTAGTTCGGTATTCTCAAAGATTGACCTTCATTCAGGCTACCATCAGTTGATAATCTGTGAGTTAGATGTTCCGCGGGTTGCGTTTCGCTCTCGATACGGACATTTTGAGTTTTTAGTAATGTCGTTTGGGTTAATGAATGCATATTCTGCCTTCATGGATATGATGAATAGGGTGTTTAAGGACTTTCTAGATCAGTTTGTGGTTGTTTTCATCGATGATGTTCTAGTGTATTCCAAAAATGCTAAAGAGCATACCTTTCACTTGCGCTTGGTTTTGGCTACTCTAAGGGAGCACAAGCAGTATGCGAAGCTAAGCAAGTGTGAGTTTTGGTTGTCTCAGGTGTCTTTCTTAGGTCATGTTGTGAGCAAAGGTGGTATCTATGTGGACCCGACAAATATAACCGCGGTGTTGGATTGGAAGAGGCCTTCAATGCCTAAGTAGATAAGGAACTTCTTAGGGTTGATATGGTTCTATAAGAGATTCGTGAAAGGATTTTCATCGCTGTCTGCATCGTTGACCAAGCTTACTTAGAAGAGCGCAGCTTTCATTTGGAGTGATGCCAGTGAAGAAGCCTTTTAGGAGCTTAAGAAGAGAATATGTTCCGCTCCAATTTTGGTGTTGCCTACAGAAGGATTAGAATATGTTATTTATGTGGATGCTTTCCGAGTTGTACTCGATTGTGTATTGATGTAGAATGACAACGGGACTGCGTTTGGATCAAGATAATTGAAGGTCCATGAAAAGAACTATCATATGCATGACTTGGAGTTTGCTGCTGTCATTTATGCTTTGAAGCTGTGGAGAAACATTCTGTATGGAGTGTCGTGCAAGATATATACGGATTACAAGAGTCTAAAGTATGTCTTCACTCAGAAGGAGCTAAATTTGCGACAGCGTAGTGTTGAAGCCAAAAACTGGCCTCAACGAGAGTTCGGACCTAAGGGTGTAGCAGACACCTATTTCTCCCAAGCCTCAACTCCTGACTAGTGATAAAGGACTAAAAACTAACTGAAAGTACAGGTTAGATCTGAAATACTCTAGAGGGGGGGGGGGGGTTAATAGAGTATGATGCTCACTATAAACTTTTTACAACTATTGTTGTATTCCTAAGTGAACAGGGAAGCAATTAAAATAAAGCAAGCACAACAGCTATCTACACACAGAACAATACAGAACAATCACAGAGCACAGCCAGAAAACAAAAGAAAAGAGCAACCATAAGACACAAGGAGCTATAGTGGTTCCCCAAACAATCTGGGTACATCCACTCTTCTACCACCCTAGGTAGGAATCCACTACAAGATGAGTTGATCTGGTGTCCTGGGCACCAATGAGCTTTTGATAAGGTGCTCAAAAACAAAACCAGATTTTTTGGTCAGGTGTCTTGCCACAACTGAGTTTTGACAAGTTCTCAGAAATCAGCACAAAACTTTTGAAGGGAGTTTTGAGAAACCCTTTTACAGCAGAAAAGGAAGAGGTGAGATGTTCTTCTCTGTCAACAATCAGAGAGAAGAATATTGGATGATGTTGTCAAATCTCCCCCTGAGATCTGGAAGTTGTTCGGGAAAAGAAGCTTTGCACTAGGGTGATAGGCCTTCAGTAGGTGAGATCTCCAGTAAAGAATGATTCCAGCAATGGTTGAAATGTGTAGTGTCTGGAGTCTTGATGGATGAACCCTTTGAACACCTGAGTCAAAAGAGATCTAGAGATTCTTCTTTTCTGTATGTTGATCTCCTTTAATGGTGAGTGTTCTGAATGAATTTTGTTAGTGTGTCTATTGCTTTGTTACTGCTTGATCCCTTTTTTTTCTGTGTCACGCTTCTGACTGATGAACATTCAAACTTTTGAATGTCGAGCAGTAATTGCAATCGGCTTTGGAAAGAATCAGCAATCAATGACTTTCCTAACTGTCCCATAGAAAAACAGCATGTAATCGTCCATAGTCAATGCGCGTTCTAACGGTAACATTCCGAGAAGATCTGGTGCCAAGAAACGGGACGGGAAACTTGAAGAAAACCTAGTCTGGATTCGTCGAGCGGAGAACACAATTCGTCGAGCTGCACTTGTGTTCGTCGAGCTGAGCTTGAGTTCGTCGAGCTGAGCTTGAGAGAGTTCGTCGACCAGACAATCTTCATTTGTCAAACAGACAGACTTCATTCGTCGAGCTGAGAAAAGTTCTGGACTTAGGCAAAATACTCTGCATCTGCTGAAATGCTGTGTCGACATAAGTTAGTGTCAACAGATTGATCTTGGTGTCGACACAAGTCCTCTGGTGTCGACATAAGCGGGTGTAGACTGATATCCTGGTGTCGACACAAAGCCTCTGGTGTCGACCTAAGCTGGTGTCGACACAAATTGTTTGGTGTCGACACAAACCCTAAGTGTCGACACAAATTCTCTGAGTCCAGAAATCGTCGAGCGCAGAACTCCTTTCGTCGAGCCTAGTTTGACGAACGTCGAACTCACTTTACTTAGTCTTGAAAACTTGTTAAGCTAGAGTCTCTGATGGTCTTGTTGAAAGCTGGTCCATCTGGAGTTGAGCCTAAGGGCTTGACCTAGACTCTAGGACACAAATTGACCATGGCTATACATAATGGGTCACATCCTAAGTCAGTGAACCTAGCCCAAATCAACTAGGGATCCAACAATCTCCCCCTATTTGGGTGAGGTCACTAACAGAGACTCAAAACAGAAAAACAAAGCAAGAAAAGAGATATATCTGGCAGAGAATTATAACACATACAACAGATATATATATACACAGCTTTGTTTAACAGATAACATAGTTTGAAAAACCAAAAACAGACAGAAATTGAAACAATAAGAAAATTACTTCTTTGGCTTCTTCTGCTGAGGTTTGTCTTCAGATGTCTGCTCTCCTGGCTTCTTGAAAATGATTTTTCTGTTAGGATTTTGAGCTTGAGACACTGTCATGATCATATCAGCTGCCCCAATAATTTTTAATGAAGTTGCTCTAGGGACAACTGCTTCTGGATGAAGTTTCATATAATCATCAACATTAAACAGTTTGTTGCCTTTGTCAAACCTTTTCAGCTCTTCCTTTCTATACTTTGACATAGTTGTTATCCCTGATATATCTTTGCCTTCAGCCTTGGCTTTATTTATCAAAGATAGACCAATCAGCTCTTGGTACCTAGCCATTCTTGCAGTATTTGCAGTTTCTGGATCTTCAAAAGGGATTGGAGGAGAGAGAGATCTCTTTGGACTTTCAGCTTTTTGAACTTCAGAACTTTGTTGTTGTTGCTGCTGCTTATGCTGTTGACTTTGACTTCCTGAGGAGGATGACCTCTATTGGCTGCTTCCAAAAGATCTCCATGACTGTCTCTGATAAGTTTTCATTGGGGCAGATCTCTGGGAGCCAGAGCCACTGGCACCAGCTGCTGGAGGAGGAGGAGGAGGAGGATCCTTTCTGTACCTGTGCACTGGAGGAGGGGAGTATCTCCTGCTTCTCTTTCTATCTTTCTGCTGGTTCTTGGAGAGCCACATCCATGCAGGCATTCCCTTATATGGAGTTACATTGTGCAGAATATAGTAAGGGGTGTCAGCAGTGAGATTTGGCTTGGGAGCTGGAGGAGGAGCAGCCTTTCTCTTCTTTGCCAACAATCTCTTTTTCTTAGTAGCAGCATCTTCATCTGAGTCATCATCATCTTCTTCAGACTCAGAACCTTGAGGGATGTCATATAGAGCATCCAAAGCTTTCAAAGCTTTATCAGAAATAACTGCTTTTTCTGGAGGAGGGGTAGAAGATTCAGGAACTGGAATATCAACAACAGAGGAGGAGGGGCTGCACAAGAGTCAGAAACAATAGGGACAGAGCTTTCAGCTGCTGTCCTATTTTCTTCTTCTATGTCAGCATGAATAACCGCATCTAAAGTAGGCATTGGAGAGTCATCCATAACAAAATCTGGTGCTGAAACTGGCACTGAAGTATCTTCTGGAATGACCTTTGAGCTAGAAGCTGAGAGAGCAAAATTGTCACAGAGTTGCTTAGCAACTGCTGGACTAGCTGGAGAGGTATAAGGTATAATAGCCAAATGTGGCTTATAGAAATCTGCTGGAAAGAATTGCATATGTGCAGTATCAAAATTACTCAACAAAACAGATAAATTCAGCGTGGGATTTAAATAGAAATCACCAACAGGTGTTATTTGTGCAACTGACTCATCCAAATCAATGTCAGTATCTATAAATTGAATAAGCTCAATCATTTCAGAATCAAAATCTGACAAAAGTGTTGCATCCTCATCTGAATCTACATCTACTGGAGAGGGAACTGCTGCTGTGACTGCTGCTGTTGCTGTATCTACATCTGCTGCAACTTCATCACTGAGCATCTCCCCCTGCCTGGGTTCAGGAATACCTGGAGCCAGGCCCCTAGATGAAGAGGGGACAACAGATACAAGAGAGATTTGGGCAGATAAAGAATTGATGGAGGTCACAAGAGGTGTAATGGCCTCTTGAATTATGGATTGGATGAGAGGAGTGAGCAATGAGATGATGGTTGAGGGATCAAATGGGGATGAGGAAGGAGATGGAATGGGAGGAGGAATAACAGATGGAGTGAGGGCATCTGGCATGATGGTGTCTGATGGTATGGTGTAAGATGGAATGGTGGATAAGTGTGGGGGAAGAGGAGACTGTGGAGGTGTAGGAATTGTTGTCTCATGAGGGGAAGCTGGAGGAGTGGGTTGTTGATTAACTTGCAGAGGGGGAGATGGAATGTTTGTAATGTCAAGTGGTGGAGATGAAGGAGGGGTAGACACATGAGGAGTCTTCTTGGGAGGAAGGGGTGCTGGAAGAGATGGTTGAGATGGAGGGACCTCTTAAGCAGGGAGGGGAGTGGCCTTTACAGCCCTTGTGCTCTCAGAAGGTGTGATGGAAGAGGAAGAACCCTTGGAGGGTTTGGAGATAGTCCTCTATCACCTGCCAAACAGAGCGCATGTGAGGCGCTTGCTGGCATTTATGAAGATGGTCGGGGAGACCATACATTCAGCAGCCTTCTCCTGGAGAGAAATTCCCAATATTCTGCCAAAGCAGACTTCCTTCTTGCTATTCTTCTTCTTGATAAATTCAAAGAAAACCTTACTCCAATCAACATGTCTCTTATTCACTACTGCACACATGATTAGAAATTGGTGATGGGTAATATAGTCATGAGCAGAGTGCTTGGCCATCAGTATTTTCCCTACAATGTCTGCCAAAAATTGGTAGGCGGCGGACAGTTGCTTCTTCAGCAGTTTGTTAGGGTTGCTACCTGAAAAACCCATTAGTTTCAGTATATCATTGTATTCCTCAGAATCCATTTCCATGTTATCTTCTCCGTTTACTAATCCAAATGTCTTAGAAAGAACTGCGGGAGACAACGAAACAGCAGTACTCCCTATGGTTCCGGTCAAAACATCTTCTTCAGACACAGTAGATGTATATACCCATTCTCTAATTTCCGTTCCATGTAGTTTAATGCGCCTGGTCATGAAATCCTTTAAATTGAGTTCTTCCAGTAATTCCAAAATATAGAGGAAGATAGGATCAGAATGCTGGAAAGACTCAAAATCCATATCGAATCTTGTATCAAACTTCATGGCTGCTAGGGCTCCTGCTGGAATCGCCATTGATGAACCTGCAAGAAACACAGAGAGAAACGGCGATCAAGAGCAAAGGAACTGAAAGCGCTGGACGGAGGTCGAAGAAAACCTAGATATAAGGTTTTCAGAATATGAATCGACAAACTCCGTTCCACGAAAAAGAGAAATTCTTCGAACTGAGCTCGACGAAATAAATTATAAATAGATAATTCGTCGATCTCATCCAGAAGAATCGAAAATAATTCGTCGAACTTCGTTCGACGAATTATCTTCTGAAGCAAAGTTCGTCGATCTCCGGTCGACGAGAATTGTTTCCACACATAGAGAATTTGTCGATCTCCGTTCGACGAGAATCTCTCTAACTTTTCCTACTTCGTCGAACTCCGTTCGACGAACTCTGGAAAATTCGTCGAATGCAGATAGAAACTAGGTTAACTCTTCTCCATTAATCATTCCCAGTTGATTTATAAAGAACAGATATTTTTTCTCATCCAATGGCTTGGTGAAAATGTCTGCTCTCTGTAGATCAGTAGGAATATGGATCAAGTTAATTTTCTTTTTGTCCACATTATCTCTAATGAAATGATGTCTTATTTCAATATGTTTAGTCCTAGAATGGTGAACTAGATTCTGTGCTATAGTAATAGCACTAGTATTATTACAAAATAGAGTTAAATTATTTAAGTTGACACCACAGTCTAAGAGTTGGTTTTGTATCTATAGCATTTGTGAACAGCAGCTGCCAGCAGCCATGTATTCTGCTTCTGCAGTTGATGTGGACACAGATGTTTGTTTTTTACAAAACTAGGAGACAAGTCTCATACCAAGGAACTGGCAAGTTCCAGAGGTACTCTTCCTGTCCACTCTACATCCAGCATAGTCAGCATCTGAGTATCCAGTTAACTCAAACTCTGACTCTGCAGGATACCAGAGTCCTAGACTAGGGCAACTCTTTATATATCTCAAAATTCTTTTTAGGAAAATAAGGTGAGATTTTTTAGGGTTCACTTGAAATCTAGCATAAAGGCATATGACAAACATTATATCAGGTCTGCTAGCTGTTAGGTATAATAGAGATCCAACAATTGCCCTATAATTTTTCTGATCCACAGGTTTTCCTGCTGCATCAGAATTCACTACAACATTTGTAGCCATATGGGTTTTCATCCCTAAAGCATCACCCATCCCAAACTTCTTGATAAGTTCTTTAGCATACTTAGCTTGGGAGAGGAAGATACCATATGGGAGCTGCTTCACTTGGAGACCAAGGAAGTAGGAAAGCTCACCCATGCTACTCAACTCAAATTTAGAATGCATGAGGTCAGCAAACCTTTTGCACAATTTGGGATCAGTAGAGCCAAAAATAATGTCATCCACATATATTTATACTAACAAAAATTGGTCCTTATGATGTCTAGTGAAAAGTGTTTTATCTATGGTTCCTCTTGTAAATTTATGCTCTAAAAGAAAGCTTGCTAGGGTCTCATACCATGCTCTTGGAGCTTGCTTTAAACCATAAAGAGCTTTATGCAATTTATAAACAAAAGTGGGTTGAGTTGGAGAGATAAAACCTTGAGGTTGTTCTACATAAATCTCTTCTTGAAGTACTCCATTCAGAAATGCACTTTTGACATCCATTTGGTAGACCTTGAATCTTTTATGAGCTGCATAGGCAAGGAATATCCTAATTGCCTCTAACCTTATAACATGGGCAAAGGTTTGGTCATAGTCTATTCCTTCCTCTTGTCTGTAGCCTTGAGCAACAAGCCCAGCCTTGTTCCTCACTATGTTGCCTTGAGCATCCAACTTGTTCCTGTAGACCCATTTGGTTCCAATAACTGGGTAGTTATGAGGTCTTGGAACCATGTCCTAAACTCTACATCTCTCAAACTGATTTAGTTCCTCTTGCATTGCATTGATCTAGTGGGGATCATGCTCTGCCTCATGAATGGTGAGAGGTTCAATTTGAGAGAGAAAACAGGCATGCATCAAGTCTTGGTTGAGTTGATGTCTTGTATGTACACCTGCTGAAATGTCTCCAATCACTTGAGATCTGGGGTGATCTCTAAGTGTGACAATATCAGTTGGTGGAGTTTGTTGGGCAATAACTTCTGTGTTTAATTCCTCTTGGGGAATGATACTAGCTGTTGAGGGAAGTTTAGCCACTTCCTCTTGACTTTCCTCTTCACTATCTTCAACAATCTGTGGAGTAGGATGGTTTGATACCTCTTGGGTAAGGTTTAATCCATCCATAGACTCATACAGTGGTGGAACCTGCAAAGTGCTTATGGTAGAAATCTCTTTCTCCTTGTATGACATGTTAGATTCATCAAAAGATACATGAATAGATTCATCAATTTTAAGAGTTGATTTATTATACACCCTATAAGCTTTACTGATCATGGAGTATCCCAGAAACACTCCTTCTTTAGCTTTAGCTTGAAATTTTGCTATGTATTTCTTGTCATTATTGTGAATGTAACAAATGCAAACAAAAATTTTAAAATAATCTACTTTAGATTTCTTCCCTTTGAGTAATTCATAGGGAGTCTTGCCCTTCAGCTTATGTATCAAACTTCTATTCAACACATAGTTGGAGGTGTTCACTGCCTCTGCCCAAAAGGATAGAGGAAGGTGAGCATCTGACAACAATGTAGTAGCAGATTCAATAAGGGTTCTATTTTTTCTTTCTGCTACCCCATTTTGTTGAGGAGTTCTAGGAGCTGAGAAAGTGTGTCTGATCCCTTCACTCTGACAGAACTCTTGCATAAGAAGAGAATCAAACTCTGTCTCATGATCACTTCTGATCAGGGCAATGTGAGTATTGAACTCACTCTGTATGCATTTGAGAAACTCTGTCAAACACTTAAAGTTATCAGACTTCTTCCTCAGAAAGAACACCCATGTGAATCTAGAGAAGTCATCTACAACTACTAAAGTATAAGATTTCCCTCCTAAGCTTTGTACTGTAATGGGTCCAAAGAGATCCATGTGTAACAGATACAAAATCCTAGGTGAATCACTCTTATTAAGTGACTTAAAGCTATTTTTGGTTTGCTTGCCTAATTGACAAGTCCTGCAAAGTCCTTCCTTCTTGTAGGGGCCAGAAGGTAGTCCTCTAACAAGGTTGTCCTTGGATAGCCTAGCAATGGTTCTAAGGTTTATATGTCCTAATCTTTTTTTCCATAGTTCATTAGGTCTACAAATGGAATTGAACAAGCATATATCTACCTTAGTTGAAAGAAAATCTATAAGATAAATGTTATCTTTCCTTTTACCTGTCAACACAGTTATGTTGTCCTCTGATTTGATTTTACATGAGGATTTGTTGAAAGTCACTTGGTAGCCTTCATCACACAGTTGACTGATGCTGATTAAGTTGTGCTTCAGTCCTTCCACATAAGCTACTTTCTTGAATGTGACTGAGCCAATCTGGACTGCACCATATCCTTTTGTTAGTCCAAAGTTTGAATCACCAAATATTACTTTGGGTCCAAGTTTGGCTTTGAAGGAAGTGAAGTTCTCCTTGTTTCCTGTCATGTGCTTTGAGCACCCACTATCCAGATACCATTGCTGGTTTGATGTTGGATAGGTCTTCGCCTGCATATAAAATAATTTATTTGTTTTTGACCCAGTTTACCTTGCGTCTAGGTTGATAACCTTTAAATTCTGAAATAAAAGACATCCCTGGTTGACTCTTGTAGCCTTCAGGATGATATCTCCTAGTAGATATTATCCATTCAGTATAAGGGTTAAACCTTTGAGATGTAGGACCTCTAGGATTGAAGTTTGATTTACCTTTGAAAGATTTTTCAAAAATCTGAGCTCTGTTCAACGATCTTTGAGCTGAGTTTGACGATCTTGGGTCAGATCATCGAGCTCCGTTCGAAGATCGACTATGCCAGAGTTCATGGTTCAGAGATCGTCGACCTGAGTTCGACGATTCATCCTGAGATTGTTGAGCTCCATTCGACGATCGTCGCGCTCCGTTCGATGTTTTATGTTGAACTTTTGTTTTCTTAGGTAAATCAGAATTCTTCCTAGCCACCTCTACAACTCTCTTACCTTTATCTGAGATAAACTTGATTGGGGTTGTTAATACTATAGGTTGGCTGGATGAAGCACCCAAGCCCAGTGTACTATTGAGTCTTGAGTTCACTGTGCTTGTGATGTCTATTAGTTTGATACTTCTCCCATTGAGGGATTCTTCAAACTTGTTGGCCTCTGATAGTTCACTTTTCAGTGAGGCTATCTGCTCCCTACAGCATTCCAACTCCTCAGAGAGTTTGAGGTTATCTGATTTTAAGGTGCTTTGTTCAGACAGTTGATTTCTGAGAGAAATAATTTCTTTCTCAGATTTTAATAGATCTAAACAAAGTGCCTTAAATTCACATTTGAAATCCTTTGAATTAAAATCAAATGAGTCTATTACCTGATCCTCTTCAGATTGAGTTTCTGATTCAGACTCTGACTCTTGTTCTGCGTCAGTATTGTGTTGAGAGGCATTGATAGCCATCATGTAGAACTCCTTTTCTTCAGCATCATCTTCATCATCACTTGAGCTGGATCAAGTTTCTGATTCTTCTTCTGTTTCACTTCAGGTTTCAGCTACAAACCCCTTCCTGGTATGTTTGTTCTTGCTGGAGGAGGGTTTGTCATTGCTGTTCTTCCTGAGGTCTTTGTCTCTTCTCCTTTCTTTTCTATCCTTCTTGTCATTATACTGATTTTCTGGATAGTCAGACACAATGTGGTCTGGTTTCCTGCATCCAAAACAAATAATTTCCTTGTTATTGGACTTATCATACCTTGGCTTTTCATGCCCTCTGGATGACTTTTTCATGAAGTCCTTCATGGCCATTTTATAAAACCTTTTGGACAGTAAGCTTAGCAGCTCTTCATTATCCATGACCTTGTCTTCAGGCAGATCTTCAATAGATTTGAATGCTATTGATTTCTCTTTTCTGATTGCTGGTGAACCAGCCTTCTACTCTTCTTCTCTATTCTTGATGAGCGGCTCATAAGACTTGAGCTTGCCCAAAAGAGCCTCAGTGGTGATCTCATTTAGGCTTCTGGCATCCTTGATTGGCCAGATCCTTGAGTCCCAAGTGCTGGGGAAGCACATTAGGATTTTGTCATTGAGTTCAGTCAATGAGATCTCCTTGTCCAAGGTTTTCAGTTCATTGACTATAAGACTGAGTCTGTTATACATATCAGCAACTGACTCAGTTTCTCCTTTCTTGAAGTTCTCATATTGAGTTATGAGATGAGATCTTCTATCTTTCCTTTCATCTGCAGATCCTGATACTATTTCAGATAGTTTGTCCCATATCTCCTTTGCTGAGTTTCATTCAGCTACTTTGTGAAAGATTTCATCAGACATGGTTTGTGCCAAAATGTTCATTACTTTGGCATCTGCAACTTTCCATTTTTTTATTTCTGCATCTGTTCCTGAAGGAGGTGGAACAACACTTGTACTTGTATTTTCTAGTGGTCTTGGACACACTGTCAAAACAGAATTAAAGATGTCTTCATCAATAGAATTCATGTGCAATCTTATCCTTGTCTTCCAAAGTGTAAACTTAGATAGATTGCACACTTTAGGTCTGGTGCTAGCATAATATTTGTTTTGGGTCATGTTCTGTGAAGAAGTAAATCTAATAACAAACTTAAAACAAACAGATCTAACTAGAGGGATCTTTGGATACAGGTGTTAGCCTGTGCAACCACTAAGGTGTGGTATTTTAACCAACCTCGCTTTGATACCAATTGAAAGTGCAGGTTAGATCTGATATACTCTAGAGGGGGGTGAATAGAGTATGGTGCTCACTATAAACTTTTTACAACTATTATTGTATTCCTAAGTGAACAGGGAAGCAATTAAAATAAAGCAAGCACATCAACTATCTACACACCGAACAACACAGAACAACACAGAACAATCACAGAGCACATCCAGAAAACAAAAGAAAAGAGCAACCAGAAGACACAAGGAGCTATAGTGGTTCCCCAAATAATCTGGGTACATC
The DNA here is from genome assembly GCA_039583875.1 of Platanthera guangdongensis. NCBI lineage: Eukaryota > Viridiplantae > Streptophyta > Magnoliopsida > Asparagales > Orchidaceae > Platanthera > Platanthera guangdongensis. The sequence continues at coordinate 138,140,959 of CM077159.1, forward strand.
CACTCTTCTACCACCCTAGGTAGGAATCCACTGCAGGATGAGTTGATTAGGTGTCATGTGCACCAATAAGCTTTTGATAAGGTTCTCAAAAACCAAACCAGATTTTTTGGTCAGGTGTCTTGCCACCACTGAGTTTTGACAAGGTCTCAGAAACCAGCACAAAACTTTTGAAGGGAGTTTTGAGAAACACTTTTACAGCAGAAAAGGAAGAGGTGAGATGTTCTTCTCTGTCAACAATCAGAGAGAAGACTAGTGGATGATGTTGTCAAAGCTCCCCCTGAGATCTGGAAGTTGTTCAGGAAAAGAAGCTTTGCACTAGGGTGATAGGCCTTCAGTAGGTGAGATCTCCAGCAAAGAATGATTCCAGCAATGGCTGAAATGTGTAGTGTCTGGAGTCTTGATGGATGAAGCCTTTGAACACTTGAGTCAAAAGAGATCTAGAGATTCTTCTTTTTTGTATGTTGATCTCCTTCAGTGGTGAGTGTTCTGAATGAATTCTGTTAGTGTGTCTATTGCTTTATTACTGCTTGATCCCTTTTTTTCTGTGTCACGCTTCTGACTGATGAACATTCAAACTTTTGAATGTCGAACAGTAATTGCAGTCGGCTTTGGAAAGAATCAACAATCAATGACTTTTCTAACTGTCCCATAGAAAAACAGCATGTAATCATTCATAGTCAATGCGCATTCTAACGGTAACATTCCGAGAAGATCTGGCATTAAATGTTCATGAATCAGCGCCAAGAAACGGGACAAGAAACTTGAAGAAAACCTAGTCTGGATTCGTCGAGCGGAGAACACAATTCGTCGAGCTGCACTTGTGTTCGTCGAGCTGAGCTTGAGTTCGTCGAGCTGAGCTTGAGAGAGTTCGTCGACCAGACAATCTTCATTCGTCAAACAGACAGACTTCATTCGTCGAGCTGAGAAAAGTTCTGGACTTAGGCAAAATACTTTGCATCTGCTGAAATGCTGTGTCGACATAAGTTGATGTCGACAGATTGATCTTGGTGTCGACGCAAGTCCTCTGGTGTCGACATAAGCGGGTGTCGACTGATATCCTGGTGTCGACACAAAGCCTCTGGTGTCGACCTAAGCTGGTGTCGACACAAATTGTTTGGTGTCCAAACAAACCCTAAGTGTCGACACAAATTCTCTTAGTCCAGAAATTGTCGAGCGCAGAACTCCTTTCGTCGAGCCGAGTTCGACGAACTTCGAACTCACTTTACTTAGTCTTGAAAACTTGTTAAGCTAGAGTCTCTGATGGTCTTGTTGAAAGCTGGTCCATCTGGAGTTGAGCCTAAGGGCTTGACCTAGACTCTAGGACACAAATTGACCCTGGCTATACATAATGGGTCACATCCTAAGTCAGTAAACCTAGCCCAAATCAACTAGTGATCCAACACTAACCCAAAGCCTCGGCTGGGAGGTCCCTCCTCTAACCCGGAAGTTCACTGAGCGCTTCTCCTCCAAAGCCAATTGTTGGGCTAGGAGTTCCTCAAAAAACACCAGAAGTAAATTTGTGGAAGTCTCCAAAGCTTGCATTCTGAGGAACTATATGGGTCTATTTATAAATTTTCAGTATCCGATCTGCAAAAAACATAATTATGCTGCCTTAAAATTACTAAAATGCCCCTAGGACGGTCTGCCAATAGCCAAACTCTGCTGTTCTGAGGAGCTAAATGCATACCCAGGGGTACCCAGGGGTACCCAGGGGTACCCAGGGGTATTTAGTTAATTTCAAGTCTGGGTTGAGCGGGAGCATTGAGTGGAGAAACATCACTCAACGCCAAGGACTAGCGGGAGCGTTAAGTGAAGAAGCATCATTTAATGCCAAGGGCTGGCGGGAGCGTTGAGTGCAGAAGCATCACTCAACGCCAAGGGCTGGCGAGAGCGTTGAGTGGAGAAGCATCACTCAATGCCAAGTGCTGGCAGGAGCGTTGAGTAGAGAAGCATCACTCAATGCCAAGGGTTGACGGGAGCGTCGAGTGGAGAGGCATCACCCAACGCCAAGGGCTGGCAGGAGCATCGAGTGGAGAAGCATCACTCAGCGCCAAGGGCTGGCAGGAGCGTTGAGTGGAGAAGCTTCAACTATATCTCCCAATCCTCAACCCTGACTAGTGATAAAGGACTAAGAACTGACCCAAAGCCTCAGCTGGGAGGTCCCACATCTAACCCGGAAGTTCTCTAAGCGCTTCTCCTGCAAAGCCAATTGCTGTACTAGGAGTTCCTCATAAAGCACCAGAAGGAAATTTGTGGAAGTCTCCAAAGCCCGCCTTTTAAGGAACTCTATGACTCTATTTATAGATTTTCAATATCCGATCTGCAAAAAACATAATTTTGCTGCCCTAAAATTACTAAAATGCCCCTGAGCCAGTCTGCCACTAACCAAACTCCGCTGTTCTAAGGAGCTAAATGCAGACTCAGGGGTACCCAAGGGTATTTAGGTAATTTCAAGTCTGAGTTGAGCGGGAGCATTGAGTGGAGAAGCATCACTCAACGCCAAGGACTGGCGGGAGTGTTGAGTGGAGAAACATCACTCAACGCCAATGGCTGGCGGGAGCGTTGAGCGGAGAACCATCACTCAATGCTAAGGGCTGGCAGGAGCGTTGAGCGGAGAAGCATCACTCAACGTCAAGGGCTGGCGAGAGCATTGAGTGGAGAAGCATCACTCAACGCCAAGTGCTGACAGGAGCGTTGAGTGGAAAAGCATCACTCAACGGCAAGTGCTGGTGGGAGCATGGAGTGGAGAAGCATCACTCAACTCCAATGACTGGCGGGAGCGTCGAGTGGAGAAGCATCACTCAACGCCAAGGGCTGGCGGGAGCGTTGAGGGGAGAAGTTTCACTCAACGCCAAGGGCTTCCGCCGACCCGAGGCGCGAGCCCTTTCGCCTGCCTAGGGCGGGAGCCTTCCCGCCTGCCCTGGTTCAGCTATGGCCTAAACCTAAACCTGCTCGATGAAAATAACTTAAGTCGAAGGCTCAGTTCTACGAATTTGCGTTCGACGAATAACGTTCGAAGAATGGCGTTCGACGAATTAACGATCTCAGCTCGACAAATTGAACCTTCTCAGTTCGCCGAATTAGACTTTTGTGATTCGACGAATTATAGTTCGACGAATAACATTCGACGAAATGGCGTTACTCGACCCTTGGGCGAGTGCCTTCCCGCACATTTACGGCGAGTGCCTCCCGCCTACTTTCTTATCTAATCTAATTTTAGCGCAAAACTAGCCCAATCCGGGTCCTTGGGGCATATTGGTCCCACCCAATGAATATGGGGTTGTACACAATTCCCGCTTAACTTGGCGGTCGGGAGAAGGGAGAGAAGTTGTTGGGAAGCTCCTAAGTCGGCCTTCAGGGTGGCCACTTCAACCGCAGTGGCATCCCTTGCTTTGAGCATATCAGCAAGGTTGCACTCGATGGTGAGGGTGCGACGTCCAGCCATATGAGAAAGCTGGACCGCGTGAAGTTGGGCTTGGGCGGCGTCGTAGACGAGTGCCCGGGTGGTCGTCCGATCGAACGTGTCGGCGTCCTCCCGACTGTAGAGTCCATTGCCCAGTGTTAAGGCATCGCCGGTGATCATTTCGCGCTCCCTCCAGGAGGGGAAGAGTGTTGAGACCGCGATGCGTTGGAGGTAGGGTCTCACTGGATCAAGGGCTTGCCCTCCGCATCCAGGTACCTCTCGTCGAAGCCAAAATTTTGGTGCCCTTTCGGCATCGGCTTGGGTGGGATCTCGACAGGGATCTCTACGGCAGGCCTAGCGGTACCCGTCTCGCCTGCAACCGACGGGGTCTCGGCGGGGTCTCGGCGGTGGCCAGGACAATGGACTTGCCCTTATCCGCCGCTAACGATTTCGACTTTTTGAGGGGGGGGTGGGAGGGAGCTGTGTTTCCGCTTCTGGGCACTCGATTCAGAAGAGGGTCCAGGCTCCTCCCGGCATGCGGCGGCGGCAGACTTGGCGAGAGCCAAGGGGTCGGCGAGCACCCTGGTCTCGTCAAAAGGTCGGTGGAGGGGATTTCTCGTTCACCTGCGAGACCCATAGCTAATTAACCCTACTTCTCAAAATAAAAAGGTTGCAAGGATAGACTGAAATAATACCTTTGCCGGGAGGAACCGGTAGGAGGGAATCCAGGTCTCACTGAAGGAAGGGGACATCTAAAGTCTTGGTCCCGAAGAATTCGACGAGGGCGCCCCCGCGCTCCTCGAGAGCGGGAGGCTTGTAGGTCGCGTCGTCGTACTGAACTGGCGCATGCGGGATGTTTCCAAAGTCACCGGAGACAAAAACGAATTTCTATCCCCAGTGGTGGTTCTTGTTGGCGAGACCGCCCATCTTCACCACCTGCCCCGAGAAGAAGACCACCCCACCTTTTGCGCGGAAGTTGAACAGTTTCCGAAAGATGGGCAGGCTGAATTCGATCCTTTCCGCCCACATGTAGCAATTGAACGCCACCAGGATCGCGACAAAATTTGGGTTGAGCTGGGCCAGTACCACCCCATAGTACTGAAGGGCCTGACGCACTTCCGACCAGAGGGGGAGGCGGAAGCCCATATCGAAGTGCTCTAGGGGGATGGCGAGCTCCCCAGCCGGCGCGAGATTGACCCTATCATCGTTCCAAGGGTCCCACGCAACGAACCCGCTGGGGATGTAGCTGGCGACTATCGTGTCGTACTCATCCAGAGTCAGCCAGTAGAGAGGGAATTTGTGTTCTAGGAAGGATTGCGTACACTTGGAGCGGCCTTCGCCCTCGCCAGGCATCTTGAAGAGAAGGCGAGAGGAGAGAAAAAATCAGGAAGGCGAGAGACTTGGCGCTACAGAGATCGGCGAGAGCAGTCGGGAGGAGGACGGAGGCATGGAATCAGAGAAGTGAATACAGAGAAGTAAATGTGTTAGGTGGATCGGCCTATTTATATAAAATTCGGTAATTATGAGTTTTTTCCTAAATGCGGTGGGGGTCCGGTCAACAATTCAACAAGTCCTGATGTTCTGTCTCCTCGATTTCCATCCTGGCTCACCGGCTCTCCTCGGACCTACAGCAAGCGAGAACCTCTGGGAAGAGCCCAGGGTAAAAGCAAACATTGGTAGTGGGCGAGAAGTGATGAGTAGGGCACGAGAGTCAAGCATTCACAGAGCATCAGATATGAAAGCGGGAAACAGATAAAAAGTGAAGCACAAACATAAAGGGGCTCTCGCTGGGCGAGAGTCGCAAAATAACAACAATAATAAATATAAATAATTGTTCATTGTCGTGAGACGCGATGGGTACAAAGCGAGAAGGGTAGGCTGGGAGGTTGTGTAACGCCCCGAAACTCAAAAGAGCGACGGGAGGTGTTTTGAGCCAAGTTTGGAATTTGACAGGGGGCACACGGCCTGGGACACGGGCGTGTCCCAGGGGCGTATCGTGCTCGGATCGACGATCTAGCCGAGAGGTCGACGAATTTTGGAGTCGACGCGGCGAACACGACCTGAGACAGGGGTATGTCCCAGGCCGTGTCCTTCTCGGGTGGTTGGCCGAGTTGAGTTGGGTGAGAAATAAGGCCTGGAGCCCAGGCTTGTCCGGGTATGACACAGGCGCGTCATTTGGGACACGGGCGTATCCAATACCTGTGTCCTTCACGGGTTGATGTTGGGCCTGTATCGATGGAGGAACACGGCCCACTACACGGCCGTGTACTGGATGACACGGGCGTGTCAATCCAGACACGGGCGTGTCAAGAACCCGTGTTCTTTTCGGGATGCGTTAGTTTCGATGGCGAATGGGGAACACGGCCCTGGACACCGGCGTGTCACAGGCCGTGTTCAGCCCAGATTTTGTATTTCATGCCCGTATCGTGGCCGTCCGTTTCCTTATTTTGGGATCCGATGGCTGAGGGTTGTTCTTGCTTGGATATACCCGGGTTTAGTGCTTTGAAAACCCCATTTTACTTAGGTAGTCTCTTTCTAAATTCTAGAGAGAGGGGAGAGCAAGGAAGAAGAAAGGAGGCTAGATTTGTTCACCGACGGAGCTTCGGAGCTCCAAATCGCGAGCCGACTTCGGATTTACGGAGGCAAGGAGATTGCGATGCTTTTCATCCGCATACATTTCCATGGCGCCAAGGAAAAATGCTAGGGTAACGATTCTCATCCTAGGACACGTGAAGTCATATTTTCATTGCATAGGAAGCCCGCTCTCGCGAGTTTGCGGGGAGTTTGAGGCGTTCCTTCGGGTAGACATGAATAGTCCCTGTTGTGTACATGCAGAGTCTGTAATCGAGAACGGACATAAACATGATGTGTGAAGCCTACCCGGACATGTTGGTCTGGATTGGTGATGTTGCATTGCATAAATGGCCGGAGAAGACTCCGTGCGGATGTTTGTTTTTCGGGTTTTCTACGCGGTAGATTGCAACACGGAGCCTTAGGGATTAACTCCAAGGTGTACCTGGAAAACTGGGCAGATGCGCAATTCTGCCAGCAAGATTGGCATAGATGGAGGGTCTTAGGCGGTCTATGGCTTAAAATGACGTGACCAATGCCGGAAAGACAAAATGCTCGCAAGATTGGCCGTCCAAATGGCAGTGGTGAGACCGCAATTTCTATGGTTTAAATTGACGTGACATGGTCTGATTCACCGAGAATGTGCCCTGAGTGCACGGGGTGTATGGCAGTGTGTGCCCACACTTGTGATGAAGTGTTGTTACTTTACTGCTTGGTTATGCTAATAAAGTGCAGGGAAGGAGCATCTCCGCCCCGAGTTCGGGGCGGGATCGTTATAATTTGGTCAGCATAGCTGACCGTTGCTTTTGTTTGCCACCATGCGGTGGATTGTTTCTTGCAGGTGCGGCGGAGCCGAGCGATAAATAGCGGGCAAAAACCCAAGTTGTTGAGCCGACCCTCTAAGGCCTAATTTCTAGTGTTTTATTTTATTCTCATGTATGACCGTCTTGTGTGCCGAGATTTGAAAAAAAAACACTTATATTTGAGGAAACAATTATAAGGCCATAAGGTCGTTGTACTTGTGTATTGTACTTCATTCTTGTTGGTTTGAGTTGTGGACATTCATGCTCGTGCTGGGTTCTTTGTTTTGCAACCTTTTAATTGCTTCCGCTAGAATGACTCTATGTAGGACGTTGGTTATTAGTTGGATGGTTTCCATTGAGTAACCTTCCGGTCTGTCTGTGCTATATGGTGTCGGGCCCCGGCCGGACCTACTGCTATATGTTATGCGACGGATAGGGGGTGTTACAATTTGGTATCAGACTACTGGTTTCGGTCAGGCTTAAAATGAATTCGTGGGTGAATTCTTTTTAAGGGGTGGTGAGCACATGTGTGTGCGTCATCGTTATAACATCAAAAGAACCCATGAATATCCACTTAGGAATGAAAATACACGTGTTTGAGGAACTTGCGTGTTCCTATAATTGCTTTTTGCAATTTTGTTTGGTCGCTTAATGGTGTGTTGTACAACTATAGGTGACCAGAAGTGGTGTAGGGCCGTCAGAACGCCCAGTTTCTGAGGCTAGTATCGCACCAAATGATTCTCCTGCAACATCTCCCTCGGCTAAAACCATACGATTGGTTGCCGAAACAGTGTTTGTCATGATCAATGCGCAGCTTGCAAGGCAAATGCAGCAGCCCGCTCCTACGATGGAGCAGGTACCACTTCAAAGGGATGAACCGAGAAGAGTGGAGCAGGTAGTGGTGGAGCCTTTGGTGCCAAGGAGAGAAACCGAAAGACAACTCAAACATGTTATGGGATTCAATCCTCCAGTGTTCTCGGGGACGGGAACCTCATCTCAAGCTGAAGACTGGATCTCCCGAGTGAAGAGAGTCCTGACAGCTACTGAAACAGAGGAGTGGCAGATGACCACTATAGACACGTTCCTGTTGGATGGAGAGTTAAGCTGTGGTGGGAGGGTTTGGAGCTGCATCTCTTGAGAGGAAGGCAACTTACAAACGTCTCGATGGAAGAGTTCTCGAGACTGTTCTTGGCAAGGTACCTCCCGTCGGCGCAGAGGATAGCATTGGAGAATGAGTTCTAGAGGTTGGTGCAAGGAGAGAGTAGCGTGGATGAGTATCTCCACGAGTTTACTTGATTGGGTCGGTACGCTAGCTCCACATTCGCGGATGAGGAGTGCAGGACGAACCGTTTCTACGAAGGTCTGAGAGATGACTTGAGGCTACTGCTCTCGGGGCCGATGACGTCGGGCTTCTTGACCCTGGTCAACACGGCTCGGTCTTTGGAGAAGGACTTGAAGAATGTGCAAGCAAAGAAAATCTCTGGTGATAAGAAGACAGAGTTTAAAGTGTCGACTACTTCGAAGTCTGGATATCGTAGGTTCTACAAGAAGGCTAGGACCTCGGGTCCAGCCCCCTCTTTTGGTGCTTCTGGGGCCACTACGGGTCGAATCCCGGGTGCATGTTTTACTTGTGGAAAGTCGGGGCACTTTGCCCGTGACTGCTGGAGCGGACGTCCCAAGTCCGAGAGAAAGCCGGGAGCAACATATGAAGAGAAGGGCAAGGCGATGGAATCAACCGCGTCCCCTTATGCTCCGGCTCAACCAAGAGTTTATAATCTTGGCCAACGGGAGGCCATCAAGCAAGCAGATGTGGTGACAGGTACGATTTAAATTTATAGCAAGTTAATTTTTAAATACTTATTATGCGCATGTTACCTTACCACTGCTTGTCTAGGATTTGTTTTGATTTGTGATAATCCGGCGAGAGCACTCTTTGATACGGGAGCTTCACACTCCTTTTAGTCCGAAAAATTCATATCGCGCATCGGAGTACCTACTTCGATGGCAAAGGACAAACTGGATGTGTTGTTGCTTAATGGGTGCTCAATGCGCGCGGTCAGAGTCTGTGGCGTAAAGATCATTATTGAGAGTCAGGAATTCCATTTGCAAGCGTCGTTACTACCACTGGTGGAGTTCGACGTAATATTTGGCATGGACTGGCTCTCGGTGCAGCAAGCTTATATTGACTGTGGTCGCAAGGAAGTCGAGTTGGGAACAGGTCGTGAGACGACTTTTACGGGCTTGAAAGGGTCGAGCAAGACTTTGATGTCTGCTCTTCAAGTGGTAAAGACGGTTTGTACTGGAGCAGAGCTGTTTTTCACACTAGTAGAGGTTGCAAAGCCTGAGCCTACATTGGACAGTATTTTAGTGGTAGCTGAGTACCCTGATGTGTTCCCTGCCAATCTTCCTGGAGCCCCACCTCAACGGGAGATAGACTTCACGATTGAGCTAGTGCCAGGTGCGAAACCTGTGTCACGCTCTCCGTATCGGCTAGCGCCTAAGGAAATGGAGGAGCTGAAGGTTCAACTGCAAGAGTTGTTGGAGCAGGGGTATGTGCGTCCAAGTTCGTCGCCTTGGTGCGCACCGGTCCTATTTGTTAAAAAGAAGGACGAAAGCTTGAGACTTTGTATTGATTATCGGGAGTTGAACAAGCTAACGGAGAAGAACAAGTACCCGATCTCGAGCATTGATGATATGTTCGATCAGTTAGTCGGGTCAACGGTGTACTCAAAGTTGGATCTCAAGTTTGGATATTATCAGCTGATGATAAGGGAGAGTGATATCCCCAAAACAGCTTTTAGTACGAGATACGGGCATTATGAGTTTACGGTCATGCCGTTTGGGCTGACGAATGCGCCGTCAGTGTTCATGGATTTGATGAACAGGACTTTCAGGGAGTACTTAGACCACTTTGTGATCGTCTTCATCGACGACATTTTGGTGTACTCGCAAAGTGAGGAGGATCACTTTAAGCATCTGCATTTGGTGCTGGAGACGCTGAGGAGGAATCAATTATACGCCAAGTTCTCCAAATGCGAGTTTTGGTTGTCCTCTGTGACGTTTTTTGGTCATATAGTAAGTGGAGAGGGCATTACGGTGGATCCAGCGAAGATTGTTGTGATACGTGAGTGGCCTGTGTTGTCTACAGTCGTGGAAGTCCGGAGTTTTCTGGGGCTTGCCGGCTATTACAGGCGCTTCGTGGAGAACTTCTCGTAAATAGCGCTACCCCTCACGACTTTGACGAGGTAAGAGCAGCAATTCGTTTGGATGCCGGAGTGCGCGCAAGCTTTTGAGGAGTTGAAGTGTTGGTTGACCACGATGCATGTGCTGAGTTCGCCGAGTGGGACCGAAGGTTTTGAGATCTACAACGATGCTTCAGGCAGTGGGCTGGGTTGTGTGCTACTGCAGCACGGAAGTGTGGTAGCGTATGGCTCGAGACAGCTGAAGGTGCACGAGAGTACTTATCTGGTCCATGACTTGGAGTTAGCGGCCGTGATTTTTGCCTTGAAGCTGTGGAGGCACTACTTGTATGGGGTGAAGGTCGATATCTATACCGACCCCAAAAGCCTGAAATATTTGTTGGATCAAAAGGATCTAAACATACGGCAGCGTAGATGGATGGAGTTCCTGGGGGACTACACATTCAAGATCCATTACATGCCTGGTAAAGGCAATGTGGTTACGGACGCGTTGAGCCGCAGGGCCCCAGCTCAAGCCAATTGGCTTTCGGTCCATGACGAGCGGTTGGTTCGGGAGTTGGAGGTGTTGGAGATCTCTTGCGTAGACAAGCAGTCGAGTGCTGAAGCGCTATTGAACTAGATGGAAGTTCAGTATGACCTAGCTGACCGGATTCGGCAGGCTTTGGATGTGGATAGCAGCATGAAGCAGCTCATGATAGAGGCTTTGGATGTGTCAAATTCCCAATATGAGGTTGTGGATGGATTACTTTGGAAAGACGGTCGTCTGTGCGTCCCAAATGTAGGCACTTTGAGGGTGGAATTATTGTACGAGGCACATCATACCAAGTACACGATTCACCCAGGGAGCACGAATATGTACTGCGATGTGAAAAAATTGTTCTGGTGGCCAGGACTGAAGAAGGATGTGGCATTGTGCGTGGCGAAGTGTCAAACATGCGCCTTAGTGAAGGCGGAGTGCCAAAAGCCGGGAGGATTCTTGAAGTCCTTACCTATTCTAGAGTGTAAGTTCGACGACATTACTATGGACTTTGTGCACGGGTTGCCAAGGTCGCAAAAGGGGAACAACGTCATTTGAGTGGTCGTAGATCATCTAACGAAGGTGTCGCACTTCATTCCGCATAGGAAGGATGATCCATTTGAGAAATTGGCCAAGCTGTATGTGGACAATATTGTGCGGCTTCATGGTGTGCCCCGCAGTATTGTGAGTGACCGATATGGGCGGTTCACGTCCAATGATTGGAGACTGGTGCAACAGATGTTGGGAACAAAGCTGAGTTTCAGTACGGCCTTTCATCCACAGACGGATGGTCAGATCGTGAGAGTCAATAGGACAATGGAAGACATGCTTTGCATGTGCGTCCTGGACTTTGGAAAGCAGTGGGAAGATCACCTATACTTGGTGGAATTCGCTTACAATAATAGCTACTATGCGAGCATTCAAATGACGCCCTTTGAGACCCTTTATGGTAGAATATGTCACACGCTGTTGTCTTGGTTGGAAGCGGGCGAGTCAAAGTTGTACAAGAGACAAGAGGTGGAAGATGCTACTTCGTTGGTGGGAACCATTCGGGAAAGGTTGCTAATCGCTCAGGACCACCAGGCTAAGTACTATAATGCCAAGCATAGGAACTTAGAGTTCGCTGTTGGCGACTGGGTGTACTTGAAGATCAAGTCGTTTAAGGGTGTCTCGCGGGTGCGGCGCTTGAAGAAGCTAAGCCCGAGGTACCTTGGACCGTTTGAGGTTCTAGAGAGGATTGGCAAAGCAGCGTATCAGTTGAAGCTATTAGTGGAGCTTAGTGGTCTACACGATGTATTCCATATATCGGTGCTACGGAAGGCGGTGCAAGAGCCTTCGCATGTGATCGCGGTGGATCAAGTGCAGGTGGATAATGGATTGACGACGAAGGTCAAGCCCGTTCGAATTGAGAACTTGGAATTCAAGCGGCTACGCAATAAAGAGATCATGATGGTCAAGGTCCATTGGGACAACTATGGTCGGGAGGAGCTCTCGTGGGAGCGAGAGCAGACCATGCTTGAGGAGTACCCGGAGTTATTCCACTCAGGTACCGTTTAAGTTTTGTGTTTATCTTTCCTTTATGTAATTTCGGGGACGAAATTCTTTTAAGAGGGAGAGAGTTGCAATGCCCCAAAACTCAAAAGAGCGACGGGAGGCGTTTTGAGCCAAGTTTGGAATTTGGCAGGGGGCACACGACCTGGGACACGGGCATGTCCCAAGGGCGTGTCGTGCTCGGGTCGACGATCTGGTCGAGAGGTCGACGAATTTTGGAGTCGACGCAGCGAACACGGCCTGAGACACGGGCGTGTCCCAGGCCGTGTCCTTCACGGGTGGTTGGCCGAGTTGAGTTGGGTGAGAAACACGGCCTGGAGCCCAGGCTTGTTCGGGTATGACACGGGCGTGTCATTTGGGACATGAGCGTGTCCAATACCCGTGTCCTTCACGGGTTGATGTTGGGCCTGTGTCGATGGAGGAACACGGCCCACTACACGGCCGTGTATTGGATGACACGGGCATGTCAATTCGGACACGGGCGTGTCGAGAACCTGTGTTCTTTTCTGGACGTGTCGGTTTTGGCGGCGAATGGGGAACACGGCCCTGGACACGGGCGTGTCACAGGCCGTGTTCGGCCCAGATTTTGCATTTCAAGCCCGAAACATGGTCGTCCGTTTCCTTATTTTGGGATCCGACGGCTGGGGGTTGTTCTTGCTTTGATATACCCGGGTTTAGGGCTTTGAAAACCCCATTTTACTTGGGTAGTCTCTTTCTAAAGTCTAGAGAGAGGGGAGAGCAAGGAAGAAGAAAGGAGGCTAGATCCGGTGACCGGTGGAGCTTCGGAGCTCCAAATCGCGAGCCGACTTCTGATCTACAGAGGCAAGGAGATTGTGGTGCTTTTTCATCCGCATACATTTCCATGGCGCTAAGGAAAAATGTTAGGGTAACGATTCTCATCCTAGGACATGTGAAGTACTCTTTTCTTTGCATAGGAAGCCCGCTCTCACGAGTTTGCGGTGAGTTTGAGGCGTTTCTTCGGGTAGACATGAATAGTGCCCGTTGTGTACATGTAGAGTCCGTAATCGAGAACGGACATAGGTATGATGTGTGAAGCCTACCCGGACAAGTTGGTCTGGATCGGTGATGTTGCATTGCATAAATGGCTGGAGAAGTCTCCGTGCGGATGTTTGTTTTTCGGGTTTTCTATGCAGTAGATTGCAACAGGGAGCCTTGGGTATTAACTCCAAGGTGCACCCAGAAAACTGGACAGATGCGTGATTCTTCCAGCATGGTGGCCTGGGAGCCAACCTGTACATAACTGGGTTATGTAAAGTGTGTATCAGATTGGGACTCGGGAAAGTTTGGGCCACGCATATGGCTTAAATTGTCGTTGCGATGTGAGCAATGGGTTAGGCGGAACCGTACCCGCTCTATGTCGTTCGGTTGGAGCCGTTGGCATAGATGGAGTGTCTTAGGCGGTCTATGTCTTAAAATGACGTGACCAAGGCCGGAAAGACAAAATGCTTGCAAGATTGGTCGTCCAAGTGGTGGTGGTGAGACCGCAATGTCTATGGCTTAAATTGACGTGACATGGTCTGGTTCACCAAGAATGTGCCCTGAGTGCAGGGGTGTGTGGCAGTGCGTGCCCATGCCTGTGATGAAGTGTTGTTACTTTACTGCTTGGTTATGCTAATAAAGTGCAGGGAAGGAGCATCGCCGCCCCGAGTTCAGGGGCGGGATCATTATAATTTGGTCAGCATAGCTGACCGTTGCTTTTGTTTGCCACCATGCGGTGGATTGTTGCTTGCAGGTACGGCGGAGCCGAGCGGTAAATAGCGGGCAAAAGCACAAGTTGCTCAGCCGTCCCTCGAAGGCCTAATTTTGAGTGTTTTCTTTTATTCCCATGTATGACCGGCCTGCATGCCGAGGTTTGGAAAAAAACACTTATATTTGAGTAAACAATTGTAAGGTCATAAGGCTGTTGTACTTGTGTATTATACTCCATTCATGTTGGTTTGAGTAGTGGACATTCATGCTCATGCTGGGTTCTTTGTTTTGCAACCTTTTAATTGCTTCCGCTTGAATGACTCTGTGTAGGACATTGGTCATTAGTTGGATGGTTTCCATTAAGTAACCTTCCGGTCTGTCTGTGGTATATGGCGTCAGGCCCCGACCGGACCTACTGCTATATGCTATGCGATGGATAGGAGGTGTTACAGGTTGGATAAATAAGAAACTAGCCCCACAAGGCTCGGTATTTCTCCCACCGCCAACGACCCAGACCTCGCCTACCTGGCCACGGAGGCACTTGCGGATTGAAGAAGGCCGTCAGGGCTGTCAGCCCCTGGTTGGCCAGGCGGAGCTGATCTCGAACCCGCGTGACGTATCTTCCTGGGGAGGTCTCGGCAGAAAGCATGTCTCGGGGCTCTGTCTCGCCAATGAGGTAGGCGAAGTCCCGCTCGACAATCGCCAGCCTCCGCTCCATCATCCCGTGGATTCTCTTAACCGCCGCAGAGTTGGCTCGCTGCCGTCGCGTGAGCTTTGACAGGATCGACGCGATCCTATGCCTCCGCGTCTTGCCACGCCCGGAGGCCTCAAGAAAGTCCTCCATCTTGCTAGAGGAGGGGAGGGGCGAGTCTTCCCCGTCTTCTACTTCTTCATCTTCAGCTTCTTCAGCTTCTATCTCCTGCACCTTCGGATCTGGAGGGCGATTTTTAGTCAGATTTGGAGGGAAGTGAAAGGAGGGCTAAAAGGGTCTCGCATACCTGAAGAACGATGGGAACCCTCCCTCGATGGCTGGTGAGAAGGGTCGGGCTGCCTATCAGAACATTTTCCGAAGAGCAGGTGGAGCGGCCTGCCCCGACCCGGGCGGAATGTCCTGCGCTTCATGGTCTCGGTCTCCTCCAATGGGGGAACAGAGGCTCCCTCTCCCTCCGGGGGCTGGGGTTCCAGTGCAGGTGCTGATGGCTCAGTGACAACCCCTCCGGCAGGGTGGGCGAGATAGGGAGCCAGATCGGTGCGATTTTCATGGAAAGTCCTAGGCTCCTGACTAGTGAGGTTTGGGCTCCCAAGAATAGGTGATGCGAGAGGCCAGGTCAGCGAAAAGGAGAAAAAGATCATCTAAAGCAGAAACTGAGCCAACAAATGGGGTAAATACCAGGAGTGCTTAGGGAATCGGCCGAGGTAGTTAGAAGGGCAGCCCCCGAGGCTGGCGGTGCAGCTCCCGAGACTGACGGCGGATCCTCATTGAGAAGGCGGGTCGCCTCGGTATCCGTCAGTAGAAATTCAGTGACGTCTTTCGGAACCACCCCCAGCGAAGAAGAGTGATACATCAGTACGCAACCATGTTCTTCAACAATTCGCACCAATGGGAGAGGCGAGAAAAGTACCTCCGGTAGGGAAGAAGGGATCTTGTCGCGGTTCGGGGTTGGGGTAGGTGAGCCAGAAGTTCTTGCGAGAACGGTTTTTCGACACACTTGGTGCGCATTTTCAAGGCCTTGCAGAAGCTCGAGCAGAGGGCAATGACGATAGGGATGACCCGAGAGCAAACTCTGTGGTGTATATATATGACTGGGGTGGGGTCCGCAGAAAGATTCCCTGCCAGGTCAGCAAGTACCCACCGATTATTAGGGGTTGGACGTGTCTTTCCGAGCGCAAGGCTAGCTCGCATAGAGCATGGATTGTGTACAACCCCATATTCTCTTGGTGGGACCAGGATTCCCCAAGGACCTGGATTTGGTTAGCTTTGGGCTAAAATTGGATCATATAAGAAAGTTGGCGGGAGCGCTCTCGCAGTAAATCGGCGGGAAGGCTCTCGCCCAGGGGTTGAGTAACGCCATTTCGTCAAACGCTATTCGTCGAACACTAATTCGTCGAATCGTGAAGGTCTAATTCGTCGAACTAAGAAGGTTTAATTTGTCGAGCTGAGAACGTTAATTTGTCGAACGTCATTCGTCGAACGATATTCGTCGAACACAAATTCGTCGAACTGAGCCTTCGACTTAATTTATTTTCGTCGAGCAGGTTTAGGTTTAGGTCATAGCTGAACCAGGACAGGTGGGAAGGCTCCCTCCCTGGGCAGGCGAAAGGACTCGCACCTCGGGTTGGCAGAAGCCCTTGGCGTTGAGTGATGCTTCTCCACTCAACGCTCCCGCCAGCCCTTGACGTTGAGTGATGCTTCTCCACTCGACACTCCCGCCAGCCCTTGGCATGGAGTGATGCTTCTCCACTCGACGCTCCCGCCAGCCCTTGGCGTTGAGTGATGCTTCTCCACTCCACTCTCCCGCCAGCCCTTGGCGTTGAGTGATGCTTCTCCACTCAACGCTCTCGCCATCTCTTGGCATTGTGTGATGCTTCTCCACTCAACGCTCCGGCCAGCCCTTGACGTTGAGTAATGCTTCTCCACTCAACGCTCCCGCCAGACCTTGGCGTTGAGTGATGCTTCTCCACTCAACACTCCCGCCAGCCCTTGGCATTGAGTGATGCTTCTCCACTCAACGCTCACATCAGCCCTTGATGTTGATTGATGCTTCTCCACTCAATGCTCCCGCTCAACCCAGACCTGAAATTATCTAAATACCCCTGGGTACCCCCAGGTCTACATTTAGCTCATCAGAACAGCGGAGTTTGACTATTGGCAGACCAGCCCAGGTGCATTTTAGTCATTTTAGGACAGCAGAATTATGTTTTTTTACAGACCGGATACTAAAAATCTATAAATAGACTCATAGAGTTCCTTGGAAGGCAGGTTTTGGAGATTTCCACGAATTTCCTTCTGGTTCTTTCTGAGTAACTCCTAACCCAATAATTGTCTTTGGAGGGGAAGTGTAACAACCCCATCCATTCATATGGTATATACTAGAAGGTCTGGCAGGGGCCCCACAAGATATACCACAAAACAGACGATGAAGCTACGGGATGATATCAGAGTACGCAGCGCACCTAACACAAAGCATTCTAGCGGAAGCCTATACGAAAACGTGAACTCCACAAGTGAATGTCCAACATATATCACAACCACACGTTGTAAATATCTTACATAGGAATGTCTTACAAGAGTACAAAAGATGGTCTTATGGCCTTACATGACTTTCACACAGTGGACTACAAAGATTGGCACGCAGGCCGACCACAATAAAAGATAAACATCACAAGCCTTCGAGGGCTAGCAGCAGCAACAACAACAGCAGCAGGGGCATCAACCTTTATGCGTCCCGCTTGGCTCTCCAACACCTGTATAGGGATAATCCACCCAACGGTGGCAAACAGAGGTAACGGTCAGCATTCAGCTGACCAAATTATAACGACCCTACCCCTTCTCTCGGGGCAGCGGTAATCTTCCCTGCAAGCATATGATATCACAAGCATGGCAATCTATCTCATAAAATGTGCTTTCACGCACACATGCCATCACAACCGTTCGCCACCCGGCCCAATGGTCCGTGCACTCAGGGCACATTCTTGGTGTTCTAGCAAAGCTCTTGCCCACCACCGTATCAGGGTCACAACCCAACGCTAATTCTCTTGAGCATTTACTCCATGGCGTGCAGCCGGAGTTCTAGTCTTACTACACCGGGATGGCCCGTAGCCCCCCATTGTGTCATGGCGCGCATGCCTAAGACTCTCGCTATGCGCTCCAACAGACTGCACCTTCTGGTCCACGTCGGACGGACATAACGCAGGTCGGATCCTCCACCCCCCGTTGCTCAAATCGCCTTGCTTTCTCCGAGTACATTGTACTCATGGCTTAATCAAAGGTGCGGGTTGGTCTCACCAATCCTGTTCTTGGCACACAACCTGGGTATTTCTCTACACCCTTTCACAACATTAGCGGGTCTTTCCTGGGAACCCCAGTACTTCCTGTTATTCTCTTTGTAGGTGGACACCGCAAATATCACAAATGTCAGGGGTCTTTCCTGGCTACTATGCCAGTACTTCCTGTTACTCGCTTCACAGGTGGACACCCTATGATATCAAGCATCACAAAGGACCTTTCTTGCTCACACCAGTACTTCCTATGCCTTATTCACAGGTATGGCCCAAAAGCATAACACGGATATTTTTCTGGACTACCACTCCAGTACTTCCTGCTACTCCTCTTCACAGGCATAACCCGTTGACGTCTTAAACTACACGTTTATCACGGAGTCTTCTCCGGTTCGTATGCAACATCACCAATCCAGACCAACCTGTCCAGATGGGCTTCACACAGCATGCCTATTGAAAGAAATTGTACCTAATCACCTAGAGGGGGGGGGGGTGAATAGGTGACTATAATCTTTTTAAACTTTTAGGCAAAATCACAAAATTATAAATAATTCTTCACAGCAATACAGCACAGCAATCATAGAATCATTCACACACAAAGTACACACAGTTTTATAGTGGTTCCCCAAGGTCTGGGTACATCCAGTTTCCCCCTTCGCCTATCTAGTAGTGTACTAGATTCGGCCAAACTTCTCCATTATGCCTCAGATCCTCAGATCTTACACTCAGAACCCCAAATAGGTTCCTACAGCTCAGAGTGATCCCACTCCTATAACTCAGGCACACAGCCCTACCACTCAGTCTTCACAAAGACCTACACTCAGCCTTCAACAAGGCCTACACTCAAAGAAAAGTATCTCCTACACTCAGGCACACAGGTCCTACCACTCAGCCTTTATAAATTCAGGCTTACAACTCAGATCCCTTAGGATCCTACAAGAAATTAAAATTACAATGTATATAACCACAACTCAGAATAAGAGAGAAGAGTTGTCTGGTTTCTTGATGAGTTCTTGGAAGAACTTTTCTGAGATCAACCTCCCTTGGCTTTCTTCAAAGCTTCTTGAATTTAGAACATAATAGGGTTGAGTCTCTATGCAGCTGATCTTCAATCACTGCTAACTTAAGAACCAGAACTCAGTCTGAAACTTTCTTCATAGCCTGGTTCAACAGCTGTCTTCTTGGAAGGAGCTCTCTCTCTCCAACTTCTTAGATCTTCACTTGAAGGTCTTCTTCTAGTTGTATTGTTCTTCACTTTGTTGATTTCCAACTCTCTTTCAATCATCTTCTTTTGTTGACAGAATAAGCCTTTATATAGGCCTTCTTCATGGTGACCGGCTGATCCGGTTTCTAACGACTTTCTGACAACTCTGACAGTTGCAGTAGACCGGCTGGAATGGCAGCTGTCAAGTCATCCAGTCACTTCTTGAATTTTTTGTAACTGCCTGAAAGTGTCGAGACAGTCAGTCTTTAAGTGTCGACACTGATAGACTAAGTGTTGACACAAGTAGACTAAGTGTCGACACTAGCCTTCATGGTGTCGACACAACTCCTTGTGTTGTAGAATCTGTTTCTCGACACTGCTTCTTCAACATGTGTCGACACTGATATTGTGTGTCGACACAACTCCTTGTTCTTTAGTACTTAGTTGAATTCTTGTAAGTGTCGACACAACTCCTTTGTGTCGACACATCTTCTTGTGTTGATACTCGCTGAGTGTCGACACATATCTTAGTGTCGACACATGCTTTCTGTGTTGATACTTGCTGAGTGTCGACACATTTTCTTAGTGTCGACACTTGTACTTAGATTTCATTGAAATTTGCTGAGTGTCGACACATCCTCCTAGTGTCGATACTTTCTTCATGTGTTGAGACTTTTGCTGTGTGTCGACACATTCTTCATTATGTCGACACTTGTACTTAAACTCTGTTGAAGTTTGCTGAGTGTCGACACAGCCTCCTAGTGTCGACACTTATACTTGAACTTTGTTGAAATTTTGCTGAGTGTCGACACAGCCTCCAAGTGTCGACACTTTTGATGTCGACAAAGTTCCTCTGGGTGTCGACACTGCTTCTAAGTGTCAACACGGCTTCTCTGGACATTTCTTCATTGAGTGTCGACACAACCAATATGTGTCGACACTTTCCTTCTGGTGTCGACTCTGTATCCCTGGTGTCGACACAATTACTCCAAGTGTCGACACTTCTTCTCTGGGTGTCGACACAAGTCTTCTTAAGTGTCGACACTTTTCATCTGGGTGTCGACACATGGACTTAGAAACTTTTCAGCTTTCCCTGCAAATACTTAACCTGCACAACTAAACACAAAACACATCAAATACATTTTGATGTATATCATTGAGTAGGGTGAGGCTTCTTCAAATCAGGTACATTTATTCCAATGTACCCAACAATCTCCCCCTATTTGGAGAAGTCATAACCCTTAGTCAATGATATACACCATACATAACAAATTCATAGCATGATGTAAAACAATATTAAATGACAGGGTAAGTACATAAACATGTATAAACAAAACATGTATACACAAATATCTCAGAACAGTAATGTAATAAATTTAACACATATCACATTGTTCTAACAACTTCAACATATTCATTATTCAAAAGTCTACAGAGAGATCAAAATCAAATGATTACAACTGTAAACTTAAGAAAAATTCTATCTTATTGCTGCTCAGGCTCCATGATAACTATGCCCTTTCTTGATTGTATCTTTGCTTGGACTGGGGCTTCAGTGTCTTCAGCAGTAGCAGGCTTATTTCCTTTAAGATCCTTCTTTTTCAAATCTTCAACTTTGATCTTCTGTCTTTCAAAGTAATGATAAGGCTTTAGAAAGTACTTGCTAGGCTCCTGGGCAGTAGGAGGTAGCTTTCCCATCTTAGCCTTTCTTCTATACTGCACAATTGCCTCTTGCCTGGTCTCATGCTTCCTCCACTCCAGTTCAGAATACCACTTATTTCTATCCTGGATATTGTCGTTGGCAGCCTTCCATGCAGTCAATATGATATTCCTGAAAGTGGGGCTCCATTGTTCAAAGTCAGGCCTAAGTTCAGCTTGCTCTCTGAATCTCTTCTTAGACAATTGAGTCTCTTGTTCTTTTAGCAAAGCTTCTTATTCTTTCAGTATAGCCTCTGGTACTGGCTGAACTACTTTCTCAAGGATGACATTTTGAATTCCCTCAGGAGGGCTATACATTGTCTGTATATCTTGATGTATTATATCAAAGTCTGGTGGAGGGTAGATTAATTTTGAATTCCCTAAGGAGGGCTATACATTGTCTGTATATCTTGATGTATCATATCAAAGTCTGGTGGAGGGTAGATTACTTGAACCACTTCAGCTTGCTCCCCTCCAAGATATGTAGGATTAATCCCAGACTCTACAACATTGTCATCATCACATAATGGAGGATATCCAAGGGTGGCTCTGATGGAATTTGAAATCCATTTTGTATGATCAGAGCTGGCTTTGACTAACACCCTCTCCCCCTTTATGACTTCTCTTTCAATGTGATCCCTAAGATCATCTTTCTGAAACCTTATTTGTGCATTCAGATAGTTTACTCCATCCTTGTAGAAAGGTTTCAACCTTTGGAGCTGTTCAGTTATTAGCTTCTGGGAATCCTGAAGTGCAGAAGTAACAGTAGTGATCCCTTCTTGTAATGCTTTATCAAATTCTGATTTGGCAGTAGCACTTGCTGCATTCTGACCAGTAGCTATATTCTTCATTTCTGTTATAATGGCATTATGTGAAGTAGTCAAATTATCATTCATCCTTATCTGATTTTCCAGTACATAGCCTTGCTTCACTTCTAGCTCATCAAGTTTTGTCTTTATTTTCTCTTGATGTGAGGCCAAATAGACTACTGCATTTCCTCCCTTATGGAAGTAGTCAGTCATTTCTTTCTTGTTCAGATTCATTTCAAATCTGATTGACTTGATGTCTTGGGCCAGATCAAACTGCAATGACTTATGACCTTCATCTATGTACTTTTCTATAGCTTGCCTTTGCTCATCCATCTTTATTTGTAAAGCCACCATCAATGAACTATAATCAGTAAATGGGGCTGGCTGTGGAGCAATTGTTTGTAGGGCTTTCTTATAGGTCTGGCTCCTTCTCTTAAAGACTTGGAATTTTCACTTCTTGGCTCTAGCAGCCTCTTCATCTTCTGAAGCTGATGTGCTAGCAATATCAACCCTGTCCTTAGGGCTTGGAGGTAACTCCTTCTCAGTCCTTTGTAGCCCTTCAGCATCTTTTGGCACCTCAGTCTCCTTCCTTGCAGGTTCCTCAACAATATCCACATGCTCCCCCTCAACATGGGCCATCTCCCCCTCAGCAGCAGCTTTCTATTTCTCAAAATCTGTTTGTAGAAGATCTGGGAATAGCTCTTCCAATGTAAACTCTTGTTGAGGATGGAGTGGAGATTCTCTTATCTCATCAACCACTTGATTAGCAACAGATGTGTCCTCCATGACAACATCTTGGGGTTAGCTATGTGTCTGTGTTTGCTGATTAACATGAGGTAATGAATCAGACAAAACATCATCATCAATAGGGAAGTCTAATTTATTAATTTCAGTTATTACCTCAAGTATTGTGTGGGTAGCTTGTTCACTCTCTAGTGGAGTTGGCTCTTCCACAAGTAGAGGCTCCCCTTGGATTGAATCCTGGTGAATTGGGCTAGCCTGTGGTAGCTCCCCCTGCCTTGGTGCATCTTCTTGTCTAGCTAGAGATTGTCCAGCATTTCCAGTTTCTTCTTCATCAGGAGTGAACACTACTTGCTCTTCAGAACTGCTTGGTGATTCTTGAGCCACAGGGGTTGTCTTCTTCTTCTTTTTTTAGGGTGTGTCCTTGACTGGAGTTGGTATTTCCTTGGTCAGTACTCTATCCCACCTATAGAAGATTCTCATATTCATCTTCCTCATGTGGTTAATCTTTGAACCTGCAGTTTGGTTCATTATCTCAGGTATACTACCAGCTAGGTATAGACTTAGTATTCTACCCATATTGGGCTTCTTCATACTCTCTTTTATCTTTTCAAACAGAACTGCAGACCAATCAGTTTCTAGTTTGAAGATAATTCTTGTCATTAGACTGAACATATAAGCAGATATTCTATCATGTCCTCCAGGTTTGCTCAGGATAACTTTGCCAACAATTTCAGAAAAAAATTTGCCTTGGTTGTTCATTCCTTTTCTATTGAATACAGATCTATTTTCATGTTGGAGTCCAGTCCACACCATGTTAGTGCTTCTCTAGTCTTAGAAGCAGAAACATCTTCTTCTTCCTTAGTCCTTGGTAGTTGAAGTACCTTTCTCAGACTCTTAGGAGAGACCTTCACCTTTGCCCCATGAACTCTTGACTTTATCTTGAGTCCTGATTCATCTAGTGTTGCTCCATTCAGAAATTTCAGGACCTCCTTCTTCAAGATCTTGATCGGTTCTGAAATAAGAAATTCTAATCCAGTCTCTGTGATTAGGGTTATCACGCCTTTGATCTCGGGTTCCGCGTCATCAAATGCGTGTCGCACGAGTTCATATCCTTCATTCACATTCTCTTCTAGCTTGGGTTCCATTAGAGTTTGAAGAAATTTGAATTTAGAGAAGAGAGGTGTCGACACACAAGTTTGGTCTCGAAACTGTGGTAAGCGTGTCGACAAACAATGACGAAAACCTATTTATACCTTTCTAGAATCGAAGATGAAAGGGCGCGTCAAAATACTCAAATTGTGTCGACAATGTTGATAAGTGTCGACACAGACTTATAATGTCTCGACAACTATGTGTCGACATAAGTATAGTCGACAGAATATATGTGTCGACACTTGTTTATGTGTCGACACCACTTAGGTCGACACTTAGTCAAGACTTTACCCGACTAATTTTGTATAAATCTTAAGTGTCGACCCCACCTTGGATGTGTCGACACCTACCCTGTATGTGTCGACACTAATTCTCTGAAGTGTCGACACAGACTTCCTAGATGTGTCGACACCATTTCTCTGAAATGTCGACACCACTTCTATGTGTCGACACAGACAACTCTGTGTGTCGACACCTTTTTACTTAGCCAATTTTGAAAACTTATTCTAAGTTTATCATACCTAATTCAATTTTAAATTTATTGAATTTGGTCTCATATAAGGGCTTAGTATACATGTCAGCTAGCTGATTTTCTGTATTAACATACTATATGGAAATATCTCCTTTTTCTACATGTTCTCTTAGAAAATGGAATTTTATTTCTATGTGCTTAGTCCTACTATGAGAAACAGGATTGTTTGCAATAGAAATAACACTAGTAGAATCACAAAATAAAAGTGTTTTACTTACTTGTATATCATAATCTTCAAGCTGATGTTGTATCCATAGAAGTTGAGCACAACAACTTCCTGCAGCCACATACTCTGATTCTGTTGTGGAGATAGCCACACTTATTTGTTTCTTGCTACTCCATGAAATCAGTCTTCCACCTAGGAATTGACAGGTACATGTTGTACTTTTCCTATCTTCCTCGCAGCGTGCAAAATCTGCATCTGAATAACCTGTCAGTTCAAAGTCTCCATTCCTAGGGTACCAAAGGCCTAGATAAGGAGTGCCCTTAAGATATCTCAGAATTGTTTTGACTGCTGTCAAATGAGATTCTTTAGGGCATGCTTGGTACCTAGCACAGACACATGTAGCATACATGATATCTGGTCTACTTGCAGTCAAATATAATAGGGAGCCAACTATCCCTCTATACAAAGTCTCATCTACAGGTTTCCCTGCATCATCTTTGCTAAGAGACATACTTGACCCCATAGGAGTTTTCATGGTACTGGATGATTCCATACCATACTTCCTTATCAATTCTAGAGTGAACTTAAACTGGCATATAGATAAACCATTCTCAGTCTGTCTAACTTGGAGACCCAAGAAGAACTTAAGTTCCCCCATACTGCTCATTTCAAATTGTCCTTGCATAAGTTTTGCAAACTTTCTGCAAAGACTACTTTCAGTAGACCCAAATATGATGTCATATACATATATTTGGACTAGAATGATCTTGCCTCTGGATTCCCTAAGGAATAGAGTCTTGTATATTTTCCCCCTTGTGAATTTATTCTCAATGAGGAAACTAGACAGGGTTTCATACCAAGCCCTAGGGGCTTGTTTTAACCCATACAGTGCCTTCCTAAGTCTATAAACATAATTAGATTTAGTTGAAACAACAAAACCTGATGGCTGTTCCACATAGACTTCTTCCTTCAGATTTCCATTCAGAAAAGCTGACTTAATATCCATTTGGTATACTTTAAACCCTTGATAGGTTGCATAGGCCAGGAACATCCTTATTGCCTCCAGTCTGGCTACTGGAGCAAAGGTCTGATCAAAGTCAATACCTTCTTCCTGCCTATAACCTTTTGCAACCAGTCTTGCTTTGTTCTTTATAACAACTCCATGTTCATCCATCTTGTTCCTGAAGATCCACTTAGTTCCAATTATGTTGTGGTCTTTTGGTTTAGGAACAAGCTCCCAGACTTTGCATCTTTTGAACTGATTCAGCTCCTCTTGCATTGCCTCAATACAATGAGGGTCTAGGATGGCTTCCTCAAATTTCTTTGGTTGTACTTGGGATAGAAAACTGGAGTAGAGTACTGAACTTAGATTTCTGCTCCTTGTTTGTACCCCTTGTTTGAGATCACCAATAATTTGATTGGCTGGATGAACTTTTAGATGTCTATTAGATGGAGGCAGCATGTCTTCAGGTTGTTCTCCTTCAGCTTCTTCAACTTGCTGCACTCCTTGGTCTTCTTCTACATCAGGTGCATCTAGTACTCCCCCTGGACAACAGCCACTATCATCCACTTGTTGTCTTGCAGTAGAACTTTCTTCAATAGTAAGCTTGTCCATCTTCTCAGTCACACCTGTGGGGCTGCAAACACTTCTAGACAATTCATTGTTAATGAGTCTAGCTTCATCAAACACTACATGTACTGACTCTTCTACAACTTGAGTAGTCAAGTTGTAGACCCTATAAGCCTTACTGTTGTTGCTGTACCCAACAAAGATCCCCTCTTGGGATTTGGCAGCAAACTTGGTTAAGTAAGACTTACCATTGTTAAGTATATAGCATTTACAACCAAAGATCCTGAAATAGGATAGATTTGGTTTTCTGCCTTTCATAATCTCATAGAGGGTCTTATTGAGGCTCTTGGTGATAGTAGCCCTATTAATTACATGGCATGCAGTATTTACTGCCTCAGCCCAGAAATATTCTGGGAGAGATGTGTCACTTAATAGGGTTCTACCAGCCTCAATCAAGGTTCTATTTTTCCTTTCAGCAATGCCATTTTGCTGAGGTGTTCTTGGTGAAGAAAATTCCTGAAATATCCCAAACTCTTCACATAGATTTGTCATACTGTCATACTGGAATTCAGTACCATGGTCACTTCTTATTTTGACCACTGTACTGTCTAACTCATTCTGAATTTGTTTGACAAAACTACAAAAGATACTAGGTGTTTCAGATTTTTGTCTAAGAAAGAACACCCAGGAAAACCTTGAGTAGTCATCTACAACCACAAATGTGTAGACCTTCCTACCTAGGCTGTGAACTCGCATAGGACCAAAGAGGTCCATATGCAAGAGGTATAAAAACCTCATAGCATCTTTGTTCTCAATGCTATTAAAGGTGCATCTAGTCTGCTTGCCCTTTTGACAAGCTGAGCATATCTCATCTTTAATACACTTAACCTGAGGACCATTCCTCACTAACTCTTTACTATAGAGTTGGACAATTGTCTTGTAGTTAAGATGGGCTAGCCTCTTATGCCATTCGACACAATGAGAGACTTTCTCATCAGCTACAAGACACACAGGAGAACCATTGTTCTCACACATAATGTCTAGACAATAGACATTTCTCTTCCTATAACCAGTCAGAATGATCTCTTAATCATTTGATCTCCTGATATGACAACCATCTTTGACAAATGAGATGTCATATCCTAAATCACTCAGCTGACTTATACTAATAAGGTTGTGTTTCAAACCTTTAACATAAGCCACTTGAGTAATTGTTATAAGGTTGCTAGAAATGTTACAAAAGCCTTTGATGATTCCTTTTTCAGAACCACCAAAGGTGACTTTAGGACCATCCTTGATTGGTGTATAGTCCTTTAGCAATCCCCTAGTTCCAGTCATGTGCCTGGAACATCCACTGTCCAAGTACCATATTGGGGCATGGTCACTTGGACTCACCTGCAAAACAGATTAGTTAACCTTAGAACCCAAAGAATTCTTGGGTCCTTGGTGCTGGTTAGTTTGCCTCTTAACAAAACTACCTGTAGCTATTCTAGCAGGCAGATTGCTACTCACCTTGGCACTAGAATTGTGTCAACAGTCTATGGCAAAGTGGCCTACCTTGCCACAACACCAGCACTCAAATCTGTTGTACCTTTGCTTAGGTACAACCCTGACTGTTTTGTCTACAGCAGGCTCCTTGTTGAGTACTGGGGCTTTGCCCTTAGACTTGGACTTTATAGTCCTGGCAGGTTTAGTAAACCCCAATCCAGTTTTACCCTTTTGAGAAATGAACTCATTTATCAAAGGTAGAACAGACTTTGGTTTTGAAAACCTTGCAACTATATCTCTCTCTTTCTGAAGAATAATCTCCAGATTTCTGATTTGATCATTCTTAAATGTTATAGTCCCCATCTGAATAATAGTTATGTGCTTCAGTCTGACTATTTCATTTAATTTTTGATCAATCAACTTATCAAAATCTGTTGCAGCAACTTTAAGATTAGCAATCTCCTTAGCCCGACTCTTGGTCAAGGATTTGCTTTTCTTCAAAGCTTGCAACACTACCCTATATTCATCAATTAATTGATGAATGTCTCCTTCAGATTCAGATCCACTCTCATCACTTGATGCTGATGAATCTGATTCTGAACCAGTACTAGAAATTGAACTATCAGAACAGTTTTGTACCTGACTTGATCCAGGCTGATCCTGGATTTTATCTCCTTCTGACAAGGTCATCAGTCCCTGGCACTGATTATCCTCATGCTCATATATAGAGTTCATTAACTGGATGAACTCATCTTCCTCTTCTTCAGCAAACAGTCCAATGTAAGCTTCAGCTTCTGAATCAGTTTCTGAAGATGACATATCTGACAGACTTTTATCCTTTTTAGCAACAAAGGACCTTTCCTTTTTGCCCTTGATCTGAGTCTTCTTCTTATCAGTTGACTCTTTTCTATTCTCTGGACAGTCAGCAACAACATGTCCCTGTTTGTTACAACAATAACAGACTATCTTTGAAGATGTAGTTCTACTTGTCTTGGGTTTTCTCCTGTCATACTTTGATGACTTCTGTGAAGTGGATGGCTTAGACCTCCACTGTTTCTTCTTAAGAAACTTCTGAAAATGTCTAGTGAAAGCTGCAAAATCTTCATCACTCTCACTGTTTTCAGAATTCTTGCTTTCTGACTCATCTGACTCAGTCTCAGCAACTTTTCGAGGTGGAGATGGAGACTTACTTTTATATTTCTTGGTGGCTTCTGTCTTGAAAGCCACAGCTCTTTCTTTGTGCTCAAATCTTGTAGTCTTCTCCTCCTCCTTCCTTACCATCAACTGCATCTCATAGGATAACAGTTTTCCAAACAATATTGGAGGAGGAATGTCTGCTAATTTGGTCGTTTCCCTTATGACACAAATCTTAGTATCTCAGTCTTTAGTTAGGGATCTCAAGAACTTATCATTCAGCTCATAGTTGCTGAATTCTCTTCCATAAGACATCAACTCATTGACAATCCTATAGAATTTCTTGTAGCATTCTATTATACTATCAGACCTGCCTTGTCTGAAACTTTCATACTCCTGATTTAGTAAAGACTTTCTGTCCTGTCTAACTTCTTCAGATCCCTCCATGTACACTATCAGTGTGTCCCACATTTCCTTTGATGTTTTACAGTGAATCAAATTCTGGAATGTGGCATCATCTATTGCACTCACAATAATATTCTGGGCCCTCTTGTCCATAGTGGCCAGAATAATTGTAACGCCCCCTATCCGTCGCATAGCATATAGCAGTAGGTCCGGCCGGGGCCCGACGCCATATACCACAGACAGACCGGGTGGTTACGTATGGAAACCATCCAACCAATCTCAACGTCCTACACAGAGCATTCTAGCGGAAGCAATTTATAAGAGTTACAAATCAAGAACCCAGCACAAGCATGAATGTCCACTAAAACCAACAGGAATGTCATTACAAAATACTCAAAAGTCGGCCTTAAGGCCTTACAAGATGTTTCATTTGTCTATTACATGATTTACCAACCTCGGCACGCAGGCCGGCCATACATGAATAAAATAGAAAACATTTCCACTTGGGCCTTCGAGGGCCAGCTTCGCAAAAAGGGCTTTAGCCCGCTATTGACCGCTTGGTCCAGCTGCACCTGCAAGCAAACAAACCACCGCACGGTGGCAAACAAAGCAACGGTCAGCAATGCTGACCAAATTATAACGATCCCGCCCCCAACTCGGGGCGGCGATGCCCCTTCCCTGCATTTCATTAGCACAAGCGAGCAATGCATATAACCATAGCCATCTCATCACAGACGTTGGCTCGTACGGCCACACGTCCCGTGCACTCAGGGCACATTCTCGGCGAACCGGTCGATGTCACGTCAATTAAAGCCATTAACATTCCGGACTCACCACCGCCACTTAGACGGCCATTCCTATGAGCAATTCGTCTTCATGGTATTGGTCACGTCAATTTAAGCCATTGACCACCGAAGACTCACATCTATGCCAACGGCGAGTGCCATGTACTTTAGGTCTCTCAAACCCGAACGACATAAAGCGGGTACGGCTCCATCTAACCCGTGCTCATATCGCAACGGCAATTTAAGCCATTTGCGCGGGTCAAACTTTCACCGAGTCCCATTCTACCGCAAGACACATAACCCCGTTATGTTCATGTTGGCACTCAGGCCACCAAGTTGGCAAGACCTCGTGTCCGCCCAGTTTTCCGGGTGCACCTTTGGGTTAGTCCCCAAGGCTCCCTGCTGCAATCTACCGCGTAGAAAACCCGAAAAACACCCAATAGCACGGAGTCTTCTCCGGCCTTAAGCAATGCAACATCACCGATCCGAACTACATGTCCGGGTAGGCTTCAACCAAAATGCCTATGTCCGTTCTCGCATACGGACGCTAAACAACGGGGACTTTACATATCTACCCGAAGGAACGCCTCCAACTCTTCGCAAACTCGCGAGAGAGGGCTTCCTATGCTAAGAAAGAGAGCTATCATGCTCACAAGTGAGGATCGTTACCCTTGCGTTCCTCTTTGGCGCCATCGAAATGTAATCGGATAGAAATCACCGCGCTTGCGTTGCCTCCGTGGATCCGGAGTCGGCTTGCGATTCGGAGCTCCGAAGCTCCTCCAATGGCGGATCTAGCTCCTCTTCCTCTAGCCTTGGCTCTTCTTTCTCCAAGGGTTTGGAGAGAGATCAAGTGATGAAAAGTGGATTTTTCTTAAGTCAAACCCGTGTATATCCTCCCAGGAATCATCCCCAGCCGTCGGATCTCAACCTAAGAAAACGAGCGGCTTTGATTCGGGGCTGAAATGCCCAATCTGGGCCGAACACGGCTTGGCACACGCCCGTGTCCAGGGCCGTGTGCCGCATTCGCCGTCAAAATCGAATCTTCTGAACACGCACACGGGTATCGAACACGCCCGTGTTCGAGCTGACACGCCCGTGTTCCAGCTGACACGGCCGTGTAGCCGGCCGTGTACCCATGATTTTTCCCCCGTTTCCAACCCGAGCACTGCACGGGTTCTAGGACACGCCCGTGTCCTTGCCCGTGTCACATTGACACGCCTGGGCCCCCAGGCCGTGTACACGGGACATTTCGTCGAGGGGAGAACGACGACTCGCTGACACGGCCTTGGACACGCCCGTGTCCGAGGCCGTGTGCCTTGTCTCGACGATCGTCGAGTGAATCTCGACGATTTCACCTGGACGATCGTCGACACGGGTCGACACGCCCTGCGACACGCCCGTGTCGCAGGCCGTGTGCCCATTCTCGACGAATCGTCGAGAATAACTCGACGATTTCACGGCTAAGTGTCGACACGGGTCGACACGCCCTGCGACACGCCCGTGTCGCAGGCCGTGTGCCCATTCTCGACGAATCGTCGAGAATAACTCGACGACTTCGCGGCTAAGTGTCGACACACGCTTGACACGCCCTGGGACACGCCCGTGTCCCAGGCCGTGTGCCTTCAGCCAGAAACCAAAACTGGCCCAAAACGTCCCCCTTTGCTCCTTTGAGTTTCGGGGCGTTACAACTCTACCCCTCTTAAAAGAATTTCGCCCACGAAATTACATAAAGGGAAAAACATGTACAAAACTAAATTTGTACCTGAGCGGAACAACTCCGGATATTCGTCAAGCATCGTCTGCTCTCGCTCCCAGGAGAGCTCCTCACGACCGCAATTGTCCCACCGGACTTTGACCATCCTGATCTCTTTATTGCGTAGCCGCTTGACCTCCGAGTCTTCAATCCGCACGGGCTTGACCTTTGTCGTTAGCCCACTATCCACCGGCACTTGATCGACCGCGATCACTTGCGTAGGCTCCTGCACCGCCTTCCTAAGTACCGAAATATGGAATACATCGTGTAAACCACTTAGCTCCACTGAAAGCTTCAGCCGATAGGCCGCTTCTCCTACTCGCTCCAGAACCTCGAACGGTCCAAGGTACCTCGGGCTTAGCTTTTTCAATCGTCGCACCCGCGAGACACCCTTGAACGGCTTGATCTTTAGGTACACATAATCACCCACAGCGAACTCCACGTTCCTGTGCTTGGCATTATAGTACTTTGCTTGCCGGTCCTGAGCGATGAGTAACCTCTCCCGAATGGTTCTCACCAAAGAAGTAGCACCCTCTACTTCCGATCGCTTATACAACTTTGACTCACCCGTTTCTAACCAAGACAACGGCGTGCGACATCTTCTACCATATAGGGCCTCGAAAGGCGCCATCTGAATACTTGCTTGGTAGCTGTTGTTGTATGCGAACTCCACCAAATAAAGGTGGTCCTCCCATTGCTTTCCGAAGTCCAAGACACACATGCGAAGCATGTCTTCCATCGTTCTATTGACCCTCTCGGTCTGCCCATCCGTTTGTGGATGGAAGGCTGTGCTAAACTTCAGCTTTGTTCCCAACATTTGCTGCACCAGCCTCCAATCATTGGACGTGAACCGCCCATCACGGTCACTCACGATGCTGCGGGGCACACCATGAAGCCGCACTATGTTATCCACATAAAGCTTTGCCAGCTTCTCCACCGGATCATCCTTCCTATGCGGAATAAAATGCGACACCTTTGTTAATCGATCCACGACCACCCAAATGGCGTCGTTCCCCTTTTGCGACCTTGGCAAACCATGCACAAAGTCCATAGAGATGTCGTCAAATTTCCACTCCGGAATAGGCAAGGACTTAAGAAATCCTCCCGGCTTTTGGCACTCCGCCTTTACCAAGGCGCAGGTTTGGCACTTCGCTACGTATAGCGCCACATCCTTCTTCAAACCCGGCCACCAAAATAGCTTCTTCACATCGCGGTACATCTTCGTGCTCCCTGGGTGAATCGAGTACTTGGTATGGTGCGCCTCGTACAACAACTCCACCCGTAAATTGCCCACACTTGGGACGCACAAACGACCGTCTTTCCACAGCAATCCGTCCTCTACAACGAATTGGGAATTTGACCCATCCAAAGCCTCTATCATGAACTGCTTCATATGAGCATCCATATCCAAAGCCTGCCGAATCCGATCAGCCAGGTCATATTGGACTTCAGTCCAATTCAGCACTGCTTCAGCACTAGATTGTCTATCCACACAAACAATCTCCAACGCCTCCAGCTCCTGCACCAACTGCTTATCATGCACTGATAGCCAATTCGCTTGAGCTGGGGCTCGGCGACTCAACGCGTCCGCAACCGCATTCCCTTTGCCAGGCACGTAGTGGATCTTAAAAGTATAGTCCCCCAGGAACTCCATCCACCTACGCTGCCGCATATTCAGATCTTTCTGATCTACCAAATACTTTAGGCTCTTGTGATCGGTGTAGATGTCAATCTTCACACCGTACAAATAATGCCTCCACAGCTTCAAGGCAAAAATCACGGCCGCCAACTCCAAGTCGTGGACCGGATAATTCCTCTCGTGCACTTTTAGCTGTCTCGAGCCATAAGCTATCACGCTGTCGTGCTGCAGTAGCACGCAACCCAAACCACTGCCCGAAGCATCGCTATATATCTCATAGCCTTCGGTTCCACATGGCGAACTCAACACAGGCGCCGTGGTCAACCGACACTTCAATTCCTCAAAAGCTCGCGCGCACTCCGGCGTCCAAACGAACTTATGCTCCTTCCTCGTCAAAGTAGTGAGAGGTAGCGCTATCCGCGAGAAGTTCTCTACGAAGCGCCTATAATAACCGGCAAGCCCCAAAAAGCTCCGGACTTCTGCTACCGTAGCAAGCTCAGGCCACTCCCGTATCGCAACAATCTTCGCCGGATCCACAGCAATACCCTCTCCACTCACTATATGCCCGAGGAATGCCACTGAGGATAGCCAAAACTCGCACTTCGAGAACTTGGCATACAACTGGTTTCTCCTGAGTGTCTCCAACACCAAATGGAGATGCTTGAAGTGATCCTCCTCACTTTGCGAGTACACCAAAATATCGTCGATGAAGACGATCACGAAATGGTCTAGGTACTCCCTGAACGTCCTGTTCATCAAGTCCATGAATACTGACGGCGCATTAGTCAGCCCAAACGGCATGACCGTAAACTCATAATGCCCGTATCTCGTACTAAACGCTGTCTTCGGGATATCACTCTCCCTTATCCGCAGCTGATAGTACCCAGACTTGAGATCTAACTTCGAGTACACCGTCGACCCGACTAACTGATCAAAGAGATCATCAATCCGGGGGATCGGGTACTTGTTCTTCTCAGTCAGCTTGTTTAGCTCCCGATAATCAATACACAACCTCAAGCTTCCGTCCTTCTTCTTAACAAAGAGGACCGGTGCGCTCCAAGGCGAAGAACTCGGGCGTACATACCCTTGCTCCAACAACTCTTGCAGTTGAACTTTCAGCTCCGCCATTTCCTTAGGCGCTAGCCGATACGGAGATCGTGACACAGGCTTTGCACCTGGCACTAGCTCGATAGTAAAATCTATCTCCCGTTGTGGCGGGGCTCCAGGAAGATCTGCAGGGAACACATCAGGGTATTCCGATACCACTGAAATACAATCCATAGCGGGCTTCGGCTTTGCAACCTCCACTAGAGTGAAGAACAGTTCTGCTCCGGCACGAACTGCCTTAACCACTTGAAGAGCAGACATCAATGTTTTGCTCGACCCCTTTAAGCCCTTAAACGTCGTCTCACGACTCGCTCCCAGCTTGACTTCCTTGCTACTGCAATCTATATGGGCCTGCTGCTCCGAGAGCCAGTCCATGCCAAATATGACGTCAAACTCCACTAACGGAAGTAAAGACGCCCGCAGGTCGAACTCCTGCTCTCCAATACGAGTCTTAACCTCGCAGATCCTAACCGCTCGCATCGAACACCCATTGGGCAATAACACATCCAACTTGTCCTTCGCCATCGAAGAAGGGACTCCGATGCGTGATATAAATCCTTCGGACAAGAAGGAGTGTGAAGCTCCCGTATCAAAGAGTGCTCGTGCGGGATTTTCACAAATCATTACAAATCCTAAACAAGCAGTGGTAAGGTAACATATACATAACAAGCATATAAAGTTGACTTGCTATAAATTAAACCGTACCTGTCACCACGTCAGCTTGTTTAATGGCCTCCTGTTGGCCAAGATTATAGACCCTTGGTTGGGCCGGAGCATAGTGGGATGCGGTCGACTCCACCGCCTTTCCCTTCTCTTCGTAGGTAGCTCCTGGCCTCCTTTCGGACTTAGGACGTCCGCTCCAACAATCACGGGCGAAATGCCCCGTCTTGCCACAAGTGAAGCACGCGCCCGGGGTCCGACTCGTAGTCGCCCCAGAAGCACCAGAAGGAGCTGGACCCGAAGTCCTATGCTTCTTGAAAGTCCTCCGATAGCCAGACTTCGAAGTAGTCGGCACTTTAAACTCAGATTTCTTTTCAACCAAGCCTTTCTTCGCTTGTACACTCTTCATGTCCTTCTCCAAGGACCGGGCAGTATTGACCAAGGTTAGGAAACCCTGCGTCATCGGCCCCGACAGTAATAGTCTCAGCTCATCCCTCAGACCTTCGTAGAAGCGATTAGTCTTGCGCTCCTCATCCATGATGGTAGAGCTCGCATAACGACTCAACCGCGTAAACTCGTGGAGATATTCATCCACGCTTCGCTCACCCTGCACCAACCTCAGGAACTCATTCTCCATTGAAATCCTCTGAGTAGAAGGGAGGTATCTTGCTAAGAACAATTCCGAGAACTCTTCCATCGGAACGTCTATCAATTGTCTTCCTCTCAGATGATGCAGCTCCAAGCCTTCCCACCACATCCTTGCTTCACCGTCCAACAGGAACGTAGCAATGGTGGTCATCTGCCACTCCTCCGTCTCCGTCGCTGTCATGACTCTCTTCACCCTAGAGAGCCAGTCTTCAGCCTGAGATGGGGTTCCCAACCCCGAGAATAACGGAGGGTTAAAGCTCATTACATGCTTCAACTGCCTCTCAGTCGCCCTCCTTGGCACTATTGGTTCTACAACCACTTGCTCCATCCTCCTCGGCTCCGCCTCTTGAAGAGGTACTTGCTCCATCACAGGAGCTGGCTGCTGCGCTTGCCTCCCAGGCTGCGCATTTATCACGGCTAACACCGCTTCAGCCACCAATCTTATATTTTCAGCCGACAAAGGTGTTGCGGGAGCAACTTCTGGTGCACTACTAGCCTCAGAACCTCGGCGTTCTGACGGCCCAACACCACTTCGGGTCACCTATAGTGGTACAAAACACCGTTAAGCGACCAAATAACATTGCAAACAGCAATTATAGGAACACGCAGGTTCCTCAAACACGAGTATTTTCATTCCTAAGTGGACATTCATGGGTTCTTTTTACTGTTATAACGATGACGCACACAATGTGCTCACCACCCCTTAAAAAGAATTCGCCCACGAATTCAATTCAAGCCCGACCAAAACCAGTAGTCTGATACCAAATTGTAACGCCCCCTATCCGTCGCATAGCATATAGCAGTAGGTCCGGCCGGGGCCCGACGCCATATACCACAGACAGACCGGGTGGTTACGTATGGAAACCATCCAACCAATCTCAACGTCCTACACAGAGCATTCTAGCGGAAGCAATTTATAAGAGTTACAAATCAAGAACCCAGCACAAGCATGAATGTCCACTAAAACCAACAGGAATGTCATTACAAAATACTCAAAAGTCGGCCTTAAGGCCTTACAAGATGTTTCATTTGTCTATTACATGATTTACCAACCTCGGCACGCAGGCCGGCCATACATGAATAAAATAGAAAACATTTCCACTTGGGCCTTCGAGGGCCAGCTTCGCAAAAAGGGCTTTAGCCCGCTATTGACCGCTTGGTCCAGCTGCACCTGCAAGCAAACAAACCACCGCACGGTGGCAAACAAAGCAACGGTCAGCAATGCTGACCAAATTATAACGATCCCGCCCCCAACTCGGGGCGGCGATGCCCCTTCCCTGCATTTCATTAGCACAAGCGAGCAATGCATATAACCATAGCCATCTCATCACAGACGTTGGCTCGTACGGCCACACGTCCCGTGCACTCAGGGCACATTCTCGGTGAACCGGTCGATGTCACGTCAATTAAAGCCATTAACATTCCGGACTCACCACCGCCACTTAGACGGCCATTCCTATGAGCAATTCGTCTTCATGGTATTGGTCACGTCAATTTAAGCCATTGACCACCGAAGACTCACATCTATGCCAACGGCGAGTGCCATGTACTTTAGGTCTCTCAAACCCGAACGACATAAAGCGGGTACGGCTCCATCTAACCCGTGCTCATATCGCAACGGCAATTTAAGCCATTTGCGCGGGTCAAACTTTCACCGAGTCCCATTCTACCGCAAGACACATAACCCCGTTATGTTCATGTTGGCACTCAGGCCACCAAGTTGGCAAGACCTCGTGTCCGCCCAGTTTTCCGGGTGCACCTTTGGGTTAGTCCCCAAGGCTCCCTGCTGCAATCTACCGCGTAGAAAACCCGAAAAACACCCAATAGCACGGAGTCTTCTCCGGCCTTAAGCAATGCAACATCACCGATCCGAACTACATGTCCGGGTAGGCTTCAACCAAAATGCCTATGTCCGTTCTCGCATACGGACGCTAAACAACGGGACTTTACATATCTACCCGAAGGAACGCCTCCAACTCTTCGCAAACTCGCGAGAGAG
The DNA here is from genome assembly GCA_039583875.1 of Platanthera guangdongensis. Taxonomy (NCBI): domain Eukaryota; kingdom Viridiplantae; phylum Streptophyta; class Magnoliopsida; order Asparagales; family Orchidaceae; genus Platanthera; species Platanthera guangdongensis. The sequence goes on from CM077159.1 coordinate 138,178,206, forward strand.
GGCTTCCTATGCTAAGAAAGAGAGCTATCATGCTCACAAGTGAGGATCGTTACCCTTGCGTTCCTCTTTGGCGCCATCGAAATGTAATCGGATAGAAATCACCGCGCTTGCGTTGCCTCCGTGGATCCGGAGTCGGCTTGCGATTCGGAGCTCCGAAGCTCCTCCAATGGCGGATCTAGCTCCTCTTCCTCTAGCCTTGGCTCTTCTTTCTCCAAGGGTTTGGAGAGAGATCAAGTGATGAAAAGTGGATTTTTCTTAAGTCAAACCCGTGTATATCCTCCCAGGAATCATCCCCAGCCGTCGGATCTCAACCTAAGAAAACGAGCGGCTTTGATTCGGGGCTGAAATGCCCAATCTGGGCCGAACACGGCTTGGCACACGCCCGTGTCCAGGGCCGTGTGCCGCATTCGCCGTCAAAATCGAATCTTCTGAACACGCACACGGGTATCGAACACGCCCGTGTTCGAGCTGACACGCCCGTGTTCCAGCTGACACGGCCGTGTAGCCGGCCGTGTACCCATGATTTTTCCCCCGTTTCCAACCCGAGCACTGCACGGGTTCTAGGACACGCCCGTGTCCTTGCCCGTGTCACATTGACACGCCTGGGCCCCCAGGCCGTGTACACGGGACATTTCGTCGAGGGGAGAACGACGAATCGCTGACACGGCCTTGGACACGCCCGTGTCCGAGGCCGTGTGCCTTGTCTCGACGATCGTCGAGTGAATCTCGACGATTTCACCTGGACGATCGTCGACACGGGTTGACACGCCCTGCGACACGCCCGTGTCGCAGGCCGTGTGCCCATTCTCGACGAATCGTCGAGAATAACTCGACGATTTCACGGCTAAGTGTCGACACGGGTCGACACGCCCTGCGACACGCCCGTGTCGCAGGCCGTGTGCCCATTCTCGACGAATCGTCGAGAATAACTCGACGACTTCGCGGCTAAGTGTCGACACACGCTTGACACGCCCTGGGACACGCCCGTGTCCCAGGCCGTGTGCCTTCAGCCAGAAACCAAAACTGGCCCAAAACGTCCCCCTTTGCTCCTTTGAGTTTCGGGGCGTTACAATAATCTCATCCTTGGTCATTTCAGAATAGTCTTTTAGAGTTCTCTGATTTGCATCCAACACAGAAACCTTCATTGGCACATATGACCCTTCTTTAACAGTAATATAGATTCTGGGGTCAGAGGCTTCCATAAACAGTCTAACCCTTTCTTTCCAAATGCCAAAGATCTCCTTTCTGCAAATTGGCAACTTCATGGATGCAAGTTCTTTATGATTCTCTGTTGAACCTATTTTCTTGATTTTCTTGATTATGCTGAGTCTGCTCTTGATTATACTGAATCTGCCAACAGCATCTTTTACTCAGACAGTTATGTCCTTTTTGAGTAACCTCCCTCTGATACCACTTGAAAGAAATTGTACCTAATCACCTAGAGGGGGGGGGGTTAATAGGTGACTATAATCTTTTTAAACTTTTAGGCAGAATCACAGAATTATAAATAATTCTTCACAGCAATACAACACAGCAATCACAGAATCATTCACACACAGAGTACACACAGTTTTATAGTGGTTCCCCAAGGTCTGGGTACATCCAGTTTCCCCCTTCGCCTATCTAGTAGTGTACTAGATTCGGCCAAACTTCTCCACTATGCCTCAGATCCTCAGATCTTACACTCGGAACCCCAAATAGGTTCCTACAGCTCAGAGTGATCCCACTCCTACAACTCAGACACACAGCCCTACCACTCAGTCTTCACAAAGACCTACACTCAGCCTTCAACAAGGCCTACACTCGGAGAAAAGTATCTCCTACACTCAGGCACACAGGCCCTACCACTCAGCCTTTATAAATTCAGGCTTACAACTCAGATCCCTTAGGATCCTACAAGAAATTAAAATTATAATGTATATAACCACAACTCAGAATAAGAGAGAAGAGTTGTCTGGTTTCTTGATGAGTTCTTGGAAGAACTTTGCTGAGATCAACCTCCCTTGGCTTTCTTCAAAGCTTCTTGAATTTAGAACACAATAGGGTTGAGTCTCTATGCAACTGATCTTCAATCACTGCTAACTTAAGAATCAGAACTCAGTCTGAAACTTGCTTCACAGCCTGGTTCAACAGCTGTCTTCTTGGAAGGAGCTCTCTCTCTCCAACTTCTTAGATCTTCACTTGAAGGTCTTCTTCTAGTTGTATTGTTCTTCACTTTGTTGATTTCCAACTCTCTTTCAATCATCTTCTTCTGTTGACAGAATAAGCCTTTATATAGGCCTTCATCATGGTGACCGGCTGATCCGGTTTCTAACGACTTTCTGACAACTCTGATAGTTGCAGTAGACCGGCTGGAATGACAGCTGTCAAGTCATCCAGTCACTTCTTGAATTTTCTATAACTGCCTGAAAGTGTCGAGACAGTCAGTCTTTAAGTGTCGACACTGATAGACTAAGTGTCGACACAAGTAGACTAAGTGTCGACACTAACCTTCATGGTGTCGACACAACTCCTTGTGTTGTAGAATCTGTTTCTCGACACTGCTTCTTCAACATGTGTCGACAATGATATTGTGTGTCGACACAACTCCTTGTTCTTTAGTACTTAGTTGAATTCTTGTAAGTGTCGACACAACTCCTTTGTGTCGACACATCTTCTTGTGTTGATACTCACTGAGTGTCGACACATATCTTAGTGTCGACACATGCCTTCTGTGTTGATACTTGCTGAGTGTCGACACATTTTCTTAGTGTCGACACTTGTACTTAGACTTCATTGAAATTTGCTGAGTGTCGACACATCCTCCTAGTGTCGATACTTTCTTCATGTGTTGAGACTTTTGCTGTGTGTCGACATATTCTTCATTATGTCGACACTTGTACTTAAACTCTGTTGAAGTTTGCTGAGTGTCGACACAGCCTCCTAGTGTCGACAGTTGTACTTGAACTTTGTTGAAATTTTGCTGAGTGTCGACACAGCCTCCAAGTGTCGACACTTTTGATATCGACAAAGTTCCTCTGGGTGTCGACACTGCTTCTAAGTGTCAACACATCTTCTCTGGGCATTTTTTCATTGAGTGTCGACACAACCTGTATGTGTCGACACTTTCCTTCTGGTGTCGACTCTGCATCCCTGGTATCGACACAATTACTCCAAGTGTCGACACTGCTTCTCTAGGTGTCGACACAAGTCTTCTTAAGTGTCGACACTTTTCATCTGGGTGTCGACACATGGACTTAGAAACTTTTCAGCTTTCCCTGCAAATACTTAACCTGCACAACTAAACTCAAAACACATCAAATACATTTTGATGTATATCATTGAGTAGGGTGAGGCTTCTTCAAATCAGGTACATTTATTCCAATGTACCCAACACCTATTCCGTACTCCATTTCCGGATCTATATGCCAACAAAGGGGATTTCATGAATCACCAAAAAGACTCCCAAAACAGCCACCTCTTGGTGGGGGAATCACAACCATATGCCAAAAGGAAGCCTTCACATGGCTAGGAAGAAAATTCGTTACCCTTGAAGCCCTCTTTGGTGCCATGAGCTCCAAGCTAGCTTGAATGAATCACAAGAGCTTTTCCTCCGCAACGCCGGCTTCGGATCTCTCGTCGGTAAACCGCAGCACCACCGGTGATCAGCCCCCTTTCCTCCTCCTTCTTCCTCTCTCTTTCTCTCTCTAACTTGTAGAAAGATGAAGGCACTAATCAAAATGAGAATATGTTCTCAGTTTTCGGCCTTTAGGAAAATAGGAAAGAAGCTCATCCCTTGGATCCAGGCTGAAGGAATGGACGACCACAATTTTGCCAGAAAAGCTGATTTTTGCCTGACACGGCCTGTAACACGCTCGTGTCCCAGGCCGTGTGCCTCAAGCGGTGGTCAATCGAATTAGCCAAACCAGTGACATGCCCATTGGATACGCCTGTGTCATGGGCCGTGTCACCCAACACGCCTTCAGACATGCCCGTGTCTATGGCCGTGTTCACCGGCAAAAATAATCCCAAAATCGCCCGAGACTCACACGGCCTGTGACACGCCCGTGTCCCAGGCCGTGTGCCCATACACGGCACCAAGACACACCCTAGCTTGTCGGACTGAGTTCGTCGAGCCGAAGGGACACGCCCTGTGACTCGCCTGTGTCACGGGTCGTGTTCACCCATCTCGGGACACTCGACGACCACATCTCGACACTCGACGATCGTCGAGCAATATTCGTCGAGCACACGACACGGCCTTGGACACGCCCGTGTCCTTGGCCGTGTGCCTTCTATCGACACAGTGTCGAGCGAAAAACGTCGACTGTCCCTCTCGACACTCGACACATGCAGGACACGCCCTGGGACACGCCCGTGTCCCAGGCCGTGTCACCCAAAAATTGGCCTGCTGAGAAAATCGGGCTGTTACAAACCTCCCCTCCTACAAAAAATTTCGTCCTCGAAATTAAGACACAGGAAGGCAACAAATAACCAGCAACCAAACCGTTATAACATTAAAATTTTTATGTTACAACACAATTCTCTCCACGAATTACAAAAAACAGCTCGGGAAACTCTTCTCGCATGGTTCGCTCTCGCTCCCATGTAAGTTCTTCACGATCGCAGTTGTCCCACCGGACTTTCACCATGCCGACCGTCTTGTTCCGCAACTGTTTCTCGGCTCGATACTCGATCTGAATGGGTTTAACTCTCATTGTTAGCCCATACTCCGCCGGCACACGATCATCCGGGATCACTTGAGTTGGATCTTTAACGGCCTTCCGCAGCACCGAGATGTGAAATACATCATGTAATCCACCCAAGTCTGCCGACAGAGCTAGCCGATAAGCCGCTTCTCCGACTCGCTCAACCACTTCAAAAGGACCCAAATATCTTGGACTCAACTTTTTCAATCGTCGAATCCTGGAGACACCTTTGAATGGCTTGATCTTCAAGTAGACTCAATCGTCAACCGCAAAGTCCACGTTCCGGTGCTTGGCGTTGTACTACTTAGCTTGTCGATCTTGAGCAATCAGTAGCTTTTCTCGAATAGTCTGTATGGTTGAGTTTGCTTCCGCAACGTCATTGGGTTTATATATACGCGCTTTGCCCGCTTCTACCCAAGCCAAGGGAGTACGACACTTCCTTCCATATAGAGCTTCATATGGTGTCATCCCAATGCTTGCCTGGTAGTTGTTATTATATACAAACTCCACCATATAGAGATGATCTTCCCATCTCTTTCCGAAGTCAAGGGCGCACATTCGGAGCATGTCCTCCATTGTTCTGTTGGTACGTTCAATTTGGCCATCCGTTTGGGGATGAAAGGCCGTAATGAAAGTCAATTTCGTGCCCAACTGTCGGTGAACGAGCCTCCAATCATTTGATGTAAATCGCCCATATCGATCACTTACGATGCTCCGAGGAACACCGTGAAGCCGTACAATCTGGTCAACATATAACTTTGCCAAACTTTCAACTGAATCATCCCTCCTGTTCGGGAGAAAATGTGCCACTTTAATTAGCCGGTCAACAATCACCCAAATGGAATCATTTCCTCGCTGCGATCTCGGAAACCCGTGCACAAAATCCATGGAAATATCATCAAATTTCTACTCTGGAATCGACAGCGACTTCAAATAACTGCCCGGCTTTTGGCATTCCGCCTTCACCATTGCACATGTTTGGCATTTAGATACATAAAGGGCAACATCTCTCTTGAGCCCTGGCCACCAGAAAAGCTTCTTCATATCGTTGAACATCTTCATGCTCCCGGGGTGAATGGAATACTCTATATAATGGGCTTCATACATCAATTCTTCCCTCAATTTCCCCATATTCGAGACGCACAAACGGCCCTCTTTTCGCAAAAGACCGTCATTCCAGGAGAATTTACCTTCTGGCCCTTCGTTCACACAGCGTAAGAGATCTTCATCCAACTTCGTTGCCCGTCGAACTCGGTCTGCAAGGTCACATTGCACCTCGGTCCAGTTCAAACATGCAGTGGCAGTGGAATTCTTGTCAACACAATAGATCTCTAATGCTTCCAATTCCTGGATAAGACATTCATCATGTCTTTGTAACCAATTTGCTCTCGCCGGAGTCCTCCGACTCAAGGCATCCGCGACAACATTCCCCTTTTTGGGTGTATAATGAATCTCCAAAGTGTAGTCCACAAGGAACTCCAACCACCTTCGTTGTCGCATATTCAAATCTTTCTGCTCCAAGAGATACTTGAGGCTCTTGTGATCGGTATAGATCTCCACCTTCACTCCATAAAGGTAGTGTCGCCACAACTTTAGTGCAAAAATCACCGCCGCTAAATCCAAGTCATGGACGAGATAATTTCGCTCGTGCACCTTCAGCTGGCGTGAGCCATAAGCAATCACCTTTCCATTTTGCAGAAGAACGCAGCCTAAGTCGCTCCCTGAGGCATTGCTATAAATCACAAATCCATCGGTCCCACTTGGAGAAGACAACACCGTCGCCGTGGTCAACCGAATTTTCAGCTCTTCAAAAGCTCGTGCGCACTCTGGCGTCCAAACGAACTTCTGATCTTTTCGCGTCAACGTGGTTAGCGGCAAAGCAATCCGTGAGAAGTTTTCCACAAATCGTTGATAGTAACCCGCAAATCCAAGGAAACTCCTGACCTCGGCCACTGAATACAACGTTGGCCACTCTTGTATAGATTTTATCTTCGCTGGATCCACTGCAATGCCCGCTCCGCTCACCACATGGCCTAGGAACGCCACCGACGATAGCCAAAACACGCACTTCAAGAACTTGGCATAAAGCTGATTTTACCTCAAAGTATGCAACACCAACTGCAAGTGAGTCTCATGCTCAGCTTTCGACTTCGAGTACACCAGGATATCATCAATAAACACGATCACAAACAGATCCAAGTACTCTCGGAACGTGCGGTGCATCAAATCCATAAACACCGAGGGCGCATTGCACAATCCAAATGGCATGACTGTGAACTCATAGTGCCCATAACGCGTTCCAAATGCGGTTTTGGGAATGTCACCTTCCCGAATTCTCAACTGGTAATAACCAGACTTCAGGTCCAGCTTCGAATAGACGGTCGAGCCCACCCGCTGATCAAATAACTCATCAATCCAGGGTATCAGATACTTATTTTTCTCAGTCATCTTATTCAGTTCACGGTAATCAATACACAACCGCAACCCACCGTCTTTCTTCTTTACAAAAAGCACAGGTGCGCTCCAAGGTGACATGCTTGGGCGTATATACCCTTGCTCTAGCAATTCTTGTAATTGGACCTTCAACTCAGCCATCTCTTTTGGCGCGACGCGATATGGCGAGCGGGCCACAGGTTTCGCACCTGGAACCAACTCGATCGTGAAGTCAATCTCCCGTTGGGGTGGTAGCCCAGGGAGATCCTTGAGAAACACATCTGTAAATTCCGCCACAATAGGAACCTCGCACACACTGGCCTTAGGCTCCACATCCTGAATCAGTGCAAAGTAACACTCAGCACCCTTCCGAACAGCCTTGACTACCTGGAGTGCAGACATCAATGTCCCGCCCACTCCGCGCATACCCGCGAACTTTGTCTCATGTTCGGTATTCTGGCCCAACTTGATCTCTTTGGACTGGCAATCAATCATGGCATGCTGCTCCGCAAGCCAATCCATCCCAAAAATCACGTCAAATTCTGATATCGGCAAAATAGATGCAGTCAAACTGAAATCCCGACTTCCTATCTGGACTGCCACATCGCAAGCTTGATCCGCAAGCATCTAACAACCATTCGGCAACACCACTCTGACGTTATTTGTCTTTATACGACTAGGTATCCCCAGCCGCGCTATAAACTCGCTAGACAGAAAAGAATGCGACGCACCCGTATCAAACAGTGCTCGCGCCAGCGTGTCCCGAATCATCACAAAGCCTGTGACAATCATGTCACACACAAACCGCAAAACATATATGCACTACACAAAGCATACAAACAATAATAGCTACAAAACCAAACTCATACATGTGATGACATCACTCTACTTGATGGCCTCCTGCAGGCCAAGATTGTAGACCCAGGGTTGCGCCTGCGAGGCAGAGGAATCCACCACCGCCTTCCCTTTTTCCACATAAGATGTTCCCGCCTTCTTTTCACTCTTTGGCAGCATCCGACAATCTCACGCAATATGCCCCATCCGGGCACAATTATAGCAGATATGTGTATCCGGCTTTGAGGTAGCCCCCGACGTTGCTCCAGAGGCAACTGATGAAGGAGCTTGTCCACTTGTCTTGGACTTCTTGCCCCATCTCTTCTTATAAAATGGTTTCCCAGATCGGGGCGCCTTCCACTCCGGTTGCGTCACAGCCAAAGCTCTCCTCCCCTGCACCCTCTTCATGTCCTTTTCCAGCGCGCTCGCAGTGTCAACTAATGCCTGGAAGCCTTGGTTCACAGAACTAGAAACCAGGAACCTCAGCTCGTTCCTCAGTCCCTCATAGAACCGATTGGTATTCCTCTGCTCATCCGCAAATATAGAACCTGCATACCGCCCCAAGCGAGTAATTTCATGCAGGTATGCGGCAACACTGCCATCACCTTGGGTCAGCCTTTGGAATTCGTTCTCCATGGCTATCCGCTGAGCCGCAGGAAGGTGCTTCGCAAGGAAGAGTCAGGAGAATTCTTCCATGGATACTTGGGTTAAAGGACGACCCGCCAAGTGATGTAACTCCATCTCATCCCACCACAATCTCGCTTCACCTTCAAGAAAGAAGGTAGCTAAGGTGACTTTCTGATGCTCCACCGTTCCAATCGTCGTCATTACTCGCTTGACGCGCGATAGCCAATCCTCAGCCTGCGTCGGAGTTCCCGCTCCCGAGAACGTAGGCGGATGGAAACTCATAAACCGCGTTAGCTGCTTCTCAGCCGCTCGAGGAGCCACATCCACGACAGGTTCAGGCCTTGCCGCCACCTGTTCTGGCCTCACAGCCGGTTGCTCCTGCCTCAATGGCTGTCCTTGGATCATGGTAAATAAAGCCTCCGCAACTAAACGCACATGTTCCGCCGACAGTGGAGGTGTAGGCACCGCGGCTGGTGTCGTACTTTCATCAGAACGTTGGGGCTCTGACTACCCAGCTCCACTTCGTGTCACCTAAAGGTGGACAAGACACACACATTAGCGGTCTTACACAAGCAAACAACACAAAATCGGAACGCGCAAGTTCCGCAAGCACACAAATTTACATTCCTAGCATGGACATTCAGGAGTTCACTCGTACACTTTGGTTCGCACAAACACGTTCTCGCCATTCCACAAAAGAAGTCGACCACGATTGCGAAAGGGAAAGACCAAAACAACCGATACCAAAAATGTAACAACCTCATCCGTTCATATGGTATATACTAGAAGGTCCCGCCGGGGCCCCACATGATATACCACATAACAGACGATGATGTTACGGGATGATATCAGAGTACGCAGCGTACCTAACACAAAGCATTCTAGCGGAAGCCTGTATGCAAACGTGAACTCCACAAGTGAATGTCCAACATATATCACAACCACACGTTGTAAATATCTTACATAGGAATGTCTTACAAGAGTACAAAAGATGGCCTTATGGCCTTACATGGCTTTCACACAGTGGCCTACAAAGATTGGCACGCAGGCCGGCCACAATAAAAGATAAACATCACACACATCACAAGCCTTCGAGGGCTAGCAGCAGCAGCAACAACAGCAGCAGGGGCATCAACCTTTATGCGTCCCGCTTGGCTCTCCAGCACCTGTACAAGGACAATCCACCCAACGGTGGCAAACAGAGATAACGGCCAGCATTTAGCTGACCAAATTATAACGACCCTACCCCTTCTCTCGGGGCAGCGGTAATCTTCCCTGCAAGCATATGATATCACAAGCATGGCAATCTATCTCATAAAATGTGCTTTCACGCACACATGCCATCACAACCGTTCTCCACCCGGTCCAATGGTCCATGCACTCAGGGCACATTCTTGGTGTTCTGGCAAAGCTCTTGCCCACCACCGTATCAGGGTCACAACCCAACGGTAATTCTCTTGAGCATTTACTCCATGGCGTGCAGCCGGAGTTCTAGTCTTCCTACACCGGGATGGCCCGTAGCCCCCCATTGTGTCATGGCGCACAGGCCTAAGACTCTCGCTATGCGCTCCAACAGACCGCACCTCCTGGTCCACATCGGACAGACATAACGCAGGTCGGATCCTCCACCCCCCGTTGCTCAAATCGCCTTGCCTTCTCTGACTACAGCGTACTCACGGCTTAATCAAAGGCGCGGGTCAGTCTCACCAATCCTGTTCTTGGCACACAGCCTGGGTGTTTCTCTACACCCTTTCACAACATTAGCGGGTCTTTCTTGGGCACCCTAGTACTTCCTGCTATTCTCTTTGCAGGTGGACACTGTAAATATCACAAATGTCCGGGGTCTTTCCTGGATACTATGTCAGTACTTCCTATTACTCGCTTCACAGGTGGACACCCTATGACATCAAGCATCACAAAGGACCTTTCCTGGTCACACCAGTACTTCTTGTGCCTCACTCACAGGTATAGCCCAAAAGCATAACACGGATATTTTCCTGGACTACCACTCCAATACTTCCTGCTACTCCTCTTCACAGGCATAACCCGTTGACGTCTTAAACTACACGTTTATCACGGAGTCTTCTCCGGTTCGTATGCAACATCACCAAACCAGACCAACCTGTCCAGATGGGCTTCACACAGCATGCATATTCCGTACTCCATTTCCGGATCTATATGCCAACAAAGGGGATTTCATGAATCACCCAAAAGACTCCCAAAACAGCCACCTTTTGGTGGGGGAATCACAACCATATGCCAAAAGGAAGCCTTCACATGGCTAGGAAGAAAAGTCGTTACCCTTGAAGCCCTCTTTGGTGCCATGAACTCCAAGCTAGCTTGAATGAATCACAAGAGCTTTTCCTCCGCAACGCCGTTTTTGGATCTCTCATCGATAAACCGCAGCACCACCGGTGATCAGCCCCCTTTCCTCCTCCTCCTTCTTCCTCTCTCTTTCTCTCTCTAACTTGTAGAAAGATGAAGTCACTAATCAAAATGAGAATATGTTCTCAGTTTTCGGCCTTTAGGAAAATAGGAAAGAAGCTCAGCCCTTGGATCCAGGCTGAAGGAATGGACGACCACAATTTTGCCAGAAAAGCTGATTTTTGCATGACACGGCCTGTCACACGTCCGTGTCCCAGGCCGTGTGCCTCAAGCGGTGGTCAACCGACTTAGCCAAACTAGTGACACGCCCGTGTCATGGGCTGTGTCACCCAACACGCCTTCAGACACGCCCGTGTCTGTGGCCGTGTTCACCGGCAAAAATAATCCCAAAATCGCTCGAGACTCACACGGCCTGTGACACGCCCGTGTCCCAGGCCGTGTACCCATACACGACACCAAGACACGCCCTAGCTCGTCGGGCTAAGTTCGTCGAGCCGAAGGGACACGCCCTGTGACACGCCCGTGTCACAGGCCGTGTTCACCCATCTCGCAACACTCGACGACCACATCTCGATACTCGACGATCGTCGAGCAATATTCGTCGAGCACACTACACGGCCTTGGACACGCCCGTGTCCTTGGTCGTGTGCCTTCTCTCGACACAGTGTCGAGCGAAAAATGTCGACTGTCCCTCTCGACACTCGACACACGCAGGACACGCCCTGGGACACGCCCGTGTCCCAGGCCGTGTCACCCAAAAATTGGCCTGCTGAGAAAATCGGGCTGTCACAAGAAGCACTCAGAGAACTTCTGGGTTAGAGGAGGGACCTCCCAGCTGAGGCTTTGAGTAAGTTCTTAGTCCTTTATCACTAGTCAGAAGTGAAAGAATTGGTTTCAAGATGACCTAAACACCTAGAGGGGGGTGAATAGGTACAATTCTTTTTATTGCTTAGGCAGACAAATTTATCACAATAAAACATGTAATGCACACTGTCACAACACAGATAAAAAGAAAACAGCACACACACAGAATACACACAGTTTTATAGTGGTTTCCCAAGTGATGGGTACATCCACTTTTCCCCTTCGCCTATCTAGCAGTATGCTAGATTCGGCCTAACTTCCATCTTCTTCTCAGGTCCTCAGATATTACAACTCAAAATCTTGACAGATTCCTACAACTCAGACTTCAGCAAGTCCTACAGCTCAGATTCTCTCAAAGAATCCTACCTCAGAGTGAGTCCATAATCCTACAACTCAGGCACACAGGCCCTACCTCAGCCTCTTCTACATGCCTACAACTCAGAGAATTTAATCTCCTACCTCAGGCACTCAGCCCTACCTCAGCCTTTATAATTTAGGGTTACAACTCAGATCTATAATAGATCCTACAGTAAATTGATAATAGAAAAGAATAAATCTTTCACCCAGGTAGAGAGAGAAAGGGATGAAGGTTTCTTGATCAGTTCTTAAAAGAACAGATAACTTTTGAATCAACTTGTCTTAGCTTCTTCAAAGCTTCTTGAATTTGAACAAAGTAGGGTTGATCTTCTTGTGAAGTGGATTTGATCCTCAATCCAGCTTCCTTCTTCTTTTCAGAATTAAATCTGAATTTTTCTTGCAGACTTGTTCAGGATCTGTTAGAGCCTTGATGACTTCTGGACGAAGACTTCTCTTCTTCTTCTTAGATTGGTTCTGCCTTTTTATGCTTCCAGCTCTCTCCTATCTGTTGATAGAACATGTCTTTATATAGGCTTCATCCAAGGTTACCAGCTGATCCGGTTCATAACAACCTTCTGACAGCTCTGACAGATACAACAACATTGTCAGTTATGACAGCTGTCAAATCTCCAGATACTTCAATGAACTTTGTCTCAGTCAGCAAAATGTCGAGATATTCCTTTAAATGTGTCGACACAAATAGACTATGTGTCGACACAATCCTTGGTGATGTCGACACAGCTCCCATAATGTCGACACAGCACTTTATAATCTTCTGGACACAGCTTCTATAAAATGTGTCGATACAAGTCCTGTGTGTCGACATAAATACTTCTTGTCTTGACACAGTGGTTGTCTTAATACAATTCTGGAATGTGTCGACACAAGTCCTGTGTGTCGACACAATTACTGTAGACATAAACTTGATGTGTTGACACAAGTCCTGTGTGTCGACACAGTTATTGTAGACAAAATTCTATGTGTCAACACAAGTCCTATGTGTCGACACAAACTGTCTTCTGGTGTTGACTCAATTGTTGTCGACAGATTTCTGGAATGTGTCGACAGATTTTCTGTGTGTCGACACAAGTTCTTGGTGTCGACACAGTTGTTGTCAAATGAGCTTTTTGTGTGTCGACACAAGTCATGTGTGTCGACACAAACTGACTTCTGGTGTCGACACAACCTTTCTCATGTGTCGACACAATGCTTCTTGAGTGTCGACACTTGTACTTAGAAACTTTTTCTTCATTTTATTATCCTGCACATACAAACTCAACACAACATCAAATACACCTTGTTGAATATCATTGAGTTAGGTGAGGCTTCTCTAAATCTGGTACACATTTTCCAATGTACCCAACAATCTCCCCCTATTTGTAGAAGTCATAACCCTTAGTCAATGATATACATCACTTTATAATAAAACAGACATTATGATGTATATAAAATAAATATTTCTCCGACAGGGTAATTCATAGCCAAGAAACAACATATTATATCAACAAAAATATTATAACATGTTTTGAACAAGAATCAAAGTTTTGTTGAATTACAAATATGTTTAACAATCAAAAGATTATATCGATTTACACATTGTTTAAATTCTCGTAAAACTATCTTAAGACTGATCAGGCTCCTTGATCACTATTCACTTGCCAGATTGAACCCTTGCTTGTACACTAGATCCAGTGTCTTCAGCTGGCTCCTTTCGTTTAAGATCTTTCTTCTTAAGCTCTTCAGTCTTGATCTTCTGCCTTTCAAAATAATGGTGAGGCTTAGGGAAGTACTTGTTGGGCTCCACAGCAGTAGCAGGTACCTTCCCAGCTTTTTGATCTCTTCTAAACTGATATATGACATCTTGCCTCTTCTGATACTTGTTCCACTCTAGTTCAGAATACCACTTGCCTCTATCATGCATTTTATCTTTCACAGCTTGCTAGGCAGTGAGTATTATGTTCCTTGAAGTGGGACTCCATCTTTCAAAATCTGGCTTCGATTCAGCCTGCTCTCTAAATCTTTTCTTTGAAAGTTGAGCTTCTTGCTCTCTCTTTAATGCAGCCTCAAACATTTCCACTTTCTCAATTATAACATTCTTAGCAGCCTCTGGAGGGCTATACATTTGTTGAACCAGTTGTTGAATTCCCTCAAAGTTAGAAGGGGGTATATGATTTGAGCTACCTCCTGCTGACCCCCTTCATTTCCTGTAGCTTGAATGTCTGACTCAGCTGTATTATCATCATCACATAAGGGTGGATATACAAGAGTGGCTCTGATAGAATTAGTTGTCCATTTGGCATGATCGGATCCTGCAGTGACTAACAACCTCTCCCCCTTTATGAATTCTCTCTCAACATGATTCCTGAGATCATCTTTATGAAATCTAATTTGATCAGCTAAGTAGTTGGTGCCTTCTGTATAATAAGCTTTAAACTTCTGTAGCTGAGCAGATATGATCTTTTGAGAGGCTTGAATGGCAGATTGGAAAGTGGCTAAATCTTCTTGAAGTTTCTTATCAAACTCTGACTTCTCTTTAGCCCTTTCCTCAGTTAATGCAGTTGTAGTATTCTTTAACTGAGTAACAATCACATTATGTGATTCAGTAAGATTATCATTCATCCTTAGCTGATTTTCCAGAACATATCCTTGCTTAACTACTATGTCATCAATTTGAGTCCTGGCCTCTTGTTGCTGCTTGGACAGATAAACTACAGCATTACCTCTCTTATGGAAGCAATCTGTCATCTCCTTCTTATTTGGATTGACTTCAAATCTTATTGATTTAATGTCTTGAGCCAAAGTAAACTGGAGGTCTTTGTGACTTTCATCTATATATTTCTCCATGGCTGCTCTTTGTTCATCCAGTTTAACTTGCAGATCCACCAACAGTGAGCTATAGTCAACTGCTGGGGCTTGTTGTTGAGTGACTATTTGTAAAGCCCTCTTGTAGCTTAAGCTCTTCTTCTTGACAACCATAAGTTTCCTTTTCTTGGCTTTGGAGGCCTCATCATATTCAGAAGCTGAGGAACTGTCTATATCCACTACCTATTTAGGACTAGAGTGTAGCTCCTTCTCAGTCCTAGTCAACTCCCCCTCAGTCCTTGCCTCCTGAATATCCAAAAATAACTCTTCAAGAGTGAATTCTTGTTGAGTTTGTATAGGTGGAACATCTGTATCTTGTACAGTTAATGGGACATCATCTAATGCAAATGTATCATGCATTGTTATATCTTGTGCAGGGATGTTGTCAAGGTTTGTCTGTTCAACATCAATTAGAAGCACAGTTAGTGTATCTGGCTTAGTATCTAGTGTAGTGTGATTAATATCATGTATTACCTCAAGAATAGTTTGAGTAGCTATTTCACTCTCTAATGCAGCTTGCTCTTACTCATGAGCAACTTCTGAAGGTAATGCCTCTTATTGAGCTGGAGAAAGCTCATTGGCTCCCCCTTAATGAGGCACTTCCTGAACTTGATCCAGTTGGATGATGATTTCTGGAATCTGCTCCTCCTGCATCTGATTATTATCTACATTCTTAGGGGCAGGTGATTTCCTTGCAGATTCTTATTGTTCTTCATCTGAACTGAAGGTCACTTGTTCTTCTGAATCACTAGAAGATTCAGGTTTCCTGGGGGTTTGTTTCTTCCTTTTCTGTGTTAATTTTTTTGTGGAGTAGGAACATCTTTTGTTAGCACCCTTTCCCATCTGGAGAGTATTCTTAAATCCATCCTTCTCAGTGGTTGATCTTAGATCCTGTTGTCTGGTACGTCACTTCAGGTATAGTCTCAACCAGATATAGACTTAGTATTCTTCCTAAGTTTGGTTTCTTGAAGCTTTCTTTGATCTTCTCAAATATTACTGCAGACCAGTTAGTGTTGATCCTGAAGATGACTCTAATCATGAGGCTGAACATGTAGGCAGATATCCTATCATGTCCACCTGGTTTGCATAGAATCACTTTTCCAATTATTTCAAAAAGAAATTTTCATTGGGAGTTCATCCCCTTTCTATTCATAGAAGATCCAATCTTGGTGGTGAGATCCAGTCCTCACCATTGGAGAGCTTCCTTGGTCTTGGAAGATGCAACCTCATCTTCTTCTTGAACTCTGTGCAGGTGTAGAGTCTTTCTTAAACTCTTGGGCGCCATTGAGAATGAGAGAAATTTTGGATTAGGAAGAGGAAGAATTTGTCGACACAAGGATTTTGTCTCGAGAATTTGGAGAGCGTGTCGACAGGGTTTGTTTTCGACCTATTTATATGCTTCTAAACACAGAAGGTCAAGAGTCGCGTGGAAATACACTTAATGTGTCGACACTGTTGAGACGGTGTCGACACAGACTACTAAGGTCTCGACAGAGGTATTTACTATTATGTGTCGACACCAAATTGAGTGTCAACACAACTTCCTTGATGTGTCAACACAATTTACTTTATGTGTCGACACCAAACTAAGTGTCAGAAATTCTCTGTGTCGACACCTAATTCTAAGTGTCGACACAACTTTATGGATGGGTCTACATAACTTTCTTGAAGTGTTGACACCAACTACTAAGTGTTGACACAGATTTCTTTATGTGTCGACACAGAATTACTTAGACAAATTTGTCATTCTATTCTATGTTCAGCATACCTAATTTAATTTTGAAATTATTGAATTTAGTTTCATCTAGGGGTTTGGTGAACATGTCAGCAACTTGATAATTAGTATTGACAAATTCTAAACATATATCTTCTTTTTCTACATGATCTCTGATGAAGTGAAATCTGATTTCTATATGCTTAGTTCTGCTATGTGAAACAAGATTTTTAGCAATAGAAATAGCACTTGTAGAATCACAAAATAAAGGAGTTCTACTTACCTTGAGACCATAGTCTTCAAGTTGATGTTGAATCCATAATAACTGAGCACAGCAGCTGCCTACAATAACATATTCTGACTCAGTAGTGGATATTGTCACATTAGTCTACTTTTTACTGCTCTATGATACCAATCTACCACCTAGAAACTGACATGTGCCAGTAGTACTTTTTCTGTCTTCTTTCCATCCTGTAAAGTCTGCATCTGAATACCCAGTCAGTAGAAAATCTCTATTCCTATGGTACCAAATGTCAAGATTAGGTGTTCCCTTGAGATATCTCAAAATTCTTTTAACTGCAGTATAATGAGATTCTTTAGGGTTTGCTTGATACCTAGCACAGACACATGTAGCATACATGATGTCTGGTCTACTAGCAGTTAAGTAAAAAAGGGAGCCAATTATCCCTCTATACAAAGACTCATCTACAGGTTTCCCTGCATCATCTTTGCATATAGGCATATTTGACCCCATAGGAGTTCTCATGGTGGAGGATGACTCCATACCATACTTCTTAATTAACTCTTTAGTGAACTTAGACTGGGATATGGACAAGCCATCATCAGTCTGTCTAACTTGGAGTCCCAAGAAGAATTTAAGCTCACCTATACTGCTCATCTCAAACTTCTCTTGCATATGTTTGGCAAACTTTCTACAAAGGTTGTTTTCTGTTGATCCAAAGATAATGTCATCAACATATCTGGACTAGGATCATCTTGTCTTTTGATTCCCTAAGGAATAGATTCTTGTCTACTTTCCCCCTTGAGAATTTGTTCTCAATGAGGAAGGTAGACAAAGTTTCATACCAAGCCCTAAGGGCTTCTTTCAGTCCATATAGGGCTTTCTTAAGTCTATAAACATAATTAGGATAATGAGGATCTACAAAACCTGAGGGCTGATCAACATAGACTTCCTCTTTTAAGTCACCATTTAGAAATGCTGACTTGACATTCATTTGGAATACCTTGAACCCCTGGTAAGGTGCATAGGCAAGGAATAGCCTTATTGCTTCCAATCTTGCCACTGGAGCAAATGTCTGATCAAAGTTTATTCCTTCTTCCTGCCTATAGCCCTTAGCAACCAGTCTTGCTTTGTTCTAGACTATGATGCCATTTTCATCCAGTTTGTTCCTGTAGATCCACTTAGTCTCAATCACATTATGATTCTTTGGTTTTGGTACCAGCTCCCATACTTTACATTTCCTGAATTGATTCAACTACTCCTGCATTGCATCAATCCAGTTTGAATCATTTATGGCTTCTTTAAATCTTTTGGGTTCCAACTGAGACAGGAAGATTGAACAAAGGACTGTGTTCATGTTCTTGCTTTTGGTTTGAACATCATGTCTTGGATCACCAATGATTTGGTGTGCTGGATGATCCTTTAGATGTCTAATTACTGGAGGAAATCCTTTTACAATTTGAACTTCTCCATTCTCTTCATCATGCTATACTTCATTATCTTCATCAGCAAATTGTGAGTCTTGTACTCCCCCTGGACAGTAACCAACATTTTCCTCATTCTGCCTTGTAGTTTGGTCTTCACTAACAGTTAGCATGTCCATCTTTTCTTTTAAACCTGTAGAGCTACAAGAATTGCTAGACAGCTCACAGTTGATTAGCTTAGATTCATCAAATACTACATGAACAGATTCTTCTACAACTTGTATAGTCAAGTTGTAGACCCTGTATGCCCTACTACAGTTGTTGTACCCAACAAATATCCCATCTTGGGATTTGACAGCAAACTTAGTTAGGTGAGTCTTGTTATTGTTAAGTATATAGCACTTGCTACCAAAGATCCTAAAATAGGATATATTTGGTTTCTTCCTTTCATAATCTCATAGGGTGTCTTTTTGTGGCTTTTGGTGATGGAAGCTCTATTGAGAACATGACATGCAATATTTATTCCCTCAGCCCAAAATATTCTGGAAGAGAAGTGTCACTCGGTAGTGTTCTTCCAGCCTCAATAAGTGTCATATTCTTTCTTTCAACAATACCATTTTGCTGAGTAGTTCTAGGTGAGGAGAATTCTTGATGAATCCCTAGTTCTTCACAAAACTTTATCATAATTTCAGACTGAAATTCAGTTCCATGGTCACTTCTGATTTTGACAACTGAATTGTTAAGTTCATTTTGAATTTGTTTAACAAAATTGTGGAAGATAGTTGGAGTTTCAGATTTCTGTCTCAGGAAGAAAACCCATGTAAATCTAGAATAGTCATCCACAACCACAAAGGTATAGACTTTCCTACATAGACTATGAACTGGCATAGGACCAAATAGATCCATATGCTAGAGGTACAAACACCTCACCGAGTCTTTGGTATCAAGACTGTGAAAGGAGAATTTAGTATGTTTGCCTTTTTGACAAGCTGAACACATACCACCCTTAATGCACTTGACTTGAGGATCATTCCTCATTAACTCTTTACTAAAGAGTTGTCTAATAGTCTTGTAGTTGAGATGAGCTAGCCTCTTGTGCCATTTGACACAATGAGAGGTTTTCTCGTCAGCAACAAGACAAACAGGAGAATCATTATTCTCACTCACAAAATTTAGGCAATAAACATTTCATTTTCTATAACCAGACAAGATGATCTTATGATCACTTGTCATTTTAATCTGACACTCATTCTTAATAAATGAAGTGTCATAACCAATATCACTCTGTTGACTTATGCTTATTAGGTTATGTTTCAGACCCTTTACATAAGCCATTTGAGTGATAGTAATGAAACTATTAGAAATGTTACCCAACCCTTTGATGACCCTTTTTTCAGATCCACCAAAGATCACTTTGGGTCCATTCTCTATAGGAGTGTAGTCTTTCAACATTCTTCTTGTTCCAGTCATGTGCCTGGAATATCTACTGTCCAAGTACCATATAGGGGTATGGTCACTTGGACTCACCTGCATCAAATAAAATTACTTAACCTTAGAACCCCAATAATTATTGGGTCCTAGGTTCAGGTTAGACTAAAACCTGTCAAACTTACCAGCACCCTTTTTGACAGGTAAGCTGACATTCTTCCTAACAGTTGTGTTGTGCCAACAGTCAATGACATAATGGCACACCTTTACATAACATCAACACTCATATCTATTATATCTTCTTTTCAATACAGTTTTAACAGCATTGTTGTCAACAGTCTTTAAAACTGTAGGTTGAGTGGTTCTATTCTTGAGAGCTGGGGCTGAATCATCAACTATTGATGATTCATGATGA
Organism: Platanthera guangdongensis; assembly: GCA_039583875.1. Classification (NCBI taxonomy): domain Eukaryota; kingdom Viridiplantae; phylum Streptophyta; class Magnoliopsida; order Asparagales; family Orchidaceae; genus Platanthera; species Platanthera guangdongensis. The sequence goes on from CM077159.1 coordinate 138,198,478, forward strand.
CCATATGTGATATCATGATCATATCTGTTAGTTGGCTGCCACACTTTTCTGAAGGAAATGGGGGGTTTGAAGGCTAGTGGCTGCACTGGGGCTTTGCCTTTTCTTTTGGAATTGACAGCCCTTGCATTTCCCTTAAAGCCTAATCCTGTCTTACCCTTTTGAGGAATAAAGTCATCAATTAAGGGTAAGACTGATTTTGGCTTAGAGAATTTAGCCATCAGATCCTTCTCTCTCTGAAGTTTGACTTCCAGACTTTTGATTTGATCATTCTTGAATGTAATTGTACCCATTTGAATAATAGTTATGTTTTTCAGTTTGGCTACTTCATTCATCTTTAGATCTAGCATTCTTTCTGAATCTAATGCAGCAATCTTAAGAGATGCAATTTTCTTAGTCTGACTTTTAACAAGGTTCCTGATTATCTTAAGTGCTTTCAACAAATCACCATATTCATCAATGAGTTGATGAACATCCCCTTCAGATTCAGATTCATCCACATCTCTTGATGCAGATGCTTCTGATTCTGATCCAGTGTAATAATCAAAACCTGATGGCATATTGTTTACCTTACTGGGAACAGGCTGATCCTGGCACTGATCTTCATCAGTCATAGCCATCAGTCCTTTACAATGAGGATCTTCAATCCCATTGATAGAGTCCAATATTTCCAAGAATTTTGTCTCTTCTGAATCCTCTTCAGTTATAAATAATCCAATGTATGCTTCTGCTTCAGCTTCAGCTTTAGAATCTGATGATGAGGAGTCTGTCCAGTTTTTCTCCTTCTTTGGTACAAGAGATTTCTCCTTTTTGCCCTTATGTTGCAATTTCATCTTCTCATTTGATTTCTTTCTTTTGTCAGGACAGTCAGCAACTATATGTCCAGGCCTATTGCAACAATAGCAAACAATCTTAATAGAAGATAATTTACTAGGTTTAATTCCATACCTATCCTTTCTTGAAGATCTCCTCTTCTGATAATGATCATCCTTGGACTGTGAGGAGGATGGCTTGAATCTCCACTGTTTTTTTTAAGAATCTTTGAAATTGCCTTGTGAAAGCGGCAAAGTCCTCATCAGAATCATGGCTGTCTAATGTGTGATTGTCAGAACTTTCTGAGATAACTTCAGTAGCTTTCCTAGGAGGAGATGGAGACATCCTCCTATCCTTTCTTAGGGCTTGAGCCTTTAAGGCCACTGACTTTTCTCTGTATTCAGCCTTATTGCTTTTCTCTTCCTCTTTCCTGGCCATCAACTGCATTTCATATGATAGAAGTTTTCCAAATAGGGTAGGAGGAGAAATTTCTGCAAATCTGGCCACTTCCCTGATGTCACATATCTTGGTTTCCCAGTCTTTGGTTAGTGATCTAAGGAATTTATCATTTAGCTCATATGTGCTAAAAACTCTTCTATATGACATCAGTTCATTGACTATTCTGAAGAACTTCTTGTAGCACTCAGTTATGTTGTCAGTTTTAGCTTGTCTAAAACTTTCATACTCCTGATTAAGCATAGACTTTCTATCTTGTCTCACCTCTTCTGATCCCTCCATGTAGACAATCAAGGTGTCCCACATCTCTTCGGAGGTTTTGCAGTGAATTAAGTTTTGGAAAGTTGAGTCATCTATATCACTGACTATTATGTTTTGTGCTATCTTATCCATGGTAGCTAAGATGATCTCATCCTTTGTCATTTCAGAATAATCTTTTGGTGTCCTCAGATTTGTATCAAGAACTGAGATTTTCATTGGAATGAATGACCCTTATTTAACTGTAATATAGATTCTTGGATCAGATGCTTCCATAAACAATCTGACTCTCTCCTTCCATATACCAAAAATTTCTTTCCTATAGATGGGTAACTTCATGGATACAAGTTCCTTATGATTTTCTCCTGAACCCATTTTGTCTGAATGTTAACTGCCTTAAAGATCTACTCAGACTGTTAAGTCTATTTCTTGAGTAACCTCGCTCTGATACCACTTGAAAGAATTGGTTTCAAGATGACCTAAACACCTAGAGGGCGAGTGAATAGGTACAATTTTTTTTATTGCTTAGGCAAACAAATTTATCACAATAAAACCTATAATGCACACTGTCACAGCACAGATAAAAAGAATACAGCACACACACAGAATACACACAGTTTTATAGTGGTTCCCCAAGTGATGGGTACATCCACTTTCCCCCTTCGCCTATCTAGCAGTATGCTAGATTCGGTCTAACTTCCTTCTTCTTCTCAGATCCTCAGATCTTACAGATCAGAACCTTGACAGATTCCTATAACTCAGACTTCAACAAGTCCTACAGCTCAGATTCTTTTAAAGAATCCTACCTCAGAGTGAGTTCATACTCCTACAACTCAGGCACACAGGCCCTACCTCAGCCTCTTCCACAGGCCTACAACTCAGAGAATTTAATCCCCTACCTCAGGCACTCAACCCTACCTCAGCCTTTATAAATTAGGCTTACAACTCAGATCTATAATTGATCCTACAGTAAATTGATAATAGAAAATAATAAATCTTTCACCCAGGTAGAGAGAGAAAGGGATGAAGGTTTCTTGATCAGTTCTTGAAAGAACAGATAACTTTTGAATCAACATGTCTTACCTTCTTCAAAGGTTCTTGAATTTGAACAAAGTAGGGTTGATCTTCTTGTGAAGTGGAGTTGATCCTCAATCCAGCTTCCTTCTTCTTTTCAGAATTAAATATGAATTCTTCTTGCAGACTTGTTCAGGATCTGCTAGAGCCTTGATGACTTCTGGATGAAGACTTCTCTTCTTCTTCTTAGATTGGTTCTGTCTTTTTATGCTTCCAGCTCTCTCCTATCTGTTGATAGAACATGTCTTTATATAGGCTTCATCCAAGGTTACCGGCTGATCCGGTTCATAACAACCTTCTGACAGCTCTGACAGATACAACAACATTGTCAGTTATGACAGCTATCAAATCTCTAGATACTTCAATGAACTTTGTCTCAGTCAGCAAAATGTCGAGATATTCCTTTAAATGTGTCGACATAAATAGACTATGTGTCGACACAGTCCTTGGTGATGTCGACACAGCTCCTATAATGTCGGCACAACACTTTATAATCTTCTTGACACAGCTTCTGTAAAATGTGTCGACACAAGTCCTGTGTGTCGACACAAATACTTCTTGTCTTGATACAGTGGTTGTCTTGATACAATTCTGGAATGTGTCGACACAAGTCCTGTGTGTCGACACAATTGTTGTAGACATAAACTTGATGTGTGTCGACACAAGTCCTGTGTGTCGACACAGTTGTTGTAGACAAAATTCTGTGTGTCGACACAAGTCCTGTGTGTCGACACACACTATCTTCTGGTGTCGACTCAGTTGTTGTCGACAGATTTCTGGAATGTGTGGACAGATTTTCTGTGTGTCGACACAAGTTCTGGGTGTCGACACGGTTGTTGTCGACTGAGCTTTCTGTGTGTCGACACAAGTCCTGTGTGTCGACACAAACTGACTCCTGGTGTCGACACAGCCTTTCCCATATGTCGACACAATGCTTCTTGAGTGTCGACACTTGTACTTAGAAACTTTTTCTTCATTTTATTATCCTGCACATACAAACTCAACACAACATCAAATACACATTGATGAATATCATTGAGTTAGGTGAGACTTCTACAAATCTGGTACATATTTTCCAATGTACCCAACAAGAAGTTAAGGCTTGGGAGAAATAGGTGTCTGCTACACCCTAGGTCCGAATTCTCGTTAAGGCCAGTTTTTGGCTTCAACGCATAGATGGTTAGAATATGTTACGGACTATGAAGTTGATATCTTTTATCATCCCGGTAAGGCTAAAGTGATGGCAGATGCTTTAAGTCGAAAGCTCGCACATATCTTTAACCTCTATGTGCAATCCCTAGAAGAAGTGTTCTTGTTGATGGACATAACTGTTGGGAGTAGCGTGTCGCCAAGTAGCCTAGAAGTGGTAGAGCCTTCATGGATTACGCTTACTAGGCTCCATCAGAAGAACGATCCCGATCTACATCATATCAGAAGCAGAGTTGAAAAGGGGGAATTACTTAACTTTTCGATTAATGATGTGGGTACCTTGAAGTACGACGACAAATATTGTATTCTCACTACTGAGGATATTCGAGCAAAGATATGTAGTGAAGCGCACGGTTTTAGTGTTGCCTACCATCCTGGTTCCACAAAGATATATCGAGATTTGAAGCAAATTATTTGGTGGTTAGGTATGAAGAATGATATAGCAAGGTTTGTATCTTAGTGTTATACTTGCCAGCATGTTAAGGCAGATCATAAAATACCTGGTGGTAAGTTAACACCATTGGATATTCTGAGTTAAAAGTGGGAGAGCATTTCTATGGATTTCATTACCGGTTTGCTGAGATCTCCCCGAGGGCATGATGCAGTGTGGGTTATTATCGATAGACTAACAAAGTGTGCTTATTTTGTGTCTTTCAAGATTGATTATTCTATGGAAAAGATAGTTGAGCTTTATCTGAACGAAGTCATCAGGTTGCATGGTGTGCCTATGAGTATTGTGTCAGATCGAGACTCCAGGTTCATATCTCATTTCAGGCAAAGCTTGCAGGGAGCCTTAGACACCGATCTTAGATATTCTACTGCCTACCATCCTTAGACTAATGGTTAGACGGAAAGAGTAATTCAGATTTTGGAGGACATGATTAGATGTTATATTCTAGACCATGATGGAGCTTGGGATAAACACCTCAGACTGATGGAGTTCGCGTACAATAACAGATATTATGAGAGTTTGCAAATGACACCCTTTGAAGCCTTATATGGGAGGCGTTGTTAGACTCCCTTGTTTTGGGGTGAAGTTGGTGAGAAGCCTTTTCTCGGTCCAGAAGCTTTAGAAGATATGAGCATTTCAGTGACGCCTATTCGTGAAAAGTTACAGTTGGCGCAGGAGCGATACGAAAAGTATGCAAATCAACGCAGAGTTGATCTGGAGTTCGCAGTTGGGGACATGATTTTCTGAAGGTGTCTCCGATGCCAGGCGTAAAGTGATTTGAAAAGAACCATAAGTTGGATCCTAGGTATGTGGGACCATTCCAGATTGTGGAGCGCATCAGAGTGTCAGCCTATAGACTGAAGTTGTCTGCTTCTTTCCCTGGTGTTCACGACGTGTTTGACGTGAGCCAGTTGCAAAAGTGCGTTCGTAGTGATTGACATGTCCTTGATTTGGTGCCCCAGTTGCAGCCTAATATCTCGTATGTTGAAGAGTCTGTCTATATTTTGGAGACACAAGATCGAGTGCTGAGAAGTATGACAATTTCTAGGGTTAAAGATCTCTGACAAAATCAGGACGTCGGGAGTGTGAATTAAGAGTTGGAATTTGCTATGAGAGAATCTCATCACCAGCTATTCTCCTAGTTTTCTCTGGTTAGTATTTCTATTGAACGAGTTTTGTGTATTTCTCTTGTTGCTCTCTGTTTTCGATGCACGTCCTAAGTTTCAGGACGAAACTTTCTTTTTGGATGGGTGACTGTAACACACCTGATTTTCCGACACTTATTTTTAATTCTCTTGGTGATGTCATAATGACGTAAGGGTGTTACGTTAACACGGAGTTGACGACGTGTCTCCATCAGTGCGTTTTCGCGTCCATTAAGTCGAGCCGACCAAATCTTGGAATTCTCATCGCAATTGTAAAATTCCATGATACGAAATTTAATCGATTAATTTTGAATTTGCCCGTCAAGTTTCATCGCGATCCGAGCATTATTGGAGTCTCGACAAATTTTCAAAGTTTCGTATATTTAAATGTTTGTCGTGAACTTTAGAAATTAATATCTTGAGAACGACGCGTTGGATTTTAGTTTTGACTTCGTCGTTGGATTCATATCACTAGCTTTTACCTAGGGGCAAATTTCGTTTGAATCGATGTGCGTTTAGCCTTTCGTAGTCATCAAGGGCGGATACAAGGGGCGGCCCGGGGGGGTCCGGGCCCCCCCCCCCCCCAAGAAATAAAAAAAATCAAAACTTCTGCTGTGTAATCATGTTTTCTGGTTCTTTTTGGTAGCCGCCAGCTTTTTTGCCTGACAAGAAATAAAAAAAAATCAACCTGCCCATGCTGCTTAATGCTGACACGGAAGTCTCCATCAACCTTTCTCCCCGAAAAATGCCTCATGCTGCTTTCTTCTTGAGCACGGAAGGAGCCTCCGGCAGTCTGGCCTCCCACGTCTCCTCTGTTCTGCCGAAAGCTTTCTGCTATCTACTGAAAGCATCACCGAAGGCTTCTCTGCTATCTTCCGTCGATAGAGCCGGAGAGCCCCCGCCGAAAGCTTCTCTGCTATCTCCCGTCGACAGAGCCCCCGCGGCCCCGCCGAAAGCTTCTCTCCTCCGCAGTCCGCAGAACCTCACCAGGCTCACCTCAACAACTTCTCCTCCATCGCGATTCTGAAGCTTTTGTGCAGTGCGAACTCGAAATCCTTTGTTTTCTTTGCACCTGAACTTGAAGGAAGCTCGCATTAACGGTATTTATTTCTTTGCACCTGTATTTCTTTCCTGCCGCCCTGTATTTATTTCTTTGGAAGCTCGCACCTGTATTTATTTCTTTGCTCCTGTATTTCTATCCACCATTAAAAATTGGAAGCTCGCACCTGTATTTATTTCTTTGCACCTGTATTTCTTTCCACCGTTGATGTGAGCTTCCTTCAAGTTCAGGTGCAAAGAAAACAAAGGTTTTGATCCCCTGTTTAACTGTTTTGATCCCCTGTTTTGACTGTTGAGCATGGATTTGAAAAAACTGTGTGCAGTTGAGCATGGATTTGATAAACTGAAGGAAAACTGCCAAGTAATGAATAGCCTCTAGATGTTATGCCAGCAGTTTGTAGATTTTGGTGAAGAATTCCTAGCTCCAAATCTGTTATAAATACATGGTTTTGTAAAATGAATCTGTTATACTAATTTAAAACGACAGTAAATTGAATCTGTTATAAATACATGTTTTTGTAATTGATGCGGCGACTTGTAAACACTAAAAAAATTATGATACATTGCTATAAACCTTGAACATTATGATCATTTTCAACACAACTAGAAATGAGCTATGAAAACATTTGAGTTAGAGGAACTATGAGCTATGAATCTTGAACATTATGATCATTTTTTAACACAACTATATATGACAATGGACCATTATGACCAAAAATAGAGCAGAAGCTGGCTATAATTATGCAAGCCTTATAGTAAAGTTAAGTAGAAAATATACTTTATTCACTTTCTCATATTATTCTATCACTAAATTATTTGTGGCACTTTATAAATTGTCGTATTCTTCATCATCTTTTATCTTAGTGGCACCTCATCACTTGATTCTTTTATAGCTGAGTCTTTAATAGTTTTTTAGAGCAAAGTCTTATATAGCAGTATGCTCACTGGGTTTAAAAGATTATTTATTTCCAACTGGAATGCTCGCTGAGGAAAACGCTCACCAGCCTAATTTACTCTGTCCATTATCAATTTTTGTGTTATGTTTTGGAATGGTTTTATGATTAATCTACAATATTACGTTATTAGGTTTTCATGAAAAAGTTAAAAACAATTCACTTATTTTTCAATAAGAAGTCCTCAAGTGAAGTCGACACACCTACATCATCAGAGCAAGTTAATGTTGATTCTCCGTTAGTTAATGTTGATTATTCCCCACTTGACCACCGTTCACTCGCTTTCGAGCGTGATCTTGGATTACGGCCTCAAATTTGGGAGTATCCTCTAAATCAACAAGATGAAATGTGACGATCATATCTTAAAGCTGGGTCTTATCAACACAAGCTTCAAGAGTATCCATCCTCTGGCGAACATCATCGAAGATTTCAAAGTTCCTGGTTCGAGAGATTCCCATGGTTAGAGTATTCTCCTGCAAAAGATGTCACATATTGTTTGTCGTGCTATATTTTCAATAAACAGATCTCTGGTCAATTTGGGACAAGCTCGTTCACAACTGAAGGATTTCGAAACTGGAAGAAAGTCAATGAAAAGAATTGTGCTTTTTTAACTCATATTGGGAAGGATCATTGTTCTCCACACAACATTGCAGTCCAAGGTTGTGCAGATTTAATTTCTCAATGTCAACATATAGATACAGTAATGGAAAGACAATCTTCTAAGCGAATTGCCATCAATCGATTGCGGGTCAGAACTTCAATTGATGCTTTGCGATATTGTGCATTCCAAGGTATTGCATTTCGAGGTCATGATGAAAGTCAAGAATCAATTAATCGTGGTAATTTTATCCAAGTGATTAAATTACTCCGAACTTATAACAAGGATGTTGATGATGTTGTATTAGAAAATGCCCCGAGAAATGATATGTATATATCACCTCTTATTCAAAAGGATCTTCTTTCTGTTATGTCAAGAATGATGCAAGATATTATTCGTAAGGAAATTGGTGATTCTAAATATTGCATAATTGTCGATGAATCCAGAGATGAGTCAAAAAGAGAGCAAATGGCTATCGTGATTCGCTTTGTGGATATTTGTGGCTTTGTGCAGCAAAGGTTTTTAGATCTTGTTCATGTTACTGAGACAAGTGCACAAACTCTTAAAAATGAAATATCAACAGTTCTCTCTCGTCATAATTTGAGTATTCAGGATATGTCTGGTCAAGGATATGATGGTGCAAGTAACATGCAAGGTGAATGAAAATGTCTAAAAATGTTATTCCTTAATGAATGTTCACAAGCTTATTATGTTCACTGTTTTGCATATAAATTTCAGTTAGTACTTGTTGCAACATCAAGGGAAGTGAAGACAGTACATAATTCTTTCAATGAATTAATATATATTGTTAATACTGTTGGTGTTTCCTCCAAACGTAATGATCAATTGCGATCTGCTAAAAAGGAATACTTCGATCACATGATTGCTCTAGGTGAAATTGAAACGGGCATAGAAGCCAATCAAATTGGTTCACTACAACGACATGGTAATACTAGGTGGTCATCTCATTTAAACTCTGTTTGTAGTGTTTTAAATATGTACAATGTCACGTGCTCTGTGTTGCTTGATATTAGTGAAAATGGAGGGACATCTGCTCAGCGTGGAGATGCAGAAGCAGCGTTTATAAAAATGGGAGTATTCGAATTTGTATTTATCTTGCATTTGATGAAATAAGTTTTGGGAATCAGTGACGTTTTATGCAAAACACTGCAACATTAATCTCAGGATATATTAAATGCTATAAATTTATTTTCGACAACAAAAGCTCTCATTCAGAAATTGCGGGAATCTGCCTGGGAAAAATTCTTAAAAGTTGTGAACATATTTTGTGAGAAAAATGAAGTCGAAGTACCCGACATGAATGCTCAATTTAGTAATCGTCGGTTTCGAAGTCCACGTGATATCATTACAGTGGAACATCATTTTCGAGTGGACATTTTCAACTCCACAATAGATTGTGTGTTGCAGGAGCTCAACTCAAGATTCAGTGAAAATTCTATGGAACTAATTCGTCTAAGTATGGCTTTAGATCCAAGTGATGCATATAAATCTTTCAATATTGATGATATATGTGCACTTACAAAGAATTTCTATCATAAAAATTTCAGCGATCATGAAATTTTTGTGTTGAATACTCAGTTGCAACATTATCAGATTGATATTTCTTCCCAGAAGAACTTCAAGAATTTGGTTACAATTTCCGAGCTTTATCAAAAATTGGTGGAAACGAAAAAATCGAAAACATACTATCTTATTGACAAAATTATCAGACTCATTTTAATTCTTCCGATATCAACAGCAACCACAGAAAGGTCTTTCTCTGATATGAAACTGGTAAAGACAAGTCTTCGCAATAAGGTGGAAGATGAATTTCTTGCTAATTGCATGACTTTATATATTGAGCGAGAAATAACGGAGAAAATTAACAAAGATTGTATCATAGATGAATTCTATGAAGTGAAAAAACGTCGTGCACAATTGAAGTAACATGTACGTGGTTGTTTGTAACTTTTTTGCTCATTGAAGATATATGATATATTTTGTGATTTTGTCGAAAAATTGTCTATATATCTTTTGTATTTAAATATTTTATTTTAAAAAAAATTGGCTTCCTGACTGGGCCCCTACAAGCCAAGATTCCTGGATCTGCCCCTGATAGTCATATAATGTCTATATATTATTACCTATATTATTATAAATAAATTTAATTAATAATAAATTTATTATAAATTAATTCGTTTTATATCGCTGAAACTCACGGAAACTCACCGAAATCATCTCCTCCTTCCGCCATGATTCATTAATATATATATTTATATTATTGCTATTATTAATTAATTCTTTTTTTATTTTTCACCCCTCTCCCTACGGCATTCGACGAACAGCAAATCTCATCTTCTCCTTCCGGTTAATATTAGTATTATTATTATGTTATATTTATTATATTTATCATATTTATTATATTTATTAATATTAGTATTACTATTATTACTAATATATGTATAAATAGGTAAACCTCACCTAGCCATCTTCCCTTTCCCGTAAGAACCGAACCATCGCTTGGTGTTAAAGGCGACACTTCAATCCTTCTTTGACCTTCCGGCCATGATTCTGGGAGTTTCGGTAGATGAAATCTTCGCCGGAGCATAGATCTGAAAAACTCTCGACGAGAGCTACGTGTGCGTGGTAAGTTTTGTCCGTTTAGTGAACTTTTAACGTTAGGATTTTCAGCCCTAACCGCCGTTTTAACCAAATCTATAGATTCGCCTTCCCACGTCTTCACTGGGGCAGATTTACGACGTGGAGTGATTCAGAGGACGATTCTGGAAAAAAAATTGAGGCAAGTGTGGCTTTGTTTGTTTTTCTTCATTTGCGCTTACCTCCGGTCGTAGGGTGTTTAGTAAGGTTTAATTTGTCGAATAAATTAGTGAGTGTCGTTTGTTCGACGTGTCCTTTGTTTGTCAAGTCGTTTGTCCGTCATGTCGTTTCGATCGTCGCGTCGTTTCAGCCACGTAAAACACTTGTTTTGTAGTAATTATCATAGAGATTGTGGAAGTCTTAGTGCGTACCGTTTGACTTGGAGATCGTCGTTGTGAAAGTCTGTGAGTCTTGTCAGGTTATTTGTGTCGTCGCATCGATCGCGTGTCATGATTTTGGTTTAAGTCTATTATCAACTACATAATTTAGAAGTTTATAATATGACACATGATAACAGATATTTATATATAGAATGTTTGTTGGGTTGTGCGCGTTGGGGTTACTCCCTCGGCACAGTGCCATATTTGTTGGGTTGTGAGCGTTGGGGTTAAGTTACTCCCTCGGCACAATGACATGTTTGTTGGGTCTGCGCTCGTCGTGGTTACTTTCCCGACACAGTACCTCTCTTGTTGTGGATCATACACTCAGGTTTGCCCGGTGTTTTGATACCCTTCATGAGCGGATCCATCTCATTGAAATTGATTAATAATATCTAATATATATAACTCTTTTGGCACTTGGTATTGAGGTGACACAGTTTACAACTGCTCAGTTAGTTCTTTTCTTATTATTTCTTCTTGGTTATTACTGACTTTTGCCTTTAGTTTGCTCGTTGGGTTCCTGTCTACTTGGAGGTTTGTTATTGCTGCTTGATTTTTTACCACCACTTGTTACTGAGGTGTTTTTCTTTTGAATGACTCTGGTTCTGAGCAGTAGCAGGTTCGATTGGTAGAGTTTGTGATTTCAGAACCGCAACTAGTTGTTGTTGCTTGTTTCCCTCCTCAGTTTAGTGAGGTAGTCGTTTCTTTATTTTAGATTAGACTTATTTCCTATGGGTCTGTGTCAGTTGTTGACGCTCATAATGTTGGTTTCTGATATTTGAATATTTGCTGGTTTTACTGCTGTTACTTGTTGTTAGTTACACAATTGCTCTCTGTGAAGGATATATGTTAGGTTGCATGTTAGGTATTTTTTTAAAATATAAATATTGCATTCTAGCGTAGTTACATATCATCTAATTTAATTGAAATTCATTCTTGTTTAAGAGCAATAAAAACTACCTTTTTACTCATATTAAATTTAGAGGTCACATCTACCTTGCATATTTTGTCGAGTCTCCACACTTATGTAGGATTATAAATGAATTTAACTAATTACTTTTTCTGCTACGTAAACTTATACTTTTTCACTCGTACACTAGTTGATCCACCATACCGAGTGACACGTTCCATAAAACCTATAAAATATAACATATGTTTTAAAACATAATTCTTGTGTTTTTTTAAAAAATAAGCGAGAGAATAGGATTGTCTGAACGTCTGCAGTTGTCCCCTATACGGCGTGACATCACAATCACGTATTTTCTCACTCTGATAGCATTTTAATACTGAGAAAATGCGGGTTATGACAAAGCCACATTCAAGCCATCTTCGAGTAGCATCCAAGACACATTCAAGCTTTCTTTAAGCCACGACATCCGGCCACCTTCGAGTCGTCATCAAGTCGCGTTCAAGTCACATTAAAGCTATCTTCAAGCATCCCGCCACATCAAGCATCTCGCTACAATAAGCATCCCGCTCATCCACGTCCTCCTTACAAATAAGCCTCGTGCGGAGCAGCCTGTTACCCGCCGCGAGCCAGCAAGTCTCTCTTACCTCCAAAGTGTAACGAAATGCGGCATGTCGCTCTCGATTCTCCATGAAAGTTGTAATTTCCAGTAGATAATGAAGTTCGATCGGCACAGACCCGATCACTTGGTTTTTACCAAATTGTTGGGTTTTTCCACGTCAAAATCGCCTTGTGTACCTACTCTCTAACTTTTTGACTGATTGCGCGCACGAACGCTCCCGGGTTAGATGACCGAATTTAGACCGGTTTAGGAGCACCGAGTTAGACCCCAACAGTTTGGCGCCGTCTATGAGAACCACAAATTCCCAACATCCTCCAAAGACAGTACCCTCTGCATAGCAACACTCGAGGTTAGAGAATGACAACAAGAAATGTCCAAACCAGCAAAAGACCAGTCCCCGAGGGGTGCATCAAGTTGGCCCCCTCCCGCATGGATAAAATTAATCAAGTAGCGGTCATTGTCAAGCTTGAGGGAGTATGCACAAAATACGCCACAAAAATAAACAAACTTCAAGCCCTGATGTTCGCCATCTGTCGAGAAGTAAAGCAGTCCTCCACAGCGCCATTCAAGCAAGCTAATTCATCGCCATCAGGAGAACTCTCTGCCTTAACCAAGCTTTCCCCGCACAAGGAGTACGACATAGAAAAAGAATTCTCAAGCACAAGTAGCCCCCCACTCTGGCAATGCTGACCCAAGATACGCCTGCTCGCACCTCGATGATCTTCAACATGATGGGGATGTTAAAAATATGATGAATCACAACACGTCAATCAGGAAGCATTTAAGGGATAAATGAACGATTACCCAATTACAACTCGCCAGCCTCCTGGGCAGGCCCCGCTCTAGAAGGTATCTTAGGAATCCAAAGATTCAAGGGAACCTACGATCCACTGGGGCACCTCGGATGTTTCGAAGCCATCATGTATGCTCACAACGCCTCAGATCAACTCATGGCCCAAACATTTCTGACAACACTGAAAGGGCAAGCTCGAGTTTGGTTTCATTCTCTGCAAGAAAAGAAGATAAACAACTACACTGAACTGGCCGACCTCTTTGTCAAAAGATTTATGACCGATGGAAAGCCCACACCAGGAAGTCCAAGCGCATACAAAGCACAGAAGAGGAAACAAGAGAGCAATTTGTACCAGGAGCCTAAAAGGAACCGCAACCAACTCACAAATACATGCCGAATAAATGAGTCTCATCGACATCAAAAGTTCGCGCCACTTAACGCCCCCCCCCCCCCCCCCCCCCAAGACAAGATTTTCCAAGCAATTCGCAATCACCAAGCAGTGCATAAATGCTGGCCACTCACCCAAGGTCGCGGAAATCTATCGAAGTATTGCGAATATTACCAGAGGGTTGTCCACAACATCGACAAATGCAATCAACTGAAGAGAGAAATTCAGTTACTCGCTAGTTTGGGGGCAGTCGATCAATTCCTATCAAAAGAGAAACAGCCTCTTGCTCAAAACATGAGAAACATAACCATCAGCATCGGCGAGCCATCAACCGAGATAAACTAAGTATTGGTAGATGAAGGGATTACAACAAACGTATTGTTTCTATCAACAATACTTCAGCTCAAGCTTATAGCTGGTGACCTCAAGCTAAGGTCAGTTAGTGCACGCATCCCGGGGAACACACCAGTACCGATCATAGGCACATCACTCTTCCTGTCATTCTCAGAAAAGAGCCTGAGCAAGCAACCTATGATGTGCAGTTCGTTATCATTCAGTCTGATTCTGATTACACCGCAATACTCCAACAATCATTCTTGGACGTTTTCCAAACCCGCTCCCGCCGCTTTTTTCCTTGAATCATAACTTTCTACTCCCAATTTTCATTCAATTGCTTTTTTTCGACTAACTATTGTAAAAACCGCAAGCCCGAACTTGTGTAAATTATCTTTTATTGTGTTTCTTTCAGCGGAGCCTGATCAATTTCGAACAAAGTCGTGAGCCCTACTCACACAAATTAGGTAAGACTGCTCATGTGGTTTGAATGGGCAAGCCCTACACCGGCTCTGCCTTTCTACGCCCCGATCTCACCAGGGCCTGCCCCCCTCGTGCAAAATAAGCAAAGCCGCGAGCCCCACTAGCGCAAATTAGGTAAGACTGCGCATGCGGTTTGAATGGGCAAGCACTTCACCGACCCTACCTTTCTACGCCCTGTCCTCGCTAGGGCTTGCCCCCCTCGCGATCGACCCTTAAAAGTCGCGAGCAACGCACGTGCAAACTAAATCATGAGCGAATATTGTAGACACGTACTTTTTCCTTCACCTTCATAGAGCATACTTTAGTAGCAGTGTAATTACTAGGATGAGGAATATTCAAATAGATAAGAGATTTAGAGATGAAAAATAAATAACTTGCTAAAAAAATTGAGTTTCTCACCCAAACGTAGCTCTCTTTCGAAAGTCCTAGATATTTGATATGAGCTTAAGACAAAGGTGCACAAAAGGCCTGACAGGCCCGGTGATGGTGATCGTCGACACATGCCTGTCTACTTTTGCAGGAGGCGGTGATCGGCAACCCGTTTGGGCGATCCGAGTTTACGGATGCGCCCAGATCATCGTTATGAGTCAAATTCATATATTACATTCTATTTTTACGAAGTGTTTGCCCGATCGGACCGAACATTATTAGCCGCCCGATCGAATGCCATGTGCTTTTTTTTCCTTTTCTTCTATATATACTAGCATCTTCGCACGGCCTGCCGGCCGTGCTCGATGCTCCCGGTTGCCTTGGGTGCTCACGGGCTTCGCCCGTTTGCACCCAAGGAGGGTTTGTCGGTTTGTGTTCGATGTTCTCGTGCGGCCTTCAGCCGCCTCCACCCGAGTTCCGCTCCACAAAAATTTGTGATTTGTTCATTGTCTCTATTGTCTCGAGTGTTTACGGGCTTTGCCCGTTCGCACCCAAGAGTGATGTATCGTGTTTGTGCGAACATGCTATTTGTTACAAACAATTGTTTTACAAAATTCAATTTGCATATATCGTTGTGATTTATTAGAAAGACAAAATTATAAGTACCTATTGCAACTACAACTTGATGGTCTCAAAATTACAACGATCGATATGGATCAGAAATAAGTTGTTACTGTTGTTCTTTGCGCCGATCAATATGAACCTGCATGTAATTCAAGCATTTAGAACCTTGTGTAAAAATACTGGTGTTGGCAGAGAGAAACCGGTCGGAGGAGAGCGAGAAAGCTCGGGCGGCGTGGATTATCTGGTCGGGCGGCGGGGAGGAAGTCCGGTGGATGTGCGCGTACACCGGCCGGAGGCGAGCCTGTGCGGAGGAAAGCCCTGGCGGAGTGGAATATCTGGTCGGGCGGTTAGGGTCAGGGGTGCGGCGTGCTTACCGTTTTTTTATTTGTGCCCGTGCAGCGGGGGGGGGGGGGGGGGGGGGGGGGGGGGGGTGCGGGAATGAAAACGTAGATTTTCATAATTGGGACGTGAGCTAAATCCTATTTCACCATGTGGGACTAACCACCATGCACTGTTCACACTGAAGGAGGATTTGTCGGTTTGTATTTGATGCTCTCGGGCGACCTTCGGCCGCTCCGCCCGCATAAAACCCGTACTTCCATCATTCTCTCATTTGCTAATAAACCACTAAAAATTTGTAAAAAAATACTAAACTGAACTTTGAGCGAAGAGTAATCAATAAGAATGATATTTAACCTATATAAGAATCTCTTCCTCATCGGTAATGTGAAACCCACTGCTCAAATTAAAATAAATGAGGTGAGAGGCTGTGCAGTGAGATGATGTAAGAAGTACCTAGGTTCCTCTTAGCCCAGCATACAGCCTGCCAGCCTGAGAAGTTCAGCAAGATCCAGTGAGAAGGATAAGCAAGAGCCAGAGGGAAGGAGAGCAGCGCCGGTTTGCACACATATGTGGAGTCGCGGGAATGTAGTTTTGCTGGACGACGAAGATGGTAGTGTTTTTTGCGATTGCGAGGAGTGGGTTTTGCCCCGAGCGTTGCAGCGTGGAGGAGCGGGGAGTCAGAAAAATTGCAGGGTAGGGTTCGTGGGGTTAGGGATCCGGAGCATCGCCGATTTGCAGAGAGCTCGTGGGGGGGAGATGCTAGGGTTTTTTGCGTTTGTGAGGAGTACGTTTTGCCGCGAGCGCCGCAGCGTGGAGTTGGGAAAATTGTCGCTTTTGCAGCAGATATTTTTGACAGACGTCAAATTTTATTAGATTCGCAGAAGTCATGCGGAATTTTAAATGAGGGACTCCAAATACTTAGGCTCTGTTTGGCGCGGCTGCAGCGACTGGAGAAGCAGTGGTGGGAAGCAGTGATGGAATAATCAGCTGTTTTGTACAGTGGTTGCAAAATCTATAAATCTGTTTGGAAGAACAGCTGTTACAGTGCTTTTTCAACTAGTGGGACACAATTACATGAAATTTTATTTTCAAAATTATAATGTAATATAATAATAATATATATTATTATAATGTAATATAAATTATAATATATATTATATGACATATATATTATATATATTTATATATATTAATATATAACTTAATATATTTATATAACTTATATATATAATATTATTATATATGTTTATATATTATAATATAATTATAATATATTAATAATATATTAAAAAAAGCCAGCAGCGCTGCAGCCTTTTGCTGCAGCGCTGCTGCGATTTCGAGTCGCGGGAAATTCCCGCGACTCAAAATCGCCGGCACACCGCGAAAATACACGGTGGCTGATGCCACCGTGAGGTCTCTTCAAAATTGTTTGGCGCAGCTTATCAAAAATTCATGGTGGCCTGCTCCCTAAACGCGGCGCCAAACAAAGCCTTAAGAGCACGGTAGCGTGGAGCCAACCATATCATGGAAAAGGTGGCTGAAAATTCTGGGAAAGACAGGTGGATCTCTTTTAGCTTTTTTTTTTTAAGTAATGTAGATATATACTCATTTGTGCCGATGTTAGGCATCGGTAGTTGCTGCGAAACTGGCTGGTCTCCCAGGTGGACTCCAGGCTTTGTGTGCTGTTGTCCACCGCCAGGTTCTTCCTCCCCCAGCCGGCTACCCCTCCTCCCTGCCCTTCTGGCCTCACTTCGCCCCTATACTGCTAAACCCTTCACCGTCAATTTCCCCGTCACCCCAGTCTCGATCCCCATCCTCCAACAGATCCAAGCTTCCCCGGCCCGGCCACCCCATCCCAGCCCAGCCGCCATCTCTGCTCAATCCCCCAGCCCCGCCCAACCACCGCACCATCAGGCCATCCACCTTCCCACAGCTAGCCACCCTCCCGCAGCCCTAAGCCCCCAAGATCTACTTTCCCCAACCCACCCGCAGTCATTCCGTGGCGCCACCAGCGAGTCAAGGACGGAGCCGCCTTCAATCTCCCATCCCTAATCCCGTGTCTCAACACTCATGAGTAAATATAGGTATGGATGTTGTATCTCTTTTCATTATTTGCTTTGGTAAAAACACTTGCTTTGGGTATTAATTTTTCTTAAGTATTTGTTATCTTTATTCGTATTGTAACTTGCACTTGAACGAAATTGCACCTCATTTCGGTGCTAGATTGTAATTGTTCTTTAATCTTAAATGCTTGTTGGCCAAATGTGCAATTGTGTAGATAATTTCTGGGATTAGACTGTTTGCACCATCCAACTTCATTTGCATGTGTTGTGTAGTCACTTGCGTTAATTGTACTTTGACTTAGGGCATTAGTCATCCGTCATCTGCAAACTCGTGCTGCATCACCCGGGATACAACATTCATATATATTATTTTCAAATTTATCTTATGGTACTAAAAAATCTAACATCTTTATGCTAGGAAAAAGAAGTCATAAGAGAGCAACAACAGTTATGCACCTGCAAACAAACAAGTAAATCAAATTATTCAGAGATTTTATCCAGCATACAACCAAGCAGACATCACACCTCTGATGACATTGGTACTACAATATTCATGGAAGCTCAAAGCCTAGGCGATCAAAGGGGAATAGAAGATGGATACAACTGGAAAAAATATGGACAGAAGCAGGTGAAGGGAAATGAAAACCATAGGGGATACTATAAGTGCACTCACCCTAATTGCCCAACAAAGAAGAAGGTAGAGAGGTCATTAGATGGCCAAATCACTGAAATTATTTACAAGGGGAAACATATTCATACAAAGCCTAAGCCCGCGAGAAGGAACACATCTTGTTTTAACTCAGATCAGGCTTCCTTACATTCTCAAGGGCTGGAACATTCATTTGGTGGGCTATTTGGTTCTGCATTGGACTCCACCAAAACTACAAGGAATTATTACGCTTCAAACTCAATGAGGAGCAACTTTGGTTTTGTTGAAGATGAGCCTGATATGAAGAAGCTGTAAGACATTTTCTTCAGAGATATATACATAAACCATTCTAGTTTTTATATATATATTTAGCTTATTTATCTCTTTCTCTCTTTGTATGTAGGAGAAATGATTCTGAGAATGAAGGGATAGCAGACATTACGCACTTCAGAGATACAAAAGTGGTGATTCAGACCACAAGCGACATTGATATTCTGGATGACGGCTATAGGTGGAGAAAGTACGGGCAAAAGGTAGTGAAGGGGAATCCAAATCCTAGGTGAGCCTCATAAGTCATAAATCTCTCTCTCTCTCTCTCTCATAAGTCATATATATGTTGTGGGTCATCTCAAGGCTCTGGCACATCGGTCTAAAATTGAACCGTCTTAACTCGGGAGTGGTCGAGCGCGCAAACAGTAAATGTAGAACGAGACGGCTAACAAGGAGAATTTTTAACGTGGAAAACCACCGAAAGGGGTAAAAAAACCACGTGGTTGATGTTGCAGTATGGAGACCGGGCGGTCTGGCGGTTTGACTCTGGCGGATTGGAGACCGCGCGGTCTGTTGGTTTCTCTCCATCGGTTCGGTTGCCGGATTATTGTTGTTTGGTGTCCGGGCGATCTGGCGGTTTGTCTCAGGCGTGTTGGAGACCGGACGGTCTGGCGGTCTCCTATGACGACTTGTTCTCTCCTTCTGATGGTTGCCGGGTGGTTAGCCTATTCGTCTAATCGCGCGGCCTGTTCGACTTATTTTCTTATTAAACCGCTTATACCTGTAATTATTTAGTCTCACTTTGCTTATTTGTAATCTCTCTCATCTCCTCCATTTTATAAAAAACAGGTCATACTTTTGTAATATACATCTTTTTTTGGATAATAAAATTTCTGTTATTCCAATTTCCGGTTTCTACTTGTCTGTTCGCACATGATATCAGAGAACTCGATCTTTTCCGTCTGATTCAATGCCTTCTTCTATCCGCGTTGTTTGCCTTCTTCTTGTAGTCTGTTCGCGCGACCTTTTTTCCCTTCTTTGTCGCCGCCCTTTGTGTGCGCGGCCTCTCTTCTCGCTCCGTCTTTTTATCCGCGATCTGTTTCCGCGGTTTCTCTGCCTCATTTCTCTCCGCGAAGTCCTTCCAGTTCGCGCGGTCTTCTCTATCTCTTGTTCGCGCGGCCTCATTTTCTAGCCGCACGACTTCTTTCCCTCTGTTCTTTTCTCTTCTTTGTCGCTGCCCTTTGTGTGCGCGACCTCTCTTCTCGCTCCGTCTTTCTATCCGCGACTTATTTTTGCGGTTTCTCTGCCTCTTTTCTCCCCGCGAACTCCTTCTAGTTCGCGTGGTCTTCTCTATCTCTTGTTCGTGCGGCCTACTTTTTTAGCCGCACGACTTCTTTTCCTCTGCTTTGTTCTGCTTCTTGGTCGTGACCTTCCTTGCCGCTGGTGTGCTGTCACCGTGACCGCTGCAGAACCACTTCTTGTGTCCGCTGCGACCTTCCCCGCCGCACGCCCTGCTTGCTGGTCGCGCTATCTTCGCGGCTTGCTGTTCGCGCGGCCTGTTTCTACTCGCGCGACCTCTTGTCTCTTTCATGGCTCTTTCCGGGCATACCGTGGATCGCTGTTGGCTGAAACATCCACATCTTCACCCCTCTGGTAACTCTTCCACCTCCTCCTCCAAGTCGTCCGTCTCGGTGGTCACGTCATCAGGTAGTGCCCACATGGTTACTCAAGGTAAATGGTTGATCGACTCTGGTGCGAATAATCATATGACGGGCAATCCTCCGTGCTTTTCTCTCCTAGAAACACATGATCGGTTGCCCCCGATCCTTATTGCAGACGACTCTCCCTCCCCGGTCCATGTGATGGGAGTGGTTCATGTCACTTCGTCTAACGCCCCCATTCGTCACATGACATAGAACGGTGGGTCCGGCCAGGGCCCCACACCATATGTCACATACAAGCGACGGAATTACTTGTGGAAATCAAAATCTACTCGCATCCTAACTCAATCCATTCTAGCGCATCATTTTTAAGTTAACATGAACTCAACTCAGAGAATGTCCACAGTTATATAAACTTCACATTTATATATAAAACCAGGAATGTATACAATCCACACACACATGACCGTAAGACCTTACAGATTTCTCTTTACACAAATACATTTTCGTACATTGGCACACAGGCCGGCCACACATGAAATCCAACAACGATTCGCACGACCTTCAAGGGCCTTTAGCAGCAATCCTCCATTCCGCTCATTTCAATTCAAGCAACAACACCTGCAATTAGCTATCCAATCCAAAGCGGAAAACAAAGTAACAGTCAGCTTTAGCTGAACACTTATAACGACCCTACCTCTTACCTGGGGCAGTGGTTCCTTCCCTGTATGCATTGTCATATCATAATCATGTCAATCTAGCAAATCTACTAATCATATTCACATCACAAACGCCGGTATCCACCAGATGCTCCGTGCACTCAGGGCACCTTACGGTGTACCGGACTCCGTGGCAACACCACCGATTAGAGGTTATTAACATGTTGGCTGGCCGGTCCTAGTCCACCAGCGCGCAGACCGGCGACATTCCGCCCAGACCACTCAGAGGTGAGAATCTCACGACAAACTTGAGCATTACCAAATCGATCCACCATTACGGTGCAACAAATCGACCTCTCCACCAGGAGCAGGTTGGCCTTTCCCGTTGCCCAATCCGTCAGTAGTGCAGTACTAGACGCGGGTCGGCCTTCCCTCCTGAGTAGCCACAACTCGCGCCCACCGCGCTCACATCACAAGGGACGCGCAAGCCCCACCGCGCTTACACGTCCAATTCATATGCATCCAATACACAAAGCACATATTTCATAACATTAAATCCACGGAGTCTTCTCCGGTTTACCCATGATCATCACCAATCCAGACTACCAGTCCAGATGGGCTTCACACAGCATGCCTATGTCGTACTTCACACTTCCGGCTCTAAATGCAAACTCAACCAAGGAATTACTTCTGAAATCCACCTCTTGGTGGAGGATTCCACGTACATGCATAAAGAGAGGACTTCGATGTCCAAGAAGGAGATCGTTACCCTTGAAGATCGCTTCAGCGCCATGAAGTAGCCGGATGGAAGTCACCGCCTCGGCTTTGCCTTCACGAAACCGCTCTCGGATCTTCAATCCGCACTCCACAGCTCCTTCAGCAGCTGGTTCTCTTTCCTCCTTCTTTCCCTTGTTCTTCCTTTCTCTTTCTCTCTCTCTCTCTCTTGAAATGAGAAGAAGAAGAAGAATGAAAAATGAGGGAAGAAACCTCATTCTCGACCCCTTTTAACCACCGGGAAGAGTTCTGGACCATCAGATCCAGAACAAGGAAATGAACGGCCAGAAAACGCTGACAAAAACACTTTTCGGGCCTGACACGCCCTGTGACACGCCCGTGTCACAGGGCGTGTACCTTAAGCGGCACACGAACCGACCTATCTAAACTTATCCACGACAAGGTGACATGGCTATGTCACACCCGTGTCAGCCTAGTCACGCCCGTGACACGGGGCGTGTAACCCAATCGAGACCTACTTGAGAGGATTTACTCGAGAGAAAACCAACTACTCGAGTACCCAGATAGGACACGCCCGTGTCACAGGGATGACCTTCCCGTGTCACCCCCTCTTACTCGAGTACTTTTCCACCTACTCGAGTACATTTCGACCTACACGAGAGCTACTCGAGTATGAGCGGGACACGCCCTGTGACACGGCCGTGTCACAGGCCCTGTACCCTCTTTCTCGATTATTCGTCGACGTCAACTACTCGAGAAAAAATCGTCGACTAGGGGAGGACACGCCCTAGGTCACGCCCCCCGACACGCCCGTTTCACAGGGCGTGAACCTCCTGAAGGATTCGTCGAACGAATTTTGTCGACCACGCGCTCGACCACTCAACCCAAGCAGGACACGCCCTGCGACACGCCCGTGTCCCAGGCCGTGTCAACCAATATTTTCCCGTTTCTCGAATTTGGGCTGTTACACTTCGTCTCTTTGTTTGGCGGACACTCTCTATGTGCCAAAGTTTTCGTGCAATTTTTTGTTTGTTACCTCTTTATGCAAGCAACATCAGTGCTCCGTCACATTCACTTCAACTTCTTGTTCTTTTCAGGATCCGAGCTCCCAATGGACGATTGTTACTGTGACTGAGAACGACGGCCTCTACTTCGTCGACAATGTTTCCGCTCTATCTGTCTTCTCCTCCTCTTTAAATCTTCTACAGTTTCATCTCAGCCTTAGTCATCCTCCTTCATGGCTTCTTCGTCAGCTTCTGCCCCACCTCTCTCCACACAGTTCTCCTCTTAACTGCGACGCCTGTCAGCTTGACAAGCATCACCGTTCCTCCTTCTCGCCGAAGCAAGGTCGTGGGTCTACCCGTCCGTTTGATCTCATTCACTCTGATGTCTGGGGTCCTGCTCCTACCCTCACCGTTGGTCGGGGTATTTCTTATTTTGTTACCTTTATTGAGGACTTTTGTAGATGTACTTGGGTGTATCTTTTACGATATCGCTATAAATTATTCAATGTGTGGACATCTTTTTATCACTTAATTCACAATTAGTTTGGTGTTTCAATTAAAATCATTTGCTCTGATAATGCTAAGGAGTATATTAGTCAAGTCTTTTCATCTTTCTGTATGCAACATGAGATTGTTCATCAAACTAGTTGTGTCTATACCTCCCAATAAAATGGAATGACGAAACGCAAAAACCGCCACCTCCTTGATGTCGCTCGCACTCTGATGACGCAAATGCATGTCCCTCGCTCTTATTGGGACTATGTCGTTCTCATTTCCTGCTATCTTATTAATCACATTCCCTCCACGGTTCTCTACGGTAAAACATCATTCTCCGTTCTCTATCCGGACAAGGATCCTTTTTCTCTTCCTCTACATATCTTTGGGTGCACAACTTTTGTGCACTCTCCCTCCGCCACCCATGACAAACTATCGCATAGCTCCACCAAATATCTCTTTCTGGGGTACTCTACCACTCAGAAAGACTATTGTTGTTTTGACTCAATTCTTCGAAAGCAGTTCGTCTCCACCGACGTTACCTTCTTCGAGAATGCTCCCCATTTCTCCGACGAATCCTCTCTCTTCACCATCGAGAATGTTCCCACGACATCTAACTCTCCTCTTGTTCCCTCCAATCCATCGACCCCTACCGAAGTTTTTACACCTCCACCATCTCCATTGTCTCCTCCTCTATCTTCACCTCCGCTATCTCCCTCTTCTCCACAATTGTCGCCCTCTACTCCCGGGCCATCCCTCTCTGCCACGGATGCTCCAGATGCTGAGGAAACCGCTGACCAAAACAAACAGACCAAAAATTCCAAATAACAAACTTTATTATCCAAAAAAATGTATATTACAAAGGTATGACCTCCATTTTATAGAATGAAGGAGATGAGAACAATTACAAATAAGCAATACGAGACTAAATAATTATATGTATAAGTGGTTTAATAATAAAACAAGACGAACAAGCCGCGCGGTTAGACGAATAGGCTAATCGCCCGACAACCACCAGAAGGAGAGAACAAGCCGCCATAGGAGACCACCATACCGCCCGGTCTTCAAGTTGCCTGAGACAAACCGCCAGATCGCCCGGACACCAAACAACAACAGTCCGGCTACCGAACCGATGGAGAGAAACCGACAGACCGTGCGGTCTCCAATCCGCCAGAGTCAGACCGCCAGACCGCCCGGTCTCCATACTACAGCACTCCCCCTCAAGCTGAAGCATATATATCGATCATGCCCAGCTTGTCGCAAATGTGGAAAAAGGAGGCGGACACCGGCTTGGTGAAAATATCAGACAACTCTTTATCGGAGGTGACAGACGGAGTACAAATTTGTTCCTTCAAAATCTCTTCCCGAATAAAGTGCCAGTCGACTTCAATGTGCTTTGTTCTCTCATGCAAGATCAGATTTTTGGAGATGTATATAGATGCCTTGTTATCACAAAACATAGGTAGATGATAGTTGTAGACCTCTCCTAAGTCAAGCATGAGAGCCCGTAACTACTTCAACTCACATGTGGTGGACATCATACTTCGATATTCTGCTTTTGCACTGGACCTGCAGACGACAGATTGTTTCTTGCTCTTCCATCTCACAAGATTTCCCCCCACAAAGGTGCAAAAACCCGATGTTGACTTGCGGTTTCCTTTGTCATCAGCATAGCTCGAATCTAAGTACGCTTCAACCCTCAAGTGACCATTCTTCTGAAAGAGTAGTGCTTTCCCAGGCGCTGATTTAACAAACTCCAATATTCTCGGGGTGGACTGTAGATGACACTCTCTAGGAGCTTGCATGAACTGACTAACTTTGCCTACAGCATAAGAGATGTCAGGTCTAGTCACTCTGAGGTATATGAGCTTACCAACCAGACATCTGTACCCTGCAACATCTGAAAGAGGAGAGTCATCTGTACAAGTTTTATCTTCTCCAGTCATCATGGAGCATTAGGCAGGTTTAACCCCAGTCAACCCTGGCTCTTTTAGCAAATCAAGAGCATACTTGCGTTGGGAGAGGACTAAGGAATTGGGCTTCTGAGAGATTTCTATCCTCAGAAAATATTTTGGAGAACCCATATCTTTTGTGACCAGGTATTGCCGAAGATGATTCTTTGTCAAAGTTATCCCAGCCTGGTCATCTCCAGTAAGAAGAATATCATCCACATACACCACAAGAACCACCAGACCCAGGGAGGTTTTTCGAACGAAAAAAGAGAGATCGGCAGAGCTTCTCGTAAAACTCACTGCCACCACAATCCTGCTAAACTTGTCAAACCAAGCCCGAGGGATTTGTTTTAGGCCATAGATAGCTTTCTTTAGCCGACATACCTGTGTCTCCCCCTGAGCAACATACTCTGGAGGTTGCTCCATGTAGACATCCTCCTGGAGATCCCCATATAGAAAAGCATTCTTGACATCGAGTTGGGAAATAAGTCAATCCCTGTTTACAGCCACAGAGAGGAGGACCATGATGGTACTGAGACGAGCAACTGGAGAGAAGGTGTCAAAATAGTCAACACCATAAGTCTTTGTAAAGCCTTTGGCAAAAAGACAGGCCTTGTAACGATCCACACTGCCGTCTGGACTGAACTTCACCACAAAGATCCAGCGACAGCCAACAATATCTGTGCCGAAGGGAGGAGGAACAAGGGTCCACATACCCCGTTCAGTGGGAGTAGCAATCTCCTCATCCATGACAGCCTTCCAATGAGGAATAGTAAGGGCCTCCTGGTAGGAGCGGGGGGTGGCAGTGACAAAGATAGGCAGTGCAAAAGCCCTGCGAGAAGGGGTAAGACGATCATAGGAAACAACAACAACAAGCAAATGCTGGGTACACGCCCGAACCCCTTTGCGAAGAGCAATGGGAAGATCCAGGTCAGCGGGTTCCTCAGCATCCGGAGCATCCGTGGCGGAGAGGGCTGGCCCCGGAGTAGAGGGCGACGACGACGGGGAAGAGGGATATAGCGGAGGTGAAGATAGAGGAGGAGACGATGGAGATGGTGGACGTGGAAAAACTTCGGTAGGGGTCGATGGGTTGGAGGGAACAGTAGGAGAGTCAGAAGCCGCGAGAACATTCTCGATGATGAAGAGAGAGGAGTCGTCGGAGAAATAGGGAGCATTCTCGAAGAAGGTAACGTCGGCAGAGACGAACTGCTTTCAAAGAATGGGGTTAAAACAATAATAGCCTTTCTGAGTGGTAGAGTATCCCAGAAAGACACATTTGGTGGAGCGAGAGGAGAGTTTGTCACGGATGGAGGAGGGAGCGTGCACAAAAGCTGTGCACCTAAAGATACGTAGAGGAAGAGGGAAAGGATCCTTGTCTGGATAGAGAACGGAGAATGGTGTTTTACCGTGGAGAACCGTGGAGGGAATGCGATTGATGAGATAGCAGAAAATGAGAACTGCATAGCCCCAATAAGAGCGAGAGACATGCATCTGCGTCATCAGAGTGCGCGCGATATCAAGGAGGTGACGGTTTTTGCGTTCCGCCACTCCGTTTTGTTGGGAGGTATAGACACAACTAGTTTGATGAACGATCTCATGTTGCATACAGAAAAATGAAAAGGCTTGACTAATATACTACTTAGCATTATCAGAGCGAATGATTTTAATTGAAACACCAAACTTATTTTGAATTAAGTGATAAAAAGAGGTCCATACATTGAATAATTCAGAGCGATCTCGTAAGAGATACACCCAAGTACATCTAGAAAAGTCATCAATAAAGGTAACAAAATAAGAACTACCCCGACCAACGGTGAGAGTAAGAGCAGGACCCCAAACATCAGAGTGAATGAGATAAAACGGACGGGTAGAGCCACGACCTTGCTTCGGCGGGAAGGAGGAACGGTGATGCTTGCCAAGCCGACATGCGTCACAGTTGAGAGGAGAAATGTGTGGAGGGAGGTGGGGCAGAAGCTGACGAAGAAGCTGTGGAGGTGGATGACCAAGTCGGAGATGCCACTGTAGAAGGTTTGTAGAGGAGGAGGAGAAGGCAGACAGAGCGGAAACATTGTCGAGGAAGTAGAGGCCGCCGCACTCAGTCCCAGTAGCAATCGTCCGTTGGGAGCTCGGATCCTGAAAAGAACAAGAAGTTGGAGTGAATGTGACGGAGCACTGAAGTTGCTTGCATAAAAAGGTAACCGACAATAAGTTGCACAGAAACTTTGACACATAGAGAGTGTCCGCCAAGCGAAGAGACGGAGTGACATGAATCACTCCCGTCCCATGGATCGGGGAGGAAGAGCCGTCTGCAACGAGAACCGTGGGCAACCGATCATGTGTTTCTTGGAGAGAAAAACACTGAGGATTGCCCGTCATGTGATTATTCGCATCAGAGTCGATCAACCATTTACCTTGAGTAACCATGTGGGCACTACCTGATGACGTGATCACCGAGGCGGACGGCTTTGAGGAGGAGGTGGAAGAGTCACCAGAGGGGCGAATATGTGGATGTTTCAGCCAACAACGATCCACGGTATGCCCGGAAAGAGCCATGGAGGAGACAAGAAGCCGCGCGAGTAGAAACAAGCCATGCAAACAGCAAGCCGCGGAGATGGCGCGACCAGCAAGCAGGTCGTGCAGCGGGGAGGCCGCAGCGGACACAGGGCGAGGTTCTGCAGCGGTCACGGTGTCAACACACCAGTAGCAAGGAAGACCACGACCAATAAGCAAAGGGAAAGAAGTCGTGCGACTAAAAAAGGAGGCCACGCGAACAAGAGATAGAGAAGACTGCGCGAACTGGAGGGAGTTCGCGGGGAAAAAAGAGGCAGAGAAACCGCGAAAACAGGTAGCCGATAGAAAGACAGTGCGAGAAGAGAGGCCGCATACACAAAGGGCAGCGACAAAGAAGGCAGAAGAACAAAGGGAAAGAAGTTGTGCGGCTAAAAAAGGAGGCCGCACGAACAAGAGATCAAGAAGACCTCGTGAACTGGAAGCAGTTCGCGAGGATAAAAGAGGTAGAGAAACCCCGAAAACAGGTCGCAGATAGAAAGACAGAGCGAGAAGAGAGGTCGCACACACAAAGGGCAGCGGCAAAGAAGGGAAAAGAGGCCACACGAACAGACTACAAGAAAAAGGAAAACAGTACGGGCCGAAGAAGGCACCGAATCAGGCGGAAAAGATCGAGTTCTCTAATACCATGCCGGGGGTCCCACACGGGTAAAGGCCCGGCCATGGCCGACTGCAGTCTAACACACCCCCAACCAAATCTCCGTGCAAGGATCCGAATTCACACACGGGAATATTGCACGACGGGTTGTCGAGAGCTGGTCTCGACCCCAGCACCTCCTTTATCAAACCCTTATTCAGGGACCAGATACCCAACTGTGCAGTCGGCCAGGGCCAGGGCTGCAGTCGGCTGGGGTCGAGACCAGCTCTCGACAACCTGCCGTGAAATATTCCCGTGTGTGAATTCAGAGCCTTGCACGAAGATTTGGTTGGGGGTGTGTTAGACTGAAGTCGGCCAGGGCCGGGCCTTTTCCCTTGTGGGACCCCCGACCTGGTTTCTAATAGTTGATATTGTGTCGACCAAACTTTCACTATCTTGGTGTTATTACATGGCTTTATAGAGAATGTGAGGGAGACATGTCGCTTATCGTTACAGTTGTAGGGAGAGAAGGAGAAGAGGCTACGATAGGGACAAGCCACTGCTCGTGGAGGTAAGTACTTTTTAAGTTCCAGTGGGGAGCACAACACTCTGGGCGCTCTGGAATCTTCTGCTGGTGCTCAAAAGCTTTGGTAGCGGTGTAGCGCATTCTGTACATTTTGGAGTTTGTGTAAGACCCCTTTTTTGCAACAACCACCGGGTCTTAGGCCTAGAACCGCCGTTTTGCGGTGACACCATCCTCCGGGATGGTCGACTCCACAAAACGCCAATCCTTCCAGCCATCTCGATCACTTGCGACAGAATGTTTAATGATTGGAAAAGCTAAAACAATCAAGTCCACAACATAGAAAGAGGAAATCACATGACAAATAAAGAGTCCACACCATGATATACAGACTTATGCCCGGTACATAAAGACCTCACTATAAGCCACTCATAAAAGTAAAACTACTACTACTCAACTCCACTCACGGATCTGGATTCCTGTCCACCCGAACTACACTGGCCTGTCTCCATCTGCACTGTACTCCGCTAGTGCTGCGTCTCCTGCGGCTGCTCCCTATCTCCCATCCGGAGTGCCTAAAATGTGGTGGTCAAACGACCGTCAGTCAAACTAGACTCAGTCAACAATCCCCCACCCCTATACCCGTGACTCCTAGGCACCGGGCGGAAGGAAGTGAAAAAGAGGACCAAATAGCAGGGCGTAATCGAGCAAATGACAACTATCCTAACAGGAGTGTTATAACATTAAAAGTGCAGCATGAGTTAATCAATAAATGGTAATGCAGAGTAGTAAGGTAAGCATGAAAAACTGAAAGTAAGAACTGTACAAATAGTAATTCAGTAACCATTGATTTATAGGGATTACCCCTATAGACCAAGGGGTCGTTCTGCAGTGCCTATCGTATAAACTGTCTCATACCAATTTATACACTAGGTGTCAGGGGTTAAATGCAATGACTATGCTATGACATGCAAGTATGCTAGAGTATGAACATGCAAGTGCAACACACACACACGACTCTATGCACACATATCTTTAGTTCCCAGTTTGGAGTTAACTAAACTCTCAAGAGCCTCTCCTCGTGGCCAACAGAGACAGTGGGTTGGGCCTCTCCACTCCTAGACTGGTAATCACACTACCCAGTCTAGCCCCTCTCGTACGTTTCCGTACTCTTCCTAGCAAACCAGCTAGTCTCCCCGAGTAAACGTACCGACGACGGTGTGATCGATCGTCCAATACCGAGGACCCACCACTGTTATGCACATGCAAGCTTGTATATTATACCTCACCTAAATCTCCGAGCCCCCAGCTCACCAAACCATCAAGTCTAAAAACTAGCCCTCGAGCATACAGCTCCCCGGACTACCCAAACAGTTCCAAGTCCCTTTAACTCTACCAGTAAGCCCATCGACCATAGGTCTGTGCTATCCATTCATTATCAATTTGTCTCACCACGTGTACAAGTGTGAGTGCAAGGTGGAGGTATTATTGGGGTTACTCTTGTCCATATTATCCCTAAAGTTTACGTTAGCCCAGGACTGCCCAAGGTATTCCCCATGAAGGGCTCTCGAAGGCACTAGGAACTACGATGAGATTACGCCCAAAGTTCCCTTTCGCAAGACACTTAATATTATTGATTCCTACCCTTGATCAATCCTCTCTTTTATTTCAGTGTGGCTCCCCTAAGTGTGTTCAAGTTCTCCGAGCTAGCCTATTTCAATTCTATGTACTATATGCAGACCGTGCTAAGTTACATGATGATCCCACTAAGGGGTACTCCATTTACTCATCCAACAGAACCAAAACAATTACTGGGAGTGTACCATGACCTATTTAGACTAACTCCAGAGTTTCATAATCTTCCTAATTAATTGGGCATTCATTCTAATTACCCTAAGACTCCGGATGCCCTACTATGAACATGAAATGCACTTTTAAATCAGTAACATATCACTATAAAATTATGATAAATACTAGGTAACATTTCTACAATAAATCCAAGGTCTAAAAATTTTCAGAATTGTTTAGGCCTCAAATCCGCAATTTAGAACATAAAGTCGATAATACCATTTTAAGAATCAAAGACCAGCAATATTGTTCTAAAAATTATGATAAAAGTTCAGTAAGACCATCATGGCCTAAAAACACCCTAGAGGTACTCTCCCAATTTTTCCAGTGAACAGTAACCCTTAATTTAATTTTAAATCAATAATTCCATAACCATTGGTTATTGAAGCAAGTACTGTAAAAATTCATCTAATAATTATAACAAAATTCCAGGAGATAGATAATGATCTAAAACTAACCCTAACCAAGTTTTACAATTTTCCCAATACACGAGGGGCTCCGAATCTGATTAAAAGTAATCTCCCGAATTTATAACTTTTTGAAGCAAGTACTATTTCTAGTCACCTAAAAATTATGAAAAAATTCCAGAGCCTACACATTGACGTAGAATACTCACTGACCAAGTTTCATAATTTCCATAGCAATATTGGTCTCCACATTTATTTTTGATCAGAAATCCATAATTTATAAATTATAAAACAAGTACTTAAAATAAATATCTAAAAATTTCAATAAAAATACATAGGGGACTATCATGATGTAAACTTCCAAATACTAAATTTCACAACTTTTCAGTGGACAGAAATATCATAACAAGAAAAATAAACTTAAAGACACAGCTAGGGTTATAAAGGAAGTACTGATTTTATTAGTCCAAAAATTCCACAAAAATTATTTTAGGGCTCTTTTTATCATAGAAATACCCTGTCCAAGTTTCAAGTTATTGTGAGGTGTTTTGATTATCTAAACCCAAATATTGGGCTTTGTGCCCTAAACTAGGGTAGGGATTTGAGGGGGGTTAAAGACTTCCAAATTCAATAAATCTTCAACCAGAGGACCATAGCCACCGTATGATCCCTTCCACCAAGTCCCAAGTCATTCCAAGGTCATTTGACCCCATGACCTTCAAACCCTAAAAATCTCCATAAAAGGGGCCTACCCTAGGGTTCTATGGCTACCCTAGCCCAAACCACCCCAAATTTCATTGAAGGGTGTTACATGCTATATAAAATCAGTGACCAAAAAATCAGCTTTTGTTGAGGTGATTTGACCAACAAACATCAAAAATAGCTCTTGACCTAAATAACCCTATAAGGGTATACCCAGGGTTGGATCAATACCTAACCAAAACATCTCCAAATGAGGTGATATTTTTACCAAAGCCTTAGCATGCCCTCTAAGACCACCCACCCAAATTTGGCGGAGGTTTGAGATGTTTAGCACACCTAATTAATTTATTCATAGATTATTAAATTTTTCTAAAAACTATAAAAAAATGTTCTCCAAAAATTCTGATTTTTGGATAAGTCCTATATATAGATAAGAGTAGCCCACACCCCAAATTTCAAGTCTTTTGGAGGTCTGGTTTGGAGTGGGTATCCAATTTATTCTCTGGTCAGCCCTATGGATAGACTCCACCAAAAAGAGTGCGGAGGTCTAACCAGGGCTCCAAATGCCTTGAAACAAATTTTAAAATAAACTAGAGACCTAGAGCTACAACTTTGATGTTGATCATATTTCCAAAAGGAGCCCCTAAGTATTTTAAATATTTAAACAAAACACTGCTAATTACTAGTCAGAAAATCCCCAAAATAATAACTAAATAGAGATCTTGCACAGATCTTAAAGCAAGATCAGCGGTAATGGGGTCATCTTCCTCCTTGAGCCAACGACTCAGATTAGCCGCGCCTGGAGCATTTTCCAGGCCGAAATCCCGGCCATCCGACCACCTCCTTGGCCGGCCACCGCCACCACCACCTCCTTTGAGGTGGTGGCTAGCGTTTGGCGCCGACCATGCTGCCGGAGGCGGCGGTTTCCGGCGAACTCAACACCACCATCTTTCATGAAAAATCCGAAAATACAAGCTCCCAATCAGGCTCAATTGAGCCCGATTTCTCTACCTAAACCGATCTAGATCTAGCACTAGGAGAGGGGAAGAGGATCGGACCTCATTTGAAGCGTTTCCTTGCTCCATTCGCCGGCCGCCATTGCTCTTCCTCAAAGCTTTCAGTGCCATGGTGATCCTTGCATAGAGGGCTCAAAATCTTCGGGAAAGAGGGGGGTTTTATTCCTCTCCACTCCCTAAAGACGTGTAAAGAACCAATTGGGGAGAGGAACGGTCAAGGCATGAATTGCCATTATCACCATTAATGGTGATTTTCGGCCTTAGTGAAATCCCCTTGAAATTCACCTCCCCTTGACTCCAATTCGTTTGGAAACTCATCAAAACTGATAGGGGAGATGAATGCTAATTAATTGGTGAAGAATGGAGGGGTGATTCACCTTCCCCACCATGAATGTCCCTCTCTCTCACTTTCTCTCTCCTACATTTTGGGGAAAATTGAGCTCTCTCTCTCCTAGTCACCCTACACGAAATTGGGTGACATAAATGCTAATTTCAGCTCCATTGGACTGATGAGCCAACCTAAATTGAGGCTAGCCCGAGTGGGTTGGGCTTGGTTGGGTCAATTTAAGTGATTTGACCTAATTAGGGTAAATTGGACTTTTGGGCAAATTGACCAAATGGGTGACCCCATGATGGTGATTTTTGTGCCATTGGGTTCCTTATGACATTATGTCACTAGGGGTGGGGTCAGTTTCAAGTTATGGTGGTTGATTGAGGTAGTTAGTGAAGGATTGCCCCTTTTGATCCTAAGAGGGCATTTTGGTCAATTGGCCAAATTAGAGGCCCCCTGATGGGGCTTTTTGGTCCCCTAGGTCTCTCATGATGCCTTTAACCTAAATATGGGGTCAATTCCATGTTGTGGTGGGCAATTTGGTTAATAGGTGAAGAATTGACCATTTTGACCTAATTAGGGCTTAAGGTTGACTTTGGTCAACTTGACCTCTTTGGTTGGCCCCCATGGGTCTTAGGTGTCACTCTGGACTCCTTGATGGCCTGGGGGTGTTGGGGTGGGGTTAAGGAGTTGAGTTGGAGCCCTAAAGTCAAGCCCTAAGTTTGGTATTTAAAGTTTACTATTTGCAGGGCAAGGTGCTTTATCACCTTTTTGCCTAGGTCTACAAGGGTTTATAAGCTCCCTGGATTTTGTCATGACTTAGTCATTACAAAATCACTCTAGGGGTCTGGCTGTTTGGGGGATGTTACAAATCCCAACACATAAAAATAAAAATTTCGTCTCCGAAATTCAGGTTAGGCCTGCAGGGTTTCTACAAAAGGTTATAAAAGTAACATCCCAAAAATTAAATTATACATGAGGTGAAGAGCTCCGGGTACCTCTGCTGCATCAAGTCCTATGGCTCCCAAGTGTGCTCCTCTTGGCCGTGATTTCTCCAAAGAACCTTGACCAGTGGGACCTTCTTGCGCCGCAAGACCCGCATACCCGTGTCGTCAATCCGGACCGGCTCCTTGTGCACTGACCGATCAGATGCTACTGGCCCATCCGTGGTGTCTATCTGCTGCTCTGGACGTAATAGGGCCCTCCTGAGGGAGAAGATATGGAAAACATCGTGCAGGCCTTACAGCTCTGGCGGCAGCTCCAGCCTGTATGCCAAGGGGCCGATCGCTCCAGGATCCTGTAGGGCCCCATGTATCTCAGGTTGAGCTTCTTCCTCCGTCCGCGAACTTGAGAGACTCCGTGCATCGGTCGTATCTTCAAAAACACTCAGTCTCCTACCTGAAACTCCACCTGACAATGTCGCACGTCGTAATATTTGGCCTGCCTGCTCTGCGCCTCCAACATCCGGTCTCGTATCAGCCTTACCTGAGCCTCGGTATCCTCAACAAACTCCGAGCCCAGCACCTTCGGGTCCTCGTCCTGTAACCATGACAGCGGAGTCTACATCTTCGTCCGTATAGAGCCTCGTAGGGAGCCATGCCTATACTGGACTGATGGTTGTTGTTATATGAGGACTCTACCAGTGGTAGCATCTTCTCCCATGGCTCTCCTCGGTCCAGAATGCACAGTCGTAGCAGATCTTCCAATGTCCGATTGGTGCGCTCTGTCTCCCCGTTTGTCTGAGGGTGGAAGGCTGTGCTGAAAGTCAGGCGGGTGCCCAAATATGCATGAATTGACCTCCACTCCCTGGACGTAAACCGCCCATCACGATCTGACACTATTGACCCGGGCACGCCATGGTAGCGAATGAACTGCTCCACAAGCTTCCGCACCAGCACTCCGACTGAGTCGTCTTTCCTGATCGGTATGAATCGAGTCACCTTTGTCAGCCGATCGACGATCACCCAGATCGAGTCATTCCCCGTCCGAGACCGGGGAAGCCCGTGTATAAAATCCATGGCTATGTCGTCGAATTTCCACTCTGGCACCGGGAGTGGCTGTAACAATCCTGCGAGGTTCCTGCACCCCGCCTTCACCAGCTGACATGTCTCACAATGAGTCACGAAGTAAGTGATATCCTTATTCATGCCCGACCAATACATCGTCTTCTTCAAATCCGTCGCCATCTTCGTGATTCCCGGGTGCACCGAATACCGGCTGTAGTGCGCCTCCGTCATAATCTCCTCCCGGATTTGGCCTCCCTCCGGTATATAGACCCGTCCTCTGAAACACACCAGGCTATCCCTCAGTGTGTAGTCTCCTGCAGTGCCTGCCTCTAAGGCCTGGAAGATGGGCTCTAGTTTGTCATCCTGCCTCTGTCCTTTTCTGACTCGGTCTCTAATGTCATTGGTGACGCCCATCGCGGTCAAGTACTCCTCATAGAGCTCGGGGTCATCAGACGACACCAGAGTAATATGCATGTCCTCCAGACTCTGCAGCAGCTCCATAGACATCAACTGAGACTCTGCTCCCGCTGTGGCGGCTCTCCTGCTCAGTGCATCTGCTACCACGCTCGCCTTCCCCGGGTGGTAGTGCATCTCGTACTGATAGTCCGATAAAAACTCCACCCACCTCCTCTGTCTGATATTCAGTTCCTTCTGCGTGTCCACGTACTTAAGGTTCTTATGATCTGAGTATATATCACAGTGGACTACGTAGAGGTAGTGTCGCCATATCTTCAGTGCGAACACAACTGCTCCCATCTCCAGGTCGTATACTGGATAGTTCTTCTCATGGGTCTTCAGTTGGCGGGAGCCATACGCTATGACATGCCCGTTCTGCATCAGCACCACACCCATCCCCTGATATGATGCGTCGGTGTACACCTGGAATCCTTCCTTCCCAGATGGAAGGGGCAGGATAGGGGCTGAGATAAGTCGGTTCTTCAGCTCCTGGAAAGCTGCCTCACACTGTGGCGTCCATACAAAGGGCACGTCCTTCTTCGTCAACGAAGTGAGTGGAAGGGTGATCCGTGAAAATCCCTCCACAAATTTCCGGTAATAACCGGTAAGCCCCAGGAAACTCCGCACGTCCGTGGCTGTCTTCAGTGGTGGCCAATCCCTGACTGCCTGAACCCTTGCAGGGTCCACAGCTAACCCGGCTCCGCTGATAATGTGGCCCAGGAAAGCCACCTCCTTCAACCAAAAATGACACTTGCTGAACTTCGCACAGAGGCGATGCTCCCGCAATGTCTCCAAAGTCAGTGCCAGATGTCGTGTATGGTCCTTCGTCCTAGAGTAGATAAGGATGTAGTCTATGAATACTATGACAAACACATCCAAATAAGTCTCTAAGACCCGGTTCATGAGGCTCATAAACGCCGATGGAGCATTCGTGAGCCCGAAGGGCATCACGGTGAACTCATACAGGCCATATCTGCTACTGAAGGCCGTCTTCGGGATATCTTCCTCCTGGATCCGCAGCTGGTAGTAGCCTGACCTCAAGTCCAGCTTCGAGAAAAAATGGGCTCCCTCCAGCTGATCGAACAACTCATCTATCCTTGGGAGCGGGTAGGTATTCTGGATGGTCAGCCTGTTCAGTGCTCGATAGTCAATGCACAGCCGAAGTGTCCCATCCTTCTTCTTCACGAATAGGACCGGAGCTCCCCATGGCGAGGAACTCGGTCTGACGAATCCTGCTTCCACCAGCTCCTGCAACTGTGTCCGAAATTCTGCCAGCTCCCTTGGGGCCATCCGATAAGGGGCCTTGGATACCGGCTTAGCCACTGGCACCAACTGAATCTGAAAGTCCTTCTCCCTATGCGGAGGCAGTCCTGACAGCTTCTCTAGAAACACATCGGCGTAGTCACAGACCACCGGAATGCTAACAATCAGGTCCTTCTCCTCAGTCATCTCGAACAACACCTGATATACCTCGTCTCCCTGCAGGTGGGCCTTGACGGCCTGAATAGATGAAAGGAGGTGGCGAGAAATCGGAGTAGTACCTTCAAATGTCGCATAAGTATTGTCGTGTCTCAGCACGACCCTCCTCGCCGGGCAGTCAATCTGGGCATGGTTCCAGACCAGCCATGTCATGCCCAAGACAAGGTCGAAGTCCGACATTCTCAGGATCGTCGCCGGGGCCTCGAGTGTCAACCCGTCTATAGTAACCTTCAGGAGGCACTTCTCTGTGGACTGGATCTCCATCCCATTGGGGAGACGCACCCTCCTGGCATCTCCCGTATAATATCGAATCTGGCCCAGATCCTTGATGATATCCTCCGACACAAAGTTGTGTGATGTCCCCGTGTCAAACAGGGTATGGGCAGGTTTGCCGCACACCATCACGATTCCTAAATTAGTTAAAGGAAAAACAACTTAGGTCTAAAGTTTTCTAACCTAGGTTGTGTAGTTGTTCTACCAATACTTAGAATTACTATCATACCTGCAATAACCCTGTTCGGGTTCCGGGGCTGCGCTAAGTCCAGAGCGTAGATCTGCTCCCCATCCTGCCTGTGTTCACCGCCTTGAAATCTGCGTCCGCGACCACGTCCACGACCTCCCATCTGGTGAGCCGGTGGGCCACCCCGTGCAACAGGAGTGGTCCCATTTCTCGTAGGGCAATTAATCCGAATGTGCCCTGGCTGATGGCAGTGATAGCATAGCTGTGGTGTAGGTGGTCCCTGCCCTATCCTAGGCACCTCCCTCATTTGTAACGGCTGCGGAGCCAGCACTGCCTGCTCCCTTGGCTCCTGCCTTTCCTCCTGACGAGGTTGATCCCCGTTCCTTCTCTCTCCCATGACCCAACCTCTCTGCGGGTCCCTTCTCCCTCCTAGCACTGCATCATCCCCATGTCTCTTCCTGCCCCGGACTGCAAGCTGGTCTGCCTCCAGCTTATTGGCCATCTCCAAGATCCTGACCATGGTACCATCAGACACGAACAAGAGGGCCTGCCTCAGGTCATAACGGAGGCCCTTGTAGAACCTCTTGGTGTAACCCACGTCATCTAGCTTGTAAGAATCCGCAAACCGGGCCAAATGAGTAAACTCCTGGTGATATTCCAGAACTGTCTTGTTCCCTTGCTTCAACAACAAGAATCTATCCTCCAATTCGTCCCTTGCGGACTGCGGCACAAAATGCTCCAGTAGTGCCGCCCTAAACTCCTCCCAAGTAATGTCCGCGATCTCCACTCCCGCATAAGTGGTGTCCATCACCGACTTCCACCACCTCTTTGCATGCGACTCCAGACAAGAAACCACCAACGATACTGCCAGGTCCACCGGGCACTGTATTCCCACCAACATCCCGTACATAATGTCTAGCCACTCCTCCGTGCGCACTGCCGTCTCCGTCCCCAAGTATGATGGTGGGGCAAGGCCCCGGAATGCACTCAACCAGTTCGCTCCGAGGTTCGGCTGAGGAGCCAGAGCCTGCTGTGCCCTAAAGGCCTCCAAGATAGCCGTCAAGGTTTGTCCCAGCTCCGTCTGCTGCAACGGGGTCGGAGCCGGCGGGGGTGGAATCACATTCGGGGCCGGAGGTGTCCCCTGCGGCAGGGGAGGATTCGTCGCACCCTACAAAAAGACGGTCTTAAGTTTAGTAAATTGACCTAAAACTCTTTGTTATTAGAAGCATTGCACATGATTCCTCCCATGGGCACACCATTGCTTCCGCTGCTAGTTTGTCCTTAAACTAAGCCCGCGCGGGGTGTCCCATGTTTTGTGGACTACATTCTCTCGGATCGAGGTTACCCTCTGATACCACTTGTAAGACCCCCTTTTATTTTGCAACAACCACCGGGTCTTAGGCCCAGAACCGCCGTTTTCCGTTTTGCGGTGACACCATCCTCCGGGATGGTCGACTCCACAAAACGCCGATCCTGCCGG
Source organism: Platanthera guangdongensis (assembly GCA_039583875.1). Classification (NCBI taxonomy): domain Eukaryota; kingdom Viridiplantae; phylum Streptophyta; class Magnoliopsida; order Asparagales; family Orchidaceae; genus Platanthera; species Platanthera guangdongensis. The sequence goes on from CM077159.1 coordinate 138,237,731, forward strand.
CCATCTCGATCACCTGCGACAGAATGTTTAATGATTGGAAAACCTAAAACAATCAAGTCCACAACATAGAAAGAGGAAATCACATGACAAATAAAGAGTCCATACCATGATATACAGACTTATGCCCGGTACATAAAGATCTCACTACAAGCCACTCATAAAAGTAAAACTACTACTACTCAGCTCCACTCACGGATCTGGATGCATGTCCACCCGAACTACACTGGCCTGTCTCCATCTGCACCGTACTCCGCTGGTACTGCGTCTCCTGCGGCTGCTCCCTGTCTCCCATCCGGAGTGCCTAAAATGTGGTGGTCAAATGACCGTCAGTCAAACTAGACTCAGTCAACAATCCCCCACCCCTCTACCCGTGGTTCCTAGGCACCGGGCGGAAGGAAGTGAAAAAGAGGACCAAATAGCAGGGTGTAATCGAGCAGATGACAACTATCCTAACAGGAGTGTTATAACATTAAAAGTGCAGCAGGAGTTAATCAATAAATGGTAATGCAGAGTAGTAAGGTAAACATGAAGAGCTGAAAGTAAGAACTGTACAAATAGTAATTCAGTAACCATTGATTTATAGGGATTACCCCTATAGACCAAGGGGTCGTTCTGCAGGGCCTATCATATAAACTGTCTCATACCAATTTATACGTTAGGTGTCAGGGGTTAAATGCAATGACTATGCTATGACATGCAAGTATGCTAGGGTATGAACATGCAAGTGCAACACACACACACGACTCTATGCGCATAGACCTTTAGTTCCCCAGTTTGGAGTTAGCTAAACTCTCAGGAGCCTCTCGTCGTGGCCAACAGAGACAGTGGGTTGGGTCTCTCCACTCCTAGACTGGTAATCACACTACCTGGCCTAGCCCCTCTCGTACGTTTCCGTACTCTTCCTACCAAACCAGCTAGTCTCCCCGAGTCAACGTACCGACGATGGTGTGATCAATCGTCTAATACCGAGGACCCACCACTGTTATGCACATGCAAGCTTGAATATTATACCTCACCTAAATCTCCGAGCCCCCAGCTCACCAAACCATCAAGTCTAAAAACTAGCCCTCGAGCATACAGCTCCCCGGACTACCCAAATAATTCCAAGTCCCTTTAACTCTACCAGTAAGCCCATCGACCATGGGTCTATGCTATCCATTCATTATCAATTTGTCTCACCACGTGTACAAGTGTGAGTGCAAGGTGGAGGTATTATTGAGGTTACTCTTATCCATATTATCCCTAAAGTTTACGTTAGCCCAGGACTGCCCAAGGTATTCCCCATGAAGGGCTCTCGAAGGCACTAGGAACTACGACGGGATTACGCCCAAAGTTCCCTTTCATAAGACACATAATATTATTGATTCCTACCCTTGACCAATCCTCTCTTTTATTTCAGCGTGGCTCCCCTAAGTGTGTTCAAGTTCTCCGAGCTAGCCTATTTCAATTCTATATACTATATGCAGACCGTGCTAAGTTACATGATGCTCCCACTAAGGGGTACTCCATTTACTCATCCAACAGAACAAAATAATTACTGGGAGTCTACCATGATCTATTTAGACTAACTCCAGAGTTTTATAATCTTCCTAATTAATTGGGCATTCATTCTAATTACCCTAAGACTCAGGATGCCCTACTTTGAACATGAAATGCACTTTTAAATCAGTAACATATCACCACAAAATTATGATAAATACTAGATAACATTTCTACAACAAATCCAACGTCTAAGAATTTTTAAAATTGTTTAGGCCCCAAATCCACAATTTAGAACATAAAGTCGATAATACCATTTTAAGAAGCAAAGGCCAGCAATATTGTTGTAAAAATTATGATAAAAATTCAGTAAGACCATCATGACCTAGAAACACCCTAGAGGTACTCTCTCAATTTTTCAAGTGAACAGTAACCCTTAATTTAATTTTAAATCAATAATTCCATAACCATTGGTTATTGAAGCAAGTACTGTAAAAATTCATCTAATAATTATAACAAAATTCCAGGAGATAGATAATGATCTAAAACTAATCTTAACCAAGTTTTACAATTTTCCCAATACATGAGGGGCTCTGAATCTGATTAAAAGTAATCTCCCGAATTTATAACTTTGTGAAGCAAGTACCGTTTCTAATCACCTAAAAATTATGAGAAAATTCCAGAGCCTACACATTGACATAAAACACTCACTGACCAAGTTTCAAAATTTCCATAGCAATATTGGGCTCCACATCTATTTTTGATCAGAAATCCACAATTTATAAATTATAAAACAAGTACTTAAAATAAATATCTAAAAATTTCAATAAAAATACAGAGGGGACTAACATGATGTAAAACTTCCAAATACTAAATTTCACAACTTTTCAGTGGACAGAAATATCATAACAAGAAAAATAAACTTAAGTACACAAATAGGATTATAACGGAAGTACTGATTTTATTAGTCTAAAAATTCCACCAAAATTATTTTAGGGCTCTTTTTATCATAGAAATACTCTGCCCAAGTTTCAAGTTATTGTGAGGTGTTTTGATTACCTAAACCTAAATATTGGGCTTTGTGCCCTAAACTAGGGTAGGGATTTGAGGGGGGTTAAATGCTTCTAAATTCAATAAATCTTCAACTAGAGGACCATAGCCACCCTATGATCCCTTCCACCAAGTCCCAAGTCATTCCAAGGTCATTTGACCCCCATGATCTTCAAACCCTAAAAATCTCCACAAAAGGGGCCTACCCTAGGGTTCTATGGCTACCCTAGCCCAAACCACCCCAAATCTCATTGAAGGGTGTTACATGCAAAATATCAGCCTCTGTTGAGGTGATTTGACCAACCAAACATCAGAAATAGCTCTTGACCTAAATAACCCTATAAGGGTATACCTAGGGTTGGATCAATACCTAACCAAAACATCTCCAAATGATGTGAAATTTTTACCAGAGCCTTAGCATGCCCTCTAAGACCACCCGCCCAAATTTGGGGGAGTTTTGAGATGTTTAGGACAACTAATTAATTTATTCATGGATTATTAATTTTTTCTAAAAACTATAGAAAACTTTTCTCCAAAAATTCTGATTTTTGGATAAGTCCTAGATATAGATAAGAGTAGCCCACACCCCAAATTTCAAGTCTTTTGGAGTTCTGGTTTGGAGTGGGCATCCAATTTATTCTCTGGTCAGCCCTATGGATAGACTCCACCACAAAGAGTGTTGGGGTCTAACCAGTGCTCCAAATGCCTAGAGCTACAACTTTGATGTTGATCATATTTACAGAAGGAGCACCTAAGTATTTTAAATATTTAAACAAAGCACTACTAATTCCTAATCAAAAAATCCCAAAAATAATAACTAAATAGAGATCTTGCACAAATCTTAAAGCAAGATCAGCGGTAATGGAGTCATCTTCCTCCTTGAGCCAATGACTCAGATTAGCCGTGCCTGGAGCATTTTCCAGTCCGAAATCCCGGCCATCCGGCCACCTCCCTGGCCGGCCACCTCCCTGGCCGGCCACCGCCACCACCACCTCCGTTGAGGTGGTGGCTAGCGTTTGGCGGTGACCATGCCGCCGGAGGCGGCTGTTTCCGGCGAACTCAACACCACCATCTTTCATGAAAAATCCGAAAATACAAGCTCCCAATCAGGCTCAATTGAGCCCGATTTCTCTACCTAAACCGATCTAGATCTAGCACTAGGAGAGGGGAAGAGGATCAGACCTCATTTGAAGCGTTTCCTTGCTCCATTCGCCGACCGCCATTGCACTTCCTCAAAGCTTTCGGTGGCATGGTGATCCTTGCACAGAGGGCTCGAAATCTTCGCGAAAGAGGGGGGTTTTATTCCTCTCCACTCCCTAAAGACGTTTAAAGAACCAATTGGGGAGAGGAGGGGTCAAGGCATGAATTGCCATTATCACCATTAATGGTGATTTTCGGCCTTAGTGAAATCCCCTTGAAATTCACCTCCCCTTGACCCCAATTCGTTTGGAAACTCATCAAAACTGATAGGGGAGTTGAATGCTAATTAATTGGTGAAGAATGGAGGGGTGATTCACCTTCCCCACCATGAATGACCCTTTTTCTCACTTTCTCTCTCCTCCATTATTGGGGATAATTGAGCTCTCTCTCTCCTAGTCACCCTACACGAAATTGGGTGACATAAATGCTAATTTCAGCTCCCTTGGACTGATGAGCCAACCTAAATTGAGGCTAGCCCGAGTGGGTTGGGCTTGGTTGGGTCAATTTAAGTGATTTGACCTAATTAGGGCAAATTGGACTTTTGGGCAAATTGACCACATGGGTGACCCCATGATGGGGTTTTTGTGTCATTGGGTTCCTTATGACATTATGTCACTAGGGGTGGCGTCAGTTTCAAGTTATGGTGGCCGATTGAGGTAGTTAGTGAAAGATTGCCCCTTTTGACCTAAGAGGGCATTTTGGTCAATTGGCCAAATTGGAGGCCCCCTGATGGGGCTTTTTGGCCCCCTAGGTCTCTCATGATGCCTTTAACCTAAATATGGGTTCAATTCCATGTTGTGGTGGGAAATTTGGTTAATAGGTGAAGAATTGACCATTTTTACCAAATTAGGGTTTAAGGTTGACTTTGGTCAACTTGACCTTTTTGGTTGGCCCCCATGGGTCTTAGGTGTCACTCTGGACTCCTTGATGGCCTGGGGGTGTTGGGGTGGGGTTAAGGAGTCGAGTTGGAGCCCTAAAGTCAAGCCCTAAGTTGGGTATTTAAAGTTTGCTATTTGCAGACCAAGGTGCTTTATCACCTTTTTGCCTAGGTCTACAAGGGTTTCTAAGCTCCCTGGATTTTGTCATGACTTAGTGATGACAAAATCACTCTAGGGGTCTGGCTGTTTGGGGGATGTTACAGTTTGTGGCTTGTCTTTTGTTGTGCACGGAAGAGTCTAGAGCCTCATTCTTGTTCGTTGCAGAGAGCTGAGCGGAACGTGCGCAGAGTGCAATATACGCTGGGTGAAAAGTGCACAGGGTAAAATGTTCGTCGGGCAAAATGTAAAGGGAGAAATCCCCAAGGGGTCCTTGAAGACCGCTGGGAGAACTTCGAAGGTCTTCGAAAATCTTCGAGGGTTCCTTCAAGAGCGCAGAGAGATTTTCTAAGGATTATTCGGGAGCTCTCTCATGCGTAGTAAGCAGGGTGGAAGGAGATGATGATGAAGATAGAATGAAAGGAGGGTATGAGCCCCTTTAATAGTTTTTGTGGGTGTCGTTTTCGTAAAGAAGTGGTGGTTGTAGTAGTTATGCAGCTATCCTCACATTGTGACCAATATATGCACATATTATGGGTGGGTTTATGGTTATTCGCAGAGCACAACCAACTTATGTGCTACACGCACACAAATTATGAATATGACCATGCACACATCATTACCATATTCTTTGTTATACGCAGACCATCATGCATATTTTTGCAAATATGCATGCCTATTTTTTATATTTTATAAAGCGTATATTTAGGACATGAAAGAATTGGTTTCAAGATAACCTAAACACCTAGAGAGGGGGGGGTGAATAAGTTCAATTTCTTTTTATTAAGGCAGACAGTATATTTTACTAGCAATTAATCTATGCAACAATTATCTCAGCACAACATAAAAACAAACATAGCCAACACAGATTGCACACAAATTTATAGTGGTTCCCCAAGAGATGGGTACATCCACTTTCCCCCTTCGCCTATCTAGCAGTATACTAGATTCGGCCTAACTTCCTTCTTACTTCTCAGATCCTCAGATCTTACAACTTAGAACACTGAAAGGTTCCTACAGCTCACACTTCACCAAGTGCTACAACTCAGATTCTTCCAGAGAATCCTACCTCAGAGTGGGTCCACACTCATACAACTCAGGCAATCCATCCTTACCTCAGCCTCTTTCACCAGGCCTATAACTCAGAGAAATTAATCCCTTACCTCAGACACTCAGCCCTACCTCAGCCTTTATAGATTTAGGCTTATAACTCAGAGAGATAACTCTCCTATACTCAGATCTATAAAAGATCCTACAGAGAAAATTGATTGTAAAAAGAATAATTCTTTTACCCAGGTAGAGAGAGAATGGGTAGAAGGTTTCTTGATGAGTTCTTGATAGATCTGATAACTTTAGATTCAACCTGTCTTAGCTTCTTCAAAGCTTCTTGAATTTGAACAAAGTAACGTTGATCTTCTTGTGAAGTTGGAGATGATCTTCAATCCAGCTTCCTTCTTCTATTCAGATGTGGCTCTGAATTCTTCTTGCAGACTTATTCAGGATCTGCCCTTAGAGACTTGTTGATTTCTGGATGAGACTTCTCTTCTTCTTAGTTATTCATTGTCCTTTTGATGATAGGACATGTCTTTATATAGACTCCATCCGAGGTTACTGGCTGATCCGGTTCCTAACAGCCTTCTGACAGCTCTGACAGATGCAACTGCTTTGTTGGTTGTGACAACTGTCAAGTATCTAGTCATGACATCTGATACTTCATTGAATTTCAACTCAGCAGCAAAGTGTCGAGACAATACTTCAAATGTGTCGACACAAATAGATCACGTGTCGACACAATTTTTGGTGATGTCGACACAGCTCACATAATGTCGACACAACTCTTCTTTTTCTTCTTGACACAGCTTCTGTGGAATGTGTCGACATAAGTCCTGTGTGTCGACACAATAACTCCTAGTCTCGACAAAGTTGATGTCGACAGAATTTTGGTGTGTGTCGACACAAGTCCTGTGTGTCGACACAATTGCTGTCGACAGAATTCTGGAGTGTGTCGACACAAGTCCTGTGTGTCGACACAATTGTTGTTGACATAATTTCTGTGTGTAGACACAAGTCCTGTGTGTCGACACAATCTGGCTTCTGGTGTCGACACAACCTTTCCCAAGTGTCGACACAATTCTTCTCAAGTGTCAACACTTGTACTTAGAAACGTTTTCTGCATTTCCTTAACCTGCACATTGAAACTCAACACAACATCAAATACACATTGATGAATATTATTGAGTTAGGCGAGGCTTCTCCAAATCAGGTACATATTTTCCAATGTACCCAACAATCTCCCCCTATTTGGAAAAGTCATAACTCATAGTCAATGATATACATCACTTTATAATAAAACACAGATTATGATGTATAGACGAATTATTTAGACAGGGTAACACATAAACAAAACTAGCATATTATTTCATCACAAAATATGATAAAACATAGTGAACATGAATCAGTGTTTTGTTGAACTACAAGAAGTTTTTTGAACAACAGATTATATAGATTTTAAAACAAAAGATTACATAGTTCTAAAGTCTAGTCAATCTATTCTAGGACTGATCGGGCTCCTTGATGACAATGCCTTTGCCAGACTGAATTCTTGCTTGTATATTAGCTTCAGTGTCTTCAGCCGGCTTTTTCCCTTTAAGATCCTTTTTTTTCAGCTCTTCAGCCTTGGTCTTTTGCCTTTCAAAAAAATGAAAAGGCTTTGGAAAGTACTTGCTTGGCTCCATAGAGGTAGCAGATATTTTTCCAGCTTTGATATCTCTTCTGAATTGATAAATGACATCTTGCCGCTTCTGATACTTGCTCCATTCTTGTTCAGAGTACCACTTTCCCCTATCAAGCATGTTGTCTTTAACAGCTTGCTAGACAGTGAGAATAATATTTCTGGAGGTGAGACTCCATCTTTCAAAATCAGGCTTTAATTCAGTCTGCTCTCTAAACCGTTTCTTAGAAAGTTGAGCTTCTTGCTCTCTTTTCAAGACAGCTTCAGGCATATCAACCTTCTCAATAATGACATTCTGTACCTCATGTGGAGGACTATACATTTGTTGAACAACATATTGAATTCCTTCAAAATCAGCAGAGGGATAAATAATTTGAGCTACTTCCTGCTGAACCCCTTCATGTGAAGTCGGTTGAATACCTAATTCAGCAGTGTTATCATCATCACACAGGGGTGGATAACCAAGAGTTGCTCTGATAACATTAGTTATCCATTTAGTATGTTCAGAGCCTTTATTGACTAACACTCTCTCCCCCCCTTTATGACTTCTTGTTCAACATGGTTTCTTAGATCATCCTTTTGAAACCTTATCTGATCAGCAAGATAATTTGTGCCTTCTTTGTAGAATGATCTGATCTCCAGCAGCTGATCAGCAATTACCTTTTGAGAAGCTTGGATAACAGTGCTAACATCAGTCAAATTTGCTTTGAGTTATTTATCAAACTCAGATTTTTCTTTAACAAGGAGTTCAGTTAAAGCAGTGGCTTTATTCTGAAGTTCTGTTACAATAACATTGTGTGACTCTGTGAGATTATCATTCATTTTTATTTGGTTTTCCAGAACATAGCCTTGTTTCACTGCTATATCATCTATTTGAGTTTTGACTTCCACTTGTTGCTTGGCTAAATAGACTACAACATTACCTCCCTTATGGAAGCAATCTGTCATTTCCTTTTTTATGTAAATTCACTTCAAATCTGATAGATTTAATATCTTGGGTCAGCTGAAATTGCAATTCTTTATTGCTCTCATCAACATATTTTTCAAGGACTTTTCTTTGTTCATCCATCTTTACTTGCAGTTGCACCAGAAGTGAACTGAAGTCTACTACTGGAGCTGGTGTTTGTAGAACAGCCTGCAAAGCTTTCTTATAGCTTGAGCTCCTTTTCCTGAGCTCCACAGTTTTTCTCTTCTTAGCCCTTGAGGCTTCTTCATGTTCAGAAGAATCAGATGAACTTGCTATATCCACAGTGTATTTTGGACTTGAGGCAATGATGGGCATCTCTTGCTCAATTCTTGTGTGCTCCCCCTCAGTCCTTACTCCTATCAAATTAGGAAATAACTCTTCTAATGTTACTTCTTGGTTTATTTGAACTGGAGGAATAGCTTGCTCTTGCTCAGCAAATTGTCCTCCTTCAACTTCAAAAGGTTCTTCCCTGGTAATGTCATCCTCAGGGACATTGTCTTGGTTATTTTTATTAATATTAGTCATATGCACATCCTGTGCATCATTTTAAGTGTCTATGGCAGCATGATTTATGTCCTGAACTACCTCAAGTATTGATTGAGTTGCTGCTTCACTGTCCAATTCAGCTGTGTGGTCAATTGGCTTTTGCACATGAGCTTCCTTTGAAGGTGATGGCAGTGGTTGAGCTGGAACTGGAGAAAGCTCATTAGCTTCCCCTTGATGAGGCTCTTCCTGTACCAGATCCAGTTGGATGTTGACTGATGAAATCTGCTCCCCCTCCATCTGACTATCAGTTACAGTTTCGTGAGCAAATGATTTGCTAGTCCTTTCTGCTCCTTCATCAGAGCTGAAAACAACCATTTCTTTTGAATCACTGGAAGATTCAGTGGTCTTGGAGGCTGTTTTCTTCTTTTTCTGAATTTGCTTTGTTTGTTTCTGTGAAGTAGAAACATCTTTGGTCAGAACCCTATCCCATCTGGACAGTATCCTTAAGTCCATTCTTCTTATGTGATTAATCTTAGAACCTGCAGATTGATTTATCACTTTAGGTATATTCTCAGCCAGAAATAGGCTCAGTAATCTGCCCAGATTAGGTTTCTTGATTCCTTCTTTGATCTTGTTAAAGATAACAACAGACCAATTTGTTTTCACCTTGAATATCACTCTGGTCATTAGATTGAACATATAGGATGAAATCCCATCATGTCCTCCGGATTTGCACAGAGTAACTTTTCCTACAATTTCAGAAAGAAACTTGCCTTGGGAATTCATTCTCTTCCTGTTCATAGAAGATCCAATCTTGATAGTGGGATCCATTCCACACCATTGGAGAGCTTCTCTTGTCATGGAAGATACTATTTCAGCGTCTTATTTAACCCTGGGAAGTTGAAATGTCTTACTCAAACTCTTCTGGGTGAGTTTGACCTTGGTCCCTTGAACTGATGACTTTATTTTTATACCCTTTGAATCCAGTGATGCCTTTGTATAGAATTCAAGGACCTCCTTCTTCCATATCTTGGTAGGTTCTGAGATTAAGTACTCCAATCCATTTTCTGTGATTAAGGTAATCACCGCTTTGATTTCTTGTGATGTACTTTCAAACGCATCTCGAACTAATTCATAGCCCTCATTGATGTTCTCTTCTAGCTTTGGCGTCATTTGAGATGAGAGAGTGAGGAGAAGAGAGATGAAGATTTGTCAACACAAAGGTTTGGTCTCGAGAATTTTGAGAGCGTAGTCGACAGGGTTTTTCTTTGACCTATTTATATGTTTCTAAACAAAGAAGGTCAAAAGTAGGGTTGAAATAAGCTTATTTTGTCGACACTGTTGGGATTGTGTCGACACTGACTATTAAAGTCTCGACAGAGAATGTAAAGGTATTATAATACTATGTGTCGACACCATCTGCGATGTGTCCACACAGACAATCTTAAGAGTCTACACTAATGTCTGCGTGTCGACACAGACGACTGTATGTGTCGACACCAATATCTAAGAGGCAGGAAAGCTATGCGTCGACACCAAATTCGAAGTGTCGACATAATATTCTTGATGTGTCGACAGAATTTTCCTTGTGTGTCGACACCAACTACTAAGTGTCGACACAGATGTCTTTATGTGTCGACACAAATTTGCTTAGTCAAATTTGTCATTCTTATTCCAAGTTTAGCATGCCTAATTCAATTTTAAAATAATTGAATTTAGTTTAATCAAGTGGTTTGGTGAACATGTCAGCAATTTGAAAATTAGTATTGACAAATTCTAAACTTATGTCTTCCTTTTCAACATGATCTCTAAGAAAATGAATTCTTATTTCTATATGCTTAGTTCTGTTATGCGAAACAAGATTTCTAGCAATAGAAATGACACTAGTAGAATCACAAAATAATGGAGTTCTACTTACCTAGATGTCATAATCTTCAAGCTGATATTGTATCCATAACAGTTGTGCACAACAATTGCCTGCAGCTACATATTCAGACTCAGTAGTGGATATAGCCACACTTATCTGTTTTTTGCTGCTCCATGACATCAATCTTCCACCTAGGAACTAACATGTACCAGTTGTACTTTTCCTGTCTTCTTTGCATACTGCAAAGTCTGCATCTGAATAACCAGTTAGTAGAAAATCTCTATTATTGGGGTACCAAAAGCCAAGATTTGGTGTTCCCTTAAGATATCTCAAAATTCTTTTGACTGCATTATAATGAGATTATTTTGGGCTTGCTTGATACCTAGCACAGTCACATGTAACATACATGATATCTGGTCTACTAGCAGTTAAGTATAAGAGAGATCCAATTATCCCTCTATATAAAGACTCATCTACAGGTTTCCCTGCATCATCTTTGCATATAGACATACTTGATCCCATTGGAGTTCTCATGGTGGAGGCTGACTCCATACCATATTTCTTAATCAATTCCTTGGTGAACTTAGACTGGGATATGGACAAGCCATCATTAGTCTGTCTAACTTGGAGTCCTAAGAAGAATTTCAGCTCACTCATGCTGCTCATCTCAAACTTCCCTTGCATAAGTTTAGTAAACTTTCTACAAAAGTTGTTTTCTGTTGATCCAAAGATAATGTCATCAACATATATCTGGACTAGGATGATCTTGCCTTTTGATTCCCTTAAGAATAAAGTTTTGTCTATTTTCCCCATTGAGAATTTGTTCTCAATGAGGAATGTAGACAGAGTTTCATACCAAGCCCTAGAAGCTTGTTTCAAACCATATAGTGCTTTCTTAAGCCTATACACATAATTAGGATAGAGAGGATCTACAAAACCTGAGTGTTGTTCAACATAAACTTACTCTTTTAAGTCACAATTCAAAAATGCTGACTTTACATACATCTGAAATACCTTGAACCCTTGATAAGCTGCAAAGGCAAGGAACAACCTTATTGCTTCCAACCTTGCCACTGGGGCAAATGTCTGATCAAAATCTATTCCTTCTTCCTGTTTGTAGCCCTTTGCCACCAGTCTTGCTTTGTTTTTAATTATAATGTCATTTTCATCTAGTTTGTTCCTGTATATCCACTTAATCCCTATGACATTGTGATTCTTTGGTTTAGAAACCAACTTCCAGACTTTGGATCTTTTGAATTGATTCAGCTCTTCCTGCATGACATCAATCCAATTTGGGTCTTGTATGACTTCTTCAAATTTCTTGGGTTCCATCTGGGACATGAAACTTGAGCAAATGACTGTGTTCATGTTCTTGCTCCTTGTCTGAACACCATGACTTGGATCACCAATAATTTGGTGTGCTGGATGATCCTTTAAATGTCTTATTGCTGGAAGCAATCTATCTACTCCTTGATTTTCTCCAATCACCTCACCATGCTGTACTTCATTGTCCTCTTCATCAGCTTGTGAGTCTTATACTCCTCCTGGACATCATCCATCATTTTTTTCATCCTGCCTTGTAGGTTAGTCTTCACTAATGGTTAGCTTGTCCATATTTTCCTTCAAACCTATAGAGCTACAAGAAGTACTAGACAACTCACAGTTGATTAGTTTATTTTCATTAAAAACTACATGGACAGATTCTTCTACAACTTGAGTAGTCAAGTTGTAGACTCTGTATGCCCTACTGCTGTTGCTGTAACTAATAAATATCTCTACTTGGGATTTGACAGCAAACTTAGTTAAATAGTGCTTGCCATTATTAAGAACATAACACTTGCTACCAAAGATTCTAAAATAGGCTAAATTTGGTTTTCTGCCTTTCATAATCTCCTAGGGTGTCTTCATGTGGCTTTTGGTGATGGAAGCCCTATTGAGAACATGACATGCAGTGTTTACTACCTCAGCTCAGAAATATTCTAGGAGAGAAGTGTCACTTAGTAGGGTTCTACCAGCCTCAATAAGAGTCCTATTCTTTATTTCAGCAATACAATTTTGCTAGGGAGTTCTAGGTAAGGAGTACTCTTGATGAATCTCTAGTTATTCACAAAATCTTGTCATGCATTCAGACTGAAATTTAGTCTCATGGTCACTTCTAATTTTTACCACTGAATTGTTAAGTTCATTCTGAATTTGCCTAACAAAATTGTGGAAGACAGTAAGGATTTCAGATTTCTGCCTCAGGAAGAAAACTCATGTAAATCTAGAATAGTCATCTACAACCACAAGTGTATAGACTTTCCTACCTATACTATGAACTGGCATAGGACCAAATAGATCCATATGCAGAAGATACAAACACCTTACAGAATCTTTGATATCAAGAGTATGAAAAGAGGTTTTGGTCTGTTTGCCTTTTTGACAAGCTGAACATACACCCTCCTTAATACACTTGACTTGAGGACCATTCCTTACTAACTCCATACTATAGAGTTGGCCTATTGACTTATAGTTTAGGTGAGCCAGCCTCTTATGTCATTTGACACAATGAGAAGCTTTCTTATGTGCAACTAGACAAATAAGAGAGTTCTTATTCTCATAATCAAAGTTGAGACAGTAAACATTTCCTTTTCTATAATCTGACAAGATGACCTCTTGATCACTTGTCATTCTAATCTGACAGCCATTCCTAATAAAAGAGGTGTCATAACCAATATCGCTCAGTTGGCTTATGCTTATTAAGCTATGTTTCAGACCTTTCACATAAGCCACTTGGGTGATAGTGATAGAACTATTGGAAATGTTACCAAACCCTTTGATGACCCCCTTTTCAGATCCACCAAAGATCACTTTGGGTCCATTCTCTATGAGAGAGTAGTCCTTCAACATCCTTCTTGTTCCAGTCATGTGCCTAGAACATCCACTGTCCAAGTACCATATTGGGGTATGACCACTTGGACTCACCTGCATCAAATAAAATTACTTAACCTTAGAACTCCAATAAATATTGGGTTCTAGGTTCAGGTTAGACTGAAACTTGCCATACTTGTCTGCAGCCTTTCTGACAGGTAAGCTGACATTCTTCCTGACAGTAGTGTTGTGCCCACAGTCAATGACATAATGACCCACTTTGCCACAACACCAACACTCATATCTATTGTATTTTCTTTTAGGTACAGTCTTAACAGCATAGCTGCCAGCAGACCTTAAAACTGTATGTATAGTGGTCCTTTTCTTGAGTGCTGGGGCTGATGCATCAAACATTGATGATTCCTGAAGATCATAATGTGTTTGTACATGGGCTTCCCTATTGGAATTTACACCCTTGTCATTCAGATTGTCAGGCTTACAGTGACCATGTGTAATGTCATGATCATACTTGTTAGTAGGCTGCAAAACTTTCCTGAAAGAATAGGGGGTTTGGAGGCTAGTGACTGAACTGGGGCTTTGCCTTTTCTTTTGGAATTAGCTGCCCTAGTTTTTCCCTTAAATCCTAATCCTGTCTTACCCTTTTGGAGAGTGAAGTCATCAATCAAGGGTAAGACTGACTTTGGCTTTGAAAATTTAGCCACAAGTTCCCTCTCTCTTTGAAGTCTGACTTCCAGACTCTTGATTTGATTATTTTTGAATGTAATTGTACCAATCTGAATAAAAGTTATATTTTTTTTAGTTTGACAACTTCATTCAACTTCAAATCCAGTATTTTTGCTGAATCTGATGCAACCAATTTAAGAGATGCAATTTCCTCAGCTTGGTTTTTGACAAGATTTCTGCTTCTCTTAAGTGCTTGCAATAGATCACCATACTCATCAATAAGTTGATGAACATCCCCTTCAGATTCAGAACTCTCCACATCTCTTGATGCAGATGCTTCTGAATCTGATCCAGTATAATAATTAGAAACTGAAGAAAGGTTGTTTACCTTATTAGGACCAGACTGATCCTGGTACTGATATTCCTCAGTCAGAGCCATCAGCCCTTTGCAATGATGATCTTCAACCCCATTTATTGAGTCCAGCAGTTGCAAGAATTCCGTCTCTTCTGAATCCTCTTCAGTAGTGAACAGTCTAATATATGCTTCAGCTTCAGCCTCAGCTTCAGAATCTGATGATGAGGAATCAGTCCAGCTTTTCTGCTTCTTTGCAACAAAGGATCTCTCCTTCTTGCCCTTATTTTGTTGCTACTTTTTATCTTTAGATTCTTTTCTTTTATCAGGACAATCAGCTATGACATGTCCTAACCTGTTGCAATAATAACAAACAATTTTAGAAGAAGTTTGTTTACTGGGATTAGAGGCATACTTGTCATCCTTAGATGTTTTCTTTTTCTTGTAATAGTCATCCTTGGAGAAAGATGGAGATGACTTTTTTCTCCATTTCTTCTTCTTCATAAACCTTTGAAACTGCCTTGTGAATGCAGCAAAGTTTTCATCAGAGTTGTGACTGTCTGAAGTGTTGATGTCAGTATTTTCTGATTCAACTTCAGCCACTCCCCTAGCAGGAGAAGGTGACTTTCTCCTGCCCTTTCTTGTGGCTTCAGCCTTGAATGCAACTGACTTCTCTCTGTATTCAGATCTATTGCTTTCTCCTCCTCCTTTCTGGCAGTGAGCTGCATCTCAGGATAACAGTTTTCCAAATAAGGTTGGTGGAGGTGTATCTGCAAGCCTGACCACCTCTCTGATGACACATATTTTAGTATTTCAGTCCTTGGTTAGTGATCTGAGAAACTTGTCATTTAATTTATAAGTGCTAAAGACTCTTCCATAGGTCATTAGCTCATTTACAATTCTGAAGAATTTCTTATAGCATTCAGCTATGCTATCTGTCTTAGCTTGTCTAAATCTTTCATATTCTTGATTTAACATAGACTTCCTATCCTCTCTCATTTCTTTTGTCCCCTCCATGTAGACAATCAAGGTGTCCCACATCTTTTTGGAGGTTTTGTAATGGACCAGATTCTGAAATGTAGAGTCATATATGACACTCACAATTATGTTCTGTGCCCTCTTGTCTAAGGTTGCTAGGATAATCTCTTTCTTAGTCATTTCTGAATAACTTTTTGGAGTTTAAAGTTAGCATCAAGAACTGATGTGTTCATAGGAATAAATGGCCCCTCTAGAACTGTGATATAAATTCTTGGATCAGATGCTTCCATGAACAATCTGTCCCTCTCCTTCCATATGCCAAAATTTTCTTTCTTATAGATAAGAAGTTTCATGGATCCAAGTTCCTTCTGATTCTCACCTAAACCCATTTTGTCTAACTGATAACTGCCTTATAGATCAACTCAGACTGTTAAGTCTAATCTTGAGCAACCTGGCTCTGATACCACTTGAAAGAATTGGTTTCAAGATAACCTAAACACCTAGAGTGGGGGTGAATATGTTCAATTCCTTTTTATTAAGGCAGACAATATATTTTACTAGAAATTAATCTATGCAACAACTATCTCAGCACAGCATAAAAACAAACAAAGCCAACACAGATTGCACACAGATTTATAGTGGTTCCTCAAGAGATGGGTACATCCACTTTCCTCATTCGCCTATCTAGCAGTATACTAGATTCAGCCTAACTTCTTTCTTCCTTCTCATATCCTCAGATCTTGCAACCCAGAACCCTGAAAGGTTCCTGCAACTCACACTTCACCAAGTGCTACAACTCAGATTCTTCCAGAGAATCCTACCTCAGAGTGGGTCCACACTCCTACAACTCAGGCAATCTAGCCCTACCTCAGCCTCTTTCACCAAGCCTACAACTCAGAGAAATTAATCTCCTACCTCAGCATTTATAGATTTAGGCTTACAACTCAGAGAGATAACTTTCCTACACTCAGATCTATAAAAGATCCCACAGAGAAAATTGATTGTAAAAAGAATAATTCCTTCACCCAGGTAGAGAGAGAATGAGTAGAAGGTTTCTTGATCAGTTCTTGATAGATCTGATAACTTTAGATTCAACCTGTCTTAGCTTTTTCAAAGCTTCTTGAATTTGAACAAAGTAAGGTTAATCTTCTTGTGAAGTTGGAGATGATCTTCAATCCAACTTCCTTCTTCTATTCAGATGTGGCTCTGAATTCTTCCTGCAGACTTGTTCAGGATCTGCCCTCAGAGACTTGTTGATTTCTTGATGAAGACTTCTCTTCTTCTTAGTTATTCATTGTCCTTTTGATGATAGAACATGTCTTTATATAGACTCCATCCGAGGTTACCGGCTGATCCGGTTCCTAACGGCCTTCTGACAGCTCTGACAGATGCAACTGCTTTGTTGGTTGTGACAGCTGTCAAGTCTCTAGTCATGACATCTGATACTTCATTGAATTTCAACTCAACAGCAAAGTGTCGAGACAATACTTCAAATGTGTCAACACAAATAGATCATGTGTCGACACAATTTTTGGTGATGTCGACACAGCTCACATAATGTCGACACAACTCTTCTTTTTCTTCTTGACACAGCTTCTGTGGAATGTGTCGACATAAGTCCTGTGTGTCGACACAATAACTCCGAGTCTCGACAAAGTTGATGTCGACAGAATTCTGGTGTGTGTCGACACAAGTCCTGTGTGTCGACACAATTGCTGTCGACAGAATTCTTGAGTGTGTCGACACAAGTCCTGTGTGTCGACATAATTTCTGTGTGTCGACACAAGTCCTGTGTGTCGCCACAATCTGGCTTCTGGTGTCGACACAACCTTTCCTAAGTGTCGACACAATTCTTCTCAAGTGTCGACACTTGTACTTAGAAACTTTTTCTCCATTTCCTTAACCTGCACATTGAAACTCAACACAACATCAAATACACATTGATGAATATCATTGAGTTAGGTGAGGCTTCTCCAAATCAGGTACACATTTTCCAATGTACCAAACAGGACAATTACTAAGCACACACCCATAATGGGCTATTATACTGAGGTGGTTATACGATGGTTACGTGGTGAATGTACGACGACTAGGCGACGACCGAGGGAGCCATCGGTGGAGGCCGGCTAATGGCGGTAGGCGACAGGTTGCGACCAGCGAGGGCATATTGGTGGATGGCTAGTTGGGCGGCCAACCGTGCGCCCTAAGGGGGCCAGTGGTCCGGCGGGTCCGGAGGAACTGGACGAGGGCGTGGCTGAGGAGGTCGGTCGAGCGCCCGGTAGGGCGCGACCATATGACTACGCGGCGGAGACCGAAAGGCCACCTGCGTGGTGAAGCGGCAGCCGGGTGGTCGGCCGCCAGCCTTGCGGTCGCTGGCATAGAGCGCGCGATCGTGCACCCATACAACCAAGGGACCGCGTGGCGGCACTGGTCTGCCAGACAGTCGGTCAGTCGATTGGGCGCGCGCGGGTCGCATGGTCGTGGGGTTGTGCGGTGGCGCCGACCAGCCGTGTGGTGGCCGGCTAGGTGGTCGCCCATCCGTTTGGCCTCACGACCGCGTGCACAACCTATGCATCCATGCGGCCGCGCGACCAAACCGTGCGGCGGCGGTCGGCCGACCAGTGGCGCGATAATTTTGCCGCGAGCGGTGCACATGCAGCGATTTTGAATGATTCCATTATGGATTCATGTGATTAGTTTGGTTGACTTTGGTGAACCTCACTTGACTCCCATGACCCCCACTAAGTTAGTGAGGAATTTCGACGATTCGCAGCCCCAAATTCGTTTAAATTGAGGATGCCCGTATCAATATTGTATAACCCGTAATTCTTCGAGATCAGAGAATCCCGAGGACGACTCAGAAGACCTAACCCAGCAGGGGGAGAGTCGAAGAGGCCTCATCCCAGCTGGGGGCGAGTTGAGGCGATCTCGCCCCAGCAGGGGGCGAGTCAAGGAGGCCTCTACCCAGGAGGGGGCGAGTCGAGAAGGCCTTGCCCCGAGCAGGGTGCGAGTTGAGGAGGCCTCCCCCAGCAAGGGGCGAATTGAGGATACCTCGCCCAATTATTGCGAGCGCGTCGGGGCAGATGTTCGCAGACCATAACCCTCCTCCCCTTGGATTTGCCTATAAATAGGACCACATGACACAAGTAGAGGGAACCTTCACCCCCCCCCCCCCCCCCCCCCCCCCCCCCCCCGATGAGGGGCGAGTTCAGAGTTAGCCTCGCTTGTGTCGAGCTCAGCAATGGTTTTATGAGGGAAGTTTCTATAGACTTCCGGGTCTGTGGCGGGACCTCCTCGCTGCAGCACGCGAGTCTTGTTTGTAGGCAGTCCGGTGTCAATCTTTGTGCTCGCCACCTTCTTCTCGCCAAGTCTCGTGCGAGGCGTCCACTAAATCAGTAAGTTTTGGTCACCCACAGGTCCGAACGGCAGGGATCGAGTTTCTTGGTTCCAACAAATATATATACACACAACATGTGACAGTGGATGGGGTCCCTCTCATGCCATGAGCGACAAAACTCGCTTCTATAGCGATCAGGCATGCTCCGGTGGGCACTGTCTACCTCCATGCACAAGAGTCCCCCCATGGACTATATTTTTTTATTTATTTGTAGTGGGAACTTTGGTTCAACTCTCACTACTGAAATTTTTTCCAAAAGTAAAAAATCGTGTCCTATGACCCTTCTCCCCTAAACTTAGGGGAAAAATCATAATTTCACATTGTAGGGTGGTTCGTGAGGCGAAAATAATGCAGTAAAGAATTGGTCGTTGCTGATCGGACGACCGTGATTCTTTTGATGGTTCTCACGGTTACACCTTGGGCATCCAAAGTTTTCTTTGTAGTATACGAGTGACAGTGTGTGTGGGCCATCATGCCTCATAGAACATTGCAGTACTCACGTAGTGAAAAAAATTGATAGTTACGAAAAACGGAAAAGCAGGCGCAGGAACACTCAACCCTCTGTAGTCAAATAAACCAAATGCATAAAGCAGAGCAAGAATCTTATAATATCAAAAATATTTTTTACAAAGCAAGACATACATGATGAGACATGCTTCGCTGATGTACCCGAGGACAACAAGAAAAGAAAGCAAGATGAAACAAGCCGTGCGGAGAAAGAGAGAAGCCGTCGACTTTGCTGCTAGCCGCTATGGAGTCCGCTCAAACCGACAGGTCGTCAGACCGCAACCTTGCCGCGCGGACTGCCCGTTATTCCAAGGCTGAACTCTGTTCGCCGATCTGCTGCTGCCGAACTGAACAAGCCGCTAGAGCGGACAACTTATTAAATTGAGAAAAGTTGCAGAACAGAAACCGCCTGGTCGCAAGCGACCTGGTCGCAAGCGATCTACTGTAAACCACCAATTGCAATCCGCAGAGTCCACACTGCATTAGAACCAAATCTCTGGCTCTTCAGTGCTATCCACACAACCTGTACAACAGAAACCGGTTAACCTCTTCAACCCGCGCCGATAGAAAATTCAGGGCGCAGCAACTAATCGCGAGTAGACTTACTGTTCATTCAATTACTGTAGATGTGGCATGGGGTCCTATTTATAGGCACGGAGAGAAGTGTGGTTACCGCCCCAACAATAGGAGCACCACCTGAGCGCGCGGCGAGAACAAAGTATATCCGCAAGCTCCGCGAATACAAAACCAGTCCTCCGCGACAAGCAGGTCAAACAGACCGCCACAAAACCGAGCCCGCCTGGACTTGGAACCAACTTCACCAAGACTGCTGGAACAAGCGGACACAAACACCAGTCCGCTGTGCATGGCGAACACCAGAACACAGCAATCGCAGGTACAAGGCCTATCCGCCTGGAACTGCTGGTGAACGACCTGCAGAACGCTGGCCGACCTGGCTAGTCGCCAGTTCTATCCGCACAGACCTCGCGGTCTGACCCAAACCGCCAATACTATCCGTACAGACCGCGCGAACAGTCTGCCAAGGCTGCCACTTTCACTTCAAAAAATTTAACACTCCCCCTTAAAATGAGAAGTGGGAACCAGCCATAGCAATCCCCATAACCGTAAGAACAGCCCCTTTGACAATGGTTTCGTGAAGATGTCCGCGATGTTGTCCTCACTCCGCACATCTCCAACAACCAGAGATCCCTCCAACACCTTCTCTTGGATAAAGTGGTGCTCAATCTCAATGTGTTTGGTCTGCGCGTGACAAACTGGATTATTAACCAGTTTAAGGGTACTTTCATTGTCACCGCGTAGCAGAGTAGGACCGCGCATTTCTTCATGAACGTTCTCTACAAGCCTCCTAAGACAGATGGCTTCCCGAGCTACCAAAGCCAAAGCTTTGTACTCTGCTTCTGTAGTAGAGACGGACACCGAGTCTTGCTTTTTGTTATACCACGAGATAGCAGCTGATCCACATGTGAAGACATAACCGGATGTTGAATTTCGGTCGTCTGAATCTTCCCCATAATCAGCGTTCGAATATCCGTGCAGATAAAATCCGTGTCTCTCCCGTATATGAGACCCATATCAGAGGTGGACTTGACATACTTCAGAATGCTCCTTGCTGCCATCAGATGAGGTTTCCGTGGTTCCGCCATCATAAGCTATGTCTGACTTTGTAATCGTCAAGTAAATAAGGTTCCCAACCAGAGCACGGAACCCAAGAGGATCCGAAAGAATCCTTCCTTCATCTCGCCGAAATTTGATGCCAACGTCAAGTGGTGTAGAGCTATTTTTCCTCCCTCATGCTGAATCGCTGAACGATCCGTTCCGCATAGCTTTTTTGGGAAACAAGTATACCGCTCTCTTTCCTCTTCACCTCGAGTCCAAGAAAGTGGTGGAGCTCACCCAAGTAGTTCATCTTGAACCTTATAGCTAGCTCTGCCCTGAGCCTAGCTACCTCCTCTTCAGAGTTACCCGTGATGATCATATCATCCACGTACAACAACACCAAGACTAGAAGCTCCCCCTTCTTCTTAATGAACAAGCTCGACTCTGAGTTAGGAGCAAGATAACCGCAGAACTTGAGGTATTCTGCGATCTTCCCATACCAAGCTCGAGGAGCCTGCTTCAAACCATAAAGGGCCTTCCGAAGCTTGCAGATATAGTCTGGATGATCTTCAGACACGTATCCATGTGGCTGATGCATAAAGTTGTCTTTGTCGATTTCCCCGTAAAGAAAAACATTTTTTACGTCTAGCTGTCACGTCTTCCAACCTTGACAAGCTGCCAAGGCCATCACCACACGAACTGAAGTCATTTTAGTAACAGGGCTAAATGTCTTCTCGTAGTCTTCGCCACATTTCTAAGAAAACCCTCGAGCTATAAGTCGAGCCTTGTACCGCTCGATGCTCCCATCCGCTTTCTTCTTCAGCTTAGATATCCACTTGCAAGACACAAGAGTAACTTCATCAACCTTGGGCACATGGTCCCAGGTCTCATTTTTCTTGAGAGCAGTCACCTCCTCATCCATGACATCTTCCCACTCCTTAATTCTAGTGCCTTCATTAAAGCTAGAAGGCTCTTGCTCGTCTAGAGGGCCTGCGAAGAAACAAGAGACAATCCTCACCGTGTTTCCTTCGCAGTACCGAGCTGGAGGCTTAATAGTTCTCTTTGATCTCCGAAGAGTCTGACCCTTGCTAATCACATTCACTGCTTCTTCTGAATTATCTCCATTTCCGGGCAAACCTAGAGCATCGCTCCCCCTACTTCCTGAACCAGAAGCTTTTGCCTCGGAGCTAGAAACACTTGGAGCTTCTAGTGATACAGACAGCTCCACCATAAGATCTTCAGCAGCCTCCTTCTGTCCTTCATCAGACCCGCTATCCTGTAGCTCCATAGATGAGCTACCTCCATATGACGTCAATTCGTCGAAGACCATGTCCCTGGAGACGATGAACTTCTTCATCACTGGATCCATACACTTTCATCCCTTCTTCCGCTCGTCATAGCCCACGAAGACAAGCTTCCTTGCTTTCGCATCCAGCTTAGTCCTTAGAGCATCCGGGATGTGTACGTAGCAGGTTATGTCAAACACCAGAAGGTGTTCCACGTTAGGCTTCTTCTTAAACATCATCTTAAAGGGAGACTTTTTGTTGATCAGACTCAGAGGCATCTGATTGATGTACGTGCATGCACGTGCATGTAGGTACGTACGTGCACGTGCATGTAGGTACGTACGTATGTGCGTGTACGTACGTGCGTGCACGTTTACGTGCATGTATATATATATGTATATATACATATATATATACATATATACATATATATATATATATATATATATATATATACGAGCATTTTCGCACGGGCTACGCCCGTGCTCGATGCACTCGGGCGGCATTCGGCCGCATCCAGGCGGGATTTCGCCCGCCTCCGAACGGGCTTCTCCCATGCTCGATGCGTCATTGCGGGCTGTGCGCGCATCAAAGCGGGATGCACACACTTCAAGACGGGCAGTGCCCGCAATATATACATATGAGTACTCAAAATTACCGTAAAAAATATAAATCCATATTACAATTTTTATTTTATAAAAAAAATTACGTTTTGTCATAAAAACATTAATTTCACGCAATCTTTCTCCATCTTTCTCCCTTTTTCTCTCCCTTTCTCTCCTCCCCTCTCTCTCCTCCCCTCTCTCCCAACTCTCTCCCCCCATCTCATGCTCTCTCTCATGATCCAATGGCTCTTGTTTGATCTATGGTGTGCCTCCAAATACCTATATTGCTTTATATAATAAGATATATGTATGTGCACACATGAGTGCAGCGGAATTGGCCTCCGGCCCTACTTGAACGCAACGGAACAGGCCGCCGGCCCTACATGAGTGCAACGGAACGGAACTCCGGCCCTACGTGAGTGCAACGGAACGGGCTTCCGGCCCTAAATGAGTGAAACCGCACAGGTCTACGGCCCTATGTGAGTGAAGCGGAATACGAGTAAGTCGAATATGCTCTCTAGCAAATCTCTACTTAAATTTTATGCATGCATGTTATATCATATAAATATACAAGGGAGTCTTTTTGTAAATTCAAAAGGTAAAGGGGCCGGTGCAACCTATAATTATAGATGCAGATTTATATGGGGTTTACAGTGTTACCATTTTTTCTAAAAAACAAAACAACCTATTCTCTTCCTATTTACAGGAGCTACTACAAGTGCACAACCAATAGTTGCCCGGTTAGAAAGCTTGTAGAAAGGGCATCAACTGACTTGAGAGCAGTGCTTACAACCTATGAAGGAAAGCACAATCATGATGCTCCCACCCATCGACCAAGCAGATGCCTAATGAGCAAGTCATTTGTCGCAAACAGTAGCACCAACAGCACCTTATACAACTGTGCGATGCCTACAAGGCCGCGGGCTCTCGCAACCCACGAAGGTCGAGTAGCCACCGTCTCTTTCTTTGGGTCAAGGCCAAATGTTGGAAATGATGGTTTTGGATTCTCAAGAGTGGGGAGCAGTTATTTTTAAGGGAATCAGTATGAATAGGAGACAAAAAAACAGAATGAAATGAGAATGAGAGGTTGCTTTTACTGAACCATGGCTTCAGTACATGTGAATATTAATATCAATGGAAACTTTATATTTTATATTAATGATATTTAATGCTATATTTGAAGGACAATACTATACTTATCTAAAATATACCAAAAAATCATAAAAGTGGGTCCCACTCAGCACAAAAACACATGCACTTCTTATTTCTCCAACTTTGCAAATCTAATTACAGGAGTCCGGTGTTTTGTGCGGAATGAGGCTCACTTTTTGTGATATTTTTGGTATGTGTTAGGTGAGTATAGTATTATCCATATTTGAATGTCTTGCATTTTTTTGTTCACCGGTTACTCACTCAACAATCATTAGGCAATTAGTCTTTAGTTATAGCAATATTTTATGTGTTGTTATTGGTTAATTTTTATATCAGGACTCCGGACCTAAAGAAAGGTTAGGACAACCAATGAGGAGTCAGAATTATATGGGCTCCGCGCAAAAGTGTATGACACAAATCCAAATTGCATGGGCCCCACCTCATTTGCAGGCTCCTCATTGGTGCAGGACCATGAGCATCATTAGGAGTCCTGACCTAAGTATTTCTCTAATACAAAAATTTTACTGGCAATCCAAACTAGCTAGTCACTCCTCTTGTAGCTGTGGCTTTTGAATGTCAAAGCTGCTCGATTTTTGTCGATGTCTTGCCATCTCTTGCTCTGTCCTTATCGCACGAAAGCCCTCTTTGGAGATGGAGGTGGCATCTGCTCTTACCGTCACTGTGATCTCAAGACCTCTGCAAAAGCAATGGAGGAGGAAGGAAAGGAATTTTTTTGGGTGGTTTGCTACTAACAAAATGGTTTTTAAAAAGACATGTTTAAATTGAATATTTTGCTAGTAGTAATGATTTGTTAGAAGCCAAATAAAATTTGCTAATAACAACATCATATTTTATTTGACATCATATATTATCTTAAGCAATTTTTTTTGTAAATATCAAACCTTCAACTTCTAACAGAGATTTAACAATTATCAAGTTTTGCAATCAATATGGATTGTTTCAATAAACAATTTCAGCAATTTCAATGATCAATTTTAACATTTTTAACAATGTAATTTTAAACACCCCTTAAACTAGGTACGTTTGCTCTCAACACTTGAAGATCATTCTCCCATCTTCAAAACAATACAACAATTTAAGAGAATCTATTAAAATATCAGCAACATGATTACATTTGTGAACTGCATAAGTTCAGTCTCTGCATTCTTAAATAACGTGATAAGTTAAGGCTTCGTTTGTTTAGGTGGGAGGAGACGCCAGACGGGAGGAGCTGGAGGGTGAGGCAGCTGCTCGAAAAGGCAGGGTTTTGCTCTGTTTTCCATTCCGCGCGACAGGGAACGCGGCAAACGCTGCCGCCGGGCATTTGGTTACCCACCGCGCGGCGGCGTTTGCCGTAAACGGCGCCTCCAAACGATGTGTCATGTTGATTAATAGAGAGAATTTGGTAGAGAGAACGCAATAGAAGAAGCTTGGAAGCCACGACAGTTTTATATATTTCTTACTACTCTTATTACAAACTATTACACGCCTTATATAGTCTAAAGCTGTAAATATCTTTGAGTCAACTATTTGACTCAAGGATTTAGATATTTTATTGTTCTTATCCTGCCACTCAGCTTATATTGGCTCTTATCCTGCCACTCAGCTTACATTGGTTCTTATCCTGCCACTCAGCTTATGATGTTTTACACTCTTCCTTAAGCTGAGGCGCGATTTATCCCGAGCTTTTCTTTCAGTTCCTGGAACCTTGCCCTAGGTAGTGGCTTTGTTAGCAGGTCGGCGAGTTGATCTTCAACTTTGCAATAGATTACCTGTATGCTTCCCTTCTCTGTTTTCTCTCTCTAATGAAATGAAATCTTAAATCAATGTGCTTTGATTTGTGTTGGGTTAGCGGATTCTTTGACAGGGCGATTGCGGAGGTGTTATCGCAGTAAATTTATGTTGCTTTCTCCTCTTCTTTTCCAGAAATCTCACGCATCATTTCTCTAAATCCAAATGGCTTCACATCCAGCAGCGATGAGGGCCATGTATTCGGCTTCCGCTGTAGATAGAGCGACGGACTGTTGCTTTCGAGAACTCCAGGTAACGGGGCTTTGCCCTAGCAGAAATACGTAGCCACTAGTACTCTTCCTGTCATCTATATCTCCTCCCCAGTCTGCATCACAGTATCCGTGAAGTTGTTACTTTGGGTATAAAGTAGGCCGTGATTTATCGTCCCTTGGATATATCGTAGAATGCGTTTTACAGCTGCAAAATGGATTTTTGTAGGGCAGCTAACAAATCTGGAAACTATATTAACGACATTATCTATATCAGGGCGAGTATTACAAAGATAAATCAGTGATCCTACAATAGATCTATACAAGCTTTCTTCAGTTTTGTCTTCTAGTCCATTTTTGGATAGTTTATCTCCTTTCCCCATTGGTGTAGCTGAGGGGTTACATTCATCCATGTTGTATTTTATTAATAGGTCACTTGCATATCTATTCTGGGACAGAAATATACCAGTTGGCAATTGTCTTCATGAATCCCCAAGAAAAATTTCATTAAACCAAGGTTTGTCATTTCATATTTGGATTCCATTTCTACTTGAAATTTCTGTATTTGAGTTGGGGAGTTACATGTTACTAGTAGATCATCTACATAAAGACCAATTAATAGGAATGAGTCTTGATTTCTCTTGGAGTAGAAGGTGGGTTCACTTTGGCATTTCTGGAAGCCATTTATTCAGATAAGTATCAATGTTAGCATTCCACGCTCTTGGAGCCTATTTCAGTCCGTAAAGTGCCTTTTGCAATTTGTATACTTTGGATTTGCTTTTTTCTCTTATAAAACCTTCTGGCTGATCAACATAGATTTCTTCAGTGATTTTTCCATTTAGAAAGGCAGACTTTACATCATAATGATATACAGGTAATTGAAATTGCGCAGCAAATGCAAGTAATAACCAAATTGTATTCATACGGACTACTGGAACATAGGTCTCTTCATAGTCCCTTCCTAGCTGTTGTCAGTATCCTTTGGCTACCAGTCAGGCTTTATGTTTTGCTACACTTCCATTTTCATTATATTTGGTCTTAAAGACCCCCTTTAAACCTATGGATTTATGTCTAGGAGGTTTTTCCACAAGTTTCCAAGTCTCATTTTTTGTTATCATATTCATTTCTTCTTGCAAGGTAGATATTCAATCTTGTGACTCCTTCGCTTCTTCAAATGTAGTTGGTGTTGTACAGGAGAGTGCTAGATCATAAGATTGATAAACTTCTTCCAAATTGTGCAATTTTTGGGGCGATGATGTTTCTGAACTTGCATCAGAATGAGGATCTTGGTCTTCTTCTTGTTGAAAGAGATCTCTGGGAGGAGTTTGGACGAATTCATTTAAGGGAAATGAATCAACCACCCTTCTTGACGGTACTGTATTTTGCTCAGCTGAGTCCCAAGTCCATTTGTCATCTTCATTAAATTTTACATTACGGGATAGAAGCAGCTTTCTTTCTATGGGCTCAAACAGTCGATATGCTTTCGACTGCTCATTGTAGCCTATAAAAATGCATGTTACACTCTTCCTATCTAGCTTCTCTTCTCTACCTCTATGTAGAAAAATATAGGCTGTGCAACCAAAGGTCTTTAGGTGGTGTACAACTGGTTTTATTTTAAACAACTTTTCATATGGAGTAATTTCTGGTAGGGACTTGGTTGTTACTCTATTTAGAATATGTATGGCAGTATTTACTGCTTCCCCCCAAAATTCCTTTGGCATATTCTTATGGAGTAGCATAGTCCTAGCCATTTCTATTACCGTTCGGTTTCTTCTTTCTACAAACCCATTTTGTTGGGGTGAATATGTAACAACCCCATCCGTTCATATAATATATACTAGAAGGTCCGACCGGGGCCCCACAGCATATACCACAAAACAGACGATGAAGTTACGGAGTGATACCAGAGTAGCGCAGCGCACCTAACACATTGCATTCTAGCGGTAGCCTATACACTTGAACTCCTCTCTTGAATGTCCAACATATAAAACTCCACATTTTATAGATTATAGGAATGTATTACAACATGTAACAACGTTAGCCTTATGGACTTACAGGGCTTTCAAACTGTGGACCAAACTTTGGCATGCAGGCCGGCCACATCAAAGAAAACATAACATGTACATTCACAATAGCCTTCAAGGGCTAGCAGCGGTAGCAGCCAAAACAGTAGGGACTTCAACCCTTATGCGTCCCGCTCGGCTCTCCAGCACCTGCATAAGGACATTCCACCCAAGGGTGGCAAACAGAGGCAACGGTCAGTATTCAGCTGACCAAATTATAACGACCCTACCCCTTTCTCGGGGCAGCGGTAATCTTCCCTGCAGGTATAGCATATCACAAGCATGTATATATCATATAATGTTCTTTCACGCACACATGCCATCACAACCATCAGCCACCCGGCCCAACGGTTCGTGTACTCAGGGCACATTCTTGGTGTACTGGCAAATCAGTTGCCCACCACCGTATCAGGGTCACAGCCCAACGACAACTCACTTGAGCATTTACTCCATGACGTGTAGCCGAAGTTTTATAGTCTTAGTGAACCGGGATGGCCCGTAGCCCCCCATCGTATTACGACACGTAGGCCTAAGACTCTTGCTATGCGCTCTAACAGACCGCACCTTCTGGTCTCACGTCAGACGGACATAACGCAGGTCGAATCCTCCACCCCCATTGCTCAAATCGCCTTGCCATCACCGAGTACGACATACTCGCGGCTAAATAAATGTGCGGGTAGGTCTCACCGATCCTGTTCTGGCATTGAAGCCTGGGCATAAACCTTACACCCATTCTCTCACAACATTAGCGGGTCTTTCCTGGGCACACCAATACTTCCTGCTACTCTTTTCGCAGGTGGACACCACAAATATCATAAATGTCTGGGGTCTTTCCAGGCTACCATGCCAGTACTTCCTGTTACTCTCTTCACAGGTGGACTCCCCATGACCATTAAGCATTACAAAGGGTATTTTTTGGAATTCTCATCCAGTACTTCCTGCTACTTCCTTTCACAGGTCGAACCCAATAGCACAAGCAGCACAAGCATTCTATGGGTATTTTCTTGGACTACCACTTCAGTACTTCATGCTACTTTCTTTCACAGGTCCAACCCATCGACTCCTAAACTACGCGTTTATCACAGAGTCTTCTCTGGTTCGTATATGCAACATCGCCAATGCAGACCAAGTTGTCCAGATGAGCTTCACACAGCATGCCTATTCCGTACTCCATTTCCGGATCTATATGCCAACAAAAGGGATTCCATGAATCAACCCAAAGACTCCCAAAATCAGCCACCTTTTGGTGGGCGAATCATAAACATATGCTAAAAAGGAAGCCTTCACATGGCTAGGAAGAAAAGTTGTTACCCTTGAAGACCATTTTGGTGCCATGAACGCCTAGCTGGCTCGAAAGAACCGCAAAAGCTTTGCCTCCGCAACGCCGGCCTCAGATTTCTCGTCGGAATTCTGCAGCACCATCGATGACCAGCCCCTCTTCTTCCTCCTCCCACTTCCTCTCCCTTTCTCTCTCTAAAAGTGTAGAAAGAGGAAAGCCACTTAACAAATGAGTTCTTTCAACCCATTCTCGGCCATAAGGACACAGGGAGGCAGCTCAGCCCTTGGATCTCAGCTGAAGGAATGGATGGCCATGATTTGACAACAAAATCATAATTTTTGCCTGACACGGCCTGTGACACACCCGAGTCCATGGCCGTGTTCCCTAAGCAGTGCTCAACCGAATTATCCAATCCAGTAACACGCCCATGTGACACGCCCATGGCATGGGCCGTGTCACCCGACACGCCTTCAGACACGCCCTTGTCTGTGGCCGTGTTCATTAGGCTGAAAAATCTCAAAATCACCCGAGACTCACACGGCCTATGACATGCCCGTGTCCCAGGCCGTGTGCCCATACACGGCACTCGACATGCCCCAGCTCAAATTCGTCGGGATGAGTTCGTCGACCGCGCTGACACGCCCTGTGACACGCCCGTGTCACAGGCCGTGTCCTAAGCACTCGACGATCGTCGACCACTCGTCGACTGTTCCTCTCGTACACTTGTCAAACGCAGGACACGCCCTGGGACACGCTTGTGTCCCAGGTCGTGTCCCCCCAAAACTGAGCCTGCTGAAAAATGGGCCGTTACAACCCTCCCCTCCTACGAGAAATTTCGTCCTCGAAATTCGTATACAGGAAGACAACCAGCAACCAAATAGTCATAACATTAAACTTTTATATTACAACAAAATTTGCACTGGCAATCGCTACAAAAATAGCTCGGGAAACTCTGCGCGCATGGTCTACTCTCGTTCCCATGTAAGCTCCTCACGGCCGCAATTGTCCCATCGGACTTTAACCATTCTGACCGTCTTGTTTCGCAACTGTTTCTCGGCTCGATCCTCGATCTGAATGAGTATAACTCTCGTTGTTAGCCCATACTCCACCGGCACACGATCATCCGTGCTCACTTGAGCTAGATCTTTAACGGTCTTCTGAAGCACCGCGATGTGAAACACATCATGTAGTTCACCCAAGTCTGCCGAAAGAGCTAGTCGATACGCAGCTTCTCTGATTCGCTCAACCACTTCAAATGGACCCAAATATCTTGGAATCAACTTTTTCAAACGTCGAATCCGGGATTCGCATTTGAAGGGCTTGATCTTCAAGTAGACGCAATCTGTTGGAACACTCTATTACTAATTTGGGTCAGGATCACTATGTCTCTAGGAAACCTTTGTTTGACCTCCTGTATAGCTTAAAAGGTCAATTAGAATTGAGTCTAAGGGTTAGAAGTTTAGGTTTGGAAGCTGCCTTGGAGACCAAGATTTTCTATTTGGAGACTAAGTCATATCGTCGAGCTCAGCACGACGATTCGTCGAACTCCGATCGACGATCATCTAGCTCAACTTCGACAGATCGTCGAACTCCATTCGACGATCGCTGAGCTCAACTTCATTATATCGTCGAACTCCGTTCGACGATCGGTGAGCTCAGGTCGACGATTTTGACTCTGCTTTGGATCTTTATCTTTGAGCTCAGTTCGACGATCTCTGAGCTCAGATCGACGATATTTTGCTGCTGTATATTTCTAGACCGCTGAGCTCAGCTCGACGATAGCAGAGCTCAGTTCGACGTTTTCAGATAACTTCAAGGATGTTTCTAGATTCAAATTCAAATCAGTTAAGGAGTTATTCTGCAATTAATTCAGAGATTTCCTAGCCGTTTTTCATTCATTTCTGGACCAAGTTTCAAGGGATTTTTCAAGGAATATTTCTGTGGACTTTCCTCCAGAAGAGATTTTGCAATTAAGGATGCAATCAATGCTGGCCAACGGCTATTCTTCTCAGGGAATATTTTGTTCAGTACCAGAGAATAAAAGACAGAATTTTTGTTTTGAGTCTTATAGAAAACACAGAGAGAGACACACAAATAACATAGATACATTCAAGAATATTCTGTCTCAAAGAATTCTCAAGAACACACATCCAAGGAGATCAAGCTTTCTAAAATCTTCAGATCTCTCCAGTTTTCAAGTGTTCAAGGCCAACATATTTTCAAGACTCCAGACATTCAACATTTCAGCTATTGCTGAAATCATCTATTGTTGGAGTTCAGTCTCTGAAGGCCTATCACCCTCAGCAAAGCTTTTCTTCCTGAAGATCTCAAGGATTCAGGGGGAGCTTTGACATCAACAATCCACATAGTCTTCTCAGTTGTTTGAGAAAGAGAAGACTTCCATCACTCTCTCACCCCCTCTCTGTACAGGGTTTCTCAAACTCCCTTCAAAAGTTTGAGCTTGGTTTTTGAGCACCTTGTCAAAAGCTCATTGGTGGCAAGACACCTGATCAAAAAATCTGCTTTGGTTTTTGAGCACCTTATCAAAAGCTCATTTGTGCCCATGACACCTGATCAACTCATCCTGCAGTGGATTCCTACCTAGGGTGGTAGAAGAGTGAATGTACCCAAGTTTAGGGGAACTACTATATTTCCTTGTGTCTTCTGGTTTTGCTTGTGTTTATGTTTGTTTCTGGCCTTGATTTTTCTGTGATTAGCTTTTTATTTAACTTAGCTCTGTGATTAGTTTTTAACTGCTTTCCTGCTCACTCTTATTACAACAATTGTTGTAAAAAGGTTTCAAAGCACCATATACTCTATTCACCCCCCTGTAGAGTATATCAAATCTAACTGCACTTTTAATTGGTATCAGAGCGAGGTTGGTTAAACATACCATACCTGATTGGTTGTACAGGCTAACACATGAACCCAAAGATCCCAAGTTAGATCTGTGTTTCTTTTGTAGTTTATTATTAGATTTTGCTTTCACAAATCATGGCCCAAAACAAAGATTATGCTAGCACCAGACCTCCAGTGTGCAATCTATCTAAGTTTGCACTTTGGAAAGCAAGGATCAGACTGTACATGAATTCTATTGACGAAGATATTTTTAACTCTGTTTTAACAGTGTGTCCAAGACCCCCAGAGAACACAAGTATAAATGCTGTTCCACCTCCATCAGGAACAGATGCTGATATCAAGAGATGGAAGGTAGCTGATGCCAAGGCTATGAACATCTTGGCCCAGACAATGTCTGATGACATATTCCAAAAGGTGGCTGAATGCAATTCAGCAAAGGAAATTTGGGACAAACTCTCAGAAATAGTTTCAGGCTCAGCTGATGAGAGAAAGGATAGGAGATCCCATCTCATCTCTCAATATGAGAATTTCAAGAAGGGAGAAACAGAGTCAGTGGGAGACATGTACAACATGCTAAGTCTAATTGTCAGTGAACTTAGGACATTGGACAAAGAGATCTCTCTAACAGAGCTTAATGACAAGATCCTAATGTGCTTCCCTAGCACTTGGGATTCAAGAATCTGGCCAATTAAGGATGCCAGAAGTCTGAATGAGATCACCACTGAAGCTCAATTGGGTAAGCTCAAATCTTATGAGCTACTCATCAAAAATAAAGAAGAACAGAAGGCTGCCTCACCAGCCACAAGAAAAGAGAAGACCATAGCATTCAAGGCAACTGAAGATCTGCCTGAAGACAAAGCCACAGGCAATGATGAACTGCTCAGTTTGCTAGCCAAGAGATTCTACAAGATGGCCAGAAAGGACTTCAGAAGGAGATCATACAAGGAGCAGGATAAGCCAAGGTATGACAAGTCCATTAACAATAATAAAGATATTATTTGCTTTGGTTGCAGGAAACCAGGGCACATAGTTCCTGACTGTCCAGAGAACAAGAACAAGGACAGAAGGGACAGGAAAGAAAGAAGAAAGGAGAAAGTCTCCAAGAGGAATGGCAATAGCAAACCCTCATCAAGCAAAAACAAACATACAAGAAAGGGGTTTGTTGCTGAATCCTGGAGTGAGACTGAAGAGGAGTCAGAAGCCTCATCCAGTTCCAATGATGATGAGGATGATGCAGAAGAGAAGGAGTTCTGCATGATGGCAATCAATGCCTCACAGTATAATTCAGAAGAAGAAGAGTCAGAGTCAGATTCAGAGACTCAACCTGAAGAAGATCAGGTAATTGGTTCTTTTGATTTTAGTTCAGAGGATTTTAAATCTGAATTTAAAGCACTGTGTTTAGACCTGCTAAAGTCTGAGAAAGAAATTATCTCTCTCAGAAATCAATTATCTGAACACAATACTTTAAAGTCATAAAACCTCAAACTCTCTTAGGAGTTGGAGTGCTGTAGGGAACAGATAGCGTCACTGAAAAGTGAGCTCTCTGAGGCCAAAAAGCTTGAAGAATCCCTTAATGGGAGAAGCATCAAGCTGATGTACATCACAAGTACAGTGAACTCCAGATTTAACAGTACACTGGGCTTGGGTTCCTCATCCAGCCAACCTATAGTTCTAACAACTCCAATCAAATTCATTTATGACAAAGGAAAGGGAGTTGTAGAGGTTGCTAGGAAAAATTCTGATCTGCCTCAGAAAACTAAGTCCCAGCAGAAATCATCGAACGGAGCTCGAAGATCGCCAAACGGAGATCGACGATCGCCGAACGCAGCTCGACGATCTCAGGCAACATCGTCGAACACAGATCGACGATCTCAGCCAAAGTCATCGAACGCAGGTCGACGATCTCAAATACCTGACCTCAGCCATAGTCGACCGTCGAACGGAGCTCGACGATCTGACCTAAGATCGTCGAACGCAGCTCCAAGATCGTCGAACAGAGGTCAGAGCTCTGGAAAATTTTTCAAAGGCAAATCAAGATTGAATCCTAAGGGTCCCTCATCCCAAATCTTTAACCCTTATACTGAATGGATTATACCTCCAAGGAGATATCATCCTGAAGGATATAAGAGTCAACCTGGGATGTCTTTCATTTCAGAATTTAAAGGTTATCACCCTAGGCCCAAGGTAAACTGGGTCAAAAACAAATGAATTGTCTTATGTGCAGGTGAAGACCTATCCAACATCTAACCAGCAATGGTATTTGGATAGTGGGTGCTCTAAGCACATGACAGGGAACAAGGACAACCTCACATCCTTCAGAGCCAAGCTTGGACCCAAAGTTATCTTTGGTGATTCAAACTTTGGACAGACTAAAGGATATGGTGCAGTCAAGATTGGATCAGTAACTTTCAAGAAGGTAGCTTATGTGGAAGGACTGAAGCACAACCTAATTAGCATCAGTTAGCTATGTGATGAAGGCTACCATGTGGCCTTCAGCAAAGTCTTATGCAAAATCAAGTCAGAGGACAACACAACTGTGTTGATAGGTAAAAGGAAAGGTAACATCTATCTAGTAGATTTTCTTTCAACTGATGTAGATATCTGCTTCTTTAATTCTGTCTGTAGACCAAATATCTTATGGAATAAGAGACTAGGACACCTAAACCTTAAAACTATTGCTAGGCTATCCAAGGACAACCTTGTTAGAGGACTACCTTCTGGCCCCTACAAGAAGGAAGGACTCTGCAGGGCTTGTCAATTAGACAAGCAAACTAAAAATAGCTTTAAGTCACTTAATAAGAGTGATTCACCTAGAATATTGTATCTGTTACACATGGATCTTTTTGGACCCATCACAGTACAAAGCCTAGGAGGGAAATCCTACACTTTAGTAGTTGTAGATGACTTCTCTAGATTCACTTGGGTGTTCTTTCTAAGGAAGAAGTCTGATAACTTTAAGTGTCTGACAGAGTTTCTCAAATGTATACAGATTGAGTTCAATACTCACATTGCCCTGATCAGAAGTGATCATGGGACAGAGTTTGATTCTCTTCTTATGCAAGAGTTCTGTCAGAGTGAAGGGATCAGACATACTTTCTCAGCTCCTAGAACTCCTCAACAAAATGGGGTAGCTGAAAGGAAAAATAGAACCCTTATTGAATCTGCCACTACATTGTTGTCAGATGCTCACCTTCCTCTATCCTTTTGGGCAGAGGCAGTGAACACCTCCAACTATGTGCTGAATAGAAGTTTGATACATAAACTAAAGGAAAAGACTCCCTATGAATTACTCAAAGGGAAGAAACCTAAAGTTGATTATTTTAGAGTCTTTGGTTGCATTTGCTATATTCATAATAATGACAAGAAATATCTAGCAAAATTTCAGGCCAAAGCTAATGAAGGAGTGTTTCTGGGATACTCCATGATCAGCAAGGCTTATAGGGTCTATAATAAATCATCTTTAAAAATTGAGGAATCTATTCATATATCCTTTGATGAATCTAACATGTCTTTCAAGGAGAAGATTTCTTCTACCATAGAACCTTTGCAGGAACATTCTCTAGTTGAAGACTTGAACAAGTTACAGGTTACTCAAGAGGATGAAAGCAGTGAAGATAAAGGAAATGCTCAACACATTGAAGAACAACTTGAAGAGCCAGTTGTTGTACCACAAGAGGAAACAACAACACAGGTTGGTGAACAATCAACACCCCCTGTTGATTTAGTAACATCAAGAGACCATCCAATTTCCCAAATAATCGGAGAAATCTCAGCTGGTGTGCAAACCAGAAATCAGGTCAACCAAAACCTGTTGCACACCTGCTTCCTATCTCAAATTGAACCTCAGTCCATTCTAGATGCAGAGCAAGATCCACACTGGATCATTGCAATGCAAGAGGAGTTGCATCAATTTGAGAGAAACAAAGTATGGGAACTAGTGCCAAAGCCTAAGGATCATTCCATTGTTGGAACAAAATGGGTATTCAGAAACAAACTGGATGATCAAGAAGTAATTATAAGGAACAAGGCAAGGCTAGTTGCTCAGGGATACTCTCAAGAAGAAGGAATCGACTACGACCAGACCTTTGCACCAGTTGCAAGATTAGAAGTCATCAGAATATTTCTAGCTTATGCAGCTCACAAAGGCTTCAAGGTATATCAGATGGATGTCAAGAGTGCATTCCTAAATGGAGACATCAAAGAGGAAGTATATGTCAGACAACCTCCAGGTTTTATCTCTCCAACTTATCCTGATTATGTTTTTAGACTGAACAAAGCATTATATGGTCTCAAGCAAGCTCCTAGAGCATGGTATGAGACCCTAGCATGCTTTCTTTTGGAAAATGGTTTTATAAGGGGTAGAGTAGACCAAACTCTTTTCATTAGAACCCATAAGTCTCATACCCTACTAGTACAGATTTATGTAGACGATATTATTTTTGGTTCTACTGACTCCAAATTATGCAGAAGGTTTTCTAACCTGATGCATTCTAAATTTGAGATGAGTAGCATGGGTGAGCTATCCTTCTTCCTAGGATTGCAAGTCAAGCAACATGCTGAAGGCATCTTTATTTCTCAAACCAAATATGCAAATGAATTGGTTAAGAAATTTGGTATGTCTGAAGCATCTTGTATGAAAACACTCATGCCTACTAATGCTGTATTGGATGCTGATGAACATGGGAAACCTGTTGATCAGACAACATATAGAGCAATGATTGGCTCTTTACTGTATCTTACAGCCAGTAGACCAGATATAATATTTGCTACATGTATATGTGCTAGGTTCCAAGTAAGCCCTAGAGAGTCACACCAAACACTAGTAAAGAGGATTCTCAGGTATGTTAAAAGTTGTCCAAATCTAGGTCTCTGGTATCCAAAAGATTCAGCATTTGATTTAACTGGATTCTCTGATGCTGACTATGATGGATGCAGAATTGACAGGAAAAGCACCAGTGGAACTTGTCAGTTCCTTAATGACAGACTTGTCTCTTGGTTTTGTAAGAAACAAACATCTGTGTCAACTTCAACTGCTGAAGCTGAATATATGGCTGCAGGCAGTTGTTGTTCACAAATCTTGTGGATTCAAAACCAACTCCTAGACTATGGCTACAACTTAGAGAAGTCTAAAATCTTTTGTGATAACACCAGTGCTATTTCTATAGCTCAAAATCCAGTCCTCCATAGTAGGACAAAACACATAGAGATTAAGCATCACTTTTTAAGGGATAATGTTGAAAAGAATAAAATTGAACTCCAATATATCCCAACTAATTTACAAAGGGGAGATATTTTCACCAAGCCATTGGATGAAAAGAAACACACCTTCTTCCTAAATCATTTATGAATGTTAGATGAAGTCTTAAATAATATCCAAGATTTTGAAAGCTTAAAATTGACCAAGCCTAGGAAAACATTCTGATTTTTTCTTAGTGTCTAGAATTTTTCTGATCTCTGAACTGCGCTCGACGATTTGCCTCAAGATCGTCGAACAGAGATCGACGATTTCCGAAATCGTTGAACTGAGTTCAGCGTTTCTCAGATAGTATGAACTATCTCTTCCGGTCAACGATCGTCGAACGGCGCTCGACGATTTTGTTCTCTGAACGATCGTCGAACGGAGCTCGACGCTCTCCAATATCGTCGAACGGAGATCGACGATGTTGAAGTCTCTTCAGATTCCTTTAGTAGCCTCGATCGTCGAACTGAGTTCAACGATCTTTCCAATTCTGCGTCGAACCCTAATATAAAATTCATTTTTCGCCGTCGTTCTCCTTTGCGCTTTCGATTTCTCTGTAAGAATTTTCTTTCCCTCCAAACAGTTCTACACTTGGTCGTTTTGTTTGTTGAATTTTTGCAGGTACCCATGGCTGTGTTAGTTGCTGTTCTTGCTGCTATGAAGTTTGATGCTGGTTTTGACATCGACATGGAATCATTCAGCACAACTGACCAGATTTTTCAAGATATTTTGGGATTGTTCAAAGACCAGAATCTGACAACAATAATGACCACTAGGATAAAGCTGGCTTCTGATGAGATAAAGGAGTGGGTTTATACTGCCCACAATCAAGATAACTCCACCATTGTTGGGTCTATATCTGGAACTCAGGTACCCTTAACCCCAGCAATTTTAACAGAAGTTTTTGAGTTGAGGAATGGTGAAGATACTGCTGACTTATCTAGAGAAGAATATTCTGAACTGCTTGCCAGAATGGGTCATTCAGAGGCCAACCCTAGCAAGCTCTTCAAAAGGAACTTGTCTGTAGAATATAAATTCATGGCAGATGTTGTTGGGAAAGTGCTACTGGATAAGCACTCTGCCCATGATACAATTTCAAGGTATCAGCTCTACCTCATGGGAGCTCTTGTAGATAGAAAGAATCTAAACTGGGGAGAAATCTTCTTTGACCTCATCAAGAAGAAAATCAACAAAAGTTTTGTTAACTTTGGGAGAATCATTGGAGTGTTTCTGCAACACAGGTGCCCTGCCTTGCTGGTCTCCTCTGGAATTCATATAAATACTTCCAAGAGACTGTCTTGTGCCCTCTTTGGAAAGTGGGACAGACAAATCAGCAAGCCCAGCAGGCCCTCCTCCAGTACTCCTTCAGGCACAAGGACTCTAAGAGTCACTCCTCCACAGGTCTCTGCCCCTGCAGATGACCTGGCTGCTGTTGTTTCCTCTCCTCCTCCTCCAATTACATCCCTTCCCACACCATCTATCATTACAGCTCCATCCACCATCATCATATCCAGCCCCTCTCCAACATCCACACCATCTCCAGTACCTATTCTACCACCACCAGAAGAACATTTCCATCCATTATTCTCCTACCCCCCTCCACTAGATGTCACCTCATCACCCTCAATTCCATCCTTCACCCTAATTGATGATTCCTTTATGGATGATTCCCCATCATCTCCTCCTGAGTTACCCTCCTCCTCCACTTCCTTTCAAGACCTTCTATACCAAATCATAGACCAACCAACATTCACCCCATCTATCTCCATTCCACTATCCTCCATTTCTACCTTGCCAACACCTCAGCCATCCCTTCCACCATTCTCCAGCTCTCCTCTACCAAAACCCTCAGCTGCTCCTATATCTTCTACCTCTGCTCCAGTCACCATTGAGCAAGTCGACCTCCCAGCCCTTGCTGACAGGCTGTATGAGTTGCTTGCCCCCAGGCTCTCTCTGCTGTTGGAGACCTCCTTGGCTCCACTACACCTGTCAATGGCAGCTCTCTCTGCCAGGCTCTCTTCCCTCTTCCCTCAGGCAGCTCCTACAGCAGTGTGCCTTGATCCAGACTTGTCTGAATCTAGGCAGGGGGAGATGCCATATGAAGTGAGTCTTCATGCTGTTGCTGCTGCTGTTTCTGTAAGCATGTCTGCTGCTGCTGCTGTCTTTGCTGCTTCTTCAGCTCCTCCTCTTGCTGCTGTTGCTGTGCCTCAAGCACAAAGTCCTCCTGTTGCAGTCCTTGCAATAGACCTCAGGTCTTTGCTATCAGATTTTGATCAGTTTTACTTCAACTGTCTGCCAGAGGTCAATGCTGTCCAGCCTCCAGAATATTTATCCAAGGCACTTGTGCCATTTTCTTGCTGTGACCCAAGCATTATCTCCTCCTTTGTCAATTCAGTGTTTGCTGCTGCTGAAAATGTTGATGCTGCTGCTTCTTCTGAAGAAAGTATTATTGTTGCTTCTGATATTGTTGCCCCCACTACTGCTGAAGTTTCTGTTATTGCTGATGAACCAAGTTCCAAGGAAATTCTGATGTCAGAGGCACCTGAATTTGAGCCTTCTGCAGTTTCTGATGACATTCCTTCTGTTTCTGTTGTTGTTAGTGAAGTTGCTGCTGTTGTCACCTCTCCAATATCTGTTGCTGCTGTTGTTTCTACTTCTACTCCTAGTGCAACACCTTCAACATCTGCTGCTGTCATTTCTGCTGTTACTACTTCAACACCTGCTGCTACAACCTCTGCCTCATCTGCCTCTACACAACTCAAGAAGGATCTGATGAAGAAAATAAATGCCATTTATGATGACCAGAGTTCTGAAAGTGATGAATTTAGAACAGACTCTGATGACTCTTCTGCTACCATTGCTAGGAAAAGGAAGGCAAGGAGCAAAGCTATGAAGAGAGTACCTCCTGCTAAAGTCAAAGACAACAATGACATTCTATACTACATTCTACATGACTGCCCTATTACTGAGCACTGGATGCAATTCTCTAAAAATCAGCTGAAGGCAATGAAAAAGAAAAGAAAATATGAGAAGGGTTCATCCCAATTCCAGCACTCTCATCCTCCTCCACCACCTCCTCCTAATGCAGGTGCAGGTGGAAGCTCTGCTACTCAACCCCCAGCTAGAAGTCAGGCTCCCTATCAGCCTCATGCCAGATCTTACAATAGGGGAAGCCAATCCAGGGGTTCTCATTCTAGGAGAGGAGGATATAGAGGAAATCAAAGAGATCTTCAAGTTTACTCCAAAGGGTACTCCAGGCAACACCCATATTCTAGGGGAGGACAAATTTCTACTGATACAACATCTGGTCCTTTCCCTTATAAGCTGAAAGAAACTGTGTCTGCCAGGCCTTCTCAAGACAATCCCTCTAACAGATATGAGCCTCCTGTACCTTTTGAGGATCCTGAGAACAATCCTGCTGCCTGGACTGCAAGAATGAAGGAACTAGCTGCACTGGATCAGATTAAAAAGGCTAGAGAACAAGGAAAAGATTCATCCAACATTTTAACTATGTCTGAACAGAGACAGAAAGAGCTAGAAAGATATGCATCAAGTAAATTCTTTGATTCTGAAAGGTATATGGAATTACATCCTGAAGCAGTGGTTCCCAAGCTTAAACAGCAAACATCTTTAGGTGCAGCAGATGATACCAGATCAAAGAAGGAAGCCCTCAATCCTAACAAAGAGATTAAAATGGTTAAGGGCAAGAAAAGAAATGATATTGTAAGGTGACATTCTCTGAGATTTCTGATTACTATCTGAATGATATATATCTCTGTGGTTCTGCTATGTATAGCTTGTTGTTTTTTTTGTTTTTCTGCTTGTATGTTTTTATTAAATTTTTCCAAAGTCTGTAAATAGTAATCCTAACCCAAATAGGGGGAGATTGTTGGAACACCCTATTACTACTTTGGGTCAGGATCACTATGTCTCTAGGAAACCTTTGTTTGACCTCCTGTATAGCTTAAAAGGTCAATTAGAATTGAGTGTAAGGGTTAGAAGTCTAGGTTTGGAAGCTTCCCTGGAGACCAAGATTTTCTATTTGGAGACTAAGTCATATCGTCGAGCTCAGCACGACGACTCTTCGAACTCCGATCGACGATCGTCTAGCTCAACTTCGACAGATCGTCGAACTCCATTCGACGATCGCTGAGCTCAACTTCATTATATCGTCGAACTCCGTTCGACGATCGGTGAGCTCAGGTCGACGATTTTGACTCTGCTTTGGATCTTTATCTCTGAGCTCAGTTCGACGATCTCTGAGCTCAGATCGATGATATTTTGTTGTTGTATATTTCTAGACCGCTGAGCTCAGCTCGACGATAGCAGAGCTCAGTTCGACGTTTTCAGATAACTTCAAGGATGTTTCTAGATTCAAATTCAAATCAGTTAAGGAGTTATTCTGCAATTAATTCAGAGATTTCCTAGCCGTTTTTCATTCATTTCTGGACCAAGTTTCAAGGGATTTTTCAAGGAATATTTCTGTGGACTTTCCTCCAGAAGAGATTTTGCAATTAAGGATGCAATCAATGCTGGCCAACGGCTATTCTTCTCAGGGAATATTTTGTTCCGTACCAGAGAATAAAAGACAGAATTTTTGTTTTGAGTCTTATAGAAAACACAGAGAGAGACACACAAATAACAGAGATATATTCAAGAATATTCTGTCTCAAAGAATTCTCAAGAACACACATCCAAGGAGATCAAGCTTTCTAAAATCTTCAGATCTCTCCAGTTTTCAAGTGTTCAAGGCCAACATATTTTCAAGACTCCAGACATTTAACATTTCAGCTATTGCTGAAATCATCTATTGCTGGAGTTCAATCTCTGAAGGCCTATCACCCTCAGCA
This sequence comes from Platanthera guangdongensis, assembly GCA_039583875.1. NCBI lineage: Eukaryota > Viridiplantae > Streptophyta > Magnoliopsida > Asparagales > Orchidaceae > Platanthera > Platanthera guangdongensis. The sequence continues at coordinate 138,280,263 of CM077159.1, forward strand.
AAGCTTTTCTTCCTGAAGATCTGAAGGATTCAGGGGGAGCTTTGACATCAACAATCCACATAGTCTTCTCAGTTATTTGAGAAAGAGAAGACTTCCATCACTCTCTCACCCCCTCTCTGTACAGGGTTTCTCAAACTCCCTTCAAAAGTTTGAGCTTGGTTTTTGAGCACCTTGTCAAAAGCTCATTGGTGGCAAGACACCTGATCAAAAAATCTGCTTTAGTTTTTGAGCACCTTATCAAAAGCTCATTGGTGCCCAGGACACCTGATCAACTCATCCTGCAGTGGATTCCTACCTAGGGTGGTTGAGGAGTGGATGTACCCAAGTTTAGGGGAACCACTATATTTCCTTGTGTCTTCTGGTTTTGCTTGTGTTTATGTTTGTTTCTGGCCTTGATTTTTCTGTGATTAGATTTTTATTTAACTTAGCTCTGTGATTAGTTTTTAACTGCTTTCCTGCTCACTCTTATTACAACAATTGTTGTAAAAAGGTTTCAAAGCACCATATACTCTATTCACCCCCCTCTAGAGTATATCAGATCTAACTGCACTTTCACAATCGCCTACCGTGAACTCCACGTTCCGGTGCTTGGTGTTGTAGTACTTCGCTTGACGATCTTGGGCTGTGAGTAGCCTCTCTCGAATAGCACGAATGGTTGAGTTTGCTTCATCGACTTCATTACGATTATAAAATCTAGCTTTGCCCGCTTCTACCCAAGCCAAGAGAGTACGACACTTCCTTCCATATAGAGCTTCATATGGTGTCATCCCGATGCTTGCCTGGTAGTTGTGATTATAAGCAAACTCTACCATGTAGAGATGATCTTCCCATCTCTTCCCAAAATCTAGGGCGCACATTCGGAGCATGTCCTCCATCATTCTGTTGGTTCGTTCAGGATGGCCATCCGTTTGAGGATGAAAGGCCGTACTGAAAGTCAACTTCGTGCCACCAACAACTGGTGAAATAGCCTCCAATCCTTTGACGTGAATTGCCCATCTCGATCACTTACGATTCTCCGAGGAACACCGTGAAGCCGTACAATCTGTTCCACGTACAGCTTTGCCAAACTTTCTACCAAATCATCTCACTTATTTGGTAGAAAATGTGCCACTTTCGTCAGCCGATCAACAATCACCCAGATGGAATCATTCCCTTGTTGAGATCTCGGCAACCCGTGCACAAAATCCATAGAAATATCATCAAATTTCCACTCTGGAATCGACAATGACTTCAAATAACCGCCCGGTTTCTGGCATTCTGCCTTCACCGTAGCACATGTTTGGCATTTGGCCACATAAAGAGCAACATCTTTCTTTAGCCCTGACCACCAAAATTGCTTTTTCATATCTCTGAACATCTCCGTGCTCCCTGGGTGGATTGAGTACTTCGTATAATGTGCTTCATACATCAGTTTTTTCCTCACTTTACCCACATTTGGGATGCACAAACGGCCTTCTTTTCGCAAAAGACCGTCATTCCAGGAGAACTTCCCTTCTGGCCCAGCTTTCTCATAGCGTAGGAGATCATCTTCCAACTTCGTTGCCCGTCGAACTCGGTCCGCAAGGTCACATTATACCTCCGTCCAGGTTAAACATGCATTGGCAATGGAATTCCTGTCAACACAAGAAATCTCTAACGATTCCAGCTCCTGGATGAGACGTTCATCATGCCTTTGCAACCAAGATGTTCTTGCCGGAGTCCGCCGACTCAAAGCATCCGCGACAACATTCCCCTTCCCGGGAGTATAGTGACTCTCAAAGGTTTAGTCCCCGAGGAAATCCAACCACCTTTGTTGTCACATATTCAAGTCCTTCTGCTCCAAAATGTACTTTCGGCTCTTGTGATCTGTATAGATCTCTACATTCACACCATAAAGCTAGTGTCGATACAGCTTTAGTGAAAAGATCACCGCCGTTAACTCTAAGTCATGGAAGGGATAATTTCGCTCATACACCTTCAGCTGGTGTTAGCCATAAGCAATTACCTTTTCATTTTGCAGAAGTACGCAGCCTAAGCCGCTCCCTGAGGCATCATTGTAGATTACAAATCCATCGGTACCACATATCGATGATAACACAGGCGCCGTGGTCAACCGAACCTTTAGCTCTTCAAAAGCTCGCGCGTACTCTGGCGACCAAACGAACTTCTGTTCTTTTCGCGTCAACATGGTTACTGGCAAAGCAATCTGCGAGAAGTTTGCAACAAATCTTCGATAGTAGCCTGCTAGTCCAAGGAAGCTCCGAACCTCTGCCACTGAAGACAATACTGGCCACTCTTCTATGGCCCTTATCTTCGCTGGCTCCACAACTATGGCCGCTCCACTCACCACATGGCCCAGAAAAGCCACCGACGATAGCCAAAACTCGCACTTCGAGAACTTGATATATAGCTGATTCTGCCTCAATGTATTCAACACCAACCGCAAATGTTTCACCAGGATATCACCAATGAACACTATCACGAATAAATCCAGGTACTCGCGGAATATTCGGTGCATCAAGTCCATCAATACTGAGGGCGCATTGCACAGCCCAAACGACATGACCGTGAACTCATAGTGCATGTACCTTGTTCCAAATGCGGTTTTGGGAATATCTTCTTCCCGGATCCTTAATTGGTAATAATCAGATTTCAAGTCCAACTTCGAGTAGACGGACGATCCCACTAGCTGATCAAACAGCTCATCCATCCGCGGAATCAGATATTTATTCTTCTTGGTCAGCTTATTTAATTCGCGGTCATCAAGACATAACAGCAAGCCACCGTCTTTTTTTTTCTTCACAAAAAAAACACAGGGGCGCTCCACGGAGACATGCTTGGGCTTATATAACCCTGCTCCATCACTTCCTATAATTGGACTTTCAGCGCTGACATTTCCTTTGGCGCGACGCGATATGGCGAGCGGGCCACAGGTTTCGCACCTGTCACCAACTCGATCGTGAAGTCAATCTCACGCTGGGGTGGTAGCCTATGGAGATCTTTGGGAAACAAATCTGCAAATTCCGACACAATCGGAACATCACGCACACTGGCCTTTGGCTCACCAGCCTGACTTAGAGCGAAGTAGCACTCCGCACCTTTCAGAACATCCTTCAAGACTTGGAGTGTAGACAACAACATCAATCAAGACATGCTACTCCGCAAGCCAATCCATACCAAATATCACGTCGAATTCCGAGATTGGCAATACAGATGTAGTCAAACTGAAATCCCGACTTCCAAATTGGACCGCCACATCGCAAGCTTGATCCACAAGCATCCAATAGCCATTTGGCAACACCATTCTGACGTTATCTGTCTTCACACGACTAGGTATCCCAAGCCGCGCTAGAAACTCGCTAGACAGAAAAGAATACACAACATCCGTATCAAATAGTGTTTGCGTTAGTGTGTTCTGAATCATCGCAAAGCCTGTGGTGCACGTAACACACACAAGCAACATACACAAGATGCAAACAAAAGCAAGCAATACGATTATCACGCCCTCGTAACACTTAGGATTGCGCCTGGGACGCAGAGGACTCCACCACTGCTTAATAAGACGCTCTGATTTCCTGCTCAACCAGACGTCGACGACTCCTGATAAGGTTGGGCACAAGTGTCCTCGTGGCATAAAACATCAACAATCTAGTCATGTTCACAGCAATAGTACAAACATGTTGATTCCACACATCCATGTATGGTAGTGATATAACATAAACGCCATCATAGAACTATCATCCAAAATGGCTTACTGTACATATAACACATGCATAAGCCACCATACATGAGGAGCCCAATTATTTATGTACATCATTATGTCGACATTTCCTTCTTCTTTATTGCCCGCTATGAGCCAACGCGGCACTCTCGTGCTTTATGTCCTGCTTTACTACACGAATAGCACTTGTATTGCTTCTTTGGCTGCTGAACACCATCCCAACATTCACGAGCGATGTGTCCTACCTGACCACAAGCATAACAAGTACGCTTCTCGAGTCTTTGCCTCTTACGGTGAGCAGACTTCCCAACCCTTGGAGTGCGCACTTTCTTGGTCGCAGGCATCTGCTGGGCTCTCATCAAGTCCATTTCCAGCAGTCTAGCTGCCTCCACCAGTGGTTGGAATCCTAAAAACTTAGGACCCATCAACAAGAAACGGAGTTCGTGACGTAGCCCATCATAAAACCGATTGATCTTCATCCCCTCAGTTTCAAACACAAACTCGGGTTGTTGTCTCATTGCAACAAATGCATGAAAATAGTCCTCAACCGTGTCCTCTCCTTAGCTCAAACACACGTTCACCGACGAAGCTGAGGCACTTCCCCTTGCCGTCTACTCAAGTTCATTACCCGGCATGGGACGCATTACCGGATCAGAGGGTTGAACCTGTCCCTCATGGTAAGCCTTGAGCGTTGCAAAAACCACATCGGCAATCAGTCAAGCCATTTCCATCGATGGAGGAGAGGTTGGTACCCTAGTTGATGTCATGCTTCCCATCGAGTGTTGGGGCTCCTGCTGCCATGCCATCGCATTCATCGCCTACATTCGAAAAATTACACAAGTAAGCAACAATATAGGAACGCGCAGGTTCCTCAAACACAAAATTTTGCATTCCTATCATGGACATTCAGGAGTTCTAACACGATCAAACATGTTAACGTGGTTTGCACAGACACGTGCTCGCCACCCCATAAAAGAAGTCGACCACGACCTCGAGAGGAAAAGACCAATACGGCTGATACCAAAAATGTAACAACCCCATCCGTTCATATAATATATATTAGAAGGTCCGTCCGGGGCCCCACAACATATACCACAAAACAGACGATGAAGCTACGGAATGATATTAGAGTAGCGCAGCGCACCTAACACATTGCATTCTAGCGGAAGCCTATTCACTTGAACTCCTCTCTTGAATGTCCAACATATAAAACTCCACATTTTATAGATTATAGGAATGTCTTACAACATGTAACAGCATTGGACTTATGGCCTTACAGGGCTTTCAAACAGTGGCCCAAACTTTAGCACGCAGGCCGGCCACATCAAAGAAAACATAACATGTACATTCACAATAGCCTTCAAGGGCTAGCAGCGGCAGCAGCAAAAACAGTAGGGACTTCAACCATTATGTGTCCCTGAAAGTGAGGTGATAGATCTTAATTTATTCTAAATTAGAATTAAGAGATAAAAAGTCACAGCATAAATAAAAAGAAACAAAGCAAGCAATACCGATGACACAAGAAAATTTATAGTGGTTCCCTAAATCTGGGTAGTCCACTCTTCTACCACCCTGGTAGGAATCCACTTCAGTTTTTGATCAGGTTCCCTATCACCACAAGATCTGCTTCAGGTAGATCTAGAAACCCTTCAGGCTTTTGATCAGGTGCCTAAAAACCAATAGGTTTTTGATCAGGTGCCCTATCACCAAGGAGTTCACTTTTGAAGGGAGTAATTACCCTGTACAGAGGTGGGGATGAGAGAGTGATGAAAGTCTTCTCTTTCTCAATCACAATGAGAAGACTATGTGGATTCAGTGATGTTGTCAAAGCTCCCCCTGAGATGTAGAATAGTTCAGGAGTGGAAGCTTTGCTTCAGGGTGTAGGCCTTCAAATTGATGTTGCTCTCCAACAAGCTTTTAGACAGATATGAATTGATTGTCTCTTGAAAGCCTACAGCAGATGAAGAAGATGTTGTTGATTTGCTGTAAGAAAACTTGTAGCTAATTTCTTCTTTGCTGAGAGAAAAAGGCCTTCTTGAATATTCTCTATCTATCTCTTCTATTCTGTCAAGTGCTGTATTACTCTTCTTATTTTCTCTGTAAGATATAATATCTGTATATTTAATGCCTGAAGAATTCAAGCATTTGAATTCTTTCTATCTTGGAATGGCTAAATCAATTCCCGAGAATGGAATATGTCTTGAGAAATCAATTGGCATTTAATCTCTGTAATAAGCCATATTTTATACTATCATTCAAACAGCTATATTTGATAGCATTAAATCTAAGAGCTATAAATGCCTGCAGTTAAGCCTTAATTAAATCTGGCAGCTGTAAATAAGAAGGTCTGAAAAACGGCATAGGAAATTGCCAAACTAAATATTAAAGCTTCTTCAAACTGGGTTCAGAGATCGTTGAACTCAGCTCAGAGATCGTTGAGCTGAGTTCAGAGATTTTGAACTGCATCTGAATTTTAAAGCTTCTTCAAACTGGGTTCAGAGATAGTTGATCTCCGCTCAGAGATAGTTGAACTGAGTTCAGAGATTTTGAACTGCATCTTAATTTTAAAGCTTCTTCAAACTGGGTTCAGAGATAGTTGATCTCCGCTCAGAGATAGTTGAACTGAGTTCAGAGATTTTGAACTGCATCTTAATTTTAAAGCTTCTTCAAACTGGGTTCAGAGATAGTTGATCTCCGCTCAGAGATAGTTGAACTGAGTTCAGAGATTTTGAACTGCATCTTAATTTTAAAGCTTCTTCAAACTGGGTTCAGAGATAGTTGATCTCCGCTCAGAGATAGTCGAACTGAGTTCAGAGATTTTCTTCCAGCAATTTTCTGAACTTCAAATTTGAACTTCTCTGGAATTTTTCTGAATGACCAAACCTGGAAATAATCCTATGGCCCATGACTATACATTTTGGGTCAATCTAATAAACCCTATTAGTGATCCTTACCAAAATCGAACCTTGGGTTCCAACAATCTCCCCCTATTTGGGTGAGGACACTATTCACATAAAATAAAACACAAAGCAAAAATAATTTGCCTGGTTTAAAAGTTTTTCAGCAAATGTACAAGGGTACTTTGAGAAATAAAATACATGAAAAAAAATTACTAGAGAATCCTAATAAGCAATTTTCTTTACACATAAAATTGACAATCTCCCCCTATACAGCTACTGTTGTATCCTCAGTATTTCCTGAAAAAAGAGGTTAGGAGTTCTGGACCCAGATTACCTTGAGTCCTATTTTCTTTCACAATAATAATTTGAAATAAAAGAATAAAAATTTCTGTTTTGAAATTCTGAGTTCGACGAAAAATATTTTCGTCGATATGAGTTCGACGTTCGTCATTCTTGGTTCGACAAAGGGTATTTATTTCGTCGATCAAGATTTTCTGACCAGAAATCTCTGTTCAGAGATCGTCGACCTGAGTTCGACGAAGAGTGTAGTTTTCGTCGAGCTCCGTTCGACGAACTATGTTGAACATAAATTTTCTGAAATTTTTTAATTTGTTTTGGTAAAAATTCAGTTATGTTGTCAAAATCAAGGGAAGAGATAACCTGATCCTCTTCTGATTCACATTCTGATTCTCCATCAGAGACTGATTCTTCATCATGTCTGCTGCATGAAGCATTTATTGCCATTAGGCAAAACTCTCTTGCTCTTGACTCTTCTTCATCTTCAGTTGTACAAGATGAAGCTTCAGAGTCACTCCAAGATTCAGTATTTAATGTTTTTTTATTTTGTTGATCCAGCAGCCATTGCTGTGAGGGAGTCTCAGATGTCTTTTGCTGAAGTACATTCAATAACTCCTTCAAAAATGTCATCAGACATTGATTGAGCAAGGATGTCCATTGCTCTTGCATTAGCAATCTTTAGCAATTTTTGAGCTTCTGTCCATTGAGGTGATGGAGCAGCATTCATGCTTATTATTTCTAATGGTTGATAAGGACCTGTCAAAATAGAATTGAAAATGACTTCATCAATAGAGTTCATAAAAAGTCTAATCCTTGTCTTCCATAGTACAAGCTTATCCAGATTGCACTTAGGAGGTCCAGTGCTTGAACATTCTTCATTTTGTGCCATGAAAAACTCTCAAGAAATTTAAGATCTATCAGATCGTTTTGTTTTAGGTGTTAGCCTGTGCAACCACTAAGGTGTGGTATTTTAAACCAACCTAGAAGATGTGGTATTTTTAACCAACCTCGCTCCGATACCAAATGAAAGTGAGGTAATAGATCTTAATTTATTCTAAATTAGAATTAAGAGATAAAAAGTCACAGCACAAATAAAAAGAAAGAAAGCAAGCAGTCCAGACGACACAAGGAAATTTATAGTGGTTCCCCAAATCTAGGTAGTCCACTCTTCTACCACCCTGGTAGGAATCCACTTCGGTTTTTGATCAGGTGCCCTATCACCACAAGATCTGCTTCAGGTAGATCTAGAAACCCTTCAGGCTTTTGATCAGGTGCCTAAAAACCAATAGGTTTTTGATCAGGTGCCCTATCACCAAGGAGTTCACTTTTGAAGGGAGTAATAACCCTGTACATAGGTGGGGATGAGAGAGTGATGAAAGTCTTCTCTTTCTCAATCACAATGAGAAGACTATGTGGATTCAGTGATGTTGTCAAATCTCCCCCTGAGATGTAGAATAGTTCAGGAGTGGAAGCTTTGCTTCAGGGTGTAGGCCTTCAAATTGATGTTGCTCTCCAATAAGATTTTAGACTGATATGAATTGATTGTCTCTTGAAAGCCTACAGCAGATGAAGAAGATGATGTTGATTTGCTGTAAGAAAACTTGTAGCTAAGTTCTTCTTTGCTGAGAGAAAAAAGGCCTTCTTTAATATTCTCTAGCTATCTCTTCTATTCTGTCGAGTGCTGTATTACTCTTCTTATTTTCTCTGTAAGATATAATATCTGTATATTTAATGCCTGAAGAATTCAAGCATTTGAATTCTTTCTATCTTGGAATGGCTAAATCAATTCCCAAGAATGGAATATGTCTTGAGAAATCAATTGATATTTAATCTCTGTAATAAGCCATATTTTATATTATCATTCAAACGGCTATATTTGATAGCATTAAATCTGAGAGCTATAAATGTCTGCAGTTAAACATTAATTAAATCTGTCAGCTGTAAATAAGAAGGTCTGAAAAATGGCATAGGAAATCGCCAAACTAAATCTTAAAGCTTCTTCAAACTGGGTTCGGAGATCGTTGAACTCAGCTCGGAGATCGTTGAGCTGAGTTCAGAGATTTTGAACTGCATCTGAATTTTAAAGCTTCTTCAAACTGGGTTCAGAGATAGTTGATCTCCGCTCAGAGATAGTTGAACTGAGTTCAGAGATTTTGAACTGCATCTTAATTTTAAAGCTTCTTCAAACTGGGTTCAGAGATAGTTGATCTCCGCTCAGAGATAGTTGAACTGAGTTCAGAGATTTTGAACTGCATCTTAATTTTAAAGCTTCTTCAAACTGGGTTCAGAGATAGTTGATCTCCGCTCAGAGATAGTTGAACTGAGTTCAGAGATTTTGAACTGCATCTTAATTTTAAAGCTTCTTCAAACTGGGTTCAAAGATAGTTGATCTCCGCTCAGAGATAGTTGAACTGAGTTCAGAGATTTTCTTCCAGCAATTTTCTGAACTTCAAATCTGAACTTCTCTGGAATTTTTCTGAATGACCAAACCTGGAAATAATCCTATGACCCATGACTATACATTTTGGGTCAATCTAATAAACCCTAACAGTGATCCTTACCCAAATCCAACCTTAGGTTCCAACAGTCCCGCTCGGCTCTCCAGCACCTGCATAAGGACATTCCACCCAAGGGTGGCAAACAGAGGCAACAGTCAGCATTCAGCTGACCAAATTATAACGACCCTACCCCTTTCTCAAGGTAGCGGTAATCTTCCCTGCAGGCATAGCATATCACAAGCATGTATATATCATATAATGTGCTTTCACGCACACATGCCATCACAACCATCAGCCACCCGGCCCTACGGTTCGTGTACTCAGGGCACATTCTTGGTGTACTGGCAAATCAGTTGCCCACCACCGTATCAGGGTCACAGCCCAACGACAACTCACTTGAGCATTTACTCCATGGCGTGCAGCCGAAGTTTTATAGTCTTAGTGAACCGGGATGGCCCGTAGCCCCCCATCGTATCACGGCACGTAGGCCTAAGACTCTTGCTATGCGCTTTAACAGACCGCACCTTCTGGTCTCACGTCAGACGGACATAACGCATGTCGGATCCTCCACCCCCATTGCTCAAATCGCCTTGCCATCACCGAGTACGACATACTCGCGGCTAAATAAATGCGCGGGTAGGTCTCACCGATCCTGTTCTGGCATTGAAGCCTGGGCATAAACCTTACACCCATTCTCTCACAACATTAGCGGGTCTTTCCTGGGCACACCAGTACTTCCTGCTACTCTCTTCGCAGGTGGACACCGCAAATATCATAAATGTCTGGGGTCTTTCCTGGCTACCATGCCAGTACTTCCTATTACTCTCTTCACATGTGGACTCCCCATGACCATTAAGCATTACAAAGGGTATTTCCTGGAATTCTCATCCAGTACTTCCTGCTACTTCTTTTCACAGGTCGAACCCAATATCACAAGCAGCACAAGCATTCTATGGGTATTTTCCTGAACTACCACTCCAGTACTTCCTGCTACTTTGGTAAATTGTACCCAAACTACTCGAGTAGTTATAGACCTACTCGAGTAAAAGACTTAGAGAAATTTTTGTTGCTTGAAAACTTTTTCTTCTAGTGTAGTTAATTTCCAATTCCTTTCCCATAGTCCAATAGCTTGAATATGAAGTGTGTCCCAATAGAGAGACCACACATGGGTCAACACCTTGGAATATGCAATGAAGGATTACATTGCACAGTTCCTGTGTTTGGTGACCCACTGTGGACTGACATTAGTCTACACTTTCCCAGTGAAATTCCTGCAAACATATAACTCAAACCAAGCATCAAATACAACTTAATTCATCTTAGTTTCAGGGTGACTTCATCAAATCTGGGTTCATATGAATGAAATACCCAACAACTCGGATGATCGACGATCAATTTCGGGTTATGTTTTCACTTGCAGATCAGCAAGCATCTCGTGGTGTAGCAAGAAGCAGGACTCGATGTCTGTCTCGACTACGGATGTAGAGTACAAGGCTTCGGCTTTGGCTGCTCGAGAAGCCATTTGGCTAAGAAGGCTAGTTGAGGACATCCATGAGGAAGTGCAAGGTCCAACTTTGCTCCGAGGTGACAATGAAAGTGCTCTCAAACTGGTGAACAATCAAGTTTGTCATGCAAGGACGAAGCATATAATGATCGACCACCATTTCATAATGGAGAAGGTGTTGGAGGGATCTCTTATGGTCGGGCATGTTCAGAGTGAGGACAACATTGCTGACATCTTTACAAAGTTGTTGTCGAAGGGACCATTTCAGCGGATACGAGGGTTGCTGGGCTTGATCACCACTTCTCACTTCAAGGGGTAGTGTTGAAAATCATTAAGTGAAAGTGGGTGATGGGGCAGACCGTGTGGTCTGAGCGGTCTGAGTCTGCGGCCTGGGCATACTGATGTTGCGGCCTGGGTGGACTGGCCAGGTTGGTCTTGGTGGCTTGGCTGTTCTAGTGGAACGACCCGCGCGGCCTGTCTCTGGCGATTTAGTGGCGGTGCTCAGCTCGGCATGCGGTTCTGCAGATAGGCCGTTAATGGAGTAACTGCATGGATTGGAGGATAAGTCCGCGGATTGTAGCGAACTTGGTTAGAGTCTGTGGAGTTCGCTATTACGGACTGTCTTTGGAGATCGGCTTTGGCCCTTGCCGAGTTCTCCAGTATTGCGGGGAGTATTAGCCGCATTCATGTGGCGGAATGAGCATGTCGTTGGTGATCTGTCTTGGGAGATGGCGGACTGGGGCTGTGTCCGCTGAGCTCGCGCCGGACTCTTGGTGGTTTGCTGGACTTGGTCACACTCTGTGGCAAGTCCAGGGTATCCGCAGTGTCCACGGAGTCCGCTGTTGACCGGGCGATCTGCCTGTTGGTCATGGACTCTTGTGGCGGGCTGAGGAGTTGTTCTTGAGCTATGCGGACTGTCGCCATGTCCGCGTATGACGTGTGGACTGATGCATTATAGGGTATGGCTGGGTCCGTGTGATGTGCAGTGAGGAAGACTGGTCGGGTGCTTGCGGGCTATACGGGATGTGGCCTTGTCCGCATAGTGTGTGCGGACTGTGGCGGAGTCCGCCTGGTGGTGTCACTTTGCCTTGGCTCCTGGCGGGTTTGTTTGAAGTCTGACTAAGTCCTTGCAGACTCGGCGGATTGGACTTTGCTAGCTGCGAGCTGGGGTGGTGAGTCTATTCTTTATGGCAGTGACCACACTCCTCACCCCGCCTATAAATAGAACCCCCTAACACGTCTACAGTAACTGAGAGAACAGTAAGTTGAGACTTGGTTAAGTGTTGCGGCCTCGGTTTTCTTGTCCGCGCGGTTTGATCAGAGTTAACTGATTGCTGTTTGCAGGTTGCACGACTAGCATTGTGGAGCCAGGAGTTTGGCTTTAACTTCGGTCAGGATCAGTGAAGTTTGTGGTTACAATCGGCGGTCTCAGCAGGTCGCTTCTGCGGCTTGTCAGTTTTTTGTGCTTCAGCTTTTCCAAGTTCAATAACCTATCCGCCGAACTTGGGCGGTTAGGCGGTCTATTCTTCAATTCAGCAGCAGTCTGCGAATAACGGCGTGTCCGTGCGACCTCGCGTTCTCGGCGGACTCCGTGTTCTATTCGTCTTCTAGCAGCAGCAGTTCGGGCGGCCTCGGCGACTTCGGCGGACTGGGCGGTTTCGGCGGTCTCCAATTTTGTCCGCCCGGATTGATTTGTTTCTTTCTGTTTTCTCCTTGTGTACTGGCGAAATCATGTCTCGCCATGTATACCTCGCCGTGTAAATTAAGAAGTTTATAAATATATGATCTGCTTGTTCCTTTTTCTTGCAATTGGTGTTTGAGCTTGCTTTCCTAGTTCCGCTTGATCAATGTGTGATCTTGATAGCTCTGAAAATATTAATTTGGTGTCAGACTATCTCGTTGATCATCTTGAGAAAATTCAACACTGATTGCACTCACGCACGCCGTCGACACTACGCCTCTTCACCCCAAGGAACATCCACTGCAACACCGGCGGTAAACTCCACCAAACCAAGCACAACACCCTCTCTCAACACCGGTGATAATGCGTAAATAACTTAAATTATTAAAGCAAAAAAAATTAAGTTTTAACTATATAAATAAATAATTTTCGCCTAAATATATATTAATTTGCTTTTTTATATACTTTTTTTCGTTGTTAATAATTTTTATTTTCTTTTCTGCAGGTTTTTAAATTTTGTCAAAAAATTGTGTCATCGCCGCCGTCGTGCTAATCAGAATCCTGCCACTCGCATCCAAGTTGCTGTCGGTCGCATGAACACCTCCACTCAAGCTCGCTAAATTGTTGCCCAGAACAATCCTCAGCCGGCCACCTCACCTTAAATTCCATGCATAGGCACACTTTCATTTAGATGGGGATCAGGAATGAAGGGGATCCATTTCGCGGTTCAGATTTCTCCGTCGAGAATTAAACGGGTTCACTAATTTCCAATCTTTTATATTTTTTTAAATCAAAAAATTCTGCACCCTTAGATATTTTGGAGAAAAATCTTGTTCATTGAATGGACAAATGGATCCCTGCATTTCTGACCCCTCCATTTATCTGGATCCTTGGAGTTCAGGAGGAATTTCACGGATGCAACGCGCGAGATCTTTCGAACTTCATAAATTCTGTGACTAAAAAAATTTAGTCCCTAAAAGACAAAAAACATTAAGTAAAAATAACTTTAAATCTAAAAAATACAGATGTTCTCGCGTGTTGGATTTCGTTGGCGAGAACCCTCAAACTCCACCCTGGAGTTGGTCGTACAAAATCCAGTGGATCTAAATTCCCACAGACATCCCCCCTGTAAAACTGAGAGAACTCTTTCATCCCCCTTTGGGGCCACTAATTTTCTCTCTCATCTTAATTCATCCCCTAACATTTATTTTCTTTGATGATTCTAGACTCTCTATTGTATCTATAAAAGACCAAGGATTCAAGAAGTTAAGACATATTAGATTGAGAAAGAGATTTTGAGAGAAGTTTGAAGAGACCTTGAGGTCTATTTTCAATTTTCCTTTGGTGCTTTCATCTTGTATCTTTTTTCTATTAATGAAAATGTTCATTTCACTTTTTATTATTGTCTCTATTCCTACTATTCACAACTAATTCTTTTTTTAGCGTTTGATTAGGTAGTATTAGGATGAAGATTAAAATATAATTTGTCGTCTCTAATTTTTAAAATTGCATTTCGATTTATTTCCGATTAATATTTGACTGCGAGTTTATATAGCATGTATATAAATTTTGTGATCCGATTGACGTCCTAGTAGCCGAAAGACTCGTGGATAACTTAGATCTCTCGGAAATAAAAAAGTTTGTTATATTTTCTTTGAGAATTGAAAACATAAACTTTTTTGGAATTTTGGATTAATCTTTCATGCGATGTTAAGCTATTTCAAGTTTAGGAGATTTTATTTCAAGTATTTTAAAATTAGGCGGTATTCGTCTCTAGCGAGCAGCTATCGTAATTTTTAATCTTCTAATCGAAATGAAATTTAAATATTAGAATGCATCTTTTATAATCGGATTCTTAAGAACCCCTAATCAAGTGCTAAGATTTTTAAGCTTGAGTTTTCTTCTGAGTAATTTTCATTTGCGAACTTTTATTTTTCTAAATTCAATATTTTTAATCGATAAATTAATAGGAATTTTGCATGAGTACAATTACTCGACGGGTCCCGTGCATTTACTGTTGAAGCCAAAATTGACATCTGTGGAGTTCGGGGTCCCTGAAAGGGGTGACCTCGCACCTACTACACTCGAGAGAACGTCACGGACCGGAGACTTAGGAGACTATGAACAGACCCTCAGCTCTAGCACGGAGGTCCCACCTCACACCCGGAAGACTACCTGAGCTCTTCCCCTCCCTCACCAAAGGGCTAGGCTAGGCGCCTTGGAGAGCTCTCTCTACTCTACCAAGAAGAAGCTAAGGGAGGAGGAAGCTCAAAAAAGGATCCTCTCCAAGGCACCCAAGGGGGTCTATTTATAGTTTTCCAAATCCCATGGGCCACAAATGACCAAAATACCCCCACGGCCTAAATGCCTCGGGCCAATAGGAAACCGCCACGCCGGGGGGTAGAGAAGGAAAAACACGTCACCCAAAGCTAAAAGGGGACCCACCCTGCGGGACGGGGCGAGACCCGGCTTGGGGCCGGTCTCGCCCCGCTGCCCGCGGGGGCTGGGCGAGACCCGGCCTGGGGCCGGTATCGCCCGGCCTACCCGCCGGGCTGGGAGAGACCCGGCCTGGGGCCGGTCTCGCCCCGCTGCCCCCGGGGGCTGGGCGAGACCCGGCCTGGGCCGGTCTCGCCCGGCCTACTCGCCGGGCTGGGCGAGACCCGGCCTGGGGCCGGTCTCGCCCCGCTGCCTGCGGGGGCCGGGCGAGACCCGGCCTGGGCCGGTCTCGCCCGGCCTACCCGCCGGGCTGGGCGAGACCCGGCCTGGGGCCGGTCTCGCCCAGCTGCCCGCGGGGCTGGGCGAGACCCGGCCTGGGGCCGGTCTCGCCCGGCCTACCCGCCGGGCTGGGCGAGACCCGGCCTTTTTCAGGCCTGGTCTCGCCCGGCTGCCCGCGGGGCTGGGCGAGACCCGGCCTGGGGTAGGTCTCGCCCGGCCTACCCGCCGGGCTGGGCGAGACCCGGCCTGGGGCCGGTCTCGCCCGGCTGCCCGCGGGGCTGGGCGAGACCCGGCCTGGGGCCTGTCTCGCCCGGCCTACCCGCCGGGCTCGGGGCCGGTCTCGCCGGCCTGAGGGAAAAAGGGGGAGGGGGAGGGCCTGCTGATCCCGCATCCACACCCAAATGGCCCGGGCGGATGCCTAACAACCTGTCGTTTTCACACTCCAACTAAGGGGCCGCTGGGGGAGGCCGATTTCTCCTCCCCCTACTAGTATGTTTCCAAGCTGTAGCCAAAATTGGCCACCGAGAGTTCAAAATACTCAAAAAGCTTAAAAACTATGCACGCCTCCTTCAGGGACCACTCTTCGCGAATACGGGGTTGTACACAATCCCCGCTCTTTTCGAGGTTGGCACAAGCTCGGAAAGAAATGTCCAACCCCAACGTATTCGCGGAGTGTAACTTTTCTGCGGGGTCAACCTGCCAAGCCAGCTACGGGAGCCCGGGTAGTGAGACCTCCTCTGGGTAACAAACTTGGCTCCCACGAGAGGTCAACCAGCCATGTCAGCTAGTGAGAACCTGACAGCGGAATCCATCTCGGAGCAAAGGGTTTGGCTTCCACGAGAGATCAACCTGCCTGCCAGCTAGATAAGAGCCTGGCAGCGGAATCCATCTCGGAGCTAAGGGACTTGGCTTCCACGAGAGATCAACCTGCCCTGCCAGCTAGGTGAGAGCCTGGCAGCGGAATCCATCTCGGAGCTAAGGGACTTGGCTTCCACGAGAGATCAACCTGCCCTGCCAGCTAGGTGAGAGCCTGACAGCGGAATCCATCTCGGAGCTAAGGGACTTGGCTTCCACGAGAGATCAACCTGCCCTGCCAGCTAGGTGAGAGCCTGACAGCGGAATCCATCTCGGAGCTTAGGACTTGGCTTCCACGAGAGATCAACCTGCCCTGCCAGCTAGGTGAGAGCCTGACAGCGGAATCCATCTCGGAGCTAAGAGACTTGGCTTCCACGAGAGATCCACCTGCCCTGCCAGCTAGGTGAGAGCCTGACAGCGGAATCCATCTCGGAGCTAAGGGACTTGGCTTCCACGAGAGATCCACCTGCCCTGCCAGCTAGGTGAGAGCCTGGCAGCGGAATCCATCTCGGAGCTAAGGGACTTGGCTTCCACGAGAGATCAACCTGCCCTGCCAGCTAGGTGAGAGCCTGACAGCAGAATCCATCTCGAGGTGAGACCTTCCCACCCTCCGAGAGATCAACCTGCCCTGCCAGCTAGGTGAGAGCCTGGCAGCGGAATCCATCTCGAGGTGAGACCTTCCCACCCTCCGAGAGATCAACCTGCCCTGCCAGCTAGGTGAGAGCCTAGCAGCGGAATCCATCTCGAGGTGAGACCTTCCCACCCTCCGAGAGATCAACCTGCCCTGCCAGCTAGGTGAGAGCCTGGCAGCGGAATCCATCTCGAGGTGAGACCTTCCCACCCTCCGAGAGATCAACCTGCCCTGCCAGCTAGGTGAGAGCCTGGCAGCGGAATCCATCTCGAGGTGAGACCTTCCCACCCCCGAGAGATCAACCTGCTCCGCCAGCTAGGTGAGAGTCTGGCAGCGGAATCCATCTCGAGGTGAGACCTTCCCACCCTCCGAGAGATCAACCTGCCCTGCCAGCTAGGTGAGAGCCTGGCAGCGGAATCCATCTCGAGGTGAGACCTTCCCACCCTCCGAGAGATCAACCTGCCCTGCCAGCTAGGTGAGAGCCTGGCAGCGGAATCCATCTCGAGGTGAGACCTTCCCACCCTCCGAGAGATCAACCTGCCCTGCCAGCTAGGTGAGAGCCTGACAGCGGAATCCATCTCGAGGTGAGACCATCCCACCCTCCGAGAGATCAACCTGCCCTGCCAGTTAGGTGAGAGCCTGGCAGCGGAATCTATCTTGAGGTGAGACCTTCCCACCCTCCGAGAGATCAACCTGCCCTGCCAGCTAGGTGAGAGCCTGGCAGTGGAATCCATCTCGAGGTGAGACCTTCCCACCCTCCGAGAGATCAACCTGCCCTGCCAGCTAGGTGAGAGCCTGGCAACGGAATCCATCTCGAGGTGAGACCTTCCCACCCTCCGAGAGATCAACCTGCCCTGCCAGCTAGGTGAGAGCCTGGCAGCGGAATCCATCTCGAGGTGAGACCTTTCCACCCCCCGAGATACCAACCTGCTCCGCCAGCTAGGTGAGAGCCTGGCAGCGGAATCCATCTCGAGGTGAGACCTTCCCACCCTCCGAGAGATCAACCTGCCCTGCCAGCTAGGTGAGAGCCTGGCAGCGGAATCCATCTCGAGGTGAGACCTTCCCACCCTCCGAGAGATCAACCTGCCCTACCAGCTAGGTGAGAGCCTGGCAGCGGAATCCATCTCGAGGTGAGACCTTCCCACCCTCCGAGAGATCAACCTGCCCTGCCAGCTAGGTGAGAGCCTGGCAGCGGAATCCATCTCGAGGTGAGACCTTCCCACCCTACGAGAGATCAACCTGCCCTGCCAGCTAGGTGAGAGCCTGGCAGCGGAATCCATCTCGAGGTGAGACCTTCCCACCCTCCGAGAGATCAACCTGCCCTGCCAGCTAGGTGAGAGCCTGGCAGCGGAATCCATCTCGAGGTGAGACCTTCCCACCCTCCGAGAGATCAACCTGCCCTGCCAGCTAGGTGAGAGCCTGACAGCGGAATCCATCTCGAGGTGAGACCTTCCCACCCTCCGAGAGATCAACCTGCCCTGTCAGCTAGGTGAGAGCCTGGCAGCAGAATCCATCTCGAGGTGAGACCTTCCCACCCTCTGAGAGATCAACCTGCCCTGCCAGCTAGGCGAGAGCCTGGCAGCGGAATCCATCTCGAGGTGAGACCTTCCCACCCTCCGAGAGATCAACCTGCCCTGCCAGCTAGGTGAGAGCCTGGCAGCGGAATCCATCTCGAGGTGAGACAACTAGGCATCAACGAGAGGTACCACCGGCCCTGCCCAGCTAGTGAGAGCCTGGGTAGCGGGATTGTCTCGGAGCAAAAGAACTAAGCATCTCAATCATTCCTTACCAAATCCTACATCCTCAAACGGGGGGAAAAACATGAGTTACATGGTCCCCCCGACTCAGCCGGTCAGGGGTAGCACTTGTTACAAGACAAGAAAAATGAAAAAACTACCGCAAGGCGAGGCACCCTCATGGGGCCTGGCCATGACGGCCGTCTTCCGCTTCCTTTTCCTCGGGCACTTCCATCTTGCTCAAGCTCTCCATGACCTTCTCCATCTCCTCTGCCTGGGCCAACCAAGAGATGGTGTTGACAGCCGTGACGTAGCACTGCCTTGCCATCCTGGAGTCCCCCTTGACTCTGACCTGGATCCCTCCGGAGCTGAACTTGATGCATTGGTGGAAGGAAGATGGCACGCAACGGAAGGCGCTGATGAGGGGCCTTCCGAAGATGGCGTTATAGCTGCTTGGAGCGTCCACAATGACGAACCGACAGTTCCTTGAGACTCCCCGCAATTTGACTTGGAGTCCCACTCCACCCTCAACCTCCTTCCTCTCCCCTGAAAATCCGAACAGGGGTCCGTCCGAGGCCAACACCCTCCTTGGTTCTACCTTCATCTCATCAAACGCCTTCCTGAAAACGACGTTGACAGAGCTCCCGTTGTCCACCAAGATTCGGGAGACGTTGTAGCCCTCGATGGCCGTCTGGATGACCAGCGCATCACAAAACGGATCGTCATGATCCGGTAGGTCCTTCACCGAGAAGGTGACCTTCTCCTCCTGGGGCGGTGTCTGGGAGGTTGAGGCGACGCTCCTTCAGTACATGACATGGAGGCTTGCCTTCCGAGTGGCCTCGATCCCCACTCCACCATGGATCACCGCTATACCGCCTCGGGGTCCGACATCGACCCGTTCCTCACAAACATCATCCCCTCCTTCTCTGGGCAGAACCTCTTCAACCCGCACCGGTGGTTGTGGCTGGGCAGGGTCTCTCACCCCCCTCACTTCCAGGAACTCGGGGCAGGTAGCTATGGCGTGCCCCTCCACCTGGTGGAAGTCACAGTATGGCAACTCTACCCTGACCCTTCTCCTTCCCTGGCGGTTCCTCCTCTCCCTCCGACCAATCTCCATTGCTTGCTGTGGTGGGGGTAGGAGCTGCCTAGGGGCTTGCCTCTGGAAGTTGAACCTTCCTTGGCCCCCATGGAAGTTTCCCCCATCATGGGCGTAACCTCTTCCCGGGCCCTGAGCGGGTCCTCCCTGCTGCCTCCAACCTGGTTCCGGACCCTCCTGAGCTCTCCACTCTTCTCTCCTTCTTCCCTCCTGGGGCCTCGAGCCACCTTGCTCCTTTGCCTCTGTCTCTGTGAGCTTTGCCAACTTCTTAACAAACACCGGGTTGGCCGCCTCCATGGCTATCTCCTCTGCCTCCCTTTCCATCAGCTCCTCGAAGGAAAGGGGGGCCTTCCGGGTCAAGCTCATCTTGAAGAAGCCCTCCTTCAGCCCAACGGTGAAGGCCATCTGGAGAGCATACCCTGGCATCTCCTGGACCTCCAGGATCTCCCCCTGGAACCTGTCTACGTAATGGGCCAGCGACTCCTCGGCCCCCTGCCTTATCAGGAAGATGGACTCGGGGCTTCTCTTCCGTTTCTTGGAGGTGGAGAAACGGAGCTGGAAGCTCCGGATTAAGTCCTCGAACCCATAGATCGACCTTAGAGGGAGTTGATGGAACCAGTCCCTTGCCTTCTCCTTCAACGTGATCGCGAAGAGGCGACACTTAAAGGCATCCGTCATCGGCCTGATGGAGACGACATCCTCGAACCACTGCAGATGCTGGACGGGGTCATCCTTCCCCGTATAGTAAGCCATGTCTGGCTCTCTGAACCCCTCGGGAACGGGAGCTAAGATGATCAGCTCGCTGAAGGGTGACCCCCTAAGGGGTGGTCTCACCACTTCTACTCGCGCAACCTGCTCGCCTGGGAGGTTGGCACTCGCCGGGCTAGAGAACAACTCCCGGCCAGTGAGGTCTCGCTCGACCCCATCTCCCATCCTCTCCTTTCCTGGCCTTCTTCCTGGTGCACTTCCTTCTCCCCCCGCTGGGGTCATCTCGCCTAGACCCCTGGGAGTCGACTCGTCGAGGGGGGGAGCTAGCTCCTGGGGGGTCGGGGTGGAGCTGCCACCCTGAGGAGCAATGCTTCGCAGCATCTCCATGATGCCCTGGATGGAGGCCATGAACTCTTGCCTCCCCACAAAGGGTCCTGGGGTGGGGAGCTCGCCGAGATCATCACTTCCTCCTTGACCTCCCGTCATGACACTCTCCTGAGATCTTCTGTGCTGGTCACTCTCCACGCTCACCGCACCAAAGTGTTGAAGCCAAAATTGACCTCTGTGGAGTTCGGGGTCCATGAAAGGGGTGACCTCACACCTACTACACTCGAGAGAACGTCACGGACCGGAGACTTAGGAGACTATGAACAGACCCTCGGCTCTAGCACGGAGGTCCCACCTCACACCCGGAAGGCTACCTGAGCTCTTCCCCTCCCTCACCAAAGGGCTAGGCTAGGCGCCTTGGAGAGCTCTCTCTACTCTACCAAGAAGAAGCTAAGGGAGGAGGAAGCTCAGAAAAGGATCCTCTCCAAGGCACCCAAGGGGGTCAATTTATAGGTTTCCAAATCCCATGGGCCACAAATGACCAAAATACCCCCACGGCCTAAAGGCCTCAGGCCAATAGGAAACCGCCACGCCGGGGGGTAGAGAAGGAAAAACACGTCACCCAAAGCTAAAAGGGGAACCACCCTGCGGGACGGGGCGAGACCCGGCTTGGGGCCGGTCTTGCCCCGCTGCCCGCGGGGGATGGGCGAGACCCGGCCTGGGGCCGGTCTCGCTCGGTCTACCCGCCGGGCTGGGCGAGACCCGGCCTGGGGCCGGTCTCGCCCCGCTGCCCGCGGGGGCTGGGCGAGACCCGGCCTGGGCCGGTCTCGCCCGGCCTACCTGCCGGGCTGGGCGAGACCCGGCCTGGGGCCGGTCTCGCCCCGCTGCCCGCGGGGGCTGGGCGAGACCCGGCCTACCCGCCGGGCTGGGCGAGACCCGGCCTGGGGCCGGTCTCGCCCGGCTGCCCGCGGGGCTGGGCGAGACCCAGCCTGGGGCCGGTCTCGCCCGGCCTACCCGCCGGGCTGGGCGAGACCCGGCCTGGGTCCGGTCTCGCCCGGCTGCCCGCGGGGCTGGGCGAGACCCGGCCTGGGGTCGGTCTCGCCCGGCCTACCCGCCGGGCTGGGCGATACCCGGCCTGGGGCCGGTCTCGCCCGGCTGCCCGCGGGGCTGGGCGAGACCCGGCCTGGGGCCTGTCTCGCCCGGCCTACCCGCCGGGCTCGGGGCCGGTCTCGCCGGCCTGAGGGAAAAAGGGGGAGGGGGAGGGCCTGCTGATCCCGCCTCCACACCCAAATGGCCCGGGCGGATGCCTACCAACCTGTCGTTTTCACACTCCAACTAAGGGGCCGCTGGGGGAGGCCGATTTCTCCTCCCACTACTAGTATGTTTCCAAGCTGTAGCCAAAATTGGCCACCGAGAGTTCAAAATACTCAAAAAGCTTTAAAACTACGCACGTCTCCTTCAGGGACCACTTTTCGCGAATACGGGGTTGTACATTTACGATATTTTTCTATACTATATTTTGATAGATATACTTGTCTACATCGGGATTATAGCTTGCATTATTTTTAAAACAAAAAATCTCTATCAGTCGGCGGATATCTCCTCCAAGGCCGATAACGACACCCAAGGCCGACGACCACTCCGAGTGCAAGAGCGAAAGAGAGAAATGAATAAGGTTGTTCTTCCTCCCAGAGCTTCAGACGACAACTTCTTAAAGGCTACAAGCGGTTTCAGAGAAACATCACGGGCGGCTCCACTCAAATCCTCTCAGGCAGTGGTCCTGCACTCACGCTTGGGAGACGACTCTTCTATTCCAATGGTTTCTGCTCTCACACCTCACGGGAGGGAAAAACCTCCCTTTAAATATATTGGCGCAGGTTTAACATAACCCTAATAAAACTTGGGTACAGTTCAGTGGATCCGAACCAAAACCGGGAAAAACCAACATGGCAAGTTGTAGCTTGCGCGAAGACTTGGGGTGCTGGTCAGTTGAGGCAGAGGAGGTGCACTTGCAGCTTGTGAAGGTTTGGAATTAAGTAGATGCACGCAAGGCTGAAGGTGGAGCGAGTTGTGAAGAGTTAGAGTTTGAACAATGTAATCCTGATGAGAACTAGCCGAAGTTGACGGTGTCGTATGGAAAAGTCTTGAAGTCAAGTAAAGCTGCTTGCCGCAGCTAGTCGCATATGTTATGAAGTAGTTGTGAGTTGTGTGAAAGTTAGTCATAACTAGCATGTGTATGTTGTCGGTGTAAAATCCTAGTTACAACCAAGAAAGTTTATAATTTTGTATTAAAAGATAAAGTTTGTTTTGTTTGCGTGAACTCATGTTTGTCATGTGTTTCTGTTTGGGCCCATTGGATGCTTTTAACATAAGGCCCCAACCAGCCTAACTCAGGTTAATTTAGGGGAACCCTACAAAGTATAAAGGTCAATTATCTTGTGGTGCTTTTTTGTAATGAAGAAATTGGTGCCTTATGATCAAAGTAAACATATTGATTCAGGTCTTGTTTGGCGTGTAAAACAATATAAGCTGAGTGGCAAGATAAGAACCAATATAAGCTGAGTGGCAGGATAAAAATCAATATAAACTGAGTGGCAGGATAAGAACAATAAAATATCTAAGTGCTTGAGTCAAATAGTTGACTCAACGATATTTACAGCTTTAGCCTATATAAGGTGTGTAATAGTTTGTAATAAGAGTCGTAAGAAATATATAAAACTGTCGTGGCTTCCAAGCTTCTTCTATTGCTTTCTCTCTACCAAATTCTCTCTATTAATCAACACTGGTATCAAAGGTAGTTCGTTTGCTGCCTGCTGCCCTTCACAAATCAAGTAAGGTGTCATACAAATGGCCTCATCATCTACCTCCAAAGTTTTCAGCTATTCCGACTCCCCGGTACCAATCTTCAACGGCGTCAAATATCAACCCTAGTGGGTGCAAATGCGCACGGTGTTTTGATCTCAAGGACTATGGGAACTTGTCCAAGAAGGCCCTGTAATATCAGTAGGAGGTAAAGAAAAAGAAGCAGAAGCAGGATATATACAGAGAAATGGAGAAATACTAATGAGAGATTCCAAAGCTCATGCTAATCCAGCAGGGTGTCACCAAAAGCATTTTTCCCAGAATTATGAGCGCTGAAACAGCGAAAGAAGCTTGAGATATACTGCAGGAGGAATATAAAGGATCTGCCAAAGTTGTTGCTATGAAACTACAAACTCTTTGGACAGATCTAGATACTGTGAGTATGAAATCAGGAGAACCTGTACAATATTTTCTTGCACGGGTGGTTAATTTAATAAATCAAATACGAAATCTAGGAGATACGGTGGAAGACAGACAAATTGTGCAAAATTACTTAGAAGCCTTCCAAGCAGCTTCAATCCTGCAGTCACAATAATAGAAGAATCAAAGGATATATATAAATTGCCCCTAACAGAATTAATGGCCTCCTTAAAATCTCATGAGGACCATCTGTCTAGGAATTCACAACAATTAGATCAAGCCCTACAAATAAAGATGAGAATAAGCAAGCCTGCATATGACATTCAAAAAGATTACAATTAGAAAACAACACAACCAAAACAGACCAGAGGTAAACATCCCTAGACTGGTGGAGGAAAAGGAAGAGGAAAACCAATAAATCTGTACTCAGACAAAGGGCTAAGTAACTCACCCACCTATTGCATCATCTGCAATAAAACAACCCATAATTCCAGGGACTGTTATTCAAAGTGTAAGGTGTGCAAAATCCATAACCATTCAGATAGGAATTGTTGGCACAAAGATTCTGCACGGTTTGTAGAAAAAGGAAGAAGAGAAGAAAACAGAAGAAGAGAAGAAAAAGGAAGAGGTGAAGAAAAAGGAAGAGAAGAAAAAGGAAGAGGTGAAGAAACAGAGGGAGAAAATCCATACCTGTTTTATACCTGTTCCAAATTGGAGTGTAAGCTATCTACCTTTGGGTACATAGATAGCGGCTGTTCATCTCACATGGCCTTTAAAAAGGAATCTTTCACCACATTAGATGAATCACATAAGTCTGAAGTCTACATAGGAGATGGAAAACCTCAAAAATAGAAGGAAAAGGAAGCATCAATATAACTACACCTTCAGGACAGATGATGTGCAATATGTGCCAAAGCTAGCACAAAATCTGCTTAATGTAGGGCAGCTGCTGCAAAAAGGATACAATGTCTTTTTTGCTCAAAACTCATGCAGAATAATAGATCAAGAATCTGGAGCCCTGATTGTGTCAACACAAATGGGAAAGAATAGGGTTTTTCCACTGGAGCTCTCTGTCTCAAATCATGAAGCAGCTTTAATCACTCAGCAAGTAAACAGAGCAGATCAACAAATATGGCATCATCGTCTGGGTCATTTACATTGGAATGCAATACATACTATGAAGAACAAACAACTTATAACAGGTCTACCGGCCTTTACTGTTGAAATTTGTGAAGTGAAAGTGGTTGATGGACTGGCCGAGCGGCCTGGGCGGACTGTTGTTATGCGGCCTGGTGATAGGTCCAGTGGAAGCTGGCTGTTCTGTGCGGCTTGTGCAGACTAAGTCCGCGGCCTTGGGCGGACTGTTGTCTGCGGATAAGGAGTTGGCTGTCCTGGTGGCTTTGCTGAGGAAAGAGCGGTCTGAGAGGATAGAGGTTTGCGGCTTGAAGGCAGTGCTCTGATCAGCGGATGTGTTGCAAGCTTGTGTTACCTAGCAGATTGGTTCTATCCGCGGGAGGCTTGCGGACTGGCCTGAGAGCTTGGATGTGGCCTTGTTGAGCTCTGGTGGTACAGCAGGTGCACTGCTGTGGAGGTCTATGGCGGACTGGTGTGTGGAGTCCGGAAGATGGTCATTGCATTGGGTAGGTGTGCGAGTAGCTTGCGGACTACTTCTCCTTGGCGAACTGTTGGCGGTCCGTGTTGCTTGGATGATTGGCGGACGGAGCTATTTCCTCCATGCTCGCGCTAGGCCTTTGGTGGTTCTGGACTTGGTCACACTCTGTGCCAAGTCCAGTGTGTCTGCAGTATCCGCCAAGTCTGCTGTTGACCGGGCGCACTGCCTTTGGTCATGGGCTTGTGGCGGATGGAGGCGTTGCTCTGTGGTTTGCGGAATGCCTCTTGTTTGTGCGGACAGTCACTGAAGGGGGTTGTCCTGCAGTGGTTGAAGGCTTTGCGCGCTGATACCTTGTCTGCATAGCTTGGGCGGACTGATGAAAGTTCGTCTAAAGGTGCCTTGCTCCTGGCGGGTTATTCCTTGGATTCCAGCCAAGTCCTTGCGGTTCGGCGGACGGAGGTTTGCTAGCGCACGAGCTGGGGTGGTGATCCTATCCTATAGGGCGGTGACCACACTCCTCACCCCGCCTATAAATAGGACCCCCCGACACATCTACAGTAACTGAGTGAACAGTAAGTTGGGTTCAGTGAGGTGCCGCGGTCTCAGTTTTCTGTCCGCGCGGATTGATTCAGAGTTAACTGTTGCTGTGTGTAGGTCGCGCGGGTAGCTTCAAGGAGCCAGGAGTTTGGCTTTGACTTCGGTCAAGTACTTGGAAGTGTGCTGACTCGACGGTCTCAGCGGGTCGCTCTGCAGATTGTCAGTTCTCTGTTTCAACTTTGCTGTTTTCAATAACCTGTCCGCCAGGCTCAGGCGGGTAGGCGGCGGTCTGTTCCTCAGTTCATCAGCAGTAGGCGAATAACTGTGTGTCCGCACAGCCTCGCGGCTTCGGCGGACTCCGTGTCTATTCGGCGGGTGCAACTCCAGCTTCGGCGGCTTCGGCGGACTTGGCGACTTCAGCGGTCTCGGCGGTTTCCGGTGCTGTCCGCCCAGCTTGTGTTTGAACTTTCTGTTATAGCTTGTGTACTAGCGAAATCATGTCTTGCTACGTATACCTCGCCTTGTAAAGAAGTGGAATGTATAAAAGATCTACTTGTGCTTCCATTGTTTGTTGGTGTTAACCTTTTTCCTTGGGTTTCCGCAAGATCAAAGTGCGAACTGGGTAGTGTCGAGGATATTAATTTGGTTTGGGCTACCTTGCTGACCACTTTGAGAAAATTCAACATGGTATCAGAGCCAAGTTCAGTTGCTTGAGCGGTGGTCAACCAGTATTGTTACTCTGTGCTTGAGTGGTGATCAACCTGTGTTGGTGCTGAGATTCTGAAAGGTGACCAATAGTTGCTGCAATGGAAGGGAGTTATGCAAGGGGTCTTGACATTGAACTCTTAACGCCGACTAACTTCAAGAAGTGGAAGTCGTGCATGAAGAGTTATCTTCTTGGTGAGGGGCTATGGGAGATCGTCGGTGGTGACGACAGACAGGAAGTGACAGCTGCCTTTGGTACCGCTGAGCAAGTGAGACTCTGGAGAAGAACAAATGCTAAGGCAGTGGACGCTGGGTATCACGTTCTGTTTGGGCCAACAGACGTGAAGTTCCTTCGCAACGTATTAGCGGTTAAGGCTGATGTTGCTCATGTCAGAAGGAGGGTAAAGAACTTATTTGTTCTGCAACCAATTCATATGTTGATCGGATGAGAGCCAATGATAGCACTGTTATCTGGCATGAGAGGTTGGGGCATGTAGGCATGGACAAGATGAAGGCTATGGCTAGTAGAAATTTGGTGAAAGGTCTGCCGAAGTTATCCTCCTTTGGTGACGGGCATGTTTGCGCGGGGTGTCAATACGGTAAGGTACATCGCCTTCCGTTTGATAAATCACAAACAAAGAGCAAGCAACCATTGGAGTGCATTCATGGCGACTTGATGAGACCAACGGTCACTGCCAGCCTTGGTGGAAGCAGATACATGCTAGTCCTGATTGATGACTTCTCAAGGTATACTTGGGTTTACTTCTTAAAGGAGAAGTCAGAAGCCTTCCGGTTGTTTGTGGAGTTCAAGGAGTTGGTAGAAGGCCGGCTTGGCTTGCGGATCAAGAAGTTTAGAACTGACAATGGTGGTGAGTTTATCTCCTCGAATTTTCTAACTTCTGCAGGAAGCACGGGATCCAACAAGAGCTTACTTGTGCTCACACTCCACAACAAAATGGAGTAGCGGAGCGGAAGATCCGTCATTTGACGGAGACTTACAAATGTTGGCTTCATGCGAAAGATATTCCAAGATCCTTTTGGGCGGAGGGGATGTCTTGTGCTTCTTATGTCATCAATCGGATGCCACTCAGCCCGATCAACATGAAGACTCCTTTTGAGCTATTTCTAATGGAGAAGCCGAGTGTGGGACACCTTAGGGTGTTCGGTTCAACTTGCTATGTGTATGTCCCGGATGCTTCCCGGACTAAGCTGGATGCGAAGGCAAGGAAGCTTGTCTTTGTTGGCTACGATGAGCGGAAGAAGGGATGGAAATGCATGGATCCTGCGACGAAGAAGTTCGTGGTGTCAAGAGACGTTGTCTTTGACAAGCTGACGTCGTATGGAGGTGGCTCGGTTGAGCTAACCGGAATTAGCAAGGTTGATGAAGCACCGGTGGTTGCTGTTGAAGGCCTGGAAGAGGAGCTTGCTGTTTCACCAGCAGCTCTTATTGCTTCTAACTCCGAGGCTGAGCCTTCTGGCTCAGGAAGCATTTGGAGCACTGCCCAAAGCTTGCCCCAAGTAGGAGTTGAGCTTGAAGAAGCAACGGAGGTGGTGAGCAAGGAGCCAACCCTTCGGAGATCGAAGAGGGTTATTAAGCCTCCGGCTCGGTACTGTGATGGGAATGTAGTGAGCTTTGTCTCCTGCTTCTTTGCAGGTCCTCTGGATGAATGAGAGCCTACAAACTTCAACGAGGCCACTGGAGTTAAGGAGTGAGAAGATGTCATGAAGGAAGAGATTGATGCTCTGAAGAAGAATGAAACCTGGGACCTTGTGCCCAAGGTTGATGGCATTACTCTGGTTACTTGCAAGTGAGTGTATAAGTTGAAGAAGAAGGCTGATGAGAGCATTGATAGGTTCAAAGCTTGCCTGGTTGCTCGAGGATTCTCACAGCAGTATGGAGAAGACTATGAGGAGATGTTTAGTCTGGTTGCAAAGATGACTTCAGTTAGAGTGGTGATCGCCTTAGCTGCTAGCAAGGGATGGAGGTTGTGGCAACTTGATGTGAAGAATGCCTTTCTTTACAGAGAGATTGACAAGGATATCTTCATGGATCAGCCACTTGGTTTTGTTTCTGAAGATCATCCGGACTATGTCTGCAAGCTCAGGAAGGCTCTCTACGGGTTGAAGCAAGCTCCCAGAGCTTGGTATGGAAAGATAGCAAAGTATTTGCAATTCTGCGGGTATCTGGCCTCCAACTTGGAGTCTAGCTTGTTCGTCAAGAAGAAGGGGGAGCTTCAAGTCTTGGTCCTGCTGTATGTGGATGACATGATCATCACATGGAATTCGGAGGGGGAAGTAGCAAGGCTCAGGGCTGAGCTTGCTATACGCTTCGAGATGAAAGACTTGGGAGAGCTTCATCACTTTCTCGGTCTTGAAGTGGAGAGGAAGAAGAGCGGTATACTCATTTGCCAAAGAGGATACGCAGATCGCATTGTGAAGCGGCTCGGCATGGGCGAAGGGAAGAGTTGCTCTACTCCACTGGAACATGGGCTGAAGCTTCGAAGAGATGAGGGAAGGGTTCTTCCTGATCCCTTGGTGTTCAGGGCTCTTGTTGGGAGCTTGATCTACCTGATGATTACAAGGCCAGACATTGCTTACGTTGTTGGCCGAGTAAGTCGGTTTATGGCTGAACCAAGGAAGTCACATCTAGTGGCGGCAAAGCACATCTTGAAGTATGTCAAGTCAACTTCTGACATGGGACTTCTCTATAGAAGGGACTCGGTTTTTGCCTTGCTCGGGTACATGGATGCTGACTATGGCGGTGATTCGGATGATCGGAGGTCTACTTCAGGTTATGTGTTCACTTGCAGTTCAGCTAGCATTTCGTGGTGTAGCAAGAAGCAAGACTTGGTGTCCGTCTCAACTACGGAGGCAGAGTATAAGGCTTCGGCCTTGGCTGCTCGGGAAGCCATCTGGTTGAGGAGGCTTATAGAGGATGTTCATGAAGAAGTGCAAGGGCCAACTTTACTCCGGGGTGACAATGAGAGTGCTCTCAAACTGGTAAACAATCCAGTGTATCACGCCAGGACCAAGCATGTAGAGATTGATCACCACTTCATAAGGGAGAAGGTGTTGGAGGGATCTCTATTGGTTGGGCATGTTCGGAGTGAAGATAATCTTGCAGACATCTTCACGAAGCCACTGTTGAAGGGGCCCTTTGAGCGGTTGCACAGCTTGCTGGGCTTGATCACCACTTCTCACTTCAAGAGGGAGTGTTGAAATTTGTGAAGTGGAAGTTGTTGATGGGCAGGCCGAGCGGCCTGGGCGGATAGATTCGGCGGACTGGGCAGACTGGGCGGACTGCTGTTATGCGTCCTGGTGATAGGTCCAGTGGAAGCTGGCTATTCTGTGCGACTTGTGCAGACTAAGCCCGCAGCCTTGGATGGACTGTTGTCTGCGGATAAGGAGTTGGCTATCCTGGTGGCTTTGTTGAGGAAAGAGAGCTCTGAGCGGATAGAGGTTCACGGCTTGAAGGCAGTGCTCTGATCAGCGGATGTGTTGCAAGCTTGTGTTACCTGGCAGATTGATTCTATCCGTGGGAGGCTTGCGGATTGGCCTGAGAAGCTTGGCTGTGGCCTTGCCGAGCTCTGGTGGTACAACAGGTGCACTTCTATGGAGGTCTATGGCAGACTGGTGTGTGGAGTCCATAAGATGGCCGTTGCATTGGGTAGGTGTGCGAGTAGCTTGCGGACTGCTTCTCCTTGTCGGAGTGTTGGCGGTCCGTGTTGATTGGATGATTGGCGGACGGAGCTATGTACTCCATGCTCGCGCTAGGCCTTTGGTGGTTTTGTACTTGGTCACACTCTTTGGCAAGTCCAGTGTGTCTGCAATATCCGTCAAGTCTGCTGTTGACCGGGCGGACTGCCTTTAGTCGTGGGCTTGTGGCGGATGGAGGTGTTGCTCTGTGGTTTGCGGACTGCCTCTTGTTTGTGCGGACAATCACTGAAGGGGGTTGTCCTGCAGTGGTTGAAGGCTTTGCGGGCTGATGCCTTGTCCGCATAGCTTGGGCGGACTGGTAAGGGTTCGCCCAAAGGTTTCTTGCTCCTAGCGGGTTATTCCTTAGATTCCGGCCAAGTCCTTGCGGACTCGGCGGACGGAGGTTTGCTAGCGTGCGAACTGGGGTGGTGATCCTATCTTATAGGGCGGTGACCACACTCCTCACCCCGCCTATAAATAGGACCCCCCTGCACATCTACAGTAACTGAGTGAACAGTAAGTTGGGATCGGTGAGGTGCTGCGGTCTCAGTTTTCTGTCCGCGCGGATTGATTCAGAGTTAACTGTTGCTGTGTGCAGGTCGCGCGGGTAGCTTCAAGGAGCCAGAAGTTTGGCTTTGACTTCGGTCAAGAACTTGGAAGTGTGCGGACTCGGCGGTCTCAGCGGGTCGCTCTGCGGCTTGTCATTTCTCTGTTTCAACTTTGCCATTTTCAATAACCTGTCCGTCAGGCTCAGGTGGGTAGGCGGCGGTCTGTTCCTCAGTTCATCAGCAGTAGGCGAATAACGGTATGTCCGCGCGGCCTCGCGGCTTCGGCGGACTCCGTGTCTATTCGGAGGGTGCAGCTCCAGCTCGTGCGACTTCGGCGGACTTGGCGATTTCAGCGGTCTCGGCGGTTTCCGGTGCTGTCCACCCGGCTTGTGTTTGAACTTTCTGTTATAGCTTGTGTACTAGCGAAATCATGTCTCGCTACGTATACCTCGCCTTGTAAAGAAGTGGAATGTATAAAAGATCTGCTTGTGCTTCCCTTGTTTGTTGGCGTTAACCTTTTTACTTGGGTTTCCGCAAGATCAAAGTGTGAACTGGGTATTGCCGAGGATATTAATTTGGTTTGGGGTACATTGCTGACCACTTTGAACAAATTCAACATTTACAAGAAGGGAGACTTTCTGTTCAAGCTGTGGTAAAGGAAAAACCCAAAGAATGCCTTTTCCATCTAAATCAGAAGGATGTTCACGATATCCTCTAGAATTAATTCATGGAGATCTATGGGGACCAGCAAAAACAAAAACAATAGGAGGTAAGTTTTACTACTTTCTATTAGTTGATGATTATAGCAAGTACATGTGGATATACATTCTCACCAACAAATCAGAAGCTCTTCATCTATTTAAGAACTTTAAAGCTGAGGTTGAAAGCCAATTCAATCTTAAAATTAAAATTTTAAGAACAGATAGAGATAGAGGAGAGTTTACATCTACACAGTTTCAAAGCTTCTGTCAACAAAATGGTATAAGAAGACAGCTAACAACCCATTATTCTGTAACAGCCCATTTTTCAGCAGGCTTAGTTTTTGGGTGACACGGCCTGGGACACGGGCATGTCCCAGGGCGTGTCCTGCATTCGACGAGTGTGCGAGAGGAACAGTCGACGAGTGGTCGACAAAATCTGGTCGACGATCATCGAGTGCTTAGGACACGGCCTGTGACACGGGCGTGTCACAGGGCGTGTCAGCGTGGTCGACGAACTCAGCCCGACGAATTTGAGATGGGGCGTGTCGAGTGCCGTGTATGGGCACACGGCCTGGGACACGGGCGTGTCACAGGCCGTGTGAGTCTCAGGTGATTTTGAGATTTTTCAGCCTGATGAACACGGCCACATACACGGGCGTATCTGAAGGCATGTCGGGTGACACGGCCCATGCCACGGGCGTGTCACACGGGCATGTCACTGGGTTGGATAAGTCAGTTGAGCACCGCTTAGGGAACACGGCCATGGACATGGGCGTGTCATAGGCCGTGTTATGCAAAAATTATGATTTTGTTGTCAAATCGTGGCCATCCATTCCTTCAGCTGAGGTCCAAGGGCTGAGCTGCCTCCCTGTGTCCTTACAGCCGGGAATGGGTTGAAAGAACTCATTTGTTAAGTGGCTTTCCTCTTTCTACACTTTTAGAGAGAGAAAGGGAGAGGAAGAGGGAGGAGGAAGAAGAGGGGCTGGTCATCGGTGGTGCTGCGGAATTCCGACGAGAAATCTGAGGCCGGCGTTGCGGAGGCAAAGCTTTTGCGGTTCTTTCGAGCCAGCTAGGCGTTCATGACACCAAAATGGTCTTCAAGGGTAACGAATTTTCTTCCTAGCCATGTGAAGGCTTCCTTTTTAGCATATGTTTATGATTCGCCCACCAAAAGATGGCTGATTTTGGGAGTCTTTGGGTTGATTCATGGAATCCCCTTTGTTGGCATATAGATCCGGAAATGAAGTACGGAATAGACATGCTGTGTGAAGCCCATCTGGACAACTTGGTCTGGATTGGTGATGGTGCATATACGAACCGGAGAATACTCCATGATAAACACATAGTTTAGGAGTCGATGGGTTAGACCTGTGAGTAAAGGAATCTTGTACTCGAGTACTTAAGTGAATCTCTCGTGTAGCTAAGTCACCTACTCG
The DNA here is from genome assembly GCA_039583875.1 of Platanthera guangdongensis. Lineage (NCBI taxonomy): Eukaryota > Viridiplantae > Streptophyta > Magnoliopsida > Asparagales > Orchidaceae > Platanthera > Platanthera guangdongensis. Next base: position 138,313,368 of record CM077159.1, read on the forward strand.
AGTAGACATAGTCATATACTCGAGTAGAATACTTATATACCCGAGTATTAAAGAGTTCACTCATCAAAATTTCTCTAAGTCATATACTCGAGTAAGTATACTCATATACTCGAGTAAGTATACTCATATACTCGAGTAAGTATACTCACATACTCGAGTAGATAGAAACATACTCGAGTAGTTCATTATACCTACTCGAGTAGATCATGTGTCACTCGTGTACCTTGATATTTCCCTCTCCAGAAATTTTCTAAGTCTTTTACTAGAGTAGAACTTTCACCTACTCGAGTAGATTACTTCCTCTCGAGTAGTTTAGTTCAACTACTCGAGTAGTTTCCTGCTGACCTCTTCAGAATTTTTCTAAGTATCTCACTCGAGTAGTACTTCATGTACTCGAGTAGTTTATGTAATATACTCGAGTAGCTTTTCCAGTACTCGAGTAGATCATCTATGTACTCGAGTAGGTCTCTACACATACTCGAGTAGTTCTGTCTACTTACTCGAGTAGTTGATTTCTATATACTCGAGTGGTCTATCTATATATACCCGAGTATGTTCTCCTTCATATACTCGAGTAGTTATTCAACTACTCGAGTAGTTATTGACTTACTCGTGTAGTTGGCTGAAATTTTCTGAAATTCTGCTAAGTCCTTCTTCTGACGGGATTTTAAAATCACGCGACATGATTGGTCCACGTGTACATCATTATGACTGATTATGACCGTTAGTCTCTCCTATATAAGGTCTTATCAGAAAATGACAAACCCTAAGAATTCTAAAAGCTTTCTTATCATTCTATTTTGAGAAAGTTCTTCAGCCGACTCCTCTATGTTTTCCTGAAATGGAAGCCGCCGCCGCCACCATCTTCTCCGGCCACTGCTTCTAAAGTCAGAGGATTCACTCTGAAGAAAGTTACAGATCGAGATTGACTTCATCGTTCATCTTCTCTCTCTGATTCTATAAAGGCAAGAAGATCCAGATCTGGGCCGAGACTCTCTTCACCGATTTCTGATAGTACTGCAAAGTTCATAAGAAGAAGTTTTCTGGCCGTCTCTTCAGATCTGATTGGATATATTGGTTGTATAATTTTTTCCCACTTTATTAATCTTGTAGGAGAAAGTTTCTCTGAGTGTAGGAGTTTTTCACTCCGAGTTTGTAGGAAGTGCTATCTTCCGAGGTGTAGATCCCGTTGTTTGGATCGAGTTTGTAGGAACTTTGTTCCGAGGGTAGGATCAATTTTTGATCCGAGATAGTGGAGTAGCCGAGTCTAGTAGATTGCTAGATCGGTGAGGGAAAGTGCATGTACCCAAGGTTGGGGAACCACTATAAATCTTGTGTCATCTGTGATATTGGTAGATATTTTTGTGTTGTGCTCTAATTATTTTTTATTCCGCAAAAGACACACAACTCACCTTTTCACCCCCTCTAGGTGATTTAGGGTGACAACTGTTTTCTTTCACGAGTCACCACCATAATCAACATTTGTGTATCCTAGCAAAGAAAAGTTTGTGTCCCTCCTATAAAGGAGCCCCATATCAGAAGTAGACTTGACATACTTCAAGATGTTCTTTGTCGCTATCAGATGAGACTTCCTTGCCTCTGCCATAAACCGAATTATTCGGCCAACAACGTAAGCAATGTATGACCTTGTAATCGTTAGGTAGATCAAGCTCCCCACTAGAGCTCTGAACATCAAGGGATCAAGAAGAATCCTTCCTTCATCTCGTCGAAACTTCAGCCCATGATCCAGAGGAGTAGAGCAACTCTTCCCTTCCTTCATGCTGAATCGATTCACAATGCAATCCACATATCCTTTCTTGCAAATGAGTATACCGCTCTCCTTCCTCTCCACTTCGAGACCAAGAAAGTGATGAAGCTCTCCCAAGTCTTTCATCTCGAAGCAAATAGCTAGCTCAGCCCTGAGCCTAGCTACCTCCTCCTCTGAATTCCCTGTGATGATCATATCATCAACATACAACAAGACCAAGACTTGAAGCTCCCCCTTCTTCTTGATGAACAAGCTTGAATCTGAGTTGGAAGTAAGGTATCTGCAGAATTGGAGGTATTCTGCTATCTTACCATACCATGCTCTTGGAGCCTGCTTCAACCCATAGAGAGCCTTTCCGATCTTGCAGACATAGTCCAGATAAACTTCAAAAACAAAACCAAGTGGCTGATCCATGAAGATGTCTTTATCAATCTCTCCGTAAAGAAAGACATTCTTTACATCAAGCTGCCACAACCTCCATCTTTGGAAAGCAGACAAGACAATCACCACCTGAACCAAAGTCATCTTTGCAACTGGACTAAATGTCTCATCATAGTCCTCTCCATACTGTTGTGAGAATCCTCGAGCAACAAGGCGAGCCTTGTATTTTTCGATGCTCCCATCAACATTCTTCTTTAACTTGTACAACCACTTGCAAGTCACTGGAGTAATTCCATCAACCTTGGGCACAAGGTCTCAGGTTTCATTCTTCTTGAGAGCAGCAATCCCCTCTTTCATGGCATCTTCCCACTCCTTGACTCCAGTGGCCTCATTGAAGTTTGCAGGCTCTTGCTCATCTAGAGGAGCTACAAATAAGCAGGAGACAAAGCTCATTGCATTCTCATCACAGTATCGAGCTGGTGGCTTGATAGTCCTCTTTGATCTCTGAAGGGTTTGCTCCTTGCTCACCACCTCTGTTGCTTTTTCAGACTCCGCTCCATTCCCGGGCAAACTTTGAGCAATGCGCCCCCTGCTTCCTAAACCAGAAGTCTCTACCCCAGAGCTTGAATCAACAGGAGCTGTTGGTGAAACAACAAGCTCCTCTTGAAGGACTTCAACAACCACCTTCTGCTCTTCATCAACCTTGCTCTCTGATAGCTCAACCGAGCCTCCTCCATACGACGTCAGTTCATCAAAGATCACGTATCTTGATACAACAAACTTCTTCGTCGCAGGATCCATGCAATTCCATCCCTTCTTCCGCTCATCATAGCCTACAAAGACAAGCTCCCTTGTCTTTGCATCAAGCTTTGTCTTTGAAGCATTCGGGACATGCACATAACAAGTTGATCCAAACACCCGAAGGTGTTCCATGCTTGGCTTCTCCTTAAGCAACATCTTGAAAGGAGACTTCATATTGATCGGACTCAGAGGTATCTGATTGATGACATAGGTTGCGCAAGCCATTCCTTCCGCCCAAAAAGACCTGGGAATGTCTTTTGCATGAAGCCAAAACTTGCAGGTTTCCATCAAATGATGAATCTTCCGCTCCTCTACTCTATTTTGTTGTGGAGTATGAGCACAAGTAAGCTCTCTCTAGTTCCCGTGCTTCCTGCAAAAGTTAGAAAATTCGGAGGAGAAAAACTCACCACCGTTGTTTAATGTAAACTTCTTGATCCGCAAGCCAAGCCGGCCCTCCAGCAGCTCCTTGAACTCCACAAACAGTTGGAAAGCTGCCGACTTCTCCTTCATGAAATACACCCAAGTGTATCTTGAGTAATCATCAATCAACACAAGCATGTATCTGCTGCCTCCAAGACTAGCAGTAGCAGTTGGCCCCATCAAGTCACTATGGATACACTCCAATGGTCTCTTGATCCTCGTTTGTGACTTATCAAACGGAAGTCGATGGCCTTACCGTATTGACATCCTGCGCAAACGTGACCATCGCCAAAGGATGATAGCTTATACAAGTCTTTCACAAGGCTCCTGTTTGCCATAGCTTTCAGCTTATCCATCCCGACATGCCCCGACCACTCATGCTAAATAGCAGCGCTATCGTTTGCCCCCATTCGATCAATATAGGAGTTGGTTGCAAGAACAAACAAGTTCTTTACACTCCTCCCAACGTGAGCAACATAAGTCTTTACTGTTGATACGTTGCGAAGAAACTTCACTTCTGTTGGCCCAAACAGGACGTGATAACCTGCGTCTACCGCATTGGTCACAGAGAAGAGGTTCTTCTTCATGTCCGGTATATGATATACACTTCTTAACGTGAGTGGCCCCTTATCACTACCCAAGGACACAACCCCCTCCTTCTCTACTACATAAACAGTAGTATTCGCAGTAATAATAGCTTCGTTACCTGAGTAAGTTTGCAGCGAGGAGAAATTCGACTTGTCACTGGTGAGGTGTTGACCACACCCGGAGTCCATGATCCAGTCGTCTTCAAAGTCGATGGCTGATAAGGCACAGACACAAGTGTCCGTCATGAAATCTCCACCCCAGCCAGTTTCCTCAGTACTAGAGCAAGCTTCCTCCTTGCCTGCAGCATGCCCAGGCTGCATCTTAACCTTGCAGTCACGCTTGAAGTGACCCGGCTGATGACACCTGTAGCACTTCAAATTCTTCTTCCAATCCTTCTTAGGAGCATCGCTCCTCTCTCACTGATAAGAGGTTGAAGGCTCATTTTCAACAGCAGTCTTCTTCTTCTTCCCTTCCCATCTCTTCTTCTTCTTGCCTATGAAGAGCACTTCACTACCTTCCTCAGAGACAGTGATTCCAGCCATCTGTCTGGCCAATCTTTCTTATGAAACAAGCAGGTTCTCAAGTTCCAGCAGATAAGGCTAAGTAGCCCAGCCTTGAACAGAGGTAACAAAGGGCATATAATCCTTCCGCAAGACATGAATTATGTGCCTTTTCATCTTAGCCTCAGAGATCGGCTCATCAGGATCAAGCGCTGATAACTCAGCACACAGACTCTTCATCTTCAGAAAGAACTTCGAGATGGTCAGGTCTCCTTGAGTTTCCTAGCAAACTCATTCTCTAGGAACTGTAGTCTGGCCACATTCTTCCTGCTAAACAACTCATTAATTGTTGTCCAAATATCAGCAGCTGACTCACATCCAATGATGTGATCAAACAGCTCCGGTGAAACAGCCCTCTTGAGGATAAACTCCGCCTTTGCATTTGTTTTCCTCCAAACCCTCACCTGCTCCGTAGTCCGAAACGCAGCTGTAAATTCCTGCCGGTCGTCACCACGGACGACCTCCCATAGCTCCTCGCCCAAAAGATAACTCTTCATGCGCGACTTCCACTTCTTAAAGATAGTCGGCGTTAAGAGTTTAATACCCAGACCTCTTGCGTAACTCACTTCCATTGCAACAACCTTGGTCTAAGCTTCTAGAAGCACATAACACAACACAAGTTGATCACTGCTAAAGCAACTGAACTTCCCTCTGATACAATGTTGAATTTTCTCAAGATGATCAATGAGATAGTCCGACGCCAAATTAATATTCTCAGAGCTATCAAGATCACACCTTGATCAAGCGGAACTAGGAAAGCAAGCTCAAACACCAATTGCAAGAAAAAGGAACAAGTAGATCATATATTTATAAACTTTTTTATAGGGCAAGGTATACGTGGCGAGACATGATTTCGCTAGTACACAAGGAAAAAACAGAAAGAAACAAATCAATCCGGGCGGACATAGCTAGAGACTGTCGAAACCGCCCAGTCCGCCGAAGTCGCCGAGACCGCCCGAACTGTTGATGCTAGAAGACGAATAGAACACAGAGTCCCCCGAGACCGCGAGGTCGCGCGGACACGTTGTTATTCGTTGACTACTGCCGAACTGAAGAACAGACCGCCTAACCGCCCGAGTCCGGCGGACCGGTTATTGAACTTGGAAAAGTTGAAGCACAAAAAACTGACAAGCCGCAGAAGCGACCTGCTGAGACCGCCGATTGTAACTGTAAACTTCACTGATCCTGACCGAAGTCAAAGCCAAACTCCTGGCTCCACAGTGCTAGCCGCGCAACCTACAAACAACAACCAGTTAACTCTGATCAAACTGTGAGAACAAGAAAATCGAGGCCGCAACACTTAACCAAGTCCCAACTTACTGTTCCCTCAGTTACTGTAGACGTACCGGGTGGTCTATTTATAGGCAGAGTGAGGAGTGTGGTCACCGCCCTAAATAATAGAGTCACCACCACAACTCGCAACTAGCAAAGCCCAGTCCGCCGAGTTCACAAGGACTTAGCCGGTCTTCAAATAAACCCTCCAGGAGCTAAGGCAAAGTGACACCACCAGGCGGACTCCGCCGCAGTCCGCACACACTATGCGGACAAGGCAACAACCCGCATAGCCCGCAAGAAGCCGGCCAGTCCGCCTCACTGCACAGCACACGGACACAGCCACGGCCTGTACTGCATCAGTCCGCACGCCATACGCGGACATGGTGACAGTCTGCATAGCTCAAGAACAACTCCTCAGCCCGCCATAAAAGTCCATGACCAACAGACAGACCGCCTGGTCAACAGCGGACTCCGCGGACACTGCGGATACCCTGGACTTGCCACAGAGTGTGACCAAGTCCAGTAAACCAACAAGAGTCCGGCATGAGCTCAGCGGACACGGCCCCAGTCTGCCATCTCCCAAGACAGATCACCAACGCCATGCTCAGTCCACCACATGAATGCGGCTAATACTCCCCGCAACACCGGAGAACTCGGCAAGGCCAAAGCCGATCTCCAAAGACAGTCCGCAATAGCGAACTCCGCGGACTCTAACCAAGTCCGCCACAATCCGCGGATTTATCCTCCAATCCGTGCGGTTACTCCATTACCAGCCTATCTGCAGAACCGCATGCCGAGCTGAGCACCGCCACTAGACCGCCAGAGACAGGCCGCGCAGGCCGCTCCACTAGAACAGCCAAGCTACCAAGACCAACCTGGCCAGTCCACCCAGGCCGCAACATCAGTCCGCCCATGCTGCGGAGTCAGACCGCTCAGACCACAGGGTCTGTCCCATCACCCACTATCACTTCATGATTTTCAATAGTCAGCCCCGACGGTAGTTTCTCTTCAATGGTGGCATTGTTCTTCGGGAGCGGCGTTGCTCTCCGTTGGTGGTGCAGTTGAATGTCAGACTTAGACATTGAAGGTTCGGTGAACCTTGTGCGTCCGCGAGACGGATTGCAGTTCAGATCTCAGATTCTTGCCGCGGATCGTGCGTGTCCGGAGCATCCACGACATACTCGCTGGACTGTCAAATTTTCTTCTATATTTCTATTTATATTTCATTATATAAATTATGATTGTTTTGTGTTCTTGTTTATTTGCAAATTTTATAGTTATGCTTGCATTTGTACCGAATTTTACAACATGTCAAACTCGTCAACTTCAAGTGTCCTCCTGTTCACACACCATCAATCCTTTTCAACTAAAGGCCGTACATTTTTTCACACAAAAGCCTGTTTTGACAAGGCTTACTTCTTAATTTTGCTAATGCTAGCTCACTACATTCACTCTATTTGGCTGTGAATATACTTGTAAACTTCTGTTGTGATTACTTCATGTGAACCCCTTCACTGAACTGCTTTCCCACGTGTACTTCTTCAGCTCGGCACTCCAAACGGCTTCCTTCCAATCGCAAAGCTTCACTAGCCTTTAACTTCTACTGAGTTTTCCCAAGGTCACTCCTGTGTTTTCCCAAGCTCACAACGCCTCTATTAAGGACGCCGACTCTCTTTTGTCGTTGCTTGCAAGCTTCACTTCAAATGGACACTTCACCAAAGCCACTTCTTCAAAGATACAACAACTCGCACCTCCTCCTTCGAGATTCACGCAAGTTGGAGTTCGCCAAAGCTTGTTATTTACCATGAGTAGTGTTCGCCTTGTTGGAAACGTGTATGAGCTCCTGCTACCTCGAAAAACTTCTAAGTACTCGGCGAGACCAATTTGGCGAGACCACCAAGTCGCGCGGCTACACCCCGGCGAGACCGCTACAAACCGCGCGGGCTCTTCCCTACAAAGCGAGCACCCACTCGCGCGAGGGAGCTCCCACCTCCACGCGCGAGACCAACCCGGCGAGGTCGAGGTCGCCTTCAACTCCTGGCGCCTAGACCACTAGGCGAGACTGCACCCCACTCGCGACTTGACCGCCCAAGTCGCGCGGCGAGATCCGCCTATTCGCGACCTGCCCCTGCGCGAGTTCCCCCTGCGAGAGCTACAACAGTGCGAGCTCCCCCCTGCGCGAGATCACCAAAGCGCGAGTCGCACAAGCCGCGAGTTCCCTCTCGCTGCGAGCTCGCCAAACCGCACGGCTTCAACTCTAACCGCCCGGACAAAACAACTCGCTGAGACTACACCAACTCGCCCGGCTAGCCTTACTACCCGCTCGGCAAGACTCCTGCGCTTCAGCGCTCCTCTTCTCTCTCTAAAACAAGAAACGGATTTTGGAGCTTCTCTCTCTATTTCATCCAACCTTGAAATGAACTACAAATGGCCTATTTATAGGCAAAACAAAACACCCAAAGCCTCACTCCTAATAAATACAACTTTCCATCTACCCATTTATTACATTCTCTCTTTCCCATTATTTAAATAATCTTAATTAAAATATTAACTCCAAAGTGGGGCCCGGTCAAACATGTCAACCCCAACAAACTCCCCCTCAAACTGGGCAGATCATGCCGAGTTTGCCTTTGAGCTTCAGAAACGTGTCTACCTTCAACGCCTTGGTGAAGATGTCCGCGACTTGCTCTCCGGTCGGGCAATACTTCACTTCCACTGTCTTCAACTCTACCTGCTCGCTTAGGAAATGATATCATGTCTCGATATGTTTGCTATGTCCATGTAGCACGGGATTCTTCGCGAGCTGGATGGCCGACATGTTGTCCACCAACATAGTCGTTGACCCATCCACTCCATGCTGCAAACTCTCCAACAGATTCCTTAGCCAGATGGCTTGGCAGGTGCCAGCTGCTGCTGCAATATACTCAGCCTCGCAGGACGATAGGGCTATCATTGTCTGCTTCTTCGAGCTCCAAGAGAACACCCCCGTTCCCATGTTGAATGCATATCCGGAAGTGCTCTTCCGATCGTTCACATCCCCGCCGTAGTCACTATCCGAGTATCCTACCAGCGTCAGCTCTTCTCCAGTAGCATATTTCAGCCCATGTCCTCTGGTCCCGTTGATGTACCTCAGGATCCTCTTCGCTTCCGTGAAGTGATCTTCCTTTGGCTCCTCCATATGTCTGCTCACCACTCCGACCGCATACATGATGTCCGGTCGGGTGAAGGTAAGGTAGCGTAGACTGCCCACCAAACTTTTGAATAGGGTAGAATCCACCGCTCCTTCCTTAGAATCCTTCTTCAGCTTCAACCCTGGGTCAGCAGGAGTGGAGATAGGCTTGCTATCCTCCATCCTGAACTTCTTCAAAATCTCCTTTGCGTACTTTTTCTGGGATATGAAGATCCCATCTTCTCCCTGCTTCACTTCCACTCCCAGGAAGTAGCTCAGCTCTCCCAAGTCTGTCATCTCAAATTTCTTCTTCATCATGCCCCGAAACTTCTCATACATAGCAGCATTATTTCCTGTGAAAATCATGTCGTCCACGTAGAGGCACACAATCATCATGTTTCCCTCCTGGTCCACCTTGGTGTAGAGGGTGTGCTCATGCGGGCTCTTCTGATAGTCATGCTTCTGCAAGTAAGCATCTATCCTTCCATTCCACGCTCTTGCCCCTTGCTTCAGCCCGTAGAGTGCTTTGTCTAACTTGCAGACTTTCCTCTCCTGCCCCTTCACAACGTACCCTGGAGGCTGCTCGATGTACACGTCTTCTTCCAGGTAGCCGTTCAAATAAGTCGAGACCACGTCCATCTGCATGATTCTCCAACCATGGTGAGCCGCTAGCGCTATGATTAACCGGATGGTGTCAACTCGCGCTACAGGGGCAAACACTTCATCATAGTTCACGCCTTGGACTTGACGATAGCCCTTCACCACTAGCCTGGCATTGTGCTTCTCCACTCCGCCATCCTTGTTCTTCTTTACTTTGTACACCCACTTCACCCCGAGGGGTTTTTGGCCTGCAGGAGGGTCGACCAACTTCCAGGTCTCGTTCTTCTTTATGGAAGCGATCTCCGCATCCATTGCCTTCCTCCAACTCTTCTCCTTGGCAGCTTCATCGTAGGAGCACGGCTCGACATCTGCTAATAGACAATACAAAGAAAAATTGTTAAGTGCCGGTGCCGTCTCCTTATATATCTCATCCAGCCTCCGCATCCTGGGCTGAGGGCGGTTGTCCTTGCTCCCGCTGGTGCTTGCTCCTCCAGGGCCGCTTCCACTCGTGCTCGCACCACTAGAGTAAGGGGTGAGAGCTCCCCCTGGACCTCCGCTTGGTGGTGATGGTGGCTCTGCTCCACCCATCTCCGCTTTAGCCTCTCCTCCACCTTCTTCTTCATCATCCTCAAAAAACATCCCCTTGATGTTCTTCACCGCCTCATCCCAGCCCCAGCAGCTTCCTTCTTCAAACACCACATCTCGTGAGATGATGGCTTTCTCTGTCTCAGGATTGTATAACTTGTAAGCCTTGCTCTCAGGAGCGTATCCCACAAAAATACACTTCTCACTTCGGTCGTCCAGCTTCTTCCTCCTTTGGTCCGGGACGTGGGCTTAGGCCACACACCCGAAGACCCTCAGGTGCTTCACACTTGGCTTCCAGCCACTACAAGCCTCAAACGGTGTCTTGAACTTCACAATCTTGGTAGGGCACCGATTCAGCACGTACACAGCCACCTGTACTGCTTCCGCCCAGAACTTCTTCGGTAGTCCCTTACCCTTTACCATGCTCCGTGCCATGTTCATGATTGTGAGATTCTTCCTTTCTGCCACGCCATTCTGCTGAGGCGAGTAGGCCGCCGTCAGCTGATGAGAGATCCCCCATTACCTACAGTACTCGTCGAACAGCCTAGAGGTGTACTCCCCACCTCTATCCGTTCTAAGTACTTTCAGCGGTTACTACTCTACTTCTCAGCCATCGCCCGGAACTCCTTGAACCTCTCCAGCGCCTCAGCCTTCTACTTCAGAAAATACACCCAACACTTTCTGCTGAAGTCGTCAGTGAATGTGATGTAGTACTTGCTTCCACCGATTGAGGTTGTTTCAAATGGACCAACAATGTCCGAGTGATCCAACTCCAATGGCCTCGTCGCCCTTCGGGACTTGCCACCCTCAAATGTCTCTCTTCTCTGCTTCCCCTTGGTGCATGCCTCACAGACCCTATAAGGAGGTGTGATCGTAGGCAGTCCTTCCACCATCTTTGATCCAGACAACAACTTCAGGCCTGTGAACCCCAGATGCCCCATCCGGTGGTGCCACAGCCAAGCTTCCTCCTCTTCTTCATTCCTCGCGAGACATGCCGTCTCCTTTACATCCATGCTCAAAGTGAAGAGACAGTTCGCCGTCATCTTTACCCTCACTACTTCTTTCCCATGACCATCCTTCATGGTCAGGGTGCCATCCCGCAACAAGACCCGGTAACCCTTCTCCACCAGCTGCCCAAGACTTAGGATGGTACTCCTCAAGCCCGGCACATAAAAGACGTCGTTGATGAGAACCTCCCTTCCACTCAACACAACCGCCACAACTCCTCTTCCTTCCACTGCTATCTTTGAGGCGTCGCCGAAACTCACCTCACCACCATTTGGCTCAAGACTCGTAAACAGCTCCCTCTCTCCGCACATGTGGTTGCTGGCCCCGGTGTCTAAGTACCACACTCCATTCCTTCCGCCTCCAGCACCTTGGACCGTAAGGAACATCATCGGGTCGCCTCCCGTGTTGCTCGTCTCCGCATAGTGGTTGGCCTCCCCTCCCTTCCGAGGAGCCCAACAATCATAGCTCATGTGCCCAAACTTGCCACAGTTGTAGTATTGAGTCTGGGACATGTCTCCTCTACCTCCTCTTCCTTGGCCTCTTCCTCCTCTGCCTTGGCCTCTTCCTCTACCTCCGGCGTTCCAACCTTGGTTCTGCTCGAACTCCTTCTGGTGTGATTGACTTCTCCCTTGGTCTCTACTACCTCTTCCTCCTCTACCTCTTCCTTGGTAGCCACGACCACGCTGGCCACCTCCTCTTCCTGAGCTCTCTCCGAAATTCAGTTGAGTCTGGAGTGCTTTTCCCAAGCCACTCACTTCTTCATCATCTTGCGCCATTCTGTACTCATGGGCTTGCAGTGAGCCTATCAATTCATCCGTCATCATCACCGTGAGGTCCTTCGATTCTTCGATGGCCACCACCACGTGTCGGAACTTTTTTGTCATAGAGCGTAGGAGCTTCTCCATGAAGCTAACCTCGTCTATGGTCTCCCCATTTCTCTTCATCTCATTTGTGAGCGTCCGTAGACGGGTCACAAAGTCGCCAACCTTCTCCGACCATTGCATCCTTATCATCTCATACTGGCCTCGGAGAGATTGCAACTTAACTTTCTTGGCCTTGTCTACTCCCTACATGGAGCGCTACAAGATCTCCCATGCCTCCTTCGAAGTCTCGGCGTCCGAGATTTTTTCGAACGTAGCTTCATCTACACCTTGATACAAAAGGAACAACGCCTTCTTGTCCCTCTTCTTAGCTTCTCTCAATGTTGTCCTCTGTGCGTTCGTTAACGCGGCTTCTGCTTCGGCAGTCAGCACCTCCACACCATCCTCTACTACCTCCCACAACTCCTTGGAGGCTAGTAGTACCCTCATCTGGACGCTCCAGTTCCCATAGTTGGTCTTCGTCAACTTGGGGACTTGCCCCGGCACGGCACCTCCAAACTCCATCTCTCCCCTACTTCAAACCTTCCGAGGGTCTCGAACCTCCCTCTGATACCACTTGTTGGAAACGTGTATGCGCTCCTGCTACCTCGAAAAACTTCTAAGTACTTGGCGAGACCAACTTGGCGAGACCACCACGTCGCGCGGCTACACCCCGGCGAGACCGCTACAAACCGTGCGGGCTCTTCCCCACAAAGCGAGCACCCACTCGCGCGAGGGAGCTCCCACCTCCACGCGCGAGACCAACCCGGCGAGGTCGAGGTCGCCTTCAACTCCTGGCGCCTAGACCACTAGGCGAGACTGCACCCCACTCGCGACTTGACCGCCCAAGTTGCGCGGCGAGATCCACCTATTCGCGACCTGCCCCTGCGCGAGTTCCCCCTGCGAGAGCTACAACAGTGCGAGCTCCCCCCTGCGCGAGATCACCAAAGCGCGAGTCGCACAAGCCGCGAGTTCCCTCTCGCTGCGAGCTCGCCAAACTGCACGACTTCAACTCTAACCGCCCGGACAAAACAACTCGCCGAGACTACACCAACTCGCCCGGCTAGCCTTACTACCCGCTCGGCAAGACTCCTGCGCTGCAGCGCTCCTCTTCTCTCTCTAAAACAAGAAACGGATTTTGGAGCTTCTCTCTCTATTTCATCCAACCTTGAAATGAACTACAAAGGACCTATTTATAGGCAAAACAAAACACCCAAAGCCTCTCTCCTAATAAATACAACTTTCCATCTACCCATTTATTACATTCTCTCTTTCCCATTATTTAAATAATCTTAGTTAAAATATTAACTCCAAAGTGGGGCCCGGTCAAACATGTCAACCCCAACACGCCTCCTCTTCCAATGGAGTTCACTGATGCAATAACTTGTCTTACCTTCTTCCCGCCACAGATGAATCACAGCAATAAGCAATAACCGAAAATTCCAAACTAGTTTTCTTAACAACACCACCAACTATTGCATACAATCCAAATGAAGATAACAGCCCCAAGGACAAACCTGAAGGGGATGGACAGGAAGAGCAGGGGAAAACTCCCGTTGCAGCGACCCGATGAAAACAAGAAGACAACAACGTTCTTTTTCAGCATGCCCGGTTCAGCAACAAACCGGATATTTAAAGCAAAGCCCTAAGACGACAAAAAGACTATCCTGTCCCTCACCCCTAACAGAAATAACAATTACAACCCGAAAATAAAAATAACGTAACATAGCCTCCCCCAACAAAAGTTCCTTGTCCTCAAGGAACAAAGTGCGGCCACCTCTGGCGTAGTGACCATAAGTCCTCCCATGTCGCATCCGTTGGTGTGTCATTGTCCCATTGGATAAGTAGTTGGGTGACCACTCGACCATCCCGATTAATGATGCTCCTGTCCAGAATAGCGATGGGTTCGATGAGCACGCTACCTTCAGTAGTGACCGCAGTTGGTAACGGATGAACAGTGCCCTCCGGCGGTCCCTTATACTTCTTGAGCTGCGAAATGTGAAATGTATGGTGTATCTTGGCCTCCTTGGGAAGTTCCAACCTGTAGGCGACCGGTCCCACGAGCTCCGCCACCGGAAAAGGCCCAAAATATTTTTGTGCCAGCTTTTGCACCTGATGCCCACCGACGCTAACTTGGCGGTACGGTTGTAGTCGTACCCACACCCACTCCCCCACGTGGAAGATGTGCTCCCTTCGCTTAGTATCCGCAAGAATCTTCATTCGATTTTGAGCTTTGGCCAAATTAGCTTTGAGCAATTGCATGACTCTATCCCGTGCTGCCAAGGACCTATCCACTTTCTCCAAAAATGTAGTACCCTCCTCGTACGGTGGTAGGGATGTCGGCTCTTACCCATAGACGACTTCATACGGTGTCATCCGGATGGCGCTCTGGTAATTAGTGTTGTACCACCACGCGGCCAACGGTAACCAAACCGCCCAATCTCTCGGCCGCTCGAAGCACATGCAACGGAGGTAGCTTTCCACACAACGGTTCACCACCTCTGTTTGCCTGTCGGATTGCGGGTGATAAGTCGTCGACATGTTCAATTGGACTTGAAGGACCCGGAATAACTCCTGCCAGAAATTACTCAAAAACACAGTATCCCGATCGCTCACGATGGAAGTAGGCAACCCGTGTAATCGGACCACCGAATCCAAAAAACATTGTTCCACCGTCTCTGCGGTATAAGGGTGGTGTAATGCCATGAAGTGACCTTGCTTGCTCAATCGGTCGACCACCACTAAGATAGCGGATTTTCCATTGCTTCTTGGGAGGCCTTCAATGAAATCTAGAGAGATTTCCTGCCAAACCCGCTCGGGTATGGGTAATGGTTGGAGCAACCCCATAGGACGTTGGTTGTCCGATTTGCACTGCTGGCATACCACACAACGCTGAATGCAGTCGTAAATTTCAGATTTCATGTTCTTCCAATACAGCCGCCTTTTCATTCTCTTGTACGTCGCCGTTATCCCGGAGTGGCCACCCAGCGCACTATCATGGTACAGCTGGAAGAGACATGTCCGCAAAGCTGAATTGTTACCAACTACCAATTTCCCCTTCCATTTCAGCACTCCCTGCAACCAGGAATATTTCGGGTAGGCCCTTTCATCAGCCATTTTAGCAGTAATAATGTGTTGGAGCCGCGCGTCTTCTACCCAAGATTGTTGTATTAGCTGGAGTATATCAGATTGCAAGGTTATCAACGTGCACTGGGAGATGTCAGTCCTGTCATGAATTCTCGAGAGAGCATCGACACACACATTTTCTTTGCCTCGTTTATACTGCACCGTAAATTCGTACCCCATCAACTTGGATAGATACCTTTGTTGCGCTGGTATAGCAAGCTTTTGCTCCAACATGAATTTCAAACTGTGATGGTCGGTACGTATGACGAAGGCACACCCCACCAAATAATGCCTCCAATGTTGAACAGCAAGCACGATGGCCAAGAGCTCCTTCTCATAAGTCTAAAGACCGGCGTTCTTCGCACCCAATGCTTTGCTAAAGAAGGCAATGGGGCGCTCCTTTTGTATCAGCACCGCTCCAACACCGTCGTTCGCCGCATCCGTTTCTACAACAAAAGGCTGCTTAAAATCTGGCAGCTGTAGTACCGGTGGATTGGAGACCGCCACCTTCAGTTGGTGAAAGGCTGATTCAGCCTCTGCTGTCCACGATAATGACCGTTGCTTCAGCAGCTCCGTGAGAGGTCTCGCCAAAACTCCGTACCCCTGGATAAATCGGCGGTAGTACCCCGTTAACCCGAGGAACCCGCGCACCCGCTTGAGCATGTTAGGCGTGGGCCAATCGAGCATAGCTTGGCCACTCCTTGGACGGAGATAACATGGCCTAAATAGTGCACTTGCGGTAGACCGAAGTCGCATTTGCTTCTCTTAAGCACCAACTTGTTGGAGTGCAAGATATCAAAGGTGAAAGTGAGGTGGTCCAAGTGATCCTTCCATGTAGTGGCCTTGGTGTGACCCAAGATATCATCAAAGAATATTAAAATTAATTTGCGGAGTTGACCTTTAAAGAGGCGGTTCATGAGGCCTTGGAAAGTCGCTGGCGCGTTCGTCAAGCCAAAGGGCATCACG
Source organism: Platanthera guangdongensis (assembly GCA_039583875.1). NCBI lineage: Eukaryota > Viridiplantae > Streptophyta > Magnoliopsida > Asparagales > Orchidaceae > Platanthera > Platanthera guangdongensis. The sequence continues at coordinate 138,329,475 of CM077159.1, forward strand.
AGAAACTCGTAATGGCCTTGGTGTGTCCGGAATATCGTTTTGTGTATGTCCTCGCCCGCCATCCGCACCTGATGGTAACCAACCCGTAAATCCAATTTGGAGAAATAGACGACGCCGTGTAGCTCATCAATCAATTCCTCAATGAGGGGAATAGGGAATTTGTCTTTCACTGTGTTTTGGTTTAACTGGCGGTAGTCCACGCATAAATGCCACGACCCATCACTCTTTTTGACCAAAACAACCGGAGAAGCAAAAGGGCTGCAACTATGCCGAATTACCCCAGTGCTCATCATCTCGTCAATAAGTCTTTCAATTTCAGATTTCTGCAGGGGCGGGTAACGGTAAGGCCGCAGGTTGACCTGCAGGCTGTTGTCCTTCAGCACTATACAATGCTCCAAATCCCGCTTCGGAGGCAGCCCGCGGGGCTCCACAAACAAGTCCGCATAGTTCCCTAGCAGCTCATTCAAGTCTTGCTGCTCGGGTATGAAGGGGGGTGCTCCTTGTAGCTTCCAAGAACTAAAATCAGTCATGTTTTCTTCACAGTTATCGTTTGGCCGCTCTTGTATGCTGCACAAAGCCATCATACTAAGTTGTCCCTCCTTTGCCATTAACTTCTGCATGCGTTTTTCTTTACTCCAGGGGCCATTGCCCTGCTTTGATCCCCGGAGCATGACTCGCCGCCCCTGGCTCGAAAATTCCATCTTGAGGTTACAAAAATCCCATTGTACCGTTCCCAAGGTCACCAACCATTGGACCCTCAACACCATTTCACACCCTCCCAGTGGAAGTATCAACATGTCCGAGGTGAAACTGACCCCTTGCATCTGCCACATAAAACTATTGACCTTGTAGGCACTTGAAAGCTTCTGCCCGTCTGCGACGGCCACCAAAAAAGGTGTCATTGGTACAAATTCACAATGCAACGGGGCGAGCTGCCCCTTCATCTAGAAAGTTGTGAGTACTCCCCGAGTCGATCAACACATTAATGGATTGGCCTTGGTGGGATGCCGTGACACGCATCGTTTGGTACGGCGATATTCCGGTCAAGGCATGGGTGGAAACCTGCGTTGTTTGCTACCCTCCCTCACCATCATCCCATTCTAGCCCGTCAGCTGGCACTTCTTCCAACTCATCGTCCTCCTCTGCTTCAACCACGATCTCCATGGAATATGCTTGCTTCCGATTGGCACATTTATGACCTGGTGTATAACGTTGATCACACCAAAAACACAATCCTTTTCGCCTCTTGTCATCCATTTCTGACGAGGTGACCTTGTTGTGCCCCCCACTGAGTTATATTGTTGCGGTTGTCCGGGCGAGGGCCCGACTGTGTTGAAAGCCGGTCGGGTAGAAGTACCCCCGCGTTCCTCCCTGTGGTAGTTCTCCGCATGTGTGACGGTGACTCGACGTTGGCGGTAGGATAGATGTTGTTCTTGAAGGCGGGCTAGCGAGAATGTTTCTTGCAATGATTTTGGGTAGAACATTCGAACGCCATACTGAATATCGTTCCGGAGGCCCGCAAGACAGAGACTAATAGCATGTTCATCAGAGATTATAACCCGATGTAGTAACAAATCGAACTCATCCAGATATGTTTGAACTGAGTTGCGCTGACGTAGGTTCTTTAATTCAGCCATGGGATCATTGAAAAGGACTGATCCGAAGCGACCGTGTAAAGCTTGGCTATATTCCTCCCAGTTAGGCCATTGGTGGGTAAGCCTTGCTTTCATATATGCCTGGTGCCAGTAAAGAGCCTTCCCTTCCAAGTGCACAGATGCCACCCGCACCTTCATGTCTTCCGATGTCCCATCTATCTCGAAGAATTGATCACACTTGTAGATCCATTCCATTAGATCGTCGCCAAAAAAACGCGGAAATTCCAACCTCGGAAACCTGGTAGTAATATGGGACGCAGAGGATGCCGGCATTGGTGTCCGATTATCCGGCGAGTTACCTCCCTTCTGTTCCCCCAAACGCTGGTTCCTCAATTCGGTGAATAGGGAACACATCTCTTCGCCCATTGCCAGAACGGAACAAGCCAACTCATCGTGGCTGGTTCATAGGGCTTCAAACTCCGAGTGCCCTTCCTTGGAGCGAGTGGCGTCCGAAACCGGCATACCGCGAACGCCAAACCTGGCTCTGATACCCTGATGCAATAACTTGTCTTACCTTCTTCCCTCCACAGATGAATCACAGCAATAAGCAATAACCGAAAATTCCAAACTAGTTTTCTTAACAACACCACCAACTATTGCATACAATCCAAATGAAGATAACAGCCCCAAGGACATACCTGAAGGGGATGGACAGGAAGAGCAGGGGAAAACTCCCGTTGCAGCGACCCGATGAAAACAAGAAGACAACAGCGTTCTTTTTCAGCATGCCCGGTTCAGCAACAAACCGGATATTTAAAGCAAAGCCCTAAGATGACAAAAAGACTATCCTGTGCCTCACCCCTAACAGAAATAACAATTACAACCCGAAAATAAAAATAACGTAACATTCACACAAGACCAGCTTGCTCGCCCAAGCCCTCTGCTAGAGGACGCATGGACTTCCACATTCTCCTGGCTTCAGGGAGTCTGCAAACTTTTGAGCTTTCACGTGGTCTTCTTTGTGTTGTCAGCTATTCTCTCCTCATGTTTGTCTGGGATTTCAAGCTCGCATTTACACCTCCTTTGACAATCTCCAAGTTTCCTCCCACTAGTTGTTACTCTAAATTAATTGGATTTATTGTTTTATTTTGTGCAAAAAGAAAGATGATAACTTTGCACTAGAAGAGTTTTATTTCACTTTACCTATTCCTATATGTTACAGTACAGGTTGTTTTATAGACAACAAAAATATACAAGACATCATAGATAAGTTAGATGACATCATCTTTAGATAAGCTTTATATCATCCTATCCTTTTGTTCTCATCTTGCACCGCAGCTTTTCTTATCTTCTTTGTTCACTGTTATCTTAACTCTTCCTTTTCTTTGACCTTGTAGGTCTCGTCGGCTCCAGATCATGACTTTTTATCCTTCACCCCCTCTTGAGCTAAAGCCAGCCCGACCTTCATCGTATGTCTTAATACGAGAAATCGATGTCTTGGTAGGGATTTTGTTAAGATATCGGCCACTTGGGCTTCTGTTGTGCAATATTCCACTCGCAGTTTGTCAAGCTCAATTTGTTCACGGACAAAATGATGCTTCAATGCGATATGTTTGCACCAGTTATGAAAGATGGGATTTTTAGAAAGCGTTGTCGTTGAGGTGTTATCACAATTGATTAACACTGGTTTATCTTCTTTTTCGACTTCTTCATCTTCTTTTATCATCTTTTAAACTTGCATTAACCATGAGGCTTCACATGATGCACTCGATAATGCCATGTATTCTGTTTCGGTGGATTGAGGACAAGGCTATTATTTGTTTTTTGTGCGAGCTCCATGAAATTGGACGGTTTCCATATGCAAAGAGGTATGAGCTATTGCTTTTTCTGTTTCACGATTTCCTGCCCAGTCGGAATCACAATATCCATTTAGGGTTCCATTTCCCCCTTTTTCATATATTACTCCATGGTTATTTGTGCCTTGAGCATATCGTAAGAGATGTTTTGCAACTTCCATATGATGTTTGCTTGGATTTGAAACATACCTGGATAGTTTGTTTACTCCATATTCTAGATCTGGTCTAGTATGTGTCAAATAAATCATGGAGCCAATAAGCTTTTGATATCCCTCTTCATATGCACCTTCTTCTCCTTCTTTTCCTTCTTTTCTCTTTGCTAGAATCTCTGATGTAGCTATTGGAATTAGAGTGACATTACAGTCACTGAGCCCAGATTTGCTTATTAATTCCGTAGCATATTTTTCTTGTGAAAGAAAAATATGAGATGGGTGTTGTGTGATTTGTATCCTAAAAAAATGAAGCAGGCCAAGGTCAGTCATTTCATATTTGTGCAACTTTGTGGTTTTGAATGCTTACATCATAATGGGACTGTTTCCTGTATAAATAATGTCATTGACATAAATACACATAAGTAGAATGTTTGGTTTCTTCGATTTTATATATATAAAGGCACAGGACATCGAGTGAATTCATCTTGAATGAGAAATGCATCTATGTTTTCTTTCCAGGCTCGGGGATCCTGTTTAAGCTCATATAATGCTTTATGTAATCTGTAGACATCATGTTCATGCCCTGGGGTGATGAAGCCACATGGTTGGTCTACAAAGACTTCCTCCTTTAGCACTTCATTAAGAAAAGAATATTTTATATCAAGTTGATATATTGGATAGTAATTCTGAGCGGCTTTAGCTATGATGAATCTAATGGTTTCCATATGAGCTACTGGAGCAAATGACTCAACAAAATCTCTGTCAGGTATTTGTGAGTAGTCTTTTGCTACTAGTCTAGCTTTATGTTTAATAGTAGTCCTATTACCTCTTGGTTAAGAGGACTTTTGGTCAGGGTGCAGGTTTGTTGTTTATTTATCATTTCCATTTCTTCCCTCAAAGCTTTCCATTTCTTCCCTCAAAGCTTTCCTCCAAGACTCTGATTTGGAAGCTTCTTCAAAAGTAACTGGAATGTTTGTACTGAGCGCCAACTCACATTGGTCATAGATTTCCTTCAGGCTTTTGTTTTAAGGATGGGTGATGAACTAGAAGGTTTTGTAAAATTTGTTTTCTTGTGGCTGGATGAATGGGGAGATGATGATGATGATGTGTTTTTATATACTATATCCTTTGTGGATGAGATATTGTTATCAGTGTTGTTTGGAGGGAACATGGGATGAACTGCCCTTGTTCAACCATAACTGGTTTGTTGTATATATTTCCTTTTTCTGATCCCCAATACCATTTTTCTGCTTCATTAAATTTAACATCTTGAGAGATAATCAATTGGTTTGTGTGGGGAATGTGTAGACGGTAGGATTTTGAGTAATTATCATACCCAATAAAAAGCATTTTTTCAGCTTTAGCTTCTAAAGTGCTTTTGGTTGATTTTAGAGCATATCCAATGCATCCAAACACTTTGTAGTGATCAATGGAGAGTGTTCTTTTGAAGAGAGTTTCATATGGGGTACTGTACTGCAGGGCCTTTGTTGTTGTTCTGTTGAGTATGTAAACAACTGTATTGGTAACTTCAACCCAATAAGCTTTAGGTAACTCCTTTGTGAGCATCATTGCTCTTGCCATTTCAACAATTGTGTGGTTTCTTCTCTCTACCACACCATTATGTTGTGGACTTGGAGGTGCCGTTAATTTTCTTCTTATTCCTTCTTGTTAACAAAAGTTTAAAAACAGATGGGAGAGGAATTATCCTTCCCGATCTGTTCTTAGGGCTTTCACTCCTTTTTGCATTTGTTTTCTACTTTTACTTTTCATGTTTTGAATACTTCATAGGCCTCTTATTTTAGTGTGAGAAAATGGATCCACATGTATCTTGAAAAGTCATCAACTAGTAGAAAGTAGTATTTCTTACCTTTGTGTGAAGGTGTTTGAGTCGGTCCCCATAAATCAGCATGTATTTGATCCAATGCAGATTTGTTTCTCCATGTTGCTTCTTTAGGAAAAGGAAGCCTATGTGTCTTTACTTCAACATAGATATGACAGAACTCCTTTTGAATTTTGATATTTTCTGGCATTCCCTTTGGTAATTTTGCAGTTTGTTGGAGAGCTTTCCAATGTAAATGCCCAAGGCGATGGTGCCATAACATGGATAAGGTTTCTTGCATTCCTTCAGGTATAGTAGTGGAGAGAGCTACTGGCTTCATATCAAGGTAGAAGACTTGATTGGTTGTCATGGGCGTTGAGACAATTAATTATTTTGTTTGATCTTCTATAATTTTGCATAGCATTGCTATAAATATTATTGTATATCCTTAGGTTTGTAGCTGTCCAATGCTAAGCAGATTTTGAGTTAGATGTGGTACCCACTGAACATCACTTATTATTTTTAGCTGACCAGTACTTGTTGTTACTGCAACTGTTCTTTTACCTTCAATAACATGAGATTGTCCCCCTCCTAGATAAAATATAGATTTTGTAGTTTAATCAAGTGCAATAAATTGGCTTTTATCTCCGCACATGTGACTCGACACTCCACTATCTATGTACCATCTAGAATTTGCTGGTCTTTTTGTTGTGGAATTGTCACTGGTAAAGAACAGTGCTTCTTTACTTCCTGTTTCAGTAAATTTAACTTCTTCCTTATTCTTATACCAACAATCTTTATCAAAATGAGATGACTTTTTACACTTTTTTACAACGGTTAAAACAATCTTGAGTATTGTGAGTTGGTTTTTTACAAAGCTCACAATACATATGTGTATTTGAAAACAAAGTTCTCCCCTTTTTCTTTTCCCTTTTGGTTATATTTCTTAGGTCTTTGAAACATTCTACTGTTTATTATATTCATTTGTAAAACTTGTTCCACAATTGGAGCATGTTTCTTAAGTCCGTCTTCATGGGATTGTAGTGAACTTATTAACTCTGTAGTACTTAGTAAATCCATATCATGTGCTTATTCAATTGCTGCTACAACATGATCATATTTTGTTGGTAAACTTCTCATAATCTTGTGAACAAGTTGTTGATCTTCAACAACCTTTCCAAGATTACGGATTTAGTTCGTCATATTAGATAATCTAGAATAAAAATCCAGAATGGATTCATCTTCATTTCAATAACATCTAACTGTCTCCATAAAGTACGCACTTTAATTGAAATTACCTTATGGGTTCCTTTAAACTCATCTTTAAGGGTGTCCCATGCCTCTTTTGCAGAAGAGGCTCCCATTATCCTTGAGAATATTGTATTATACACACCTTGTTGTATGAAGAGTAAGGTTCTTGCATTTTTGATACGATCTTCTTTTGTAGCTGTTTTCACAGTGGATGCAATCTCTATGATTTTGAGTGGTGACATAACCTCTGGTTTTCCTTTTGTAGTCATACCTTGTTCTATGATGTCCAATAGATCTTGAGAATAAAAAAGAGTGAGCATTCAGATGCTCCAGAATTCATACATTTCACCATTAAAATTGACATACCTGTTTGGCTATAGAGAGGTATATAACCGGTAGATGATGAAGCCATGTATCCTTCCTTTGTTGCCGCTATAATATCACCTTTGTTAGTGAAGAAACCTTCACCTCAAGTTAATCAAGCTGGCTGTGATACCAATCTAAGTTAATTGGATCTATTGTTTTATTTTGTGCAAAAAGAGAGATGACAACTTTGGACTAGACGAGTTTTATTTCACTTTACTTGTTTCTATATGTTACAATACAGGCTATTTTATAGACATCAGAAATATACAAGATAACATAGATAAGTTAGATGACATCATCTTTAGATAAGCTTTATATCATTCAATCCTTTTGTTCTCATCTTGCACTGCAGCTTTTCTTACCTTCTTTGTTTACTGCTATCTTAACTCTTTATTTTCTTTGACCTTGTAGGTGTCGTCAGCTCCAGATCATGGCTTTTTCTCCTTCAGTTACTAGTTGTTCACCCAAGATAGGTTGTTTGCTTCAATCTGATGTTGTTGCTCCTGGTGTCTGCCTGCTCGTCAATCTGTGTCCCTCTTAGTAGAGCTATAACTCCGATTCATCCAGGTTACTGAAACCTAATGCTAATCCTTCCTATTTACAGGCATCCTTTTCTAGGAGAATCATGTCACGTTCCCTTCTCTTTTGATCTTTGATCCGTCAGCACCGCCTTTGACATTATTTCTTTATTTTTAACAGTTATTGACTAAGTCAAGTCTTTCTTGTAAAAATTTGAGAACCACGTAAAACGGGAAACCAGGCGCTGGAATACTCCAACCAAAACCAAGCCAAGTGAACCAGATGCACTAGAAGAGCAAGAAATTCTTGTACTATCAACAATATTTACAAGGTGAGGTATACATGGTGAAACATGATTCGTTGATGTACCCGATGGAAGCAAAAAAACAAGAAAGTACAATCTAGCTGGGCGGCCTCAAGGAGTAACTGTTGACCCTGTCAAACTTCCTACAGAGTCCACTGAAGCCGCCGAGTCGCCAAACCGCAACCAAGTCGTGTGGACAACCCGTTATTCCAATGCTGAACCTTGTCCGCTAATCCGCAAGCTGCCTAACCGCGAGGTCGCCTAGCCACCAGATTGCCGCGAACAGCTGCTGCCGAACTGAACAGGCCGTCAGAAGCGAACAGCTTATTGAACTGGGAAAAAGGTTGTCGAAGAAAGAAGACCTCCTGTCCGCAAGCCGTGATCCGCTGCTAACTGCTGATTGCTAACCGCAGAGTCCAAATTGATCCTTGGCCGAAGTCAGAACCAAGTCCTCGGCTTCTCAGTGCTGTCAGCACAACCTGCACAACAAACACCGGTCAAATCTTCAAACTGCGCGAACACAAAATTCTGTCCGCAACAACCACCCGAGCTCACTTACTGTTCATTTGGTTGTTCTGTTAATGTGAAAGGGGGTCCTATTTATAGGGGCGAAGAGGAGTGTGATCACCGCCCTACCCGATAGGATCTTCACCCTATCTCGCGGCGAGCACTAAGTGTATCCGCAAAGTCGCGGACACAATGCCAGTCCGCCTTGTCGCCGCAACTTGCTAGACAGTCAGTTTGTCAAGGCGCACCACCAAGGCCGAATAAAAATCCTATCCGCCTTGCCACCACAAGGCCAAGCCAGGACTTGTCCGCCACACCATCAGACCCTGCAGATACTCCACTAGTTCGTACACAAGCGGACAACTCCAATCCGCATGCTCCTGCGGACACAACTACAGTCTGCACACTCCTAGCATGTAACCAAAGCACAAGGCTGACAACTGCCAAACTCAGCGGGCAAAGAAAGCAGTCCGCGCTAACCGCGCGATCTCCCAGACTAAGCACACCTGGACTTGGTACAGAACCAGACCAAGTCCAAACCACCAACCATCACTGGTGCGAACACAACACCATCGGATACAAAGGACAGTCATACAAAATAAGCGGACTCCAGAAGCAGTCCGAACAAACCGGCGAACAGGGTGGATAACCATCCTATCCGCCGGGTTACCTCCAGGGAACAAGCTGACTGCAATACTCTTGCCGACCTGACTATCCGCCACCTCTGTCCACACAATCCGTGCGGACAGTCCGCTCAGGCCGTCGCTTTCATTTAAAAAAAATTCAACATTTCTTACCAGCTCACCATCTTCTTCATAAATTCCTAAAGCCTTCCCTGTTTTGAAATGGGGGAAATTTTGACTCCTTCCAACCAACCCCTGTTGAAATTTGTGAAGTGGAAGTGGGTGACGGGACAGGCCGCGCGGCCTGTGCGGACAGCTTTGGCGGACTGGGCGGACTGGGCGGACTGTGGGTTGCGGCCTGGTGAGAAGTCTGGTGGAAGCCGGCTGTGTTCTGAGCGGGTTGTTGCATGGTGTCCGCGGTTTGGTGCGGCCTGGTATCTGCGAATAGAGAGGCTTGCGGACTGGTGCTTTGCTCAGTGGTCGCGGGTGCAAGCTTGCGCTGTTGGCGGGTTGGCTCGAGTTCGCGGGAAGCCTTGCGGACTGGTGTGTCCGCGGTTTTGGCTGTTGCGGACTGGGTTTTGAGCTTGGCTGAGGCCTTGTCGAGCTCAGGTGTTACAGCAGGTCTTGCTGTGGAGACCGGTTGGCGGACTGATGTTTGGAGTCCGGCTTGGTGCTACTGTGTTGGACAAGTGCGAGGAGCTCGCGGACTGGTTGCGGTCTGTGCTAGGGTGTTTGGCGGACGGGACTTTGTGTCCGCCATGCTCGCACTGGCCCTTGATGGTTTTGGACTTGGTCACACTTGGTGTCAAGTTCATGGTGTCCGCCGTATCTGCCAAGTCCGATGTGACCGGGCGGACTGTTGCTGTTTGCCTTTGGTCGTGGACTTGTGGCGGATTGAGGTGTGGGTCTTGCGGACTGCCTCGGGTTGGTGCGGACTGCCATTGAAGAGGGTGCTGTCCTGAAGCAGTTGGAGCTTTGCGGGCTGGTGCCTTGTCCGCTTAGCTTGGGCGGACTGGAGAGGGTTCGTCATTGGTTGCCTTGCTCCTGGCGGTTTCCCTTGGTGACTGGCTAAGTCCTCGCGGACTGAGCAGACGGTCGTTTGTATTCGCGCGGACTGGGGCGGTGTCGCTATCTCATGGGCGGTGACCACACTCCTCACCTGGCCTATAAATAGGACCCCCCTGGCACATCTACAGTAACCTAAGTAACGTGAGTGAACAGTAAATTGGGTTGGGCGAGTGCTGCGGTCTGTGTTTTCCAGTCCGTGCGGATTGTTTCAGGCTGACGGTTTGCTGTGTGCAGGTCGCGCGGATAACTTCAAGGAGCCAGGAGTTTGGCTGTGACTTCGGTCAGTGCTTGGAAGTGTGCGGTCTCTGCGGACTCAGCAGGAGGTCGCTCTGCGGCTTGTCAGTTCTGTTTCAACTTTCCCAGCTTCAATAACCTGTCCGCCGGCTTCAGGCGGGTAGGGGAGTTCCTTAGTTCGGATTCAGCAGGAGGCGAATAACGGTCTGTCCGCGCGGCCTCGCGGTCTCGGCGGACTCCGTGGTATTCGGCGGATTGCAGCATAGCTTGGGCGAGCTCAGCGGTCTCGGCGGTCTCGGCGACCTCGCGGTATCGGCGGACTGGAGTGCTGTCCGCCCGGCTTGTTTTTTGGTTTCTTCTATTTACAGCTGTAATACTAGCGAAATCATGTCTCGCTATGTATGCCTCAGATTGTAAAGAAGTGAATGCATAATAAGATCTTCTGGTGCTTCCATTGTTTTTGTTGGGTGCAACCTCTAGTCCTTGGTTTTCCGCAGGTTCAGCGTGCGAACTGGGTAGTTCCGAAGATATTAATTTGGTGTTTGGGCTATCTTGCTGACCACGTTGAGAAAATTTAACATGGTATCAGAGGGAGGTTTCTGAGGTTGCGGAGGTTCAGTTGCGTGAGCGGTGGTCAACCAGTGTTGTTACTCAGTGATTGAGTGGTGATCAACCTGTGTTGTTGCTCGGAGCTGCTGAAGGGTACCAACAGGTGGTTGCAATGGAAGGAAGCTTAGCAAGAGGTCTGGGCATTGAACTCTTAACGCCGACTAACTATAAAAAGTGGAAGTCGTGCATGAAGAGTTATCTTCTAGGCGAGGAGCTGTGGGAAGTTGTCGGTGGAGACGACAGACAGGAAGTTACTGCTGCTTTCGGTACTGCTGAACAAGTGAGGCTCTGGAGAAGAACTAATGCTAAGGCAGAGTTCGTTCTGAAGAGAGCTGTCTCTCCGGAACTGTTTGATCACATCATTGGGTGTGAGTCGGCTGCTGATATTTGGACAACCATTGATGAGTTGTTCAATAGGAAGAATGTGGCGCGGCTTCAGTTCCTGGAGAATGAGTTGGCTAGGGCAACTCAGGGAGACCTTTCCATCTCCAAGTACTTCTTAAAGATGAAGAGCTTGTGTGCTGAGCTGTCGGCACTGGATCCTGATGAGCCTATCTCTGAGGCAAAGATGAAAAGGCACATTTTCCGCGGCTTGCGGAAGGAGTATGTGGCCTTTGTTACATCTGTTCAAGGGTGGGCTACTCAGCCGTCGTTGCTGGAGCTGGAGAATCTGCTTGCCTCGCAGGAGAGCTTAGCAAGGCAGATGGCTGGAGTGAATCTAAATCAGGAAGGCAGCGAGGCTCTCTTCTCAGGCAAGAAGAAGGGATGGGAAGGGAAGAAGAAGAAGAAGGTGCAGGCCGCTGTTGAGAAGGAGACTTCAACTTCATATCCGCCGGAGAGGAGCAATGCTCCTAAGGACTGGAAGAAGAATCTGAAGTGCTACCGGTGTCATCAGCGAGGGCACTTCAAGCAGGACTGCAAGGTCAAACTGCAGCCTGGGCATGCTGCGGGAAAGGAGGAAGCTTGCTCGCGAAGTGAAGAAGCAGAATGGGGAGGAGCTTTCATGACGGGCACTTGTGTCCGGGCCTTATCTGCTGAGGACTTCAACAACGAGTGGATCATCGACTCTGGGTGTGGTCATCACCTCACCGGAGACAAGTCGAAGTTCACCTCCATGCAGGCTTACTTAGGTAATGAAGCTATTATCACTGCTGATAATACTGTTTATGCAGTAGAGAAGGAGGGGGTCGTGTCTTTGGGTAGTGATCAGGGGCCACTCACGTTAAGGAGTGTGTATCACGTGCCGGGCATGAAGAAGAACCTCTTCTCGGTGACCAACGCGGTGGACGCTGGGTATCACGTTCTGTTTGGGCCAACAGACGTGAGGTTCCTTCGCAACGTATCAACGGTGAAGACTGATGTTGCTCATGTTGGGAGGAGGGTGAAGAACTTGTTTGTTCTTTCCACCAGTGCCTATGTTGATAGGATGAGAGCCAATGATAGTGCGGCTATCTGGCATGAGAGGCTGGGGCATGTTGGCATGGACAAGCTAAAGGCAATGGCGAGTTGAAGTCTGGTGAGGGGGTTGCCGATGTTGTCCTCCTTTGGTGATGGGCATGTTTGTGCGGGCTGTCAATACGGTAAGGCACATCGCCTTCCGTTTGATAAATCTCAAACGAGGAGCAAGAAACCATTGGAGTGTATTCATGGCGACCTGATGGGACCGACTGTTACTGCCAGCCTTGGTGGAAGCAAATACATGCTTGTCTTGGTTGATGACTACTCAAGGTATACTTGGGTGTACTTCTTAAAGGAGAAGTCGGAAGCCTTTCATTTGTTCGTGGAGTTCAAGGAGTTGGTAGAAGGCCGGCTTGGCTTGCGGATTAAGAAGTTTAGAACTGATAACGGGGGGGAGTTTGTCTCCTCCGAGTTTTCTAACTTCTGCAGGAAGCACGGGATCCAACGGGAGCTTACATGTGCTCACACTCCACAACAAAATGGGGTAGCGGAGCGGAAGATCCGTCATTTGACGGAAACCTGCAAATGCTGGCTGCATGCGAAAGATATCCCGAGGTCCTTTTGGGCGGAGGGAATGTCTTGTGCTGCATATGTTATCAACCGGATGCCACTCAGCCCTATCAACATGAAGACTCCTATTGAGCTGTTGCTGAAGGAGAAGCCGAGTGTTGGACACCTTCGGGTGTTCGGTTCAACTTGCTACATGCATGTCCCGGATGCTTCACGGACAAAGCTGGATGCGAAGGCAAGGAAACTTGTCTTTGTTGGCTATGATGAGCGGAAGAAGGGATGGAAGTGCATGGACCCTGTGACGAAGAAGTTCGTGGTGTCAAGAGACGTTGTCTTTGACGAGCTGACGTCATATGGAGGTGGCTCGGTGGAGCCTACCGGAAGTAGCAAGGTTGAGGAAGCACCGGTGGAGGCTGCTGAAGGCTTGGAAGAGGAGCTTGCTGTTTCACCAGCAGCTCCTGTTGCTTCGAACTCCGAGGCTGAGCCTTCTGGCTCAGGAAGCAGGGGGAGCACTGCTCAATGCTTGCCCCAAGTAGGAGTGGAGCCTGAAGAAGCAAAGGAAGCCGTGAGCAAGGAGCCGTGTCTTCGGAGATCGAAGAGGGTGGTTAAGCCACCGGCTCGATACTGTGATGGGAATGCAGTGAGCTTTGCCTCCTGCTTCTTTGCAGGTCCTCTGGATGAGCGAGAGCCTGCAAACTTCAACGAGGCCACTGGAGTGAAGGAGTGGGATGATGCCATGAAGGAAGAGATTGATGCTCTGAAGAAGAATGAAACCTGGGACCTTGTGCCCAAGGTTGATGGCATTACTCCGGTTACTTGCAAGTGGGTATATAAGTTGAAGAAGAAGGCTGATGGGAGCATTGATCGGTTCAAGGCTCGCCTGGTCGCTAGAGGATTCTCACAGCAGTATGGAGAAGACTATGAGGAGACATTCAGTCCTGTTGCGAAGATGACATCTGTAAGAGTGGTGATCGCCTTGGCTGCTAGCAAGGGATGGAGGTTGTGGCAACTTGATGTGAAGAATGCTTTTCTTTACGGAGAGATTGACAAGGACATCTTCATGGATCAGCCGCTTGGTTTCATCTCTGAGAAGCATCCGGACTATGTCTGCAAACTCAAGAAGGCTCTCTATGGGTTGAAGCAAGCTCCTCGAGCGTGGTATGGGAAGATTGCAGAGTACCTGCAGTTCTGTGGATACCTGGCTTCTAACTCGGACTCAAGCTTGTTCGTCAAGAATTAGGGAGAGCTAAGAGTCTTAGTCCTGCTGTATGTGGATGATATGATCATCACAGGGAACTCGGAGGAGGAAGTAGCAAGGCTCAGGGGAGAGCTTGCTATACGCTTCGAGATGAAAGACTTGGGAGAGTTGCATCACTTTCTTGGTCTGGAAGTGGAGAGGAAGGAGTGCGGGATTCTCATTAGCCGGAAAGGGTATGCTGATCGTATTGTGAAGCGGTTTGGCATGGGCGAAGGGAAGAAGTGCTCTACTCCACTGGAACCTGGGCTAAAGCTTCGACGAGATGAGGGAAGGGTGCTTAATGATCCCTTGGTGTTCAGGGCTCTTGTTGGGAGCTTGATCTATCTGACGATTACAAGGCCGGATATAGCTTATGTTGTTGGCCGAGTAAGTCGGTATATGGCTGAACCAAGGCAATCTCATCTAGTGGCGGCGAAGGGGATTCTGAAGTATGTCAAGGTGACTTCTGAGATGGGACTCCTCTATAGAAGGGATGCGGAGGTTGCGTTGCTCGGGTACACGGATGCTGACTATGGCGGTGATTCGGATGATCGAAGGTCTACTTCAGGTTATGTGTTCACTTGCGGTTCAGCTAGCATCTCGTGGTGTAGTAAGAAGCAGGACTCGGTGTCGGTTTCAACCACGGAGGCGGAGTATAAGGCTTCGGCCTTGGCTGCTCGGGAAGCCGTTTGGTTGAGGAGGCTCATAGAGGATGTTCATGAAGAAGTGCAAGGGCCTACTTTACTCCGGGGTGACAATGAGAGTGCTCTCAAACTGGTAAACAATCCAGTGTGTCACGCCAGGACCAAGCATATAGAGATTGATCACCACTTCATCAGGGAGAAGGTGTTGGAGGGGTCTCTGCTGGTCGGGCATGTTCGGAGTGAAGATAATCTTGCTGACATCTTCACGAAGCCGCTGTCGAAGGGGCCCTTTGAACGCTTGCGCAGCTTGCTGGGCTTGGTCACCACTTCTCACTTCAAGGGGGAGTGTTGAAATTTGTGAAGTGGAAGTGGGTGACGGGACAGGCGGCGCGGCCTGTGCGGACAGCTTTGGCGGACTGGGCGGACTGGGCGGACTGTGGGTTGCGGCCTGGTGAGAAGTATGGTGGAAGCCGGCTGTGTTCTGAGCGGGTTGTTGCATGGTGTCCGCGGTTTGGTGCGGCCTGGTATCTGCGAATAGAGAGGCTTGCGGACTGGTGCTTTGCTCAGTGGTCGCGGGTGCAAGCTTGCGCTGTTGGCGGGTTGGCTCGAGTTCGCGGGAAGCCTTGCGGACTGGTGTGTCCGCGGTTTTGGCTGTTGCGGACTGGGTTTTGAGCTTGGCTGAGGCCTTGTCGAGCTCAGGTGTTACAGCAGGTCTTGCTGTGGAGACCGGTTGGCGGACTGATGTTTGGAGTCCGGCTTGGTGCTACTGTGTTGGACAAGTGCGAGGAGCTCGCGGACTGGTTGCGGTCTGTGCTAGGGTGTTTGGCGGACGGGACTTTGTGTCCGCCATGCTCGCACTGGCCCTTGATGGTTTTGGACTTGGTCACACTTGGTGTCAAGTTCATGGTGTCCGCCGTATCCGCCAAGTCCGCTGTGACCGGGCGGACTGTTGCTGTTTGCCTTTGGTCGTGGACTTGTGGCGGATTGAGGTGTGGGTCTTGCGGACTGCCTCGGGTTGGTGCGGACTGCCATTGAAGAGGGTGCTGTCCTGAAGCAGTTGGAGCTTTGCGGGCTGGTGCCTTGTCCTCTTAGCTTGAGCGGACTGGAGAGGGTTCGTCATTGGTTGCCTTGCTCCTGGCGGTTTCCCTTGGTGACTGGCTAAGTCCTCGCGGACTGAGCGGACGGTCGTTTGTATTCGCGCGGACTGGGGCGGTGTCGCTATCTCATGGGCGGTGACCACACTCCTCACCTGGCCTATAAATAGGACCCCCCTGGCACATCTACAGTAACCTAAGTAACGTGAGTGAACAGTAAATTGGGTTGGGCGAGTGCTGCGGTCTGTGTTTTCCAGTCCGTGCGGATTGTTTCAGGCTGACGGTTTGCTGTGTGCAGGTCGCGCGGATAACTTCAAGGAGCCAGGAGTTTGGCTGTGACTTCGGTCAGTGCTTGGAAGTGTGCGGTCTCTGCGGACTCAGCAGGAGGTCGCTCTGCGGCTTGTCAGTTCTGTTTCAACTTTCCCAGCTTCAATAACCTGTCCGCCGGCTTCAGGCGGGTAGGGGAGTTCCTTAGTTCGGGTTCAGCAGGAGGCGAATAACGGTCTGTCCGCGCGGCCTCGCGGTCTCGGCGGACTCCGTGGTATTCGGCGGATTGCAGCATAGCTTGGGCGAGCTCAGCGGTCTCGGCGGTCTCGGCGACCTCGCGGTCTCGGCGGACTGGAGTGCTGTCCGCCCGGCTTGTTTTTTGGTTTCTTCTGTTTACAGCTGTAATACTAGCGAAATCATGTCTCGCTATGTATGCCTCGGATTGTAAAGAAGTGAATGCATAATAAGATCTTCTGGTGCTTCCATTGTTTTTGTTGGGTGCAACCTCTAGTCCTTGGTTTTCCGCAGGTTCAGCGTGCGAACTGGGTAGTTCCGAAGATATTAATTTGGTGTTTGGGCTATCTTGCTGACCACGTTGAGAAAATTTAACATTGGTATCAGAGGGAGGTTGAGAAAATTTAACTGGGTAGTTCCGAAGATATTAATGTGGACTTGGGCTATCTTGCTGACCACGTTGAGAAAATTCAAAATGGACTCTGTTTTATCAACTAAATTATGATATGCTATTTGAAATACTTGTGGGCATGCACTTCATCTTCACATATGATTTTTGCTTCAGAATACCTTCAACAGACAATCAATGTCTTTTATGTTTACTATTATGATCTAGTCTATCATCTGCACATGTTGATTCAAAACAAGCCAACTCCAAAGTCTTTTGAAGTTCTCAAAGAATGGTAAATTTGGCGTTGTCTTTTTATTTGTACTATGCTCCAACGTCTCCGATGTTGTGCCACTTAACTTTGACTCCACTTGTCTAAAAGGTGACTCCAATATTTATTTGACAGATACACAAGGTGTGTTTTGTGTAAGAATAAATTCTATTACATCAGGACAGTTCTCAATATATTAGTCCCTTCCTAATACATCTTCCAAACTGCAGTTAGCGATGCTTTATTTTCCATCACGTCCTTGACTTGCCAGAACTCATACATCTTCTCGCCCAAGTCCACATTGTAATGATAAACTTCCTCTTGACTCCTAACGAGTTTCAACTCGCTTAACTCATCTGTCTGCACTTGAAGGTCATGGATAAGTGTAGAGCGTCATCATCTTATTTTTCACAGCTTTTGAACTGTATATGCAAAAACTTTCTATCTCTGTGCGTAGCACTTTTACTCGATTACCTTCATCTCACATACTTGCATATAGATTCTGACTATTTATGGGACTTCCTAACATGTCATCATTTTCTTTATTTTTTTCCATTGTGTATGCTTAAATCTTTTGAACTCTACAACTCACTTATATTGCTATCTTCTTTCAAAATGTACTTTTAAATCTCCTTTGGGCTTTGTAGTAACAACTGCGTAACAATAACACGACTCTCTTGTTCTGAAGAATAATCTACACTATCATCTTCTTAGTAGGTCTTCATTTTCCTTCCCGGCAGTTCTTCATGTTCTTCTTCATGCATGCTTGCATATTCTAAGCTCTGCACGACATGTTGTTGATCACTTAGGTTGCTCAGTTCTACTAAAGCTCAATCCTTGATATCTTCCTGACTTTGCCATGTTGACTGCATACTAATTATGTTAATCCCGTCTTCTTTTGTTGTTGTTAAAGGTTGAGCATCACTATCGTGTACCTAACTTATACTAATACCGTCTACTGAAGTTGGCTCTTTGATTACAACATCATGGCATATAGAACTAATTGAGATATCTTCTAAGAAAGATTGATCTGCTCCCCCTAGCTCTTGTACTTCTTCATTAACATGCTGGTTGGTATTTCACAGAATATCTCACATCTCTATCGCCGCTCTTGCATCTTCTATTATCTCCAGCATTGACATATCCAGACTTTTCATGATCAAGTTAGACACTTTGATGTTCTTCTTCTGAAGCACTTTGTAGTTATTTTTCTCCATCAACAACATTGTGGCCTTAATCGCAGCATCAGGTTTGGCATAACCTTCATGGATATTTTTGACAAACTTCAACCACTGTTTTGGAGACCTTAGATGCCAAATCAGATGTTGCTTGTAAAAGATAATTTAATTTTTGTGAGAGACAATTTTGTAGAATAATGTTTTCTAAACACTTTTCGTGTTTTAAGTTTTCTGAAACAGTGAGTCTAAGTTAATTTAAAATTAGCCTCGAACATAGCAAAATAAATTGTATCTGTTGTTTATTTGTAAAACAAATAATTTTGACAAATTTAACCACTGTTTTGGAGAGCTTAGAGGCCAAATCAGAAGTTTCTTGTGAGAGACAATTTTGTAAAATAATGTTTTCTAGACACTTTACGTGTTTTAAGTTTTCTGAAACAGTGAGTCTAATTTAATTTAAAATTAACCTCGAACATAACAAAATAAATTGCACCTGGTGCTTATTTGTAAAACAAATATTTTTGACAAACTTTAACTACTATTTTGGAGAACTTAGATGTCAAATCAAATGATGCTTGTGAGACACACTTTTGTAGAATAATATTTTATAAACACTTTTCGTGTTTTAATTTTTCAAAAACAGTTAATCTAAGTTAATTTAAATTAGCCTCGAACATAGCAAAATAAATTATATCTGCTGTTTATTTGTAAAACAAATATTTTTGGCAAACTTTAACCACTATTTTGGAGATCTTAGAGGCCAAATCAGATGTTGTTTGTGAGAGACAATTGTGTAGAATAATGTTTTCTAAACACTTTTCCTGTTTTAAGTTTTTTGAAATAGTGAGTGTATTTTAATTTAAAATTAGCCTCGAACATGGCCAAATAAATTGTACCTGCTGTTTATTTGTAAAACAAATATTTTTGACAACTTTTAACCACTATTTTGGAGACCTTAGAGGCCAAATCAGATGATGCTTGTGAGACACACTTTTGTAGAATAATATTTTGTAAACACTTTTTGTGTTTTAATTTTTCTAAAACAGTTAATCTAAGTTAATTTAAATTAGCCTCGAACATTACAAAATAAATTATACATGTTTACTTGTAAAACAAATATTTTTGGCAAAATTTAACCACTATTTTGGAGACCTTAGAGGCCAAATCAGATGTTGTTTGTGAGAGATAATTTTGTAGAATAATGTTTTCTAAACACTTTTCGTGTTTTAGGTTTTCTGAAACAGTGAACCTAAGTTAATTTAAAATTAACCTCGAACATAGCAAAATAAATTGTACTTGCTATATATTTGTAAAATAAATATTTTTGACAAAGTTTAACCACTATTTTGGAGACCTTAGAGGCCACATCAGATGATGCTTATGAGAGACACTTATGTAGAATAATATTTTCTAAACACTTCATGTTTTAAGTTTTCTGAAACAGTGAATCTAGGTTTACTTAAAGTAACCTCAAAGCTAGCAAAATAAATTTGTAATTGTTCTTACTTGTAAAATAAATATTTTTTGGCAAAATTTAGCCCTAATTTTGGAGGTCTTAGATGCCAAATCAGATGATGCTTGTGAGAGAAACTTTTGTAGACTAATGTTTTATCTACAACGTTCATGTTTTAATATTCCTAGTTTGAAGCTTGTAAGTATATTTAAATTTGGCTTGAGCATACCTACATAGAATTGTTGGTGAAGACGGCCCATGAAATTTAGGAGACGTCATTCCTAGCTCAACCACATGTTAAACCTCAAGTTGTTAGTCGATCTGTGAACACTTATTAACTGTATGAGTACTAGCATGTTGTCATGTCATTCATTACTAATGCATGAGAATATGGGAGGGTGCATGGATACTGATGTGGCGGGTGAAAGAAATTGTACCCTAATCACCTAGAGGGGGGTGAATAGGTGACTTAATCTTTTTA
Source organism: Platanthera guangdongensis (assembly GCA_039583875.1). Lineage (NCBI taxonomy): Eukaryota > Viridiplantae > Streptophyta > Magnoliopsida > Asparagales > Orchidaceae > Platanthera > Platanthera guangdongensis. The sequence continues at coordinate 138,349,593 of CM077159.1, forward strand.
AACTTTTAGGCAGATTATATCACAAATTTCACAGACTTATACACAGCATCAATCACATACACAGAGTACACACTGTTTTATAGTGGTTCCCCAAGGTTTGGGTACATCCACTTTCCCCCTTCGCCTATCTAGTAGTGTACTAGATTCGGCCAAACTCCTCCACTATTCCTCAGATCCTCAGATCTTACACTCAGAACCCCAAATGGTTCCTACAGCTCAGCTCAAGTCCCTACAACTCAGTCTTCACAAAGACCTACACTCAGCCTTCAACAAGGCATACACTCAGCCACAAGGCCTACACTCAGAGATATAGATCTCCTACACTCAGGTACACAGACCCTACCACTCAGCCTTTATAATTTTAGGCTTACAACTCAGATCCCTAAGGATCCTACAAGAAATTAAGAATACAAAGTGTAAAACCTCAACTCAGAATAAGAGAGAAGAGTTGACAGGTTTCTTGATGAGTTCTTGGAAGAACTCTGCTGAGATCAACCTCACTTGGCTTTCTTCAAAGCTTCTTGAATGTAGAACACAATAGGTTTGATACTCTCTACAGCTGATCTTCAATCACTGCAACTTAAGAATCAGACCTTGATCTGAAACCTTCTTCACAGCCTGCTTCCAACAGCTGTCTTCTTGGAAGGAGCTCTCTCTCTCCAACTACTTAGATCTTCACTTGAATTGATTCTTCAATGAATTGCTTGATCTTGTGCAAATCCTCTTCTTCTGTTAACAGAATAGGCCTATATATAGGCCTTCTTCATGGTGACCGGCTGATCCGGTTTCTAACGACTTTCTGACAACTCTGACAGTTGCAGTAGACCGGCTGGAATGGCAGCTGTCATGTCATCCAGTCACTTCTTGAAATATTTGTAACTGTCTGAAAGTGTCGAGACAGTCTGTCTTTAAGTGTCGACACTTGTAGACTAAGTGTCGACACAAGTAGACTAAGTGTCGACACTAGCCTTCATGGTGTCGACACAACTCCTTGTGTTGTAGAATTTGCTTCTCGACACTGCTTCTTCAACACATGTCGACACTGATAATGTGTGTCGACACAACTCCTTGTTCTTCAATACTTTGTTGATTTCTTGTAAGTGTCGACACAACTCCTTTGTGTCGACACATCTTCTTGTGTTGAACTTGTTAAGTGTCAACACATCTTCTTGGTGTCGACACATGCCTTCAGTGTTGATACTTTTGCTGAGTGTCGACACATCTGCTTGGTGTCGACACTTGTACTTAGTCTTCATAGAAATTTACTGAGTGTCAAACAGCTTCTTATGTCGACACTTTCTTCATGTGTTGAGACTTCTGCTTTGTGTCGACACATTCTTCATTATGTCGACACATTCATCTTCTGTTGAGACTTTGGCTGTGTGTCGACATTGATCCTTTGTGTCGACACATTCTTCTTCTGTTGAGACTTTGGCTGAGTATCGACACATCTCCTTTGTGTCGACACTTGTACTTAGAATTTGTTGAACTTTGCTGAGTGTCGACTCAGCCTCCAAGTGTCGACACTTTCTGATGTAGACACAGTTCCTCTGGGTGTCGACACTGCTTCTAAGTGTCGACACTGCTTCACTGGACATTTCTTCATTGATTGTCAACACACCCTGTATGTGTCGACACTTTCCTTCTGGTGTCGACTCTGCATCCCTGGTGTCGACACAATTACTCCAAGTGTCGACACTGCTTCTCTGGATGTCGACACAAGTCTTCTTAAGTGTCGACACTTTTCTTCTGGGTGTCGACACATGGACTTAGAAACTTTTCAACTTAACCTGCATAACTAAACTCAAAACACATCAAATACATTTTGATGTATATCATTGAGTAGGGTGAGGCTTCTTCAAATCAGGTACATTTAATACCAATGTACCCAACAATCTCCCCCTATTTGGAGAAGTCATAACCCTTAGTCAATGATATACACCATACATAACAAAATTACAGTATGATGTAAAACAGGATTATATAACAGGGTAAATTCATAAACATGTAATAATCAAAACATGTATAACAAATATCTCAGAACATTTAATGTAATGGATTTATCACACATTATATAGTTCTCAGAACTTCAACATTATCATTATCCAAAAGTTTACAGAAAGTTTTAAAACTAAATGATTACAACTGTAAACAAAAGATAAATTCTATCCTATTGCTTCTCAGTCTCCTTGATCACTATGCCCTTTCCAGATTGTATCTTTGCTTGGACTGGGGCTTCAGCATCTTCAGCAGCAGCAGGCTTCTTGCCTTTTAGATCCTTCTTTTTCAATTCTTCTGTCTTGATCTTTTGTCCTTTCAAAATAATGATAAGGCTTGGGAAAGTACTTGCTAGGCTCCTGGGCAGTAGGAGGTAGTTTTCCCATCGTTGCCTTTCTTCTATACTACACAATGGCTTCTTGCCTGTTCTCATGCTTCCTCCACTCCACATCAGAATACCATTTGCCTCTGTCCACAATATTGTCTTTGGCAGCCTTCCATGCAGTCAGAATGATATTCCTTGAAGTGGGGTTCCATTGTTCAAAGTCAGGCCTGAGTTCAGCTTGCTCCCTGAATCTCTTCTTAGACAATTGGACTTCTTGTTCCTTCAGTATAGCTTCTTGTATAGCCTCAGGCACTGGCTGAACCACTTTTTCTATGATGACATTTTGTTGTCCCTCAGGTGGGCTATACATCGACTGTATATCTGCTTGTATCATATCAAAGTCTGGTGGAGGGTAAATTACTTGAGCCACTTCAGCTTGCTCCCCTCCAAGATATGCAGGATTAATCCCAGACTCTGCAACATTATCATCATCACATAATGGAGGATATCCAAGGGTGGCTCTGATGGAATTTGAAATCCATTTTGCATGATCAGAGCCTGCTTTGACTAACACCCTCTCCCCCTTTATGACTTCTCTTTCAATGTGATCTCTTAGATCATCTTTCTGGAATCTTATTTGGGCATTTAGATAATTTACTACATCCTTGTAGAAAGGTTTCAACCTTTGGAGCTTGTCAGTGATGAGCTTCTGGGAATCTTGAAGTGCAGTAGTAACAGCAGTTAGGCTCTATTGCAATACTTTGTCAAATTCCTCTTTGGCAGTGGTCAGGGCTGCATTCTGGGCAGTTGTTATATTCTTTAGTTCAATTACAATAGCATTGTGGGAAGCTGTCAAATTATCATTCATTCTTATTTGATTCTCCAGAACATAGCCTTGCTTTACTTCAAGTTCATCCACTTGTGCTTTGATCTTCTCTTGATGAGTTGCTAGATAGACTACTGCATTCACTCCTTTGTGGAAGCAGTCAGTCATCTCCTTCTTATTCAGATTCATTTCAAATCTGATGGACTTAATATCTTGGGCTAGATCAAACTGTAGAGACTTATGCCCTTCATCCATATAAGATTGCAAAGCCTGTCTTTGCTCATCTATCTTTATCTGCATGGCAACCATCAGAGAACTGAAATCAGTTGATGGTGCTGGCTGTGGTGCAGGCTGTGGTGCAATTGATTGCAGAGCTTTCTTATAAGTCTGGCTTCTCCTTTTGAAAACTTGAAACTTCCTCTTCTTGGCTCTTGCAGCCTCTTCATCTTCAGAGGCAGATGTGCTATCAATAGTCACTCTGTCCTTTGGGCTTGAAGGTAACTCCTTCTCAGTCCTTTGTACCTGCTCAGCATCTTGTGGCACCTCAGTCTCTTTACCTGCAGTTTCTTGTATATTCTTTACTTGCTCCCCCTCAACATGAGCCTTCTCCCCTTCAATAGCAGCACTTTCTTTCTCAACTTCAATGTCAGTTTGAAGAAGGTCTGGGAATAGCTCTTCCAAAGTAAATTCTTGTTGAGGATGTGGTGGAGAAACTCTAATCTCATCAACAACTTGATCAGATACTACTTGATCTGCAATAGATGTGTCCTCCATGACAACATCTTGGGGTTGACTATGTGTTTGAGGTTGTTGATTAACATGAGGTATTGAATCAGACAAAACAACATCCTCAATATGCAAATCTAATGCATTAATCTCAGTGATTACCTCAAGTATAGTGTGGGTAGCTTGTTCACTTTCTAGTGGAGTTGGCTCTTCCACTAGTAAGGGCTCCCCCTGGATAGAATCCTGATGTATTGGGCTAGCTTGAGGTAGCTCTCCCTGCCTTGGTGCTTCTTCTTGTCTTGCTGGAGAATGTCCAGCATTTCCAACTTCTTCCTCATCAGGAGTAAAGACAAATTGCTCCTCAGAGCTACTAGAGGATTCTTGAGCCACTGGGGCTGATTTCTTCTTCCTTTTCTGGGGTGTTACCTTCTCAGGAGTTGGCATTTCCTTGGTCAAGACCCTATCCCATCTAGAGAAGATTCTCATGTTCATCTTCCTCATGTGATTGATCTTAGATCCAACAGCTTGACTCATGACCTCTGGTATACTACCAGCCAGATAAAGACTTAGAATCCTACCCATATTGGGTTTCTTCAGGCTCTCCTTAATCTTTTCAAACACTACTATACACCAATCAATTTATAGTGTGAAGATAATTCTTGTCATTAGACTAAACATATGAGCTGAAACTCTGTCATGCCCTCCAGGCTTTCTCAAGATCACCTTGCCAACAATTTTAGAGAGAAATTTGCCTTGGCTGTTCATGCCTTTTCTGTTGAACACGGAACCTATCTTCAGGTTGGAATCTAGTCCACACCATCTCAAAGCTTCTCTTGTCTTAGATGCAGAAACATCTTCTTCCTCCTTAGTTCTTGGAAGTTGTAGTACTTTCCTCAGACTTTTAGGAGAAACTTTCACCTTAGCCCCATGAACCCTTGACTTAATCTTTAGTCCAGATTCATCTACTGTAGCTCCATTCAGGAATTCCAGAACTTCTTTCTTCCATATCTTGATGGGTTCTGAAACAAGGAATTCTAATCCAGATTCTGCAACTAGGGTTATTACACCTTTGATCGCGGGTTCCGCCTCATCAAATGCGTGCCTCACTAGTTCATATCCTTCATTCACGTTCTCTTCGAGCTTGGGCGCCATTAGGGTTTGAAGAAATTTGAATTGAGAGAAGAGAGGTGTCGACACACAAGTTTGGTCTCAAAACTTTGGTGCGCGTGTCAACAGACAATGTTGAAACCCTATTTATACCTTTCTAGGATCGAAGATGAAAGGGCGCGTCAAAATACTTAAATTGTGTCGACACTGTTGAAAAGTATCGACACAGACTTATAATGTCTCAACAACTATGTGTCGACACAAGTATAGTCTACAGAATATATGTGTCGACACTTGTTTATGTGACGACACCACTTAGCTCGACACTTGGTCGAGACTTTACTTCACTAATTCTGCATAAAGTCTAAGTGTCGACACCACCTTGGATGTATCGACACCTATCCTGTATGTGTCGACACTAATTTTCTGAAGTGTCGACACCAACTTCCTAGATGTGTCGACACTTTTTCTCTGAAGTGTCGACACCAATTCTCTGTCTCGACACAGACAACTCTGTGTGTCGACACTAATTTTCCTTGGACATTTCTGTAAACTTATTCTAAGTTTATCATACCTAATTCAATTTTAAACCTATTGAATTTGGTTTCTTCTAAAGGCTTAGTATACATGTCAGCTAGTTGATTATCTGTTTTAACATACTCTAGTGAAATATCTTCTTTTTCAACATGTTCCCTTAGAAAATGATATTTTATTTCAATGTGTTTAGTTCTACTATGGGAATCAGGATTGTTTGCAATAGATATAGCACTAGTAGAATCACAAAATAGTGGTGTTCTACTTACTTGAATACCATAATCCTCAAGCTGATGTTGTATCCATAGAAGTTGAGCACAGCAACTTCTTGCAGCCACATATTCTGATTTTGCTGTGGAGATAGCCACACTTGTTTGTTTCTTGCTACTCCAAGATATCAGTCTTCCACCTAGGAATTGATAGGTACCAGTTGTACTTTTCCTATCTTCCTTGCAGCCTGCAAAATTTGTATCTGAATAACCTGTCAGTTCAAAGTCTCCATTCCTAGGGTACCAAAGGCCTAGATAAGGAGTGCCCTTAAGATATCTCAGTATTCTTTTGACTGCTGTCAAATGAGACTCTTTAGGGCAAGCTTGGTACCTAGCACAGACACATGTAGCATACATGATATCTGGTCTACTTGCAGTCAAATACAATAGGGAGCCAACTATCCCTCTATATAAAGTCTCATCTACAGGTTTCCCTGCATCATCTTTGCTAAGAGACATACTTGACCCCATAGGAGTTTTCATGGTACTGGATGATTCCATACCATACTTCCTTATCAGTTCTAGGGTGAACTTAGACTAGCATATGGATAAACCATTCACAGTCTGTCTAACTTGGAGACCCAAGAAGAACTTAAGTTCCCCCATACTGCTCATCTCAAATTGTCCTTGCATAAGTTTTGCAAACTTCTTGCAAAGACTACTTTTAGTAGACCCAAATATGATGTTATCTACATATATTTGGACTAGTATGATCTTGCCTCTGGATTCCCTAAGGAATAGAGTCTTGTCTATTTTCCCCCTTGTGAATTTATTCTCAATGAGGAAACTAGACATGGTTTCATACCAAGCCCTAGAGGCTTGTTTTAACCCATACAAAGCCTTCCTAAGTCTATAGACATAATTAGGTTGAGTTGAATCAACAAAATCTGATGATTGTTCCACATAGACCTCTTCCTTCAGATTTCCATTTAGAAATGCTGACTTAACATCCATTTGGTATACTTTAAACCCTTGATAGGTTGCATAGGCCAGGAACATCCTTATGGCTTCCAGTCTGGCTACTGGAGCAAAGGTTTGATCAAAGTCAATACCTTCTTCCTGCATATATCCCTTAGCAACCAGTCTTGCTTTGTTCTTTATAACAACTCCATGTTCATCCATCTTGTTCTTGAAGATCCACTTAGTTCCAATTATATTGTGGTCTTTTGGTTTAGAAACAAGCTCCTAGACTTTACATCTCTTGAACTGATTCAGCTCCTCTTGCATTGCCTCAATCCAATGAGGGTCTAGGATGGCTTCTTCAAATTTCTTTGGCTCAACTTGGGATAGAAAACTGGAGTAGAGTGAACTAAGATTTCTGCTTCTTGTTTGTACCCCTTGTCTTAGATCACCAATAATTTGATCTGCTGGATGATCTCTTAGATGCCTAGTAGCTGGAGGTAGCCTGGCTTCATGTTGAACTCCTTCAGCTTCTTCAACTTGCTGCACTCCTTGGTCTTCTTCTGCATCAGGTGCATCTAATACTCCCCCTGGACAACAGCCACTATCATCTACATGCTGACTTGCAGTAGATCCTTCTTCAATAGTGAGCTTGTCCATCTTCTTAGTCACACCTGTGGAGCTGCAAATACTTCTAGACAACTCATTGTTAATAATTCTAGCTTCATCAAATACTACATGTACTGACTCCTCTACAACTTGTGTAGTCAAGTTGTAGACCCTATAAGCCTTACTGTTGTTGTTGTACCCAACAAAGATCCCCTCTTGGGACTTGGCAGCAAACTTGGTTAAGTAAGACTTACTATTGTTAAATATATAACATTTACAACCAAAGATCCTGAAATAGAATAGGTTTGGTTTTCTGCCTTTCACAATCTCATAGGGGGTCTTATTGTGGCTCTTAGTAATGGTAGCCCTATTAATTACATGGCATGCAGTATTAACTGCCTCAGCCCAGAAATATTCTGGGAGAGATGTGTCACTTAATAGGGTTCTACCAGCCTCAATCAAGGTTCTATTTTTCCTTTCAGCAATGCCATTTTGATGAGGTGTTCTTGGTGAAGAAAATTCCTGAAATATCTCAAATTCTTCACATAGTTTTGTCATACTATCAGACTGGAATTCAGTACCATGGTCACTTCTTATTTTGACCACTGTACTATCTAACTCATTCTGAATTTGTTTGACAAAACTATAGAAGATACTAGGTGTTTCAGATTTTCTGTGTAAGGAAGAACACCCAGAAAAACCTTGAGTAGTCATCTACAACCACAAATGTGTAGACCTTCCTACCTAGGCTGTGAACTGGTATAGGACCAAAGAGATCCATATGCAAGAGGTATAAGCACCTCACAGCATCTTTGTTCTCAATGCTATTAAATGTGGATCTAGTCTGCTTGCCCTTTTGACAAGCTGAGCATATCTCATCTTTAATACACTTAACCTGAGGACCATTCCTCACTAACTCTTCGCTATAGAGTTTGCCAATTGTCTTGTTGTTAAGATGGGCTAGCCTCTTGTGCCATTTGACATAATGAGAGACTTTCTCATCAGCTACAAGACACACTAGAGAAGCATTATTCTCACTCATAATGTCTAGACAATAGACATTTCTCTTTCTATAACCTGTCAAAATGATCTCTTGATCATTTGACCTCCTGATATGACAACCATCTTTGACAAATGAGATGTTATATCCTAAATCACTCAGTTGATTTATACTAATAAGGTTATGTTTCAAACCTTTAACATAGGCCACTTGAGTAATTATTATAAGGTTGCTAGAAATGTTACCAAAACCTTTGATGATTCCTTTTTCAGAACCACCAAAGGTGACTTTAGGACCATCCTTGATTGGTATGTAGTCCTTTAGCAATCCCCTAGTTCCAGTCATGTGAATAGAACATCCACTGTCCAAGTACCATATTGGGGCATGGCCACTTGGACTCACCTGCAAAACAGATTAGTTGACCTTAGAACCCAAAGAATTCTTAGGTCCTTGGTGCTGGTTAGTTTGCCTTTTAACAAAGCTACCTGCAGATGTTCCAACAGGCAGTTTGCTACTCACTTTGGCACTTGAATTGTGCCAACAGTCCATGGCAAAGTGGCCTACCTTGCCACAGCACCAGCACTCAAATCTATTATACCTTTACTTAGGTACAACCCTAGCTGTTCTATCTACAGCAGGCTTGTTGAGTACTGGGGCTTTGCCCTTAGACTTGGACTTTACAGTTCTAGCTGGTTGTGTAAACCCTAATCCAGTTTTACCCTTGTGAGGTATAAACTCATCTATCAAAGGTAGAACTGATTTTGGTTTAGAGAACCTTTCTATTATATCTCTCTCCTTCTGAAGACTAATCTCCAGATTTCTGATTTGATCATTCTTAAATGTTATAGTCCTCATCCGAATAACAGTTATGTGCTTCAGTCTGGCTATTTCATTTAGCTTTTGATCAATCAACTTCTCAAAATCAGTTGCAGCCTCTTTGAGACTAGCAATCTCCTTTGCCTGACTCTTGACCAAGGATTTGCTTTTCTTAAAAGCTTGCAACAGTACTCTATATTCATCAATCATTTGATGAATATCCCCTTCAGATTCAGATCCACTGGCATCATTTGATGTTGATGTAACTGAATCTGAACTAGCACTAGAAATTGAACTTAAAGAACAATTTTGTACCTTACTAGGTCCAGGCTGATCCTGGATTTTGTCACCTTCTGACAAGGCCATCAGTCCTTGGCATTGATTGTCCTCTTGCTCATATATAGAGTTCATTATCTGGATGAACTCCTCTTCCTCTTCTTCAGCAAACAGTCTTATGTATGCTTCAGCTTCTGACTCAGTTTCTGAAGATGATATGTCTGACAGGCTTTTGTCCTTCTTGGCAACAAAGGACATTTCCTTCTTGCCCTTGATCTGAGTCTTCTTCTTATCAGTTGACTCTTTTCTTTTCTCTAGACAGTCAGCAACAACATGTCCTTATCTGTTACAGCAATAGCATACAATTTTTGATAAAGTTGCTTTGCTTGACTTGGGCTTTCTCCTGTCTTTCTTTGATGATTTCTTGTTCTAATAATAGTCATCTTTTCCCTGTGAAGTGGATGACTTTGACCTCCACTGTTTCTTCTTTAGAAACTTCTGAAAGTGTCCTGTGAAGGCTGCAAAATCCTCATCACTCTCACTGCTTTCAGAATTCCTGCTTTCTGATTCATCTGACTCAGTCTCAGCCACTTTTGGAGGTGGAGATGGAGACTTACTTTTGTATTTCCTGGTGGCTTCTGTCTTGAATGCCACTGTCCTTTCTTTATGCTCACTTCTTGTAGTCTTCTCCTCTTCTTTCCTCACCATCAACTGCATCTCATAGGATAGCAGTTTTCCAAACAATGTTAGAGGAGGGATATCTGCTAACTTGGTCATTTCCCTTATGGCACAGATCTTGGTGTCCCAGTCCTTTGTTAGGGACCTCAAGAACTTATCATTCAGCTCATAATTGCTGAATTCTCTTCCATAGGACATTAACTCATTAACTATCCTATAAAATTTCTTGTAACACTCAGTTATGCAATCAGACCTTCCTTGTCTGAAGCTCTCATATTGTTGGTTTAACAAAGACTTTCTGTCTTGTCTAACTTCTTCTGAACCCTCCATGTACACTATCAGAGTATCTCACATCTCCTTTGATATTTTACAGTGTATCAAGTTCCGAAATGTAGCATCATCTATGGCACTTACAATGATATTCTGAGCGCTCTTGTCCATGGTGGCCAGAATAATCTCATCTTTTGTCATTTCAGAAAAGTCCTTAGGTGTTCTCTGATTTGCATCCAACACAGATACCTTCATAGGCACGTATGACCCTTCTTTAACTGTGATATAGATTCTAGGGTCTGAGGCTTCCATAAATAGTCTCACCCTTTCTTTCTAGATGCCAAAAATCTCCTTTCTGCATATTGGCAACTTCATGGATCCAAGTTATTTGTGATTCTCTGTGGAACGCATTTTCTTGATTTTCTTGATTCTGCACTTGATTAACCTGAATCTACCAACAGGATCTACTCAGACAGTTATGTCCTTTTTGAGTAACCTCGCTCTGATACCACTTGAAAGAAATTGTACCCTCTGATGTGTCTCTATGTCGTGTTATCTTTATGTATTGTGTCTTGTACTATTTCTTATATCAGTGTATTTAGTTCTTTTAGCTATTGTATATCAGTGCATTTCATTACAGCTCCTGTATCATTACTGTGATCTTCTACTTTTTATGATAGCAGTTTTTTTTTCTTATTTCTTCGTGAAATTACTCGATGTCAGCTCTTTACATTGCACTGAGGACATTGCAAATTTTAAGTCTGGGGATGGAATGGCTGTTCATGTGGTTACAATTGATTCTAATTTGCTTATCATAATACTTAAGTTTGTTATACCCCCCTACAAATTTTTATTTGATCCTTCAAGCTCTCATTAATTAATTCATTTGAGATTATAACTATCTAATTTAACTTTGCACGCTAATTAAAATGAATTGATGTAGACTCATACAGTGTTCAACTTTGTTGATTCGTAATTAAACATAGAAATTCATTAGCTTAATTTTCTCTATGTAATTTACTTTTAAGATTAATCCTCTATATTATTAACTATCAATCACTCAATTTTAGAAAATATACTTATCTATAATAATGTGAGTCGATGAGTGTAACATTCTTTATAATCTGGTATTAGGGAATCAAAATGAAAAATACTCTCAATTGATGTCCAGAACTTATCCTCCAGCGATCCTCAAACATTACATAGGTTAATTAGTAAGAACGGAAATGACTTAGCGCCCTATTGAATAGCTTGAGCCTTGTAAACCCAAAACCTTTAACATGATACCCTTGCACACCCAACTTGAACTTAATCCCCATCGTTTTGATGTTTTACTACCAAAATTCACCAAGACCAAATCCTTACCTATTAGCACACCTATCATTGAGACCTTCTTGGAATGAGTTTGTTCATAGTGATATGTGGTCTGAGTGTGTGTACACTTGCACCCACTTGGAATGATCCGTACTATGAACCCAAAGCCTAAAAAAAAAGAGAAGACATAGTGATATGTGGCCTGAGTGTGTGTATATTTGCACGCACTCGGAATGATCCCTACTATGGTCCCTTGGTTAAGAACAATAAAAGTTTGGAGTATCTTTCAAAAAAATAAAAAATATGGGAAGTAGGCTAATTGCAAAGTCTGGGGGTGTTTTTATAACACCGATGTATGTTAAGGTATATACAAACAAAAGGCTCAATTGTGATTTAGGTGTGGAAAATCCATCGCATTTATCTTTGATTACCTCGCCTATAATCTTCTATCCTAAGCCAAAAAGGCTACACCATCATACAAGTCCTAAGGATCCGACCTTACTGAGTCTAACTAAGTGCCGTGGAGAGGATGTAAAAAGGGTAAGCTCATGACCGTCAATATGAGTACTTATAAGTTTTGAAATGCTAATACGTATCTTATAGAGATTGTTATTTTCTCCTCATATTTGTTATAGATGACTATACTCTTATTTCTAAAAACGAGTGAAAGATAGTTAACACACTGCCGTGTGCCTACCCGTGTCCTATGCACCCTGGAGCTGAAGAAATTGGACGCAGGAGACAGAGACTCACACAGGTAGGAACACGCCCGTGTGCTTACCCGTGTCATATTTGAACACGACTGCCGACCAACCCGTGTAGAACGTGATGACCCACACGGCCGTGTCAGTACCCGTGTCATCTGACACGGCCCACTACCAGACACGCCTGTTCGTGGGGAACCGCCTAGGAACCGTCCACACTGCCTGACACACGGCCGTGTTGGAACCCGTGTCCGACCTGTTTGCAAAGGGACTATATATTTCCTGTAGAATAATTAGTGGAGAACTTTTGGATCATTCTGGGGTTGGAGAACTGCTGAAGCCCGAAGTAGAGCATCCAAGAGAAGGAGGATTGAAAGGTATTTTGTATGTATTTTTATCTATTCATTAATCTCTTTTAATCTTGTCTTTCTCTTGGTGATTCAACTTTGTTTATTGTTTTAATTTGTATGAACTTATATTTGAACAATTTGTTAATCATGTCTCGCATGGTTTACATCAAATTTATAGTATTTTATTTGTATATAGGCTTACAAACCAAGATCTTAATCCTAACTATGAATTTCTTATTTGTCTTACATGAATTGCAAATCTCTAGATTGAGAAATTAGATGTTTGTGATGAAATTTACATGTTCATAGTTTGATGTGAGATCTCTTTATAATTCGAATTTCATTATCGAGAGATATGTTATTTGGATAATTGGAATACGAATAAATGAATTCATGATATTTTATAGATAGGATTTCATGGGTTTATGTAATAGATATGATGTTTTATTCAATGCAAATTTGAGTATTGTAAATTATTCGAGAGAAAATTTACTAACTTAGATTTATGATTTGAATTGCTCGAGAGAGAATTTGATAAATATTTACCCTTTACAATTCAACAAATTTGATAGTCTTATGCTTTCATGATTAAATAGAATTGAGTGAATGAATGAATATTTTCATGTAATTGCTCATAAGCGTTCGAATTGTTATCATGTTCAATCTTCCAATGTTGATTTATCCAATAGTCATAGTTAGGTTAATTTAGGTTAGAAATCAATTTTACTTATAGGTATGATAATAGAGTGAGGATGAGTACGAATACTTGAAATGGCCCTGTGGAATACGACACGAGATGTAGATTTCTCATGTACTATGATTGATAGGTGCACTTGCCTGAATGTTAATTTAATCTAGCTTATGCCCATCTACATAGTTATACTAGAATGTAGAATGAAATCGCATTGAGATATTACTTATTAGCAAAGCAATCATCAGTGACACAATCGAGTTTGAGGGTGCACTCACTGATTCGTTGATGATATATCATGTCACGCATACTTACAGAGAGAATTCACACACCATGTTGACATATTTGGTCACTGTTGTCTCTGATTTGCACTTGAGTGATCATCGCCCCCGCGATGAATTCTTTTATGATCCATCATCTGAGCCTCCTGATCATGTCCCTCTTTCAGGAGTTGCTCTTGGTATCTGAAACTATTGGTTTGTGCTCTTAGTCGTATTAGTAGTTCGTTTATTGCATTTGCATGATTTGCATAAAAAATTTTGAGTGAAAAATTGCATAGTACTTTGGTTTTTATGCAACTCAAGTTAACAAGCATAAAAGAGCTACTAATTTTAAAATGAATGACTTGAATATGGTTCGGCTAGATCCAGAACGGTTACCTTCTGGTGTCGTAAAGAAGCTAGCTACCGTAGAACTGGACCCTTTCGAGTAGTAAATTGGATTGAGCAAAATGCGTATGAACTTGAGATGCCTTCCGTTTGGGGAGCAAATCCTGTTTTTAACGTAGCCAATCTGACTTCATTCTACGATTACACGCATGAGCATTTAGAATTTCCATTGCCTTCTCCTCCACTTGTTTCTTCTGGGTTGGTGAGTGAGAGTGAGGAGCCATATTCAGGACATACCTTTATTCATTCCACTACTGACACTTCCATTGTAGTTTCTTCTGTTTTCACTGTCAGTTTCAAGTTGAGCATGGACACCAGGAGAATACTTTATTACATTTCTCGAGCACATATTGGACAGTGACCACTACTGATAATGGTTTTCAGAGATACTAGGTTCATTGGCATGGATGGTGATCTCTCCCGCATTACCGCTCGGAGCACTCACCAGAGATGAGTGATTTCGAGAGGGGGAGAGTTGGTGGAGACCAACCTAGGCTAGGGCGACGAAAAATGTCCGACGCCGCACTCGACGGGATCTCTATCAGCTCTGAATGTCACGTTGTGTTATTTTGTAATTTGTCGTAAATTATTTGTGTGTGTAAATATATATATATATATATGCAAACTTATATATATATATATATAACTCTTAAATATTATCTAATATATTTATATATATATAAGAGCCGGTTATATATATACATATATTTTATGCTAGGTTAAGAAGGAGGCCGGTCCGTTCTCTTCCTTCGTTCAGCCCGAGCGAGCAGCATATCTAGGGCGATACCGCACCCGCCCGACTTCGGCGCCGCTGCTCCGGTTCTGTCGCGGCCCGCGATAGAAGCCGCTTTCTCTCCCACGATCTACACACCTCCGCCTCCTCCAAAGCCCGCAACCGTTGGAGCCTCCACGATCCAACCTCATGGCACGACCATGATCGGTCCCGCTTCGCCGCAACTGCCGGGGCTGCAACTTCCACTGTTCCTGGCCGCTGATTCTACCATCGTGAGGAGGCGGTTCCTTGCTATTTTACGTAAGTTCGTGTTTGTTTGTGGGGATTTTCTGTTTCGTTGTAACCCTATAAATAGGTATCTCTGTAATTCATTTTTTTTGGTGTTGATGAGAATTGAAACTGATCAAATTACTTGCTGTGTGCTTGCCCTCCGATGGCAGAGTTGATGAATAGTGTTGTTGATTTCCAGCACAGTTGTTGTTAGTTTCCTGTAGGTAAATTGATTTCGATTTTGAGAGCTGTGATGTTGTTTCTGATGAAATTGATGTGGGCCCTTATTAGAAATTAGGCGTGAGTAAAATCCCGTGTGGGAGCTGCAGGTGTTAGGGAAGGTGAGATTGCTGCTGATCATCGTTTGCGTTTTGACTCCTGTAAGGAAGAAGATGAACAGTGCTTCCCTCTGTGCGTTGTTATAGCTGTAGGATTATACATGGATTTGCTTGCTGTAGATTTCATGTAGGAGTTTATTTGTGGTAGGATGTTTTTTTATGATTGTGAGAGCTGCGTACTGCTTGCCCACCCCCGATAGAGATAATGAACAGTGTTTTTTTATGCTTGTGAGAGCTGCTTACTGCTTGACCATTCTTGCGGGCTGTTCTACATCCAGGAACAGTGCCGACTAAAATTTAGTTAGTATTGCATCCTTCGTAGTTGGATTCCCGTTATACAATGAATGAATAGGTGTTAGAGTTTAGAGTTAGTGAACAGAAGTAGTGTATTAGGACTGCTGTTTGTTGATTCCCGTTGGAGCCACTTTCGTGTGAGGGAGTGTGAGGAAGAGAGTGATTTTTTTCCTCTTTGTGTTATTGAAGATTTCGTGGAGCCACCGCGAGTGTTTGAGATTACTTGGATCCACCTTGAGTGTGAGAGCGAGTGAATTTAGGTTGTTAGTTTGTGGCTTCCTTACTTTGTGAGTGATTCTGTGGAACCACCTCGTGTGAGGGAGCGATTTAATTCCTTGGTGCCCGTATGCGATAGCGGCCGACCTCGGAGCGGAGATCGAAGGTGACGAGGAGTTACTCGCGTGATCGCCATCGACTTCGGATACGGAAAGACGCATCTTTCCGTGGGTAATTGTTTCTATCCTTTCCTTTGTTTGTGCCTCTATAATTTCTCATAGGTTAAGAGACTCACTGCTGGGTTTTCGTCCAAATTTTGTCAGCAAACGCTACGTCGAAAACTCCAAACGGAAACGTATTTGGAGTTCACGATTTCCGTTTTGCTACGACAAGAGAAGCGGAACGAAAGTTGCAAACTTCCGTTCCCGGATTTAAAATCGAACCTTAATTAAGAAAATTCATTTTTTTTTAAAAGAAGTAATTTTGTGCTTTTAAATCCAAGTTGCGTAATTTTTTTAGTACTCGCCCGCTCTAAAATTGACAAAATTAATTATTCGTCGCATGCACTTAGGGTTTCCTAGTAAAAAGCCGGCAGGCGCGTAAACCCTACGCGTCGTGCTGCATCAGCGACCCTATAATCTTATATTACATTGACAGCGAGACTAACTGTTTGACCACTTTCAAATCACATAAGACCCTAACAGTTCTGAGGTCCCAAAGAATAGAAGGAAGTTGCCCGAACCAACTTCCTTGAATATTCTCCACTTTCTTCTTTAAGAGATTAAAAATATACTTGTTGGTCATCTCTACTTAACCATTATTTTGTGGATGGCGAACTGAAGAATAACAGAGCTCAATTCCAACCTGCTCACAAAAGCTTTTCAACCATTCACTGACAAATTGAAGACAGTTGTTGGTGATAATGTCCACAAAAATTTCAAATTGAGATCTCTCCTCAAATGAAGTTCTTCACAATCTTTGTTGTACTTTGTCTAAAAATTCCGCTTCGACCCACTTATTAAAGTAAAAGATCATAACAATGATGTAGCGATGTTGCCCACTAGCTATGGGAAGGCCCAAGAAGATCCATCCACATATGACGAAAGGCCAAGGCATGGTAATGGAGCGTAGTTGCTTAGAAAGTTAAAGAAGGGTAAATCTTTAGTATTAAGGACACTTGTTGGCATATTACTCTGCATCTTTCCTAATTTCTATCCAAAAGTATCCTTGCATAAGAATGCCCCTCTCTAAGATAAGATCTCTGAAATGACTTGCACATTCTTAAGAATGAACTTCACAAAGGATGATAGGAACTTCCACTTCAAAGACACATCTGAGATGAAAGAATTCTTCGGTACAGGTTTCCAGAGAGAAGGAAACAAAGAGCATCTTTGAATCTGAATCTTCATGTCTATTGTCGTGAAATGATACACCCCAGTAAATAAGAAGAGAATGAAGGGATCTGTGTATGAAGAATGATTATTGATCTCCGTGATTTCTCCCTCTTTGATCACAGAATGAAAAAGTTCTATTATAATTCCTTCAGACGGAAGTCAAAACTTGGCGATCTCATTAGATTTATGTTCTCATCTTGAGGGATGTGTTGTATATCAAAAGTCGAAAAGAACCTGATCTCTCTTTGAAACACCACTAAATATTGTTTAAGAATAGAGTCTATTGTCTCAAAATCAGATCCTATATGAGATCATTTTGAGGTAGCATCAGATCATATAGTAGGTTCGGATCAAGGATCGCCTTACAAAATCAGGATCGATTTACAACATCTGGATGGTTGAATCGTAAGATCCAATGATCCGGATCGCAATCCTGACAACCTTGCTCAAAATCGCTTTTGACTTACGTATTCATCACCAATTAATTTGTCCAAACCTCAACATCATCTACAACCTAACTACTGAGCCAACCTCATTATGACAGTCAACACTTCATATTTTGCTTGATTGTTTGTAGTTGAAATGTGCAATTTGAGGACTTGCTCCATTTTAACGTTGTTTGGATTTATATTACCCCAACTCCTGATGATTTTAACGTTGTTTGGATTTATATTACCCCAACTCCTGATGAGTTCTTGCAAGAAACTCCAACCACAAACATTGTTTGTGATAAGGGTGTTGTTACCTCCCACATTATCATGGTCAATGCACTCACAAACACAATTGGTGCTGCCAAAAGAGCCAACATCTACTTGCTCAATGCACTCTCACTATAAGGGGAGGTGTACTTTCAGCTACTTCTTTACCCTTTATGGAAACAGACTTATGATAAGATTTTCGGGAAATATACTCATAGCATGTCCCTTCAGCACTTTCGTAACCAAATTCCAAAGAAATCGACAACTCTTTATATCATGTCCAACATACTTGTGTGACTCACAAAAGAGCTCCCTATTATGGTTCCCATATTCATCTTTCAGAGGTAAAGGTCTCCTGAAGCCCAGTTGCTTTTGGATGATCTGGACAACCTCCTCTATGGGAAGGATCTGGTCTGCATACTGCTCTTATGTATCATCGTATCTAAATGCATGAGGAGAAGAGGATTGGATGGGACAGACATACAAAGGTGCAGAGGACAGACATACAAAGATGCGGAGGGCAGGTCTTGTAGTATAACTTAGAAGCTGCACAGACCTGTTCCGTGGAGAGGAATGAGGTCATGGTGATCTTATACGATGGAAATGACATGGTGGAGATGGGTGTTGATGATAGAAGTTATTCCCACGATACATTATTGAAATGAACTTAGAGAGGTGCTTAGGAGCACGGTTGGGATGACCAATAGGAGGTTGGGAGAGAGAAGAACTATCCCCATGTTATAACTGTACTAGTTGGGTGATCGAGAAGACAAACCCAAGATTGGTTGTCTCCCCTTCGATGAAGTGGTTGACCATGTTGATCAGATTCCCGTAGGAGCTTAGTGGTTTTCGGCCCATATCAAATTTAAAGCGGCCTTCCTGAATTTCATACACCATGACAACCTGGTACATGGTCCGGGTAAACGTTATAGATCCCGAGGATCTCGACAATGACAACTTGGTAAATGGCTGGGTACAGGAGAAACGGGCAGCAACAAAAAAGAGCTACAAGAAAAGGCAAAAAGCCAATACAAGGAGAGCAGAGCACAGGTGAATACATGAGTTGTACTCGCGCAAGCTATAACAGAATTGTACAGTACTCACAAACTCTCCCAGGCGTCTCAAGGGAGCTCACCCAAGTTGAAGATGTGTTTTTCATATTGATTCCATCTTGGAGGAGACAGTTGCCGAATTCGTGTAAATTTTAATATTGGCCATAATTAGCATAACATCCATAGGTATCATGTAGACTTGAAGTTTTTTAATAATATTTTTCTAGTTCATTTTTGTATGAGAAAATATAGAGAAAAATGATTATGTACACACACACATATGTCTGATCATATTATTCGAAACTCGAAAGTCGCTCAGATATCGAGTTGAACCGCACTCAGTTACAATTGATTCAACTCAATTTGACTCAAATCACATTTCGAGTAGATTTCGAGCTTGCCCTGAATTACTCGAAATATGATTCAAATCGAAATACAATGCACTTATTAACATATTATTATTTTAAAAAAAACACTAACGTCTAAACCAAAACAAAAGGATTTAAGTCTTAAAAAGACTTCATTCACACAATTTCGAGCCAATTTAATTTCGAACTGACTTGAAATAAAGAAAAAATGCTCAATTTTGAGACGAGTCAATTCCATTTCAAGGCAGCTCAGAATTGAGTCATTTCGAGTCGAATCAACTCGCCCCAAAATAATTTCTATTTTGAATCAATTTAGAGCCAAGCTTAACTCGAAAATTTTGATTTCAAGCCGGGCCCAAACCACTCTAACTTATCTCAAAATCAGTCCTACACCCCCCATATATATACATATATATACATATATAAGTAGAGAATAAACAAAACCAGATACATTATGAGCTCCCTTTACTCATACATATAGAGTAAGGGAGAGAGCATACAAAACCACAAAATACCCTTTTGTGTGTAAAGACCAAAAAATACATAAAAATGGACTTGATTTCAACTCTCCCCCTCAAGTCGAATGGTAAATATCGGTCATTCTGAGTCTATGGATATTATCAATAAAGACATCACACCCTAAGATCTTGGTGAAGACATCGGCCAACTGATCTCTGGAGTGAACGAAAGGAGTCACTAAGTTTCCTTTTTCAAGACGATCTTTGATGAAATGACGATCAACCTTGACATGCTTAGTTCTGTCATGCTGGACCAGATTGTGAGCTATACTGATGGCAGTTTTGTTGTCACAGAACAGAGAAATGGGAGCATCCTCCTGGAGGTTCAGGTTTTGCAATAAAGTGCGCAACCATAGACCTTCACAGAGGCCTTGAGACATAGACAGGTACTCGGCTTCAACACTAGATCTGACCACCATATTTTGCTTCTTGATACGCCACGTGACCAAATTTCCACCAACGAAGGTGCAATATCCCGTTGTAGATTTCCTATCATCACGGCTTCCGGCCAAATCTGCGTCAGTAAAAAGATTAATCTTTAAATGGTTGTTCTTTGAGAACATCAGCCCCCAACCCGGAGCCTTCTTTAAGTACCGTAGCACGTGGTATGCAGCATCTTGATGTCTGATCCTTGGGGCATGCATATACCTACTCAAGATTTAAACTGCATATGTGATATCGGGACGAGTGTGTGAGAGGTATAAAAGTTTTCCAATCAATCCCTGATATCTTGAAGCATCTGTGTGGTCACCATCGCTGTCCTCATCAATCCTATGATTCTCCTCCATATGAGTTTTCACAGGAACACAACCTAACATCTCAGTCTCTGTTAACAAATCTAATACATACTTGCGCTGCGAGACAAAGATACCTCGATCAGAACGAGTCACTTCAATACCTAGGAAGTAGCGAAGCCATCCCAAATCTTTTACTTCAAACTCAGCTGACAGAAGAGTCTTCTTCAACTTTGAGATCCCCTCTAAGCCATCTCCGGTGATAACAATGTCATCAACGTAAACAATAAGAATCACAACTTTTTCCTTATTCCTCCTGACAAACAAAGTATGATCTGAATGACCCTGTTTGTAGCCAAACTTAATCATGGCTTTGTGGAATCTGCCAAACCAAGCCCTTTGAGATTGCTTTAGCCTGTACAAAGATTTCCTTAAGCGACAGACCAGTCCTTCTTGTCCCCTCTTCACAAAACCTGGGGGAAAAGTCATGTACACGTCTTCATCGAGATCACCGTGCAGGAACGCATTTTTGACATCCAACTAATGTAGATCCCAGCCCAAACACACAACACAAGATAGGATCACACGAACAAAGTCCATCTTTGCTACTGGGGCAAAGGTCTCCTGTTAGTCGACTCCCTGAGTCGGGGCATAATCACGAGCCACCAGACGGGCTTTGTATCGCTCAACTTTACCATCCTAATTTTGCTTAACGGAGAAGACCCACCTAGAACCGATGACTTTCTTGTCAGGAGGAAGGGAAGAGACATCCCATGTGTAATTCTTATCCAATGCGGACATTTCCTCCTGCATTGCTTGAGTCCATGCCGGAATGCAAACCTCCTCCTGCCACGTCTTTGGAATAGTAATGACGGACAAGGAAGACATAAAACTTTGATGAAGCTGAGAAAGATGATCACAAGCAACATGATTAAAGATAGGGCGTTCCGTACACACAGCCTTACCTTTTAGCCCCACAATGGGAACATGCAGATCAACATTAGAATCTGAGTTCAAAGTCGGCACTGGCAGCGACGGAACAATGGAGGACTATTTACCTGTTTCGCGACGATGATATATATGAGGAAACAGCGAGATGAGGGACGGGTGGTGATATATAGCAGTAGGTGACGTAGGTGTAGGTGAGGTAGGTGTAGGTGACGAATGGGGTATTGTAGGAGTAGCTACGGTGGAAGACATGATAGGTGTAGCTACGACGGAAGGCATGATAGGTGTAGCTACGGTGGAAGGCATGATAGGTGTAGGAGTAATCAGAGGAAGAGGCACTGACTCGATGACATCATTATTCTACCCCCGACGAGTGGAGGGAGGCGAATCCAAGTAGTAAGATTCTTCCTCCCGGAAGGTCATGTCCAAGGTACAGAAAAAATGTCTGGAAGGGGGGTGATAGCACCGATACCCTTTTGTAGTGGTAGAGTAGCCAAGAAAAACACAACGGAGAGACCGAGGATCAAGCTTGTCACGATGAGACAGATGGACGTGCACAAAACATACACACCCAAAAATGCGGGGTGGAAGATGAGAGGTATAAACCTCAAAAGTAGTGGAAAGACGGGCGAGAGGAGTAGTATAGTTAAGAGCCCATGAAGGAAGACGATTGATAAGATGAGTACCGGTTAGGATGGCGTCACCCCAATATGATTAAGGGAGATGCATGGTAGTGAGAAAGCACCGAGCAACATCAAGGAGATGCCGGTTTTTCCGTTCAGCAACACCATTTTGGGTGGAAGTGTAAACACAAGTGGTTTGATGAATGATTCCACGATTAGCGAAGTAGGAGCCAAAAACTCCACGATCATCGTATCCCCCCCCCCATTATCACTACGGAGAACACATATATTACCATTGAACTGAGTTTGCATCATTTTATGAAAGGTTTGAAAAACCGGAAACACCTCATTTTTTTTCTTTAAGAGATAAACTCAAGCAGTATGAGAAAAACAATCGATAAAAGTAACAAACCAACGATAACCAGTTAAAGATACAACAGGGGAAGGACCCCAAACATCAGAATGTATGAGAGCAAAAGGAGTAGAGATAGGGGAAGATAAATGCGACGAGGAATGTCGAACATGTTTAAATTTTTCACAAACATCGCATTTTAAAGCATTTACAAAAGGGGATAAAGTAGGAAATAATTTCTGAAGATAGACTGGAGAGGGATGACCAAGACGCAAGTGTCGGCGTCGAGAATCAGCAACAGTAATAGCGGTAGAAGAGAGAGCATGGGTCGATGAGGTAGTATCCAAATAGTATAGGCCACCACGATTCCTACCACTGTCAATGATCCGCTTCGTACCTAGTTCCTGAAAAACACAAGAATCAGGAAAGAAGCTTACATAACAATTAAGATACCGAGTGAGATTGCTAATTGAAAGAAGGCTGCGAGGAAAAGAAGGAACAAGCAAAATAGAAGAAAGAGAAAGAGAAGAGGAGCATGAAATATTGCCCTTGCCCGGAATAGGGGACAAGGTTCCATTTGCAGAGATAACCTTATCCTTACCAAATAAGGGAGAGTATGAAGAGAAACCTGAGGAGGAGCCGGTCATGTGATCAGTAGCTCTCGAGTCAATGATCCACTCAGACGAGGGAGTAGCAGCAACATTGGCACTGGGTATAGCAGCAGTAGGAAAGGAAGTAGAGTTACTGCTCTGAGGAGTAGCTGACTGGGAATGCAGGAGGCGGCGGAGAGCACCCAATTCTGAGGTAGTAAAATGTCCTTAGGGCAGATCATGTGAGTCGTCGTGAACCTCAGTGGAGTAAGCAACATCATAAGGAACACGACCACATCCTCATCCCGGGCCGCGACCATGTCCATGGCCAGATCCATGTGGAGCAAGGTGAGGGTGGAGCTTGAAGCACACGTCCCTAGTGTGGCCCCTACGACCACAGTAATCACAAATAGGAATCGTGTTGGTAGGGTTGTAGCCATCTCGACCAACACTAGTAAGAGCAGAGCGATCAGAGTGAGGAGGAGCAACCATGCTGAGGGACCTCCGACGGTCTTCATCACCAAAGACCATGCTAAAGGTCTCCCGAAGAGATGGAAGAGGAGATCGGTGTAGAATATTTGTTCGGACCAAATCCAGTTCCATGTTCAAGCCCATCAGAAACACACGAAGACGAAATCGTTCGTCCCTTTTCTGTAACAACACTGCATCGACAGTACAGACGAGAGTAAATTGCTCAAAATAATCCAATTTTTGAGAGATACGCTCGAACACAGAGAAGTAAGTAGACACTGTCATGGTTCCCTGACGTAACTCCAGCATCCGACGCGTCATCTCATAAATCTGAGTGAAGTTTCTGATATGGGAATACGTCTCACGTGCCAGAGTCCAGATCTCATAGGCAGAATCCATTAACATGTAACTTCGGTACACCTTCGGGGACATGGAATGCAGGAGCAAAGATACAACCAGAGAATTTTCCGAATCCCAACGCCTCGAAGAAGGATCATCCAGAGGGGGCGCCACAATGGTCTCATCAATATATCCAAATAGTTGATGACTGTGGATGACATGTTAAGCTGTTCGAGACCACTCAAGGTAATTCGCCCCATCTAAGGGCACAATGGTGATATTCAGGGAGCCATCGTGACCAGAAGACCGCTAAGGGTCACCCATCCGGAGTGCCACAACACTCGGCGATGTAGAATCAACGGCCGCCGAAGAATCATCCATGAGAAGCAACTGATAGGATCAAACAAAAAGGAACGTCATTGGAACATTACTGGAACATTACTGGAGGCGGCATTGTCTGGATTTGGAGAGACAACAGCGGCAATGGAGGCAGCATCAACACTAGAACATTACTGGCGACAGATCTAAAGAACGAGCGGAAG
The DNA here is from genome assembly GCA_039583875.1 of Platanthera guangdongensis. NCBI lineage: Eukaryota > Viridiplantae > Streptophyta > Magnoliopsida > Asparagales > Orchidaceae > Platanthera > Platanthera guangdongensis. The sequence goes on from CM077159.1 coordinate 138,374,134, forward strand.
CAGCTGACGATCAGGAGACCGCAACAGTCGAGCGCAGACGATTGAGAAGCAGTCAACGGTTGAGAACGGCTGAGATCTGGAAGCAGACGACACAGGCGTAACAGTCGGACGCAGCGAGGACGACGAAGGTCGACGGTAACGGGTGACACATCGAGAGGAGAGATGGCGGTCTCCTTCAGCGCGCACCACTGCCGTCACGGAGGTCGCGGATCATCTTGAGAACGAGAGCAAAATAACGGAGAGGAGAGGCGACGGGATGGGAAGCGAACGGCGGCAACGGGATGAGAGGCGGACGGGGCAAGGGCAGCGGCTGGATTAGGGTTCGGGCGGTGTTTTTTCCTCTGATACCAAGTAGAGAATAAACAAAACCGGATACATTATGAGCTCCCTTTACTCATACATATAGAGCAAGGGAGAAAGCATATAAAACCCCAAAATACCCTTGTGGGTAAAGACCAAAAAATACATAAAAATGGACTTGATTTCAACTATATATGCACATATATGCACATATATGCACATATATGCACATATATGCACATATATGCACATATATGCACATATATGCACATATATGCACATATATGCACATATATGCACATATACATACATATAGATACATATATATACATATAGATACATACACACACACACACATATAGATATGTATAATCTATACATACATGTATATTAATAGTTGGAACTATTAATGCTATTGAAGGGGCAATCTGGATTTTCTAGTATACTTTGTGTATTCTATATACATAAGAATGCAAAGCACGAGAGAGGATTTAAGTTTTTTGGCTGCATTTAGAAGCTCATTTTTTGGTACGCATGGTTATGATGGAGGTTTTCTTTTTCATGAAGCCAATATGATAACCTTGTAATTCTGAGATGGAAACACTTACGCATCAATCATCTTGTAGTCATCAAGATCATTCCAACGCCCTTCCTTGACCATTGGTGTTGCCAATGTTGCATACCTGTAAAGGTTCAAATAACTTTTTTTAGCAATAAAGATTCAGATAACTTGAATCATTATTTAAGAACATGGAAAGGAACTTGTGAACAAAAACATAAAACTTACATAATTGCTTGAGGAGTCAAAGTTAAATGACTTTATATGATAAAAGTAATGAAAATGACTCGGATATGATCGATGCTGTAAAAATAATTTTAATCTTTCCTTTTCTCATATATAGTAGGTAAAATGGTAAATTATACACTAGCAGGATAAGCTTGGTAATCACACAAACCACTTCATGCAGCAATTATCTGCTGCGCGGGTTGACAACTTAACACTAATAGCTTGCCAGGAGATATTGTCCCTAATCTGTACAGAAAAGGGAGGCAGGTGGTAATATTGGAATACAACAAATATATTGAAGGTTGTTTACAAACATAAATGATGAATAATCGATCACAAATGTAAATGATGAATAATCGATTACAAATGCAAATGATGAATAATCATGTGGTGCCACCTAAATAACACAGCTAGCAAGCAATTATTCCAGTAAGGAAGACAAACCATGGCATGATTACTTTTCTTCTCCTGAAATGCTTTCATCCGCAGGTCCAAGTTCACTAGATCAAACAAAGACTGGTACTCGAACTGCTTCCATTTCCCTAATATATGTATATATATATATATATATATGTAAACATACCCGAACAACTTATTTCCCTTGTGCATCAAGGGTTTCTTTTATTTCAATACTCCATCTTTCGTAATTGTTAGTGTATGTTTGCACAATTAACGGGTTCAGAAGCTTAACTGGTCGTTTTGGATACACAAATATCCAATACCCGTAGTAACTCCTAGGATTTGCCTATTTATAGTCACCTTTGAAGCAACAGATAGGAGATTACACCTAGATCACCATCCGGATACTTCGAGCGACACTTTCAATAATTACATTCCATCTATTTTGGAAGTTGCTGTTGCGCAATGTTGGTCATGATGTCTTGCACGTCCATCATGTATTTGAGGTGTTTATTCTCCTTGGATTTATAAATCACCACCTTGCATGGGCGTGACTCAATACACCATCAACTTGACTTATTGCAACTCCTGTCAATAGGTTCCTTAAAAATACCTTCGCCATAGCCTTTCTATCTTGACATCTTTCTTCCCGCCCATTCTTGACTCTGCCATAATGAAACCTAGATCTTGCAATCTTCCTATCACCTCTGGATCAAGGAACCTCCCTCTGATTCCACTGCTAGAAGTGTATAGTGGACCCAAACAGGAACACTACACAATCACAAGTGCAAGCAAATAAAAAAAACTGTATCTTTTTAATACAAAATTCCAAATTCTCCTTGTTGCAACTAAGATTTCACATCGACTACATATACATGATAGTTATGACTAGCTTTCACACAACTCACAACTACATCATAACATATGCAACTTGTTGCGACAAGTTGCTTTGCACGACTTTAAGAGTTCTCCAGACGACACTGCTAGCTTCAGAAGGTTTTCTTTACATCATTGCTTTCTTTAAACTCTAAATCATGACAACTCGATTCACCTTCATCTTCGCTTGCATAAACTTACTTCCAGACCTTCACAAGTTGTGGGTGCACCTCCTCTTCCTCAACTGACTAGCACCTCAAGTCTTCTAGTAAGCTACAACTTGCCGAGCACGATAATTTCAAGTGTCGTTCTGTTCACAAACCATCAATCCTTTTCAACTCAAGGCCACACATACTTTCAACGCAAGCCTGTTTCGACAAGTTTTACTTTGTTGTTTGCTAGCTGCTGCTAGCTCACCACATTCACTTTGTTAATAATTAGTTTTTTTAATTGTCTGGACTGTTTTTTTTCCGTTACTTTTGTTTTCATGGGCCTTAATGTTGCGGCGGTTTTTTGGAGTTTATTTCCCTTAAATGGTTTAGGAGTTATGATTTAATTAGGTGTTAATTGTTTGAGTGTTTCTTTGTATATCTCCAGCTATATAATGGAGTTGTATTGCTGAACAAAAATATCAAGAAATTACACAACATTTTCTTCCTTATATCCTGTGTCATGTTTCTTTGTTTCCGTTGAGTTCTATCATTTGATATCAGAGCTAGACATCGCCGCCACAGACCATCGTTCTCGGGAGGAGATCGATGACGACATCTTTGAGAAACGATGTGCTCAAATACCCGGTGCTCACGAGGAGCAACTATGGCGTTTGGGCTATCCGAATGAGGGGGATCCTCGATGTTCAAGATGCGTTGGAGGCGGTGGAACCAATCGATCCAACGGCGAAAGTGGATGCGAAAAAGAACAAAATAGCTTTTTCGGCCATCCAACAAGCACTTCCAGATGACGTTCTCCAGATGGTTGCGGAGAAAAAAACTGCGAAGGAGGTATGAGACATGCTTAGGATCATGTAGCAAGGTGCCGACCGCGTCAAGGATGCAAAGATCCAAACTCTGCAAACGGAGTTTGAGATGCTTCGCATGAAGGAGACGGATTCAATAGATGATTTCACAATGAAGCTTACCACAAACGTCAACATGCAAAGGGCGTTGGGAGGAAAGGTAGCGGAGGTTGCGGTTGTGAAGAAGTTCTTGCGATCCGTCCCATCAAAGTTCGCCCAGATTGCTTCGACGATAGAGCAATTTGGCGACTTCATGACAATGACCGTGGAGGAGGTTGTCGGCCGTCTCAAGACTCATGAAGAGCGTGTTGGTGGGGCTACCAACAAAGACGAGGAAAAACTCCTCTTGATGATGAGAGAGTTTATGGCTCGTGACAAGAAGCCATATAATGGTGGAGGACACCAAACCGGAGGCTGTGGAGGCTGCGGCCGTGGACGAGGGCGCGGCGGACAACATCGTAACAACGATCGACGCGAAGGTCAAGATCGCAGCGACGGTGTTAAAAATAAGTCAAAAATTGAGTGCTTCTATTGCCACAAGATGGGCCACTATGCCTCGGAGTGCCGCTCGAGGAAGAGGGACAACGAGGAGAAAGTGCACATTGCCGAAGCCTTCGAGGATATTGAACCGGCTCTTTTATTGGCGGAGGGCGAAGAAGATCACCCGAAAATGGTATGTTCTAATTTTCTCCTTAATGAAGAGAAAGACGGAGAAATGCCCTCTGGCTACGATCAGTTTTCGACGATAGAAGGGGCAGCAGTTCCTCTCACGGCACTCGTACCAGCCACCCCCACCGGCGACGGGTCGCCATCTCTCCATCGAGGCTCACCCGCGGCCAGCGCCTCGCCCGCTGCTAGCAGCGCAGCCAGCAGGTCGCCCGCTGCCAGCGACTCGCTCGCTGCCAGCAGCGCAGCCAGCAGGTCGCCTGCTGCCAGCGACTCATCCGCTGCCAGCAGTTCTCCCACAGCCTGCATCTCCCCCGCGACCTGCAGTCCTCTCCACCGCGGCTCACCCGCGGCCAGTGCCTCCCCCACCGCCGAGGCAACGTCGGGCTCCAGCGGTCCGACTCGATTCCGGTCCCTTGAGGAGATCTACGACAAAACTGAAGAAATAGAATTGCAACAGGAGGCTGGACTCTGTTTCTTCGCTGCAGGAGAGCCAACAACTTATGAGGAAGCTAAAGACGATCTAAGTTGGAAACGAGCTATGGAGGAGGAACTAAATTCCATCCGAGACAATGATACTTGGGAGATCACCACCCTCCCGAACGGTCAAAAATCCATTGGACTCAAGTGGGTTTTCAAGACGAAGCGGGACCCGGAGGGAAACATCGTGAAACATAAAGCTCGTCTTGTGGCGAAGGGGTATGTGCAGCGACATGGGGTTGACTTCGATGAGGTTTTCGCACCCGTGGCGAGATTGGAGACGGTCCGTTTGCTCATGGCTTTGGCAGCAGAGGAAGGATGGGACATCCACCATATGGACGTCAAATCGGCATTCCTTAATGGGGATCTAGTCGAAGAGGTATACGTCTCTCAACCTCCCGGTTTTGTCATAGCTGGAGAAGAGCACAAGGTGCTAAAGCTCAAGAAGGCGTTGTATGGCCTTCGCCAAGCCCCGCGGGCTTGGAACTTCAAGCTGGACCAAAGCCCATCCTCATTGGGTTTTGAGAGGAGTCCGACTGAGCATGTTATTTACAAGCGAGTTGTGGGAGATTCAACCTTACTAGTTGGAGTCTATGTGGATGATCTCATCATCACCGGATCAAGCGGCGTGGAAATAAACAAGTTCAAAGCTCAGATGAAGGAGTTGTTCCGCATGAGCGATCTCGGATTGCTCACCTATTACTTGGGGATAGAGGTATCTCAAACACCTCAGGTAATCACCCTTTCTCAGTCTTCGTACACATTAAAAATTCTTGAGAAATTTGGGATGGGAGACTGCAATAGCTCTCAAGTTCCGATGGAACCAAGGCTCAAATTGAGCAAGACGGGCGATTATCCTTTGGTGGATCCTACGGAGTATCGGAGCGCAATAGGATGCTTGAGATATTTGGTGAATACGCGTCCGGATATTGCATATGCCGTTGGGATAGCCAGCAGGTTCATGGAGAAGCCCAATACCCAGCATTTTGCGGTGGTGAAGCAGATTTTGCGGTATCTGAAAGGTACAAGCGGGTTTGGTCTTTCTTATGAGAGGAATCTTCGTGGAGGAATGAAGCTTGTTGGCTACTGCGACAGTGATCATGGAGGGAGCATTGATGATAGGAAGAGCACTATAGGAGTTGCATACTTCCTAGGCCAGAACATCATCACTTGGATGTCGCAAAAGCAACGGGTTGTAGCCTTATCTTCTTGCGAGGCCGAATATATATCAGCTTCGATTGCGGCACAACAAGGAGTTTGGTTACTCAATCTACTTGATGATATTCGGAAGCGGATTAGGTGCAAAGCAACTCTCTTTGTTGACAACAAGTCGGCAATTGCACTAACCAAGAACCCCGTGTATCATGGTCGGTCAAAACACATTGATACTCGTTACCACTACATTCGGGACTGCGTGGAGAGTGGGATGATCGAGGTCGAGTATGTACATACTAACGACCAGCTTGCTGACATATTCACTAAGGCACTCGCAAGGAACAAGTTCGTTGAAATGCGGGAGCGACTTCGAGTGCGTGACGTGAAGGACAAACTAATTAGGGGTTGAATGTTAATAATTAGTTTTTTTAATTGTCTGGACTGTTTTTTTACCGTTACTTTTGTTTTCATGGGCCTTAATGTTGCGGTGGTTTTTTGGAGTTTATTTTCCTTAAATGGTTTAGATGTTATGATTTAATTAGGTGTTAATTGTTTGGGTGTTTCTTTGTATATCTCCAGCTATATAATAGAGTTGTATTGCTGAACAAAAATATCAAGAAATTACACAACTTTTTCTTCCTTATATCATGTGTCATGTTTCTTTGTTTCCGTTGAGTTCTATCACACTTCACCCGACTATGAATATACTGTTGAACTTCTATTGCGATTACTTCTTCTGAACACCTTCACTGAACTCCTTCCCACATGGACTTTTTGAGCTCGACATTCCAAGCGCTTCCTTCAAATCACCAAGCTACAAAGCCTTTAACAACTAATGAATTTGCTTTAGGTCACTCCTCCAGTGTTATCCCAAGCTCATAATGACTCTACTGAGGTCGCTAACTCTCTTTTGTCACTTCTTACAAGCTTCAGTTCAAGGAGACGCATCTTAAAAGCCACTTCTCCAAAGCTACAACAACTCACACCTCTTCCTTTGAGATTCACACAACTTGGAGTTCGCCCAAGCTTGTTATTTGCCAAGCTTAGTGCTCACCTCTTCTGTTAATGGAGTTCGCACATGACTAGCTCTTTTGCCCAAGCTCTATGCTAGAGCACGCATGGAGTTCCACTTTTATGTTTGTTGTCTTCAAGGAGTTTGCAAACTTCTGATCATTCACGAGGTCTTCTCTATTATGCCAGCTATTATTTCCTCATATTCGCATGGGCTTTTAAGCACACATTTACACCTCCTTTGTCGAGCTCCAAGTTTCCCCTCACTAGCTAATGCTAGTTGTTCACCCAAGACTGGTTGTCTACTTAATCCATTCTAGGAAGCACCTGTACGGGTATGGGTACCGGGTACGATACGTATCTGGTACGGCGGTACGACAAAATTTTAAATCAAGGATACGGGAACGGCGGGATACGTTGTATTAAATTTAATAAATATATGCATATATCACAAATATAATTATAAATTCTCAAAATAATAAAACATGAAACATAAATAATCAATTGAAGTACAAGTCCATAAGTAATGCAACCACGTTTTGAAGTTCTTTTAAATACTCTTGAGTTACTTTTGCACACACCCTAAATCATTCCCGAATATTTTTAGCAAGTGACTCTTTACACTAGAATACGAGCCACTAAAATCTATCTCACAAAAATTGCATTTTCATTTTTTGTTTCCCCACCAAATTCTCTACTATGGATAAGAGATACATTATCCCAAAGTGGCGCATTATCATCCCTACTTGCATCATCATAAATAAATCTACTTGTTGCTGAGATAGAAGTTGAACCAGTGACACTAATAAGAGATTGTGATTGAGACATAATTATTACTGTAATAAGAAGAAGATGAAAAAAATTGAAATGAATATTATTTAGTATTTACAAATTACTGAATAGGAATGAACTATAATACAGGAATAAAATAACATTCTAGCAGACATGAACTATCACATTCACTAATAAATTAATTGAACTATAATACAATATTCAATATTCACGAACTAACAGCACATTCACAAATTAATTTGAACTAACAACACATTCACAAATTAATTTGAACTAACTAATTGAACTAACAACACATTCACAAATTAATTTGAACTAATTAATTGAACTAACTGCGTATTCACAAATTAATTTGAACTAATTAATTGAACTAACAACACATTCACAAATTAATTTGAACAAACTATTTGAATTAACAACACATTCGCAAATTAATTTGACCTACCTGCAGAAGAGGATCGTCGAAGGCACATCGTGCGGGATCGTCGAAGGCGCAACATGCGGGATCGTCGAAGGCGCAACGTGCGGGATCGTCGAAGGCGCGTGCGAGATCGTCGAAGGCCGCAGCGTACGGGATCAAAGAAGAAGAGAAAGGCCGCAAAAAGGATCGTCGATGACCGCCGCTGCGGGAAGAAATGCGGAATGCGGGATCAGCGAAGAAGGAAAAGGGGATGCGTTGCAGGAAGAAATGAATTGGGGAAACAAAACATGACCGAAACCTAATAGTGCGCATCAGCGTGTACCATACGCGTACCCGTACCGGAAACGTACCCGGTACGGGCCTAAATAAGACGTATCCGTGCTTCACAAAATCCATTGTTGCCCCTCCTGTTACCCCCACTATTCGCAAAGCTGACTACACCTCTTTGCAATGCTACAACTGCCAAGCTACTGAAACCTAATGTGAGTCCTGCATATTAATAAGCATCATTTTTTTCAGTAGAATCATGCTACATGTTCCTCTCTGAAAGAAATGGTACCTAATCACCTAGAGGGGGGGGGTGAATAGGTGACTTAATCTTTTTAAAACTTTTTAGGCAGATTGCAGATTATATCACAGATTTATAACTAATTATACACAGCAGTCAATAAGCAATCACAGCAATCAATCAAGCACACAGTGAACACACAAATTTATAGTGGTTCCCCAAGGTTTGGGTACATCCACTTTCCCCATTCTCCTATCTAGTAGTGTACTAGATTCAGCCAAACTCCTCCACTATCTCAGATCCTCAGATCTTACACTCAGAACCTCAACCAGGTTCCTACAGCTCAGGCCCAAGGCCCTACAACTCAGCTTCTTCACAAAGCCTACACTCAGCTTCTTCACAAAGCCTACACTCAGCCACAACAGGTCTACACTCAGAGAATTAGATCTCCTACACTCAGGCACTCAGGCCCTACCACTTAGCATTTATAATTACAGGCTTACAACTCAAATCCCTAAGGATCCTACAAGAAAATATAGAATACAAAATGTATACCTACAACTCAGAAATTGAGAGATGAGTTTATAGGTTCTTGATGAGTTCTTGGAAGAACTCTACTGAGAACAATCACACTTGGCTTTTCTTCAAAGCTTCTTGAATGTAGAACTCAATAGGATTGATTCTCTGCAGCTGATCTTCAATCACTGCAACTTAAGATTCAAAACTAGGTCTGAACCCTTCTTCACAGCTTGGTTCCAACGGTTGTCTTCTTGGATGGAGCTCTCTCTCTCCAACTGCTTAGATCTTCAGATCACTTCAACTGATTTGTGTTAATCTGTGTTCAATCTTCTCTATCTGTTGATAGTACAAGCCTATATATAGGCCTTCTTCATGGTGACCGGCTGATCCGGTTACTAACAGCTTTCTGACAACTCTAACAGGTGCAGTAGACCGGCTAGAATGGCAGCTGTCAAGTCATCCAGTCAGTTCTTGAAATTTTTGTAACTGTCTGAAAGTGTCGAGACAGTCTGTCTTTAAGTGTCGACACTTATAGACCAAGTGTCGACACAAGTTGACTAAGTGTCGACACTAGACTTCAAGGTGTCGACACAACTCCTTGTGTTGTAGAATTCACTTCTCGACACAGCTTCTTCATCATGTGTAGACACTGATAATGTGTGTCGACACAAGTCCTTGTTCTTCAGTACTTTGTTGAATTCTTGTAAGTGTCGACACAACTCCTTTGTGTCGACACATCTTCATGTGTTGAACTTGTTCAGTGTCGACACTTCTTCTTGGTGTCGACACATGCCTTCAGTGTTGATACTTGCTGAGTGTCGATAAAACTCCTTAGTGTCGACACATTCTTCTTGTGTTGAGACTTTAGCTGAGTGTCGACACATCTCCTGTTGTGTCGACACTTGTACTTAGAATTTTGTTAAACTTTGCTAAGTGTCGACACATCTCCTTGTGTCGACACATTCTTCATATATTGAGTCTTCTGCTGAGTGTCGACACATCCTTTATTGTGTCGACACTTTATTCAAGTGCTGAGTCTTCTGTTGTGTGTCGACACATTCCTCATGATGTCGACACTTATACTTAGACACTGCTGAAATTTGCTGAGTGTCGACACAGCCTCCAAGTGTCGACACTTTGTGATGTAGACACAGTTCCTCTAGGTGTCGACACTGCTTTGAAGTGTCGATACAGCTTCATTGAACTTTTCTTCATTGAGTGCCGACACAGCTCCTTGTGTCGACACTTTCTGTCTGGTGTCGACTCTGCATCCCTGGTGTTGACACAATTACTCCAAGTGTCGACACTGCTTGTCTGGGTGTCGACACAAGTCTTCTTAAGTGTCGATACTTTCCCTCTGGGTGTCGACACATGGACTTAGAATCTTTTCTGCTTTCCCTGCTAATACTTAACCTGCACAACTAAACTCAAAACACATCAAATACATTTTGATGTATATCATTGAGTAGGGTGAGGCTTCTTCAGATCAGATACATTTAAACCAATGTACCCAACAATCTCCCCCTATTTGGAGAAGTCATAACCCTTAGTCAATGATATACACCATACATAACAAAATCACAGTATGATGTAAACAGGATTATACAATCAGGGAAAACATAAACATGTATTAAACAAACATGTATACATAGATATCATCTCAGAACAATTATGTAATAAATTTAACACACAGCACATTGTTCTAACAACTTTGTCATATTCATTTTACAAAAGTTTACAAAGTGTTTAAAATCAAAAGATTACAATTGTAAACTGAAGAAAATTCTATTCTATTTTTGCTCAGCATCCTTGATCACTATGTCATTTCCAGACTGTATCTTGGCTTGTACAGGGGCTTCAGCATCTTCAGTATCAGCAGGTCTTTTCCCTTTCAGCTCCTTTTTCTTTAGCTCCTCAGCTTTAATCTTTTGCCTCTCAAAGTAATGATATGACTTGGGAAAGTACTTGCTAGGCTCCTGGGCAGTAGGAGGTAGCTTTCCCATCTTTGCCTTCCTTCTATATTGTACTATGGCTTCTTGCCTATTTTCATACTTTCTCCATTCTAGTTCAGAATACCATTTGTTTCTGTATTGAATATTATCTTTGGCAGCCTTCCATGCAGTTAAGATAATGTTTCTTGAAGTGGGGCTCCACTGTTCAAAATCTGGTCTTTGTTCAGCTTGCTCTCTGAACCTCTTCTTAGACAACATAGTCTCTTGTTCCTTGAGCAGCAAAGCTTCTTGTTCTTTCAATATAGCTTCTGGTACTGGCTGAACTACTTTCTCTATAATAACCTTATTCATTCCCTCAGGAGGGCTATACATTGATTGTATATCTGCATGAATCATATCAAAATCTGGTGGAGGATAGATCACCTGAGCTACTTCAGCTTGCTCACCTCCAAGATAGGCAGGATTAATCTCAGATTCTGCTACATTGTCATCATCACATAAAGGAGGATAACCAAGAGTGACTCTGATGGAATTAGAAATCCATTTTGCATGGTCAGAGCCGGCTTTGACTAACACCCTCTCCCCCTTTATGACTTCTCTTTCTATGTGATCCCTTAGATCATCCTTCTGAAATCTGATTTGGGCATTGAGATAATTGACTTCATCCTTGTAGAAAGGTTTTAATCTTTGGAGTTTTTCAGTGATTAGCTTCTGAGAGTTTTCAATAGCAGAAGTAACATCAAATATGCCCTTTTGTAAAACTTTATCAAACTCTGCCTTTGCAGTAGCAGTAGATGTAGTCTGTCCTGCAGCTATATTCTTCATCTCTATGACAATTGTATTGTGTGAAGCTGTCAAATTATCATTCATTCTTATTTGATTTTCCAGAATATATCCTTGCTTCAGTATAATGTCATCCACTTGAGCTTTGATTTTCTCTTGATGTGTAGACAAGTAAACCACTGCATTCCCTCCCTTGTGGAAGCAGTCAGTCATTTCCTTTTTATTTAGATTCATTTCAAATCTTATTGACTTAATGTCTTTGGCTAGATCAAACTGTAAAGATTTTTGCCCTTCATCCACATATTTTTCAAGGCTTTCCTTTGCTCATCAAGTTTTATTTGCATAGCAACCATGAGAGAACTGTAATCTACAGATGGTGCTGGCTGTAGTGCAGGTTGTGGAGCTATAGTTTGGAGAGCTTTCTTATAAGTCTGGCTCCTCTTCTTGAATACTTGAAATTTCCTTTTCTTTGCTCTGGCAGCCTCCTCATCTTCAGAAGCAGATGTACTTGCTATTTCTACCCTCTCCCTAAGTATCTCCTCAACTTCCTTTGGCTTCTCAGGCTCTTTCCTTATAGGTTCTTCTAGAATTTCCACTTTCTCCCCCTCAACTTGGGCATTCTCCCCCTCAGCAGCAGTACTTTCCTTCTCAAAGTCTGCTTGATCCAGATTAAGAAAGAGATCTTCCATAGTAAATTCTTGTTGAGGTAGTGATGGAGATTCTCTTGGCTCATCAACAACTTGATCAGATACAACTTGAGCTGCAACAGATGTGTCCTCCATGACAACATCTGGGGGTTGACTATCAATCTGAGGTTGCTGATTAACATCAGATAAGTTTTCAATTATAACTTCACTCTCAATAAGGAAATCTAATTGATTAATTTCTGAGATTACCTCAAGGATAGTATGGGTTGCTTGCTCACTCTCTAGTGGAGTTGGCTCTTCCACTACTAGTGGCTCCCCATGGATAGAATCTTGGTGAATGGGGCTAGCTTGAGGTAGCTCCCCCTGCCTCTCTGCAACTTCTTATTGAGCTGGAGACTTCCCAGCATCTCCAGTGTCTTCTTCATCAGGAGTGAAGACAACATGCTCCTCAGAGCTGCTAGATGAATCCTGAGCCACTGGGGCTATCTTCTTCTTCTTCTTTTGGGGAGTTATTTTCTCTGGGGTTGGCAATTCCTTGGTCAAGACCCTATCCCATCTTGAGAAGAGTCTCATGTCCATCTTCCTCATATGATTGATTTTAGAGCCTGCAGCTTGACTCATAACTTCTGGTAGACTACCAGCCAAGTAAAGACTTAATATCCTACCCAAATTAGGCTTCTTCATACTCTCTTTAATTTTATCAAAGACAACAACAGACCAATCAGTTTGCAGGGTGAAGATAATCCTTGTCATAAGATTGAACATATGGGCTGATACCCTGTCATGCCCTCCAGGCTTACTCAAGATCACTTTGCCAACAATTTCTGAGAGAAATTTGCCTTGGCTGTTCATGCCTTTCCTATTGAATACTGATCCAATTTTCATCTTTGAATCCAGTCCACACCATGTTAATGCTTCTCTGGTCTTAGAAGCAGTAACTTCATCCTCTTCTTTTGTCCTTGGTAGGTTTAGGACCTTTCTTAAACTTTTTGGGGAGACCTTCACCTTTTATCCATGTACCCTTGACTTGATCTTGAATCCAGAGTCGTCTAGGGTTGCTCCATTTAGAAATTATAATACTTCTTTCTTCCATATCTTTGTTTGCTCTGAAACAAGAAAATCTAACTCTGAGTTTGCGACTAGGGTTACCACATTCTTGATCTCCGATTCCGCGTCATCAAACGCATGCCGCACCAGTTCATAGCCTTCATTTACGTTCTCCTCGAGCTTTGACGTCATTAGGGTTTGAAGAATTTGAATGAAGAGAAGAGAGGTGTCGACACACAAATTTGGTCTCGAAACTTTGGTGAGCGTGTCGACAGACAATGGCGAAATCCTATTTATACCTTTCTAGGTTTGAAGATGAAAGGGCGGGTTAACTAACTTAAATTGTGTCGACACTGTTAAAAAGTGTCGACACAGACTTATAATGTCTCGACACCTATGTGTCGACACAAGTATGATTGACAGAATATATGTGTCGACACTTGTATATGTGTCGACACCACTTAGCTCGACACTTTGTCGAGACTTAACTTGTCTAAGTCTGCATAAATTTTAAGTGTCGACACCACCTTGGTTATTTCGACACTGACCCTGTATGTGTCGACACTAATTTTCTGAAGTGTCGACACCAATTTTTTGTCTCGACACAGACAACTCTGTGTGTCGACTCTATTTTACTTAGACATTTCTATAAACTTATTCTAAGTTTATCATACCTAATTCAATTTTGAACCTATTGAATTTGGTTTCTTCTAGGGGCTTAGTATACATGTCAGCTAGTTGATTATCTGTATTAACATATTCAAGTGAAATATTTTCTTTTTCTACATGTTCCCTTAGAAAATGATATTTTATTTCAATGTGTTTAGTTCTACTATGGGAAACAGGATTATTTGCAATTGATATAGCACTTGTAGAATCACAAAACAGTGGTGTTCTACTTACTTGAATACCATAATCCTCAAGCTGATGTTGTATCCATAGAAGTTGAGCACAGCAACTTCCTGCAACCACATATTCTGATTCTGCTGTGGAGATAGCCACACTTGTTTGCTTCTTGCTACTCCAAGATATCAGTCTTCCACCTAGGAATTGACAGGTTCCAGTTGTACTTTTTCTGTCTTCTTTGCAGCCTGCAAAATCTGCATCTGAATAACCTGTTAGTTCAAAGTCTCCATTCCTAGGGTACCAAAGGCATAGATAAGGAGTGCCTTTTAGATATCTCAGAATCCTTTTGACTGTTGTCAAATGAGACTCTTTAGGGCATGCTTGGTACCTAGCACAGACACATGTAGCATACATGATATCTGGTCTACTTGCAGTCAAATACAATAGGGAGCCAACTATCCCTCTATACAAAGTCTCATCTACAGGTTTCCCTGCATCATCTTTGCTAAGAGACATACTTGACCCCATAGGAGTCTTCATGGTAGTGGATGAATCCATACCATACTTTCTTATTAGTTCTAGGGTGAACTTAGACTGGTATATGGATAAACCATTCTCAGTCTATCTAACTTGGAGACCCAAGAAGAACTTAAGTTCCCCCATACTGCTCATCTCAAATTTTCCTTGTATTAGTTTTGCAAACTTTCTGCAAAGACCATTTTCAGTAGACCCAAATATTATGTCATCTACATATATTTGGACTAGTATGATCTTGCCTCTGGATTCCCTAAGGAATAGAGTCTTGTCTATTTTCCCCCTTGAGAATTTATTCTCAATGAGGAAACTAGACAGGGTTTCATACCAAGCCCTAGGGGCTTGTTTTAACTCATACAATGCCTTCCTAAGTCTATAGACATAATTAGGTTGAGTTGAATCAACAAAACCTGATGGTTGTTCCACATAGACCTCTTCTTTCAGATTACCATTCAAAAATACTGACTTAACATCCATTTGATAGGTTGCATAGGCCAGGAATATTCTTATGGCTTACAGTCTGGCTACTGGAGCAAAGATTTGATCAAAGTCAATACCTTCTTCCTGCCTATATCCCTTGGCAACCAGTCTAGCTTTGTTCTTGATAATCACTCCATGTTCATCCATCTTGTTCCTAAAGATCCACTTGGTTCCAATTATGTTGTGGTCTTTTGGTTTAGGAACAAGTTCCCAGACTTTGCATCTCTTGAACTGATTTAGCTCTTCTTGCATTGCCTCAACTCAATGAGGGTCTAGGATGACTTCTTCAAACTTCTTTGGCTCTACTTGGGATAGAAAACTGGAGTAGAGTACTGCACTCAGATTTCTGCTTCTTGTTTGTACCCCTTGTCTTAGATCACCAATGATTTGATCTGCTGGATGATCTCTTAGATGTCTATTAGCTGGAGGCATCCTGGCTTCAGGTTGAACTCCTTCAGCTTTTTCAACTTGCTGCACTCCTTGGTCTTCTTCTGCATTAGGTACATGTAGTACTCCCCCTGGACAATAGCCACTATCATCTACATGCTGACTTGTAGTAGGTCCTTCTTCAATAGTGAGCTTGTCCATCTTCTTAGTTATACCTGAGGAGCTGCAAATACTTCTAGACAACTCATGGTTAATAAGTCTAGCTTCATCAAATACTACATGTACAGACTCTTTTACAACTTGAGTATACAAGTTGTAGACTCTATAAGCCTTACTATTGTTGCTGTACCCAACAAATATCCCCTCGTGGGATTTGACAGCAAACTTAGTCAAGTAAGACTTACCATTGTTAAGTATAAAGCACTTACAACCAAAGATCCTGAAATAGGATAGGTTTGGTTTTCTGCCTTTCACAATCTCATAGGGGGTCTAGTTGTGACTTTTAGTAATGGTAGCCCTATTAATTACATGACATGCAGTATTCACTGCCTCAGCCCAGAAATATTCTGGGAGAGATGTATCACTTAATAGGGTTCAACCAGCCTCAATCAAGGTTCTATTTTTCCTCTCAACAATGCCATTTTGCTGAGGTGTTCTTGGTGAAGAAAACTCCTGAAATATCCCAAATTCTTCACATAGTTTTGTCATACTATCAGACCGGAATTCAGTACCATGGTCACTTCTTATTTTGACCACAGTACTGTCTAGTTCATTCTGAATTTGTTTGACAAAGCTATAGAAGATACTAGGTATTTCAGATTTTTATCTAAGGAAGAACACCCAGGAAAACCTTAAGTAGTCATCTACAACCACAAAGGTATATACCTTCCTACCTAGGCTGTGAACTGGCATAGGACCAAAGAGATCCATATGCAAGAGGTATAAACACCTCACAGCATCTTTGTTTTCAATGTTATTAAAGCTGGATCTAGTCTGCTTGCCCTTTTGACAAGCTGAACATATCTCATCTTTAATACACTTAACTTGAGGACCATTCCTCACTAACTCTTTGCTATATAGTTGGCCAATTGTCTTGTAGTTGAGATGGGCTAGCCTCTTGTGCCATTTGACACAATGCGAGACTTTCTCATCAACAACAAGACACACTGGAGAACCATTGTTCTCACACATAATGTCTAGGAAATAGACATTTCTTTTTCTGTAATCTGTCAAAATGATCTCTTGATCATTTGACCTCCTAATATGACAACCATCTTTGACAAATGAGATGTCATATCCTAAATCACTCAATTGACTTATAATAATAAGGTTATGTTTTAAACCTTTAACATAAGCCACTTGAGTAATTGTAATATGGGTGCTAGAAATGTTACCAAAACCCTTGATGATTCCTTTTTCAGAACCACCAAAGGTGACTTTAGGACCATCCTTGATTGGTGTGAAGTCCTTTAGCAATCCCCTAGTTCCAGTCTTGTGTCTAGAACATCCACTGTCCAAGTACCATATTGGGGCATGACCACTTGGACTCACCTGCAAAACAGATTAGTTGACCTTAAAACCCAAAGAATTCTTGAGTCCTTGGTACTGGTTAGTTTGCCTCTTAACAAAGCTACCTGCAGATCTTCCAACAGGCAGTTTGCTACTCACTTTGGCACTAGAATTGTGCCAACAGTCTATGACATAGTGGCCTACCTTGCCACAACACCAACACTCAAACCTATTGTACCTTTGCTTAGGTACATCCCTAGCTGTTTTATCTACAGCTGGCTTGTTGAGAGCCGGGGCTTTGCCCTTAGACTTGGACTGAACAGTCCTAGCAGGTTTAGTAAACCCTAATCCAGTTTTACCTTTATGATGAACAAATTCATCAATTAAGGGTAGAACAGACTTAGGTTTAGAAAACCTAGCAACAATGTCTCTCTCCTTCTAAAGACTAATCTCCAGACTCTTGATTTGATCATTCTTGAATGTTATAGTCCCCATCTGAATAACAGTTATGTTCTTCAGTCTGGCTATTTCATTTAATTTTTGATCAATCAGTTTATCAAAATTAGTTGCAGCCATTTTGAGACTTGTAATCTCCTTAGCCTGACTCTTGGCCAAGGATTTGCTTTTCTTATATGCTTACAACAGAACTCTATATTCATCAATCAATTGATGAACATCACCTTCAGATTCAGATCCACTAGCATCACTTGATGCTGATGTAACTGAATCTGAACTAGTACTAGAAATTGAACTTAAAGAACAATTTTGTACCTTACTAGGTCCTGGCTGCTCTAGGATTTTGTCACCTTCTGTTAAGGCCATCAGTCCTTGGCACTGATTGTCCTCTTGTTTATATATAGAGTTCATTATCTGGATGAACTCCTCTTCCTCTTCTTCAGCAAACAGTCCTATGTATGCTTCAGCTTCTGACTCAGTTTCTGATGAAGATATGTCTGACAGGCTTTTGTCCTTCTTGGCAACAAAGGACCTTTCTTTCTTGCCCTTGAATTGAGTCTTCTTCTTATCATTAGACTCTTTTCTTTTCTCTGGACAGTCTGCAATAACATGTCCTTGTCTGTTACAGCAATAGCATACAATTTTTGATAGAGTTGCTTTGCTTGACTTGAGCTTTCTCCTGTCTTTCTTTGATGACTTTTTGTTCTGATAATAGTCATCTTTACCCTGTGAAGTAGATGGCTTTGTCCTCCACTGTTTCTTCTTAAAGAACTTCTGAAAGTGTCTTGTGAAAGCTGCAAAGTCCTCATCACTTTCACTGCTCTCAGAATTTCTGCTTGCTGTTTCCTCTGACTCAGTCTCTTCAACTTTTGGAGGTGGAGATGGAGACTTACTTTTGTATTTCTTGGTGGCTTCTGTTTTGAATGTCACCGCTCTTTCTTTGTGCTCACTTCTTGTAGTCTTCTCCTCCTCCTTCCTTACCATCAACTGCATTTCATAGGACAGCAATTTTCCAAACAAAGTTGGAGGGGGAATATCTGCTAACTTGGCCATTTCCCTAATGGCACAGATCTTGGTGTCCCAATCCTTTGTTAGGGACCTCAAGAACTTATCATTTAGCTTATAATTACTGAAATCTCTTCTATAGGACATTAGCTCATTCACAATCCTATAGAATTTCTTATAACATTCTGTTATGCTATCAGTCCTACCTTGCCTGAAACTTTCATATTCTTTGTTTAGCAAAGACTTTCTGTCTTGCCTCACTTCTTCAGAACCCTCCATATACACTATCAAGGTATCCCATATCTCCTTAGATGTCTTACAGTGTATTAAATTCTGAAAGGTAGCATCATCTATGACACTCACAATGATATTCTGAGCCCTCTTGTCCATTGTGGCTAGAATTATGTCATCTTTTGTCATTTCAGAGAAGTCCTTAGGTGTTCTCTGATTTGCATCCAGGACTGAAACCTTCATAGGTACATATGGCCCTTCTTTAACTGTGATATATATTCTAGGGTCTGAGGCTTCCATAAAGAGTATCACCCTTTCCTTACAGATGCCAAAAATTTCTTTTCTGTAAATGAGTAGTTTCATGGATCCAAGTTCCTTATGATTCTCTATTGAACCCATGTTTCTTGATTTTCTTGATTTCACTTAATCTGTCAATAGGATCTACTCAGACAGTTATGTCCCTTTTTGAGTAACCTCCCTCTGATACCACTTGAAAGAAATTGTACCTAATCACTTAGAGGGGGGGTGAATAGGTGACTTAATCTTTTTAAAACTTTTTAGGCAGATTGCAGATTATATCACAGATTTATAACTAATTATACACAGCAGTCAATCAGCAATCACAGCAATCAATCAAGCACACAGTGAACACACAAATTTATAGTGGTTCCCCAAGGTTTGGGTACATCCACTTTCCCCCTTCGCCTATCTAGTAGTGTACTAGATTCAGCCAAACTCCTCCACTATCTCAGATCCTCAGATTTTACACTCAGAACCTCAACCAGGTTCCTACAGCTCAGGCCCAAGGCCTTACAACTCAGCTTCTTCACAAAGCCTACACTCAGCTTCTTCACAAAGCCTACACTCAACCACAACATGCCTACACTCAGAGAATGAGATCTCCTACACTCAGGCACTCAGGCCCTACCACTCAGCCTTTATAATTACAGGCTTACAACTCAGATCCCTAAGGATCCTACAAGAAAATATAGAATACAAAATGTATACCAACAACTCAGAAATTGAGAGATGAGTTTATAGGTTCTTGATAAGTTCTTGGAAGAACTCTGCTGAGAACAATCACACTTGGCTTTTCTTCAAAGCTTCTTGAATGTAGAACTCAATAGGATTGATTCTCTGCAGCTGATCTTCAATCACTGCAACTTAAGATTCAGAACTAGGTCTGAACCCTTCTTCACAGCTTGGTTCCAACGGCTGTCTTCTTGGATGGAGCTCTCTCTCTCCAACTGCTTAGATCTTCAGATCACTTCACCTGATTTGTGTTAATCTGTGTTCAATCTTCTCTATCTGTTGATAGTACAAGCCTATATATAGGCCTTCTTCATGGTGACCGGCTGATCCGGTTCCTAACAGCTTTCTGACAACTCTGACAGGTGCAGTAGACCGGCTGAAATGACAGCTGTCAAGTCATCCAGTCAGTTCTTGAAATTTCTGTAACTGTCTGAAAGTGTCGAGACAGTCTGTCTTTAAGTGTCGACACTTATAGACCAAGTGTCGACACAAGTTGACTAAGTGTCGACACTAGACTTCAAGGTGTCGACACAACTTCTTGTGTTGTAGAATTCACTTCTCGACACAGCTTCTTCATCATGTATCGACACTGATAATGTGTGTCGACACAAGTCCTTGTTCTTCAGTACTTTGTTGAATTCTTGTAAGTGTCAACACAACTCCTTTGTGTCGACACATCTTCATGTGTTGAACTTGTTTAGTGTCGACACTTCTTCTTGGTGTCGACACATGCCTTCAGTGTTGATACTTGCTGAGTGTCGACACAACTCCTTAGTGTCGACACATTCTTCTTGTGTTGAGACTTTAGCTGAGTGTCGACACATCTACTGTTGTGTCGACACTTGTACTTAGAATTTTGTTGAACTTTGCTGAGTGTCGACACAGCTCCTTGTGTCGACACATTCTTCATATGTTGAGTCTTCTACTGAGTGTCGACATATCCTTTCTTGTGTCGACACTTTCTTCAAGTGCTGCGTCTTCTGTTGTGTGTCGACACATTCCTCATGATGTCGACACTTATACTTAGACTCTGCTGAAATTTGCTGAGTGTCGACACAACTTCCAAGTGTCGACACTTTGTGATGTAGACACAGTTACTCTAGGTGTCGACACTGATTCGAAGTGTCGACACTGCTTCACTGAACTTTTCTTCATTGAGTGTCGACACAGCTCCTTGTGTCGACACTTTCTATCTGGTGTCGACTCTGCATCCCTGGTGTCGACATAATTACTACAAGTGTCGACACTACTTGTCTGGGTGTCGACACAAGTCTTCTTAAGTGTCGACACTTTCCCTCTGGGTGTCGACACATGGACTTAGAATCTTTTCTGCTTTCCCTGCTAATACTTAACCTGCACAACTAAACGCAAAACACATCAAATATATTTTGATTTATATCATTGAGTAGGAGGAGGTTTTTTCAAATCAGGTACATTTAAATCAATGTACCCAACACTCTCTTTAGATTCTTGATTGGTCAGCACCACTTTTGATACTATTTCTTTTTTAACAGCTATTGATGCAGGGATGGGGGACAAGCAGAAATTTTAAAGAGGTCGGAAATGGGGGAGGAAAACTGTCAATCCTGAATTCTAATCCCTATAAAAAATGGTTATCAAACTGGGGAATTGAAATTGGAAATTTCAATTCTATTTCTTTTCTCCAATTCCCCCAAAATGAACACGCCTAAATGCAAAATTACGAAACGAAGAAATAATGATACAATCAACACCAGCATTGTCGTCTCCATAACGCTATTCTAAAGCAGTCCACAAACTCTCAGCAGTGGTCATGTGAAGGAAAGTACGATACAGAGGATTATCTAAATCACTCAAGATCTGAAATTTACAATGAAAATCAATTTTCTTGAACAGTGAATTTGTGTAAGGGTCTGTTTGGTAGGAAGGAAATGGATTTCAGAATTGGTTTTCGCCATTAATAAATTAATTACGGGTGTTTGGTTGGAAGGAAATAACCTTGGATTTGGTTTTGCCCAAAACCATAGGTTTTCAAATAAGCTTGTCCGCAATTCCTATGTCATTACCCGGTTTTCTGCCATTTTCTCCTCCACGACGGACGCGCAGATCACGACTCCCTTCTTAGAAACCTTCGCAACCCCTTGCTCTCGTCGCGCCCTCTCGCCGCCCTCCTTCCAAATATTGTTGCTGCCCGATTTCTTGATTGGTTTGATTCCTGCTCCCTAGATTTTTGCTCTCCTCCTTTTTGTGTAGGGTATACAAACGCCACTGCCTCTGTCACCAACTCTATGGAAATTTCATGGCCAACCAGAGATCTCGTGCTCTGGTGCAGTGAAAAAGATCTAGGAATACATCAAACTTCGACAACTTCAGGTATATTGATAACCAAACTCTGTTACTTGTGGTCAAGGTTTTGAGAACCGGACCGGAGGTCGAACCGGTGAGTTCCAAGGTTCAAGCTCCGATCGGTCGGACCGGGGTCGAATCGTTTGTCCATTATTTATATTTATATATATATATATATATATATATATATATATATATATATAAAAATATAAAAAAATAATATTATAATAAATATTTACATATATATATTTGTTATTTATCATCATATTTTGATACAAATAAAAATAATATATTTGTCAACACCACATATGTATATTTTAAAATCAAATTTTAATGATATATAATATATATTACTAGTATATATATATATATATATATATATATATATATATATATATATATATATATATACGAGTGACAGGCATGGGCCTACGGCCCGATGGCCACGCGCCACTGTACCCGGCCACCGACGGCGGGCTTCGCCCGCCCCCCTGCGGGCGTCGCCCGCCCCCCTGCAGGCACCGCCCGCCCCCAGCGGGATTTAAAAAATATAATATTGCGCCCGCCCCGCAAAAAATATTTAAAAAATATTATATTTAAAAATATATTTTTAAATATATTTAAAATATAGGGGGCATATACTGTGCGGGCGTACGGGCAAGCGATTTTGAGGGTCAAGATAGTCTCAAAACGAAAAGTGATCAACATGAAAGTTGTAGATCTCGGCGAGACGAACAAATTTCATGTTGATCAGGTTTTGATTTGGAGCCGATTTGAACCTCGATTTGGGCCCCGAAATCGGGGGCGGCGGAACTGCTACAGTAAACCGTTCCGCCGCCCCCAATTTCGGGGCCCAAATCGAGATCCAAGACGGCTTCAAATCAAAAGGTGGTAAACATGAAAGTTGTTCGTCTCGTCGAGATCTACAACTTTCATGTTGATCATTTTTCAATTTGGGACCATCTTGACCCTCAAAATGACTTGCCCGTACAACCCATATACTTAATTGGCGGTGTGAGATTTAGTCCCACACCGCCAATTTTGGTTTTGTTTTATGAGTATATAAGGTATTTTGTCTCTTAAAGTATGAAGATGTGATACAAAGGGGCAGGTTTGGCTGGTTATCCAGGCTGGCGGGTGGGTTGATTATTGTGGTGTTGGGTGGGCGGGCTGGTGGCCTTTATTTTGGTCTGAGCTGATGAATTGTAGGGTGCCCTAAATTTTAGAGGCCCTATATAGGTTTAGGAGACCTATGAAAAAATATGAACGGTCCTGATTCGTTGCTGTGATGAACGGCTGCGATCAAATGTTTGGTTTATATTCAACGGTCGTGATTAATCCAATGTCTCTTTTACCTTGTCATGGACATGTAATTGATATTTCTTTTTAATGTAGTAAAGATATATATATTAGAAAAAAAATTAATTGACACAACATTAAAAATTTGCCTATAAATTATTAATTTTTTATGGTTATATTGTGATACAAATGAAAATGATATAAAAATTATCACTATATTAGTATACTTTTAGAGCTCTGTTTGACGCAACGTTTTTCCGCTATTGAGTTTAGACAAAACACCACCGTAATAAAATTGATGTTTGACATGACAATAGTTAAAACCACAATCAAAATCAAAAAAACAAAACTAATATTTATATTAATATAATAATATACAAATTAAAATAGCAAGAACCAAGTGGTCAAGTGGTCCACTTCTTCATGAATTAGGAAGTGGACTGGGTTCGAACCCTCACAGTTTCGAAGTTTCAATATATAAATTTTTGGGCGTTGGCCCACCCGGTTCCCTAAGACCCGCCCGGTTCCCGGCCCGCCAGTCCGCCCGCCCGGTTCCCGGCCCGCCAGTCCGCCCGCCCGGTTCCGCGGTTCCCAGGCGATCCGCAGATGGAGGCGGGTTCTTACCTGGACCGGACCGGCTGTGTGTCCGGTCCGCGGTTCGACCAATCGGACAGGCCGGTCCGGTCCGGTTTTCAAAAGTCTGCATGTGGTTAGTGTTTGTTTACAAACAAATTGATTTTTTTTCAAATTTCGATCTTAAACATATTTTATGATTAATTAACATTGGCACTATCAGAATCTATGAAACATTTATCATTAGAATAAAATAGAAATCCAAAAATCTTGATCCAACAACAAAAGTTTTTTTAAAACAGCTCCTCAAAGAGTTCTGTTCAATCAGCTCAATTTGTTCGACAGATTTTTCATCCGTCAAAGCTGTCTCAAACAGATCCTTAATCATGATGTGATATGTATGCTTGTATATAAATTTGTGTTAGCCATGCATGAATTGAAGTTCTTTTTGACACAGTTATATATGTTGTTTGCTTAAATGCTGATGCTATTTTGATACATATGCTTGCTTAATATTTGATGTTAATATGATGCATATATTTGCAAAGATTATAAAATAGAAAACGGGACATTGAAAGAGAAATCGTATGTTCACTGGACAAATGATATGAATCTACTCTTTCCAGTGCATTACTTGAGAAGTACTGTAAAGATCACAAAACGTCAAATGGATGGAAAGTGGTGGTCTTCAAAAAACATTCAAGGCATGAAAGATTTACATAATCTAGACTTCACAAAGGGGAAGATCATGGTCAAACTGAAGATATGAAATAAATATTATAAGGATGTATCCGCAATATTGGACACAAGTGACTTTGGATGGTGTTGGAACTCAGTTTGGGCGGTTAGCCGAACAAGCCGTCGCGGTCTGTCCTGCCGGTCTTCTAGCAGTTTGTCTCAGCGGGTTGTTGGTTCAGTGGAAGCCGCAGCGTATCGACCAGTGGGCGCTACAGCGGTTTAAGTGTAGATCGCATCGGCTAGGATGTTAGCAGAACCGATCTTGTGAAGTCGCGGCGGTCTGAATGAAGCCGCAACAGTGGTCTAATGGTTATCTTCTCTGCGGTCTGGTGGCTTGCCGCAGGGGATGCTTAATGGTTAGCCGCACTGTGGTCTATTGCTATCCGCAGGTGTGGCTTATCGGCTTATCTGGCGGTCTTGTACAGATAGTAGCGGTCGTCTTTTGTATCCGGAGGATGTAATATTATGTTGTGTAGTGAGCGGTTTGTATATAACAAACCGCTCAGTCTGCGCGACTTGTATTTAGTCCCACATCGTGTATTGTATTGTATTCTCTCACCTTCCCCGTTTTCTATAAAAAAGGGGGCATACCTATGTATTACTTACTTTTTTGGAGCAATAAAATTTGCGGTTTATTTACCTCTTGTCCGTTTTTCTCTCATTTTTCACTTGGTATCAGAGGAAAATCGGTCCTTTGCTTCATTCTCTTTGTCTGTATTCCTGCAGTTTGCCTCTTTTCTGCCCGCACGGCTTCCCTCCTTTTTGGTTCGCGCGGTTTCTTTCCTTTGGTACCGCCTTTGGTCGCGGTATTTTTCCACTGCTGGTGCCTTGACACCGATACCAGGCAGTTTCTGCTCCTTTTTGTCCCGCTTTTTGGTCGCAGTCCTTTTCCGGCTGCTGGTGTGTTGACACCGAGACCGGGCGGTCTCTTTCTTTGTTCTCGCGGGTTTGCTTCCTACTTGTTCGCACGGTTTGATTGTTTGCTCGTGCGGCTTGTCCTTCCTCTTCATGGACACTTCGTCTTCTTCTACTACTCTTCTTCAGCGTCCTTTGCTTCCCTCTCCCTCTCCTGATATTGTTGCTCATCCTTCTCGTCATGAAAGTTCTGGTGGTCGGTGTGGTCGTACTGGCGCTCGTGGTTCTTCAAAATTTCTCTATTCTCATTATGGCAAAACTGACCACTTGATTGATCGTTGCTGGGTCAAACACCCTCATCTTCGACCTGCTTCTGCTGATTCTGCCAAAAAGTCTACTACTTCTCTTACTACTTCTAGTGCGGGTCAGTTAGCTACCGTGGATAGGTGGCTTATTGACTCCGGTGCAACCAATCATATGACAGGGAATTCTCGCCTTTTTTCTTCTCTTACTACGAGTAACCACTTGCCTCCGGTTCTTATTGCTGATGGTTCTCCGTCCCCGGTTCATGGGTCGGGCACTGTGCCTGTTACTTCTTCTCTTCAGCTTCTAGACACTCTCTATGTCCTTAACTTTCCATGCAATCTTCTTTCTGTTACTTCTCTTTGTAAGCAGTTGGGCTGTGAAACGATCTTTACTGCTTCTACTTGTGTTTTTCAGATTCCTCAGTCCAAGGTGATGATAGCTACTGGGACTGAGAGTGGCGGCATGTTTTATCTTGATACTTCTTCTGCCTTTTCTACCTCCTCTCCTCTACTTCAGTGACATCTTTGGCTTGGACATCCTCCTCCTCAAATCTTTTATCAGCTTCTGCCTGATTTACCGCGAGGAGATTCTTCTCTTCCTTGTGAAGCTTGTCAATTTAGGAAACATCATCGTTCTACCTTTCCTGCCAGGACTGGGCGTAGTTCTTCTCGTCCATTTGATATTGTCCATTCTGATATATGAGGCCCTGCTCTTGTTCAAACTACTGGTAGGGGTAGTTTATACTTTGTGACATTTATTGATGATTTTTTCTATTGTACATGGTTATATTTGTTGCGCGACCGTTCTGAACTGTATTCTATTTTCACTGTCTTTTATAATGAGATTCATACACAGTTTGATATTCTCTTAAAATTCTTAGATCTGATAATGATAAGGAGTATCTTAGTCAACAATTTCAATCGTTTTGTATGGATTATGGTATTGTTCATCAAACCACTTGCCCTTATACATCACAACAAAATGGTGTTGCTAAACGAAAGAATCGTCATCTCCTCGATGTGGCTTGGAGTCTTCTTACTCATATGCATGTTCCCAAGTCTTATTGGGGTCATGCAGTTCTTCTCTCTTATTTTCTCATTAATCGTGTTCCGTCCTCTATTATCGGTGGGAAGACTCCCTTTTCTATCCTGCATCCTGATGCGAACCCTTTTCCTTTGTCTCCTCGTATTTTTGGGTGCACTGTATTTGTTTATTGTCCTTCTTCTGGTCGCGACAAACTGTCACCACGCTCGATTAAATGTATCTTTCTCGCTATTGCCCAACTCAGAAAGGCTACCGGTGTTATGATCATGTTCTCCGCCGACAGTATGTTTCGTCAGATGTCACTTTCTTTAAGAATTTTTCATTCTTTTCCCCTTCCTTTGTTCTTCCTACCTCTGCTGATTCTGTTCCTTCTCCTCTTATTTATGCACCTTGTCCTGAGCCTATTATTTCTTCTTCTACTTTGGACTCCACTCCTCTACTTGATTCCTCTATTGAGCCACTACCCATGGTTCCTAGTTTGTCTGCATCTCCTTCGGCTGGACCTAAGCAAGTAGACAAGATTGATCTTGGTCTTCTGATTGCTCTCAGGAAAGGTGTCCGTTCGTGCACTCAGCATCATCTTGCTGGTGCGGTCTCTTACACTAGATTGTCTTCTCAGGCGCAAAGTTTTGCTTTTTCCCTCTCGGCCAATGTTCTTCCTGCTTCTTATCGTGATGCTCTGGTTATTTCACATTGGAAAGCTGCTTTGGATGAGGAGATGAAAGCTCTAAACGATCGGGGTACTTGGTCTCTTGTTCCTACTCCTCTTGGTGCTGATATAGCTGGATGTCGTTGAGTCTTTATTATCAAGTATCTTCCTGATGGTACAGTTGATCGTTACAAGGCCCATCTTGTGGCCAAAGGATTTACGCAAACTTATGGTGTGGATTTTTTTGATACATTCTCTCATGTTACCAGGATTACTACGATCAGTTTTCTCTTTTCTGTGGCTGTGAACCGGGATTGGGAAATGTCTCAGTTGGATGTCAAGAATACATTTCTTTATGGTGATTTGAATGAGATTGTTTATATGGAGCAACCTTCTGGGTATATTGCTCAGGAGGAGTCTCACGTGTGTAAGTTTAAGAAAACCATCTATGGTCTTAAATAGAGTCCGAGAGCCTGGTTTGACAAGTTTAACAAGGTTATATCTGTTACTGGTTTTGTTCAAAGTGCTGCAGATCACTCTTTGTTTATTCGGAAAACCTCGTCTAGACTGGTTATTCTAGCAGTGTATGTGAATGATATCCTTCTTACTGGGGATGATAGGAAAGACATTGATATGACAAAGCAACATCTGCTCCGACATTTTGTTACGAAGGATATGGGGATCCAAAGTTTTTTTTAGGGATTGAGATATCTCGAAAACCTAGATCTATTGTTCTTTCACAAAGGAAGTATGCTCTGGATCTTTTACAAGAGACAGGTCTTCTTGGAGCTAAGCCTGTTCGGTCCCCTATGGCTGTTGGAGATGACAAGTACTGGAGTGAGTCTTCTCCTCTCATTGAATATGTCACCAGGTACAGACATCTAGTTGGTAAACTCATCTATTTGACTGTTACAAGACCAGACATCTGATATGCGGTTGGGAAAGTAAGTCAGTTCATGCAAGCACCCAGAGAGTGTCATATATAGTCAGCTTTGAAGATTCTCGAGTATGTAAAAGGTGCACCAGAGAAAGGGCTCCTGTTCCTAAAAAGGGGACATTTAAAAGTAGAGGCTTACTCTGACGCATGCCACGCAGATGATAAGGGCGATAGGAGGTCTACGTCTGGTTTTTGCACCTTTGTTGGAGGAAATCTAGTCAGTTGGAAGAGCAAAAAGCAGGCTGTAGTTGCCAAGTCGAGTGCAGAAGCAGAGTATAGAAGCATGGCTCTGACTTCTTATGATCTGAAGTGGCTTTGAAATCTCTTACTTGATCTAGGAAAGTTTTATGATCACCCCCTACTGACGTTCTGTGACGATAAAGCAGCCATATACATTTCAAAGAATCTGGTGTTTCATGAGAGAATGAAGCATATCGAGGTTGATTGCCACTTTATTAGAGAAGAGATTCTGAAGAATTAGATATGCACTCTATTTGTTACTTCTGCTAAAGAGCTGACAGATTTCTTTATGAAACTGGTTACTTTGTTCACAGTGGTTTGTGGCAATCTAGGCATGGTTGACATATATACTCCAGCTTGAGGGGGAGTGTTGGAACTCAGTTTGGGCGGTTAGCCGAACAAGCCGCCACGGTCTGTCTTGCCGGTCTTCTAGTAGTTTGTCTCAGCGGGCTGTTGGTTCAGTAGAAGCCGCAGTGTATCGACCAGTGGGCGCTACTGTAACGTCTCTATTCGTCACATGGAATGTAACGGTGGGTCCGACCGGGGCCCCACGCCATATTTCACAAACAAACGGTGGAATTACTTATGGAAATCAAATTTCATTCTACGCAAATCCTAACTCAAAGCATTTTAGCGCAATATTTTAAGTTATATGAACTCATTACAGTGAATGTCCACAAATATATAAACTCCATATATATATATATATATATATATATATATATATATATATATATATATATATAGGAATGTATACAAAACACACACTCTCATGGGCTTAAGGCCTTACAAGTTACTCTTGACAATATATACAACATCATACATCGGCACACAGGCCGGCCACACATGAAATCCAAACATTCTTCGCACGGCCTTCAAGGGCCTTAAGCAGCAAGCCTTTAATTTGATCATTTCAATTCAACAGCACCTGCAATTAGACATCCACCCAAGAGCAGTAAACAAAGCAACGGTCAGCATTAGCTGACCAATTATAACGACCCTACCCCTTACCCGGACAGTGGTTCCTTCCCTATATGTATTGCAATTATACTATCTACCAATCACAACAAGTGCGCTCAGGCACCACAATATCACAAATGCAGGTCTCCATCCGACGCTCCGTGCACTCAGGGCAACTTATGGTGTACCGATCTCCGAGGCAACACCACCCATTAGAGAATTATTAACTTGTTGGTTGGCCGGTCCTAGTCACCCCAACTCACAGACTGGCAACATTCCGCCCAAACCACTCAAAGGTGATAACCTCACAGCAAACTTGAGCATTAATAGATCGACCCACCATGTGGTGCAGCAAGTAGGGTCTGCCACGCATCCTCCCAAACATTGCCACCAATCGACCTCCCAAAACAACCAGGGGCAGGTCATCCTTTCTCGTGCTCAAACCATCAATAGCACACCACTAGACGCGGGTCGGCCTTCCCTCCTGATTAGCCGCAGCTTTTCGCTCTCCCAGAGCAATTAGCGCTCACTGCGCTCACATCACAAGGAGCTTACGCAAAGCATCCAAGATCCATATATCCATACATCCATGCATCCATACAAAACATCCATACAACACATCCATACTTACAAGTCATAGACAGTAATCAAATACACGGAGTCTTCTCCGGTTTACGCATAATCATCACCAATCTAGACTAACCATCTAGATGGGCTTCACACAGCATGCATATGCCGTACTCCACACTTCCGGCTCTAGATGCAGACTCAACTTGGAATCACTTACGATGTCCACCTCTTGGTGGAGGACTCCATGCATATGCATAAAGAAAGGACTTCGATGTCCAAGAAGGAGATCGTTACCCTTGAAGATTGCTTTGGAGTCATGAACTAGCCAGATGGAAATCACCGCCTCGGCTTTGCCTCCACAAATTCAAACTCGGATCTTGCTTCCGCACTCCGCAGCTCCTCCAATAGCTGGCTTTCTCCTTCCTCCTCTCCTTCCCTTGAACTCTCTCTCTCTCTCTCTCTCTCTTGAGAAGAAGGGGAGCTGTCTCATGAATGAGTTTTCCCCTCATTCTCGGCCATTTATCCACAGGGAAGGGGTCTGGATCGTTGGATCCAGGATAAGGGTTCGTCTCTGATTTGCCCCAAAAAAGGCTGAACACGACCTGACATGCCCTATGACACGCCCGTGTCACAGGTCGTGTCCCTTAAGCGGCACACAGCCGACTCAAGCCAGAGCAGTACACAGTCGTGTGACACGCCCGTATCACATGCTACATGCCCGTGTCTTGGCTGACACGCCCATGTCTAGCACCCGTGTACTTCACTTAACTCATCATCAACTCACCCGAGCGGGACACAGCCATGGGACACGCCCGTGTACCCCAGGACACACCCGTGTCCATCAACACACTCAGCCTCGGCTGCTCCCGAGCAGGATACGGCCAGTGACACGCTCGTGTCAGCGACCATGTACCAATACACGGCTGCAGACACACCCTATCGTGACTTTGTCGAGTGGAGTTCGACGACCCCGAGGAGGACACGCCCTATGACATGCCCGTGTCTATGGACGTGTTCCCTCCCCAAAACTTCATCGACCACGCGCCCAATTGCTCAACCCGAGCACGACACTCCCTGGGACACACCCATGTCCCAGGCCGTGTCAACCAACCTGAACCCAAATTGGGATTTGGGGGTGTTACAGCTACAGCAGATTAAGTGTAGATCGCAGCAGCTAGGATGTTAGCAGAACCTATCTTGTGAAGTCATGGTGGTATGATTGAAGCCGCAACAGTGGTCTAATGGCTATCTTCTCTGCGGTCTGGTGGCAACCCGCATAATGCGGTCTGGTGGCTTGCTGCAGGGGATGCTTAATGGTTAGCCGCACTGCGGTCTATTGGCTATCCGCAGGTGCGGCTTAGCGCCTTGTCTGGCGGTCTTGTACAGATAGTAGCGACCGTCTGTATCTGGAGGATGTAATATTATGTTGTGTAGTGAGCGGTTTGTATATGATGAACCACTCAGTCCGCGCGACCTGTATTTAGTCTCACATCGTGTATTGTATTGTATTCTCTCACCTCCCACATTTTCTATAAATAAGGGGACATACATATGTATTACTTACCTTTTTGGAGCAATAAAATTTGCGGTTTATTTACCTCTTGTCCGTTTTCTCTCATTTTTCACTGATGGGATTGAGAATCAAATATCGTGAAAGTCGACAGTGAAGACGTTTGGGTCAATTATGTCAGGGTATATTCATTTATTGCATTATATAATTTAGTTTTAATTATTTTACCATTTTTATTCATGTGGTTTAATCATGTTGTGCATACTCATCCTAATGTGAAACACTACAGAGACATGGTGATCATTAATTGGGAAGACTTAGTCAAATTGTGCGGTAATGATAATACATGTGCATTTACGACAACGGTAAATAAGACAATCATTGAGTTGAATGAGGAGTCAATGGGTGAAGAAAGCACCTGCGCATCAGAGTCTTCATTAAGAGGGAGCAGTATGCAGAGGAAGCAAACTCCTGGCAACACAATAGCAAATGCCATCAATAGAATGACCAAATATGGATCACGCAGTGGCCGCAATCACAAGAAGCAATGAAGCTTCGAGGGTAAATACAACTCAAATCTATGAAACACTTGCTCGACTGCCAAATCTGCAGGAGCACGAATTAGTGAAGATCATGGATCTTCTAGGTGCCAGTCAACTGAAGTTTGATACGTTCACGACACTACCAAACCACATGAGAATGACGTGGCTTCACTTATAGTTCTATGACTTATAAGTGCATGATGATGTCGTGTTTTTGTTTGTTGTTGCATTTTTACATTTTTATGTTTAGCAGGTTATCGTATATTATCTGCTTTTGAATTAGTGTTCTTAATTTCAAGCAGTGTACTGAAACATTTCATGTTTGATGGATCTTTAGTTATTATCGTTATTATGTTTATGTTCCTTTGAATTTGTTTATTAATTTTAATGTTTTAAAATTTGTGTTTTGTTTGGAGATTTTATATACTTTCGAACAGAATTTTTGATTTCATGCAATTTATGTGAATTAATTTCATCCTGCATCCAAATACTAAAATTGGCCAATTCCAATTCATGTATCTCAAAATCTTCTTGCAGCCAAAAAACAAAATTGGAATTCACCAAACCACAATTCATATAATTTTTGGAGAAAGTGGTCATGATTTCTGCCATTAAATAATAGCGTTTATATTGGCAACCCGATTTTGGATATTGACAGCCCAATTATAATAGCAGCCCAACAAATTGATAATGGCAACCCATTTGCTATTGACAAAATAATTTTTTTTAAAGAAGTCAAATAATCACATTAAATCAAACAAAAAATATAAATAAAGTTCTTTGTTTTACAAAGTCCTCTGTTTTTTCTACTGGGGGGGGCAGAGCAATGATTGATTCGCTTTTCGGAGTCCTTTATTTTTTTCTACTAGAGGGGCAGAGCAGTGATACTTTGCTGGTGAAGGGAAGATACTTGTGTTTTTGACAGAAATTGATTTCATTAGATATATTGGGATATTTATAAGAAGCAAGGCACCCCTGAAGTAATGACTAATAAAGAAGAGTTGTGATACTTGACTTGTTAAGGGATGATGCTTGTGCTTTTGACAGAAATTGATTTCATTAGATATATTGAGATATTTACAAGAAGCAAAGTAGCTACTCCGAAAGTAACAACTAATAAAAAAGATTGAACAAAATTAATTAAAATAATATATTGTTCTTACGGCGATTCTCCCCAACTTCCCCCTTCCTCCCTCTCCACGGAACTATCACCGTCGTGGGATCCAGCCTCCGCTCCATCAACGGCATAGCCTCTGGCTTCTTCGAGCTCCAGCCAAAAGAAGTTCTAACCCTCGTCAATGGCACCGCCGTTGGATCCGGCCTCACCTCCATCATCCTCTTCTATGTCGAACCAAACCAGGGTCTCTCCGACGGTTATCAGCGGTTGGCGACGGGTGGAAGGGGGAGAATCGTGGTCGGCGACGGGCGGAACAGGGAGAGTCTCGTGTTCCTAGTTAGGGTTTCGTAGTTCGGGTTTCAGGAGAATGAGGCGGAAGTTTGTTTTTGTGCTGCTATTAGCGACCATATTATGTGTGTTTTTAATGTATTTGTGGGCTGTCAATATCCAAAGCCGGGCTGCCAATATAAACGTCCTTAAAAATAATGTAAAAATATCAATAACAATATTAATCTTAGATTGTTGTATAAATTGAGGGAGGACCCGTGATCCCGGATGCCCGACATTCCTATAAATTAAGGCTGGGAGGCCCCATCAAATAGTAAAAAAATAAATTCAAATTAAAGAAAAATCAATCAATCATTGTGAATACACGATGAAATAGTAGAAAGCAAAAAATGGAATAGTATAGTTCGTGTCTCACATCATTGGTCAAAAATCTTCTTTCTCCTCGTAGAGTCATTCAAGTTAATTTCCTCAATGAATATAAAGGAGATGAAATTATGAGCGAAAATATGAGAGAAAGTAGTATAGAAAATAGGGGAGTGAAAGTAAGAGAAAATTATAATCTTCCATAAACTCATTTCTGAAATAAATTATTTAAATTTTTCGTATCCCACAATGACACACTTTCAAATCGTATTTCATATTGAGACACCCTTCTTTGAAAAAAAAAATTTGAGTTGATTCAAAAATTAAAATATAAAAAAAATTAATATATTTTGTGTCCCGTAATAAGACGCACCCGTGAAATGGTGCAAGGGGCAACCCATGCGGTCGCGATAGTGCCCGTCGGCGACAGTCTCTCGGCGCAACAGCGCTCCCGCTATTCACAGCCCTCCGAGCGCACGATTACATTCCCTCAACATGGGTTCCCTCCGAGGGCTGCGAACGGCGGAAGTGTCATCACGCTGTGACACTGTCGTGACCGCACGGGAGACCCCGCATTGCCTCCTATATAACCTAATGTTTTTATCTATATCTTTATATATAATAATTATATTGATATAATAATATAAATTATAAATTATATTCTATGTATCATATAAAATTTGGACAGTTCCATTATTCATCCAACAAAAAAAGTGAAAACAATAATTTAAAATTTATTCACCCTTTCTGATTGTTCCCAAATGATTTCAATGACCAAAATGATTAGTAAACTATGACCACTACCCAACCCTCTCTTTACTCTCCTCCCACCACATCCATTAATATTCTAAACAAATTCTATTTCTGTCTACATCTCCTATCTCCCTTTTGAATCAACTCAAAAAAATATTTGAGTTGATTCAAAAATTAAAATATAAAAAATATTGGAATTTGTTTATTAATTTTAATGTTTTAAAATTAGTGTTTTGTTTGGAGATTTTATATACTTTTAAACAAAATTTTTGATTTCATGCAATATATTCATGTGAATGAATTTCATCCTGCATGCGAACACTAAAATTGGCCAATTCCAATTCCTGTATCTCAAAATCTTCTTGCAGCCGAACAACAAAATTGGAATTCACCAAACCATAATTCATATAATTTTTTTTGGAGAAAGTGGTCATGATTTCTGGCATTAAATAAGAGCGTTTATATTGGCAACCCGATTTTGGAAATTGGCAGCTCAATTATAATAGCAGTCCAACAAATTGATAATGACAATCCATTGGCTATTGACAAACTAATTTTTTTTTAAAGAAGTCATATAATCACATTAAATCAAGCAAAAAATATAAATAAAGTTCTTTGTTTTACAGAGTCCTCTGTTTTTTCTACTGGAGGGGCAGAACAATGATTGATTCGTTTTACGGAGTCCTTTATTTTTTCTACTGAAGGGGCAGAGCGGTGATACTTGGCTGGTGGAGGGAAGATACTTGTGTTTTTGACAGAAATTGATTTAATTAGATATATTGAGATATTTACAAGAAGCAAGGTACCCCTAAAGTAACGACTAATAAAGAAGAGCAGTGATACTTGGCTTGTTAAGGGATGATGCTTGTGCTTTTGACAGAAATTGATTTCATTAGATACATTGGGATATTTACAAGAAGCAAAGTAGCTACTCCTGAAGTAACAATTAATAAAAAAGATTGAACAAAATTAATTAAAATAATATATTGTTCTTACGACGATTCTCCCCAAATCCCCCCTTCCTCCCTTTCCACGGAACCATCACCGTCGTGGGATCCAGCCTCCCCTCCATCAACGACATCGTTGTTATAGCTCCGCTCAA
This sequence comes from Platanthera guangdongensis, assembly GCA_039583875.1. NCBI lineage: Eukaryota > Viridiplantae > Streptophyta > Magnoliopsida > Asparagales > Orchidaceae > Platanthera > Platanthera guangdongensis. Next base: position 138,410,143 of record CM077159.1, read on the forward strand.
GATAGTCCACTAAGGCTCATCGAGGTGGAATGGCCTTATATAGTATCTCCAGCGTAGAGCCGTTACACTCTAGTGACACGTAACCCGTTGGGTCGTTCCGAGTCGGTCCTGACACATGCGGACATATAATTAAATATTCTAACAATCTCCTCCTATGTCTGCGGTAAACCCAACGTCGGAAAAAGGGTGGTGTGTGAAGTGTTCAACCGAACATGAAGCACTCACAACCGTGTCCATCACACTTGTCAAAACATATTGGACATTAAAAAAAGCAGTTGTATGCATGCATAAGGATAAACAAAAAATCTTAGCAGCATCATAACAAAGTCAAAAGTACAATCACAGCACAGGTACCAGAACACCAAGTGTCTTATGACCAACTAAAGAGCAAGAAAGTCCAGACAAGACAAGTGAAAAAAAGGAGAGCTAAACAGTGCTCTAAGCAGAAGAAAAACCAAATTATACTCTAGAAATCAGAGTCCAGTAGGTCATCCTCATCTGGATCCCAACTGGCAAGTGCTCCTCCATCAACAGCAGCTCCTGTAATTTCTAATAGAGAAGTTCATTTAGAATGAATTCAACCTTGGAAAATGTACAAGTATCTAGTTCTACTTATATGAACGTAGTACAATATGAGGAAGCATGAGTAGAGTATTTAGGTTCTACCTCAGAATCCATTATCTATTTTCAAGAAAATGATGTTATGGACTTCTGGACACCGCAGATGTATCTGTGTTCCTATGTGGAATGTCACGGTTACTGTTCTTCTAAAGTCAATTGGAACTCATCAAATGTGGAATGGAACCAATAAACAGAAGAAGAGCCAAACCTAGTCAGATTGTGTTATCAAATGTGGAATAACACTCTCCTCCTAGATAAGGAAGACGAACCCAGTGGAAGTGTTTAACATCAAATGTGGAATGAAACAATTCACCAGATTCGTACTCAGCAACCCCGAACATCAGCGGAGCACAACACGCTTGCTTTGACAAAGGAAAGTGGAAAAATCAAAACATTAGGACTAAGGCTGAACTAAATCGCCTATCCTTGAACTAAGGCTGAACTTAAATCGCCTTGAGTCTCATTTCCCCCACTGTTTTGATTGATCGGTCTTTAGGCATTCCTTTCGTCAGTGGATCAGCCAGATTATCCTTCGATCGCACATCGATCAAAGTGATAATGCCTTGTTATTTCAGATAATTTAGTAGAGCGTGTCTCAGTCGTACATGTCGCCTTTTAGTATTAAAAAGGACATTCTTCATGACTTGAACTGCTGCTTGATTATCACAATACAGGCTCAAAGAATTGACGTGAAGTCTAGACAAGGGAATATCTAGAATCAAATTTCTGATCCAATCTCCCTCTTCGCCAGCTGAGGCTAAGGCAAACAACTCGGCTTCCATAGACGACAAAGCTATACAAGTCTGTCTTTTGGATTTCCAAGTGACTGCTGCTCCCAACTTCTGAACAACAGGAGGCATCAGAGTATCCTTCCAACGTAAGAGGGTAACCAGTGTAGCACAGAGCGTGATCTTTAGTACCTTTCAGGTACCTCATCAGCTGATCTAGGGCATCTCAATGCTCTTTGCCTGGACTACTGGTAAAACAACTCAGCATGCTTACCGAGAAAGCAATGTCTGGTCTAGTGCAACTTGTGGCATACATGAGACTTCCAATGATCTTTGAGTACTTTACTTTATAAACACTGGTCCCTTCATTCGGACTCAACTTGACATTTGGATCGATTGGTGTTTCAACAGGCCGACAGTCTTTATAACCCCAGGTAGTGAGGATCTGCTCAATGTAATGAGCCTGACTTAGAGTGACACATCACTTATCTACTCGAACTTTCATACCTAGTAGGGTATCTAAGGGACCAAGGTCCTTCATGTCAAATGCTTTCGCCAGAGAGGATTTAGTATCCCTCACTGCGGCAAGATCTGACCCCAGAATCAACATGTCATCCACATATAGGCATATGATGACTGTTTGATTTGTCATCGAGCGGTAGTAGAGGCACTTGTCTAAGAGACTGGACTGAAATCCAACGCTCTTTACCACTTGATCAAATTTAATGTGCCACATCTTAGGTGCTTGTTTAAGCCCATAGTTCGATTTATCGAGCTTGCACACTTTGTCTCTTAGATCCTTATGCACATAACCTTCAGGTTGTGTCATATAGATCTCTTCATCAAGCTCTCCATTTAAGAAGGCTGTTTTTACATCCATCTGATGAATTATAAAGTTCTCGATAGAAGCTATGATAAGAAGAATCCTAATAGTGGATAGGTGATACACAGGTGAATAGACGTCAAAATAGTCAATTCCCCCTTATTATTTATAACCTTTAGCTACTATACGTGCTTTATATCTGGCTATAGACCCATCACTGTGCAATTTCTTCTTCAGTACTCACTTGCATCCTAAGACTTTAGCTCCTTTCGGCAGGTCAACTAGATGTCAAGTGTTGTTTTGTAGCAGCGAGTTCATCTCATCATCGATGGCTTCTGCCCACATTAACGCATCTCTATATCGCATTGCTTCCTGATAGGTGAATGGATCATCCTCTAAGTGGTAGGTGACAAAATTCTCACCAAAATCCTTAGTGATTCTGTCTCTTGTAGATACTCTAAGAGGAACAGCTTGTTGAAATTTATGAAGTGGAAGTGGTTGGCGGGACAGGCCGGGCGGCCTATGGCGGACAGCTTTGGCGGACTAGGCGGACTGGGCGGACTACGTTGTGCGGCCTGGTGGAAAGTTTGGTGGAAGCCGGCTGGTTTCTAAGCGGGTTGTTACATGGAGTCCGCATACTATGCGGCCTGGTGTCTGCGGACAGGGTGTTTGCTGATTGGCTTTGCCAAGGAGCGGCCTGAGCGGATGGAGGCTTGCGGACTGGTGCATTGCTCAGTGGCCGCGGGTGCAAGCTTGTGCTGATAGGCGGGTTGGCTCATGTTCGCGGGAAGCTTGCGGACTGGCGTGTCCGCGGTATGGGCTATTGCGGACTGGGCTTAGAGCTTGGCTGAGGCCTTGTCGAGCTCTGGTGGCACAGCAGGTGCTTTGCTGTGGAGATCGATTGGCGGACTGGTGTTTGGAGTCCAGGAGGAAGCTGCTGCGTTGGACGAGTGTGAGGAGCCTGCGGACTACTGGCGGTCTGTGCTTTGTTGTTTGGCGGACGGGGGTTTGCGTCCGCCATGCTCGCATTGGCCTTTGATGGTTTTGGACTTGGTCACACTGTGCCAAGGCCATGGTGTCCGCAGTATCCGCAAAGTCCGCTGTGACCGGGCGGACTGTTGTTGTCTGCTTTTTGGTCGTGGACTTGTGGCGGATTGAGGTGTGAGTCTTGCGGACTGCCTCGGGTTGGTGCGGACTGCCATTGAAGGGGTTGCTGTCCTGCAGTGGTTGCAGCTTTGCGGGCTGATGCCTTGTCCGCATAGCTTGAGCGGACTGGAGAGGGTTCATCAATGGTTGCCTTGCTCCTAGCGGTTTTCCTTGGTATCCGGCTAAGTCCTTGTGGACTCGGCGGACGGAGGTTTGCTATCGCGCGGGCTAGGGCGGTGTCGCTATCTCTTGGGCGGTGACCACACTCCTCACCCTGCCTATAAATAGAACCCCCCCTGGCACATCTACAGTAACCAACCTAAGTAACTTGAGTGAACAGTAAGTTGGGTTGGGCAAGGAGCTGCGGTCTGTGTTTGTCAGTCCGCGCGGATTGTTTTAGGCTGACGGTTCGTTGTGTGCAGGTCGCGCGGATAGCTTCAAGGAGCCAGGAGTTTGGCTGTGACTTCGGTCAAGTACTTGGAAGTGTGCGGTCTTTGCGGACTCAGTAGGAGGTCGCTCTGCGGCTTGTCAGTTCTGTTTCATCTTTGCCAGCTTCAATAACCTGTCCGCCGGCTTCAGGCGGGTAGGGGTGTTCCTCAGTTCAGGTTCAGCAGGAGACGAATAACGGTGTGTCCGCGCGGCCTCGCGGCTTCGGCGGACTCCGTGGCTATTCGGCGGATTGCAGCTTAGCTTGGGCGATCTCAGCAGACTCAGCGACCTCGCGGTCTCGGCGGACTCCGGTGCTGTCCACCCGGCTTGTGTTTTGGTGATTTCTATTTACTGCTGTAATACTAGCGAAATCATGTCTCGCTATGTATGCCTCGGATTGTAAAGAAGTGAATGTATAAAATACCTGCTTGTGCTTCCATTGTTTGTTGGGTGAAACCTCTGGTCCTCGGGTTTTCCGCTGGTTCAACGTGAGAACTGGGTAGTTCCGAAGATATTAATTTGGCTTTTGGGCTATCTTGCTGACCACGTTGAGAAAATTTATCATGGTATCAGAGCCAGGTTTCTGAGGTTTAGTTGCGTGAGCGGAAGTCAACCAGCGTTGTTACTCAGTGACTGAGTGGTGCTCAACCTGTGTTGTTGCTCGGAGCTTCTGAAAGGTTGCCAACAGGTGTTGCAATGGAAGGGAGCTTTGCAAGAGGTCTTGGCATTGAACTCTTAACGCCGACTAACTTCAAGAAGTGGAAGTCGTGTATGAAGAGTTATCTTCTTGGCGAGGAGCTGTGGGAAGTCGTCGGTGGTGACGACAGACAGGAAGTGACTGCTGCTTTCGGTACTGCTGAGCAGGTGAGGCTCTGGATAAGAACAAATGCTAGTGCAGAGTTCATTCTGAAGAGAGCTGTGTCTCCGGAACTGTTTGATCACATCGTTGGGTGTGAGTCGGCTGCTGATATTTGGACAACCATTGATGAGTTGTTCAATAGGAAGAATGTGGCGCGGCTTCAGTTCCTGGAGAATGAGTTGGCCAGGGCAACTCAGGGAGACCTTTCCATCTCCAAGTACTTCTTAAAGATGAAGAGCTTGTGTGCTGAGCTGTCGGCACTGGATCCTGATGAGCCTATCTCTGAGGCAAAGATGAAAAGGCACATTATCCGTGGCTTGCGGAAGGAGTATGTGGTCTTTGTTACATTTGTTCAAGGGTGGGCTACTCAGCCGTCTTTGCTGGAGCTGGAGAATCTGCTTGCCTCGCAGGAGAGCTTATCAAGGCAGATGGCTAGAGTGAATCTGAATCAGGAAGGCAGCGAAGCCCTCTTCTCAGGCAAGAATAAAGGATGGGAAGGTAAGAATAAGAAGGTGCAGGCCGCTGGTGAGAAGGAGACTTCAACTTCATATCCGCCGGAGAGGAGCAATGCTCCTAAGGACTGGAAGAAGAATCTGAAGTGCTACCGGTGTCATCAGTGAGGGCACTTCAAGCAGGACTGCAAGGTCAAACTGCAGCCTGGGCATGCTGCGGGAAAGGAGGAAGCTTGCTCAAGAAGTGAAGAAGCAGAATGGGGCGGAGCTTTCATGACGGGCACTTGTGTCCGGGCCTTGTCTGCTGAGGACTTCAACAGCGAGTGGATCGTGGACTCCGAGTGTGGTCATCACCTCACCGGAGACAAATCGAAGTTCACCTCCATGCAGGCTTACTCAGGTAATGAAGCTATTATCACTACTGATAATACTGTTTATGCAGTAGAGAAAGAGGGGGTCGTGTCTTTGGGTAGTGATCAGGGGCCACTCATGTTAAGGAGTGTGTATCACGTGTCGGGCATGAAGAAGAACCTCTTCTCGGTGACCAATGTGGTGGACGCTGGGTATCACGTTCTGTTTGGGCCAACAGACGTGAGGTTTCTTCGCAACGTATCAGCGGTGAAGGCTGATGTTGCTCATGTTGGGAGGAGGGTGAAGAACTTGTTTGTTCTTTCCACCAATGCTTATGTTGATAGAATGAGAGCCAATGATAGTGTGGATATCTGGCATGAGAGGCTGGGGCATGTTGGCATGGACAAGCTGAAGGCGATGGCTAGTAGAAGTCTGGTGAGGGGGTTGCCGAAGTTGTCCTCTTTTAGTGATGGGCATGTTTGTGCGGGCTGTCAATACGGTAAGGCACATCGCCTTCCATTTGATAAATCACAAACAAGGAGCAAGAAACCATTCGAGTGCATTCATGGCGACCTGATGGGACCGACGGTTACTGCCAGCCTTGGTGGAAGCAGATACATGCTTGTCTTGGTTGATGACTACTCAAGGTATACTTGAGTGTACTTCTTAAAGGAGAAGTCGGAAGCCTTCCATTTGTTCGTGGAGTTCAAGGAGTTGGTAGAAGGTCGGCTTGGCTTGCGGGTTAAGAAGCTTAGAATTGATAACGGGGGTGAATTTGTTTCCTCCGAGTTTTCTAACTTCTGCAGGAAGCACGGGATCCAACGGGAGCTTACTTGTGCTCACACTCCACAACAAAATGGGGTAGCAGAGCGGAAGATCCGTCATCTGACGGAAACCTGCAAATGTTGGCTTCATGCGAAAGATATCCCAAGGTCCTTTTGGGCGGAGGGAATGTCTTGTGCTGCTTATGTTATCAACCGGATGCCACTCAGCCCTATCAACATGAAGACTCCTATTGAGCTGTTGCTGAAGGAGAAGCCGAGTGTTGGACACCTTAGGGTGTTCGGTTCAACTTGCTACGTGCATGTCCCGGATGCTTCACGGACAAAGCTGTATGCGAAGGCAAGGAAACTTGTCTTTGTTGGCTACGATGAGCGGAAGAAGGGATGGAAATGCATGGACCCTGTGACGAAGAAGTTCATGGTATCAAGAGACGTTGTCTTTGACGAGCTGACGTCATATGGAGGTGGCTCAGTGGAGCTAACCAGAAGTAGCAAGGTTGATGAAGCACTGGTGGTGGCTGCTAAAGGCTTGGAAGAGGAGCTTGCTGTTTCACCAGCAGCTCATGTTGCTTCGATCTCCGAGGCTGAGCCTTCTGGCTCAGGAAGCAGGGGGAGCACTGCTCAATGCTTGCCCCAGGTAGGAGTGGAGCCTGAAGAAGCAACGGAAGCCGTGAGCAAGGAGCCAATTCTTCGGAGATCGAAGAGGGTGGTTAAGCTACCGGCTCGGTACTGTGATGGGAATGCAGTGAGCTTTGTCTCCTGCTTCTTTGTAGGTCCTCTGGATGAGCGAGAGCCTGCAAACTTCAACGAGGCCACTGGAGTGAAGGAGTGGGAAGGTGCCATGAAAGAAGAGATTGATGCTCTGAAGAAGAATGAAACCTGGGACCTTGTGCCCAAGGTTGATGGCATTACTCCGGTTACTTGCAAGTGGGTGTATAAGTTGAAGAAGAAGGCTGATGGGAGCATTGATAGGTTCAAGGCTCGCCTGGTCGCTAGAGGATTCTCACAGCAGTATGGAGAAGACTATGAGGAGATATTCAGTCCAGTTGCGAAGATGACTTCTGTAAGAGTGGTGATCGCCTTGGCTGCTAACAAGGGATGGAGGTTGTGGCAACTCTGTTGGAACCTTATGTTCTGATTTGGGTTAGGATCCCTATTAGGATGATTAGTTTGACCCAAAATGTATAGTCTAAGGGTCATAGGGCTTTCCAAGTATTCCTCAGAAAGAATCCCAGAAGAAGTGCAGAAGAATTTCAGAGAAAATCAATTTTGAAGTTCAGAAATTTTAGCTCTCAAAAATAGTCGAACGGAGTTCAACTATTGCAGTCCAGAAATAGTCGAACGGAGTTCAACTATTGCAGTCCAGAGATAGTCGAACGGAGTTCAACTATTGCAGTCCAGAGATAGTCGAACGGAGTTCAACTATTGCAGTCCAGAGATAGTCGAATGGAGTTCAACTATTGCAGTCCAGAGATAGTCGAACGGAGTTCAACTATTGCAGTCCAGAGATAGTCGAACGGAGTTCAACTATTGCAGTCCAGAGATAGTCGAATGAAGTTCAACTATTGCAGTCCAGAGATAGTCGAACGGAGTTCAACTATAGTCGAACGGAGTTCAACTATTTCTGTGTTCAGCTCTAAGAGAACAGATAACTCAGATGCAGGTCAACTATAGTCGAACGGAGTTCAACGATAGTCGAACGGAGTTCAACTATAGTCGAACGCAGATTGGAGAAGCTTTTTAGATTAAATTTTGGTGATTTCCTATGCAGTTATTGGAGAAAGCTGGCTAGAGTTATTCAAGGCTTAAGTAAAGGAATTTACAGCTAATATATTTAATGCCAAATATTCTTATGAATATAGCCGTTGGGAGGCTGCATTAAATATGAATCAATTCAGAGGTTTATTGTCAGTTACCTTTCCAAGACAGTTTCCTTTCTTGAAAATGTCTCTGCCGCATCAGACAAGAATTCAAATGACTTTCCTCAGCCCAGTGGATACATATATATATTTTATATAGCAAGATAGAAAAGATATATAGCAGAGAGGCTCAGAAATAACAACAAGAGATAGAGAGAGAAAAAGTAGGAAGACTTTTTCTCTCTACAAAAGAAGAACTCTGCAACAAGTTTTCAAATAGAGGAAATCAACTTCATCTTCTTTTTTTCTGATCCAGGCTTTCAAGAGACAACATATTCAGATTTGTCTACAGAGCTTGCTAGAGATTTTCATCTAGTTGAAGGCCTGCACCCTGAAGCAAAGCTTCCCAGCATTCATGAACTAATACATATTCTCAGGGGGAGCTTTGACACCATCAATCCACATAGTCTTCTCAGTTGTTTGAGAAAGAGAAGACTGCCATCACTCTCTCACCCCCTCTCTGTAAAGGGTTTCTCAAACTCCCTTCAAAAGTTTGAGCTTGGTTTTTGAGCACCTTGTCAAAAGCTCATTGGTGGCAAGACACCTGATCAAAAAATCTGCTTTGGTTTTTGAGCACCTTATCAAAAGCTCATTGGTGCCCAGGACACCTGATCAACTCATCCTGCAGTGGATTCCTACCAGGGTGGTAGAAGAGTGGATGTACCCAAGTTTAGGGGAACCACTATAAACTTCCTTGTTTCTTCTATGTTGCTTGATTTCTTTCTGAATTTCTTATTTTATTTTGTGCTGTGATTCAACTCTAGTGTTTTGTTAAGATCTATCACTTTCAATTGGTATCAAAGCGAGGTTGGTTAAAAATACCACATCTTCCAGGTTGGTTAATATACCAGACCTTAAGTGGTTGTACAGGCTAACACCTGAACCAAAAGATCCTTTGGTAGATCTTAACAATCTTTTGAGTTTTCTCATGGCACAAATTGCAGATTTTTCAAGCATCAGACTGCCCATGTGCAATCTAGACAAACTTGCACTATGGAAGACAAGGATTAGATTTTATATGAACTCTATTGATGAAGCCATTTTCAATTCTATTTTGACAGGTCCTTATCAACCATTGGAAACAACAAGCATGAATGTTGTTCCATCACCTCAATGGACAGAAGCTCAAAAATTGCTAAAGATTGCTAATGCAAGAGCAATGGACATCCTTGCTCAATCAATGTCTGATGACATTTTTGAAGGAGTTATTGAATGTACTTCAGCAAAAGACATCTGGGACTCCCTCACAGCAATGGCTGCTGGATTAACAAAAGAAAAAACATTAAATACTGAATCTTGGAGTGACTCTGAAGCTTCATCCTGTACAATTGAAGATGAAGAAGAGTCAAGATCAAGAGAGTTTTGCCTAATGGCAATAAATGATTCATGCAGCAGACATGATGAAGAATCAGTCTCTGATGAAGAATCAGAATGTGAATCAGAAGAGGATCAGGTTATCTCTTCCCTTGAATTTGACAACATAACTGAATTTTTACCAAAACAAATTAAAAAATTTCAGAAAATTTATGTTCAACATAGTTCGTCGAACGGAGCTCGACGAAAACTACACTCTTCGTCGAACTCAGGTCGACGATCTCTGAACAGAGAGTTCTGGTCAGAAAATCTTGATCGACGAAATAAATACCCTTTGTCGAACCGAGAACGACGAACGTCGAACTCAGATCGACGAAAATATTTTTCGTTGAACTCAGCATTTCAAAACAGAAATTTTTATTCTTCTATTTCAAATTATTATTGTGAAAGAAAAATAAGACCCAAGGCAAATCTGGGTCCAGAATTCCTAACATCTCATTTCAGGAAAATTATTCAGAAGGCTACAACTATAGGGGGAGATTATCGGAATCTCAGAATGAAAATGAACAAAAGTGCAGCTGTCACTTTATTAGATTCTATGCAGCTGCCCCTTAGTTTCTGTTTGTATTTCTTTTATTTTGAATCCCTTTTTAACAAAGCACCCATGTACATCTGCTATTATATTATAATTCAGGCAGATCTTTTTGCTTTGTATTTTGTTTTTATGTAAATAGTATCCTCACCCAAATAGGGGGAGATTGTTGGAACCTTATGTTCTGATTTGGGTTAGGATCCCTATTAGGATGATTAGTTTGACCCAAAATGTATAGTCTAAGGGTCATAGGGCTTTCCAAGTATTCCTCAGAAAGAATCCCAGAAGAAGTGCAGAAGAATTCCAGAGAAAATCAATTTTGAAGTTCAGAAATTTTAGCTCTCAAAAATAGTCGAACGGAGTTCAACTATTGCAGTCCAGAAATAGTCGAACGGAGTTCAACTATTGCAGTCCAGAGATAGTCGAACGGAGTTCAACTATTGCAGTCCAGAGATAGTCGAACGGAGTTCAACTATTGCAGTCCAGAGATAGTCGAACGGAGTTCAACTATTGCAGTCCAGAGATAGTCGAACAGAGTTCAACTATTGCAGTCCAGAGATAGTCGAACGGAGTTCAACTATTGCAGTCCAGAGATAGTCGAACGGAGTTCAACTATAGTCGAACGGAGTTCAACTATTTCTGTGTTCAGCTCTAAGAGAACAGATAACTCAGATGCAGGTCAACTATAGTCGAACGGAGTTCAACGATAGTCGAACGGAGTTCAACTATAGTCGAACGCAGATTGGAGAAGCTTTTTAGATTAAATTTTGGTGATTTCCTATGCAGTTATTGGAGAAAGCTGGCTAGAGTTATTCAAGGCTTAAGTAAAGGAATTTACAGCTAATATATTTAATGCCAAATATTCTTATGAATATAGCCGTTGGGAGGCTGCATTAAATATGAATCAATTCAGAGGTTTATTGTCAGTTACCTTTCCAAGACAGTTTCCTTTCTTGAAAATGTCTCTGCCGCATCAGACAAGAATTCAAATGACTTTCCTCAGCCCAGTGGATACATATATATATTTTATATAGCAAGATAGAAAAGATATATAGCAGAGAGGCTCAGAAATAACAACAAGAGATAGAGAGAGAAAAAGTAGGAAGACTTTTTCTCTCTACAAAAGAAGAACTCTGCAACAAGTTTTCAAATAGAGGAAATCAACTTCATCTTCTTTTTTTCTGATCCAGGCTTTCAAGAGACAACATATTCAGATTTGTCTACAGAGCTTGCTAGAGATTTTCATCTAGTTGAAGGCCTACACCCTGAAGCAAAGCTTCCCAGCATTCATGAACTAATACATATTCTCAGGGGGAGCTTTGACACCATCAATCCACATAGTCTTCTCAATTGTTTGAGAAAGAGAAGACTGCCATCACTCTCTCACCCCCTCTCTGTAAAGGGTTTCTCAAACTCCCTTCAAAAGTTTGAGCTTGGTTTTTGAGCACCTTGTCAAAAGCTCATTGGTGGCAAGACACCTGATCAAAAAATCTGCTTTGGTTTTTGAGCACCTTATCAAAAGCTCATTGGTGCCCAGGACACCTGATCAACTCATCCTGCAGTGGATTCCTACCAGGGTGGTAGAAGAGTGGATGTACCCAAGTTTAGGGGAACCACTATAAACTTCCTTGTTTCTTCTGTGTTGCTTGATTTCTTTCTGAATTTCTTATTTTATTTTGTGCTGTGATTCAACTCTAGTGTTTTGTTAAGATCTATCACTTTCAAACTCGATGTGAAGAATGCCTTTCTTTACGGAGAGATTGACAAGGACATCTTCATGTGTTGAAGTTGGTGACCGGGCGGTCTGTCTTGGCGGGTTGAAGACCGCGCGGTCTGGCGGTTTGACTCGCCGGCTTGTAAACCGGGCGGTCTAGCAATCTTCACAGGCGACCTCTCTGCTTCTCTTGTTGTAGCCGTGCGGTTAGTCCTTCTGTCTAACCGCGCGGCCTGTGCGGTTTACTTTGTACAGTCCGCTTAGCTTGTAAATTTTTAGTCCCACATCTCTTATTTGTATTCTCTCATCTCTCCTCCATTCTATATAAGGGAGGGCATACCTTTGTAATAGTTATCTTTTTTGGATAATAAAATTTCAATTATTCAAAAGTTTATTCGGCTTGTTCTCTACTTTTCGCTTCTTTTCGCTACTTTCTAACATGGTATCAGAGGACACGGTCATTTCCTCCTGATTCTGTGCGCTCTCTGTTGTTCGCGGCTTGTTTTCCGCATTCTGCGACTTGATTCGCGACTTGCCTTCTCTTCTGTCCGCGCGGCTTGTTTCTATCCGCGCGGCTTGTTTCTGTCCGCTGCCCTGTTCGCGCGGCTTGCTTCTTCTTGGTTCTCTTCTTCTACTGCTCTTTGTCGCAGCGACCTGTTTCCTTGTCGCCGCGCTCCTTGTTCTTTCCTGCCGCTCCGACTTCCTAGTCGTTGCGGTCTGTCTCTGTCCGCGTGTGTTGTCTCTGTACTCGCGGTTTGCTGATGTGATCTGCCTGACCGTGCAGGTTGTTCATTTCTCACCCGCATCTTGGTCGCGGTCACCTGCTCTTCTCCTCTCTTCTGTTCGCTCGGCCTTTTCAGTCCGCGCGACCTCTTCCCCGCTGTGCCTTTGACAGCCTTCTAGCAGCTGCTGTGATCTGCCTGACCGTGCGGGTTGTACCTTTCTTACCCGCATCTTGGTCGCGGTCACCTGCTCTTCTCCTCTCTTCTGTTCGCTCGGCCTTTTTCAGTCCGCGCGACCTCTTCCCCGCTGTGCCTTGATCATCTTCCTAGCCGCTCGTGTTCGCGCGGCTTCTTCCCTTTTACCCGCCACGGTTTCACGCTGGTTTGCTCTCTGTTCCTCTCCCCGCGGCTTTCTCTCTATTCGCGCGGATTCTTCCTTGTTTGAGCGGCCTCTCTGCCCTTCTTCCTTTAGCCGCTCTTGCTTGTTAGTCGCCGCGACCTCCTGGTTTAGTCGCGTGGCTTGTGCTCTGCACCTTGGTCGTGGCTCTTCTTGCCGCTGGTGTGCTGTCACCGAGACCGCTGCAGTTTCTTCTTCCTCCCTTCATGGCTTTCATATCTTCCTCCAAGCCATTCGCCTCGGTTGTCGCGTCTTCTGGTCGTGCACACGTTGTTACTCAGGGCAAATGGCTGATCGACACTGGTGCTACGAATCATATGACCGGCCATCTCCCGTGTTTCTCTCTCCTAGAAAAACATGCTCGCTTGCCCCCAGTTATTCTCGCTGACGGCTCTTCATCATCAGTCCATGGAACAGGGATAGTTCATGTCACTCCGTCTCTTCACTTGGCGGATACTCTATATGTGCCCCAGTTCCCGTGCAACTTATTATCTGTTACCTCTCTTTGCAAGCAATTACAGTGTTCCGTCACATTTACATCTACTTCTTGCTCTTTTCAGGATCGGGACTCCCAACGGACGATTGCTACTGGGACTGAGAGTGGCGGCTTATACTTCCTGGACAACATTTCTGCTTTTTCCACCTTCTCCTCCACCTCCACAGATCTTCTCCAATGGCATCTCCGCCTTGGTCATGCTCCTCCCCGTCTTCTTCGTCAACTTCTGCCCCACCTTCCTCATCAAAGTCCTCTGCTCAACTGTGAGGCCTGTCAGCTTGGCAAGCATCACCGCTCCTCCTTCCCTCCAAAGCACGTTCGTAGCTCTACCCGTCCGTTTGATCTTATCCACTCCGATATCTGGGGTCCTTCTCCTACTCTTACCATTGGTCGGGGTAGTTCCTATTTTGTCACGTTCATTGATGATTTCTCTCGCTGTACGTGGGTGTATCTGTTAAAAGATCGCTCCGAATTATTCTCTGTATGGACATCCTTCTATCTCATGATCAAAACTCAGTTTGGTGTTTCTATCCAAGTTTTTCGATCTGATAATGCCCAAGAATATCTCAGTCGTGACTTCTCTACATTCTGCATGCAAAATGAGATTCTTCATCAAACTAGTTGTGTCTATACTTCACAACAAAATGGTGTGGCCGAACGCAAAAACTGTCACCTGCTCGATGTCGCTCGCACCTTGATGACCCAGATGCATGTTCCTCGCTCCTATTGGGGCTATGCTGTTCTCCTTGCCTGCTACCTCATCAATCGCATTCCCTCCACGGTTCTCCACGGCCAAACCCCGTTCTCCATTTTGTATCCGGGAAAGGAGTCGTTTCCTCTCCCTCTCCAAATCTTTGGATGCACTGCCTTTGTGCATACCTCTTCTACCACCCGTGATAAGCTCTCCCCTCGCTCCACCAAATGTGTCTTTCTGGGGTACTCCACCACTCAGAAAGGCTGCTGTTGCTTTGATCCCGTCCTTCGTAAGCAGTTAGTCTCTGCTGACGTCACCTTCTTCGAGAATACCTCCTACTTCTCGGATGACTCTTCTCCTCTTCTCCCAGCTTCTGATTCTCCTGCCGTTCCCTTCGTTCCCTCGCCTCCTCCTACACTCTCCACCCCTACACCGTCTCCACCCCCTCCTCTTCCTCCATCTCTCTCTCTCCCTTCTCCACCACCCTCTCCCTCATCTCCGCTGTCGTCGCTCTCTTCTCCCGGGCCAGCTTTCTCTACCACGGATGCTCCGGATGCCGCGGGCCCGGCTGACCTAGATCTTCCTATAGCTCTTCGCAAAGGGGTGCGGACGTGTACCTTACACCCCCCTTGTTGCTGTTGTTTCCTATGATCGTCTTACTCCTTCTCGCAGGGCATTTGCACTGGCTATCTCTGCTACTGCCACACCCCGCTCCTATCAGGAGGCCCTTACTATTCCTCACTGGAAGATGGCCATGGATGAGGAAATGGCGACCCTAACTGAGCGGGGTACCTGGACTCTTGTTCCTCCTCCCTTTGGTACTGATGTTGTTGGCTGTCGCTGGGTCTTTGTGGTCAAATTTAGCCCAGACGGCACTGTGGATCGGTATAAGGCTCGCCTTGTTGCTAAGGGCTTTACTCAGACCTATGGGGTTGATTACTTTGACACCTTCTCCCCTGTGGCTCGTCTCAGCACAATCCGGGTTCTTCTCTCTGTGACCGTCAATCGGGATTGGCCGATTTCTCAGTTGGACGTCAAGAATGCCTTCCTTTATGGTGATCTTCACGAGGCCGTTTACATGGAGCAACCTCCTGGGTATGTTGCTCCGGGGGATACACGAGTATGCCGGCTGCAGAAGGCAATTTATGGCCTCAAGCAGAGTCCTCGAGCTTGGTTTGACAAGTTCAGCGGTATTGTGGCGGCTGTTGGTTTTGTGCGAAGCTCTGCTGATCACTCTCTCTTTATTCGCAAAACTCCTTCTGGGCTGGTTGTTCTTGTTGTGTACGTCGATGATATTCTTCTCACTGGCGATGACCAGGAAGGGGTAGCCCTGACAAAGCGACATCTTCGCCAACATCTAATCACTAAAGATATGGGCTCTCCAAAGTACTTTCTGGGGATCGAACTCTCTCGGAAGCCCGACTCCTTAGTTCTCTCTCAGCATAAGTATGCCCTTGATCTTTTAAAAGAGGCAGGATTGACTGGAGCTAAACCTGCCCGATGCCCCATGGCTACTGGGGAGGACAAAACCTGGACAGATGATTCGCCTCCTCTTTCAGATAGTTCGCGGTACAGGCGTCTGGTTGGTAAGCTCATATATCTCACAGTGACCAGACCCGACATTTCCTATGCTGTGGGCAAGGTGATTCAATTCATGCAAGCGCCTAGGGAATGTCATCTACAGTCCGCCTTGCGGATCTTGGAATATGTCAAAGCAGCGCCTGGGAAAGGACTACTGTTTCAGAAGAATGGTCATCTGAGGATTGAAGCCTACTCAGATGCAAGTTATGCTGATGACAAAGGGGATCGCAAGTCAACCTCAGGTTTTTGCACCTTTGTTGGGGGAAATCTGGTGAGCTGGAAGAGCAAAAAGCAGTCTGTTGTCTCCAGATCCAGTGTAGAAGCTGAGTATCGCAGTATGGCGTCAACGACTTGTGAGTTGAAATGGTTGTGGGCTCTTATGCTAGATTTAGGAGAGGTGTACAACCATCCTCTACCTATGTTCTGTGATAACAAGGCCGTCATATACATCTCCAAAAATCCGGTATTCCATGAAAGAACAAAGCACATTGAGGTTGACTGCCATTTCATTCGTGAAGAGATTTTAAAAGAACAAATTTGCACTCTGTTTATCACGTCTGATAAAGAGCTAGCTGACATCTTCACCAAGCCAGTTTCTGCCTCGTTTCTGCATGTTTGCGACAAGCTGGGCATGATTGATATATATGCTCCAGCTTGAGGGGGAGTGTTGAAGTTGGTGACCGGGCGGTCTGTCTTGGCGGGTTGAAGACCGCGCGGTCTGGCGGTTTGACTCGCCGGCTTGTAAACCGGGCGGTCTAGCAATCTTCACAGACGACCTCTCTGCTTCTCTTGTTGTAGCCGTGCGGTTAGTCCTTCTGTCTAACCGCGCGGCCTGTGCGGTTTACTTTGTACAGTCCGCTTAGCTTGTAAATTTTTAGTCCCACATCTCTTATTTGTATTCTCTCATCTCTCCTCCATTCTATATAAGGGAGGGCATACCTTTGTAATAGTTATCTTTTTTGGATAATAAAATTTCAATTATTCAAAAGTTTATTCGGCTTGTTCTCTACTTTTCGCTTCTTTTCGCTACTTTCTAACATCATGGATCAGCCGCTTGGTTTTGTCTCTGAAAAGCATCCGGACTATGTCTGCAAACTCAGGAAGGCTCTCTACGGGTTGAACCAAGCTCCTAGAGCGTGGTATGGGAAGATTGCAGAGTACCTGCAATTCTGTGGATACTTTGCTTCTAACTCGGATTCCAGCTTGTTTGTCAAGAAGAAGGGAGAGCTACGAGTCTTGGTCCTGCTGTATGTGGATGACATGATCATCACAGGGAATTCGGAGGAATAAGTAGCAAGGCTCAGGGCTGAGCTTGCTATACGCTTCGAGATGAAAGGCTTGGGAGAGTTGCATCACTTTCTCGGTCTGGAAGTGGAGAGGAAGGAGTGCGGGATTCTCATTAGCCAGAAAGGGTATGTTGATCGCATTGCGAAGCGGTTCGGCATGGGCAAAGGGAAGAAGTGCTCCACTCCACTGGAATCTGGGCTGAAGCTTCGACGAGATGAGGGAAGGGTTCTTCATGATCCCTTGGTGTTCAGGGCTCTTGTTGGGAGCTTGATTTATCTGACGATTACAAGGCCGGATATAGCTTATGCTGTTGGCCGAGTAAGTCGGTTTATGGCTGAACCAAGGCAATCTCATCTAGTGGCGGCAAAGGGGATTCTGAAGTATGTCAAGGTGTCTTCTGAAATGGGACTCCTCTATGGAAGGGATGCGGAGTTTGCGTTGCTCGGATACACGGATGCTGACTATGGCGGTGATTCGGATGATCGGAGGTCTACTTCAGGTTATGTATTCACTTGCGGCTCAGCTAGCATCTCGTGGTGTAGCAAGAAGCAGGACTCGGTGTCGGTTTCAACCACGGAGGCGGAGTATAAGGCTTCGGCCTTGGCTGCTCGGGAAGCTGTTTGGTTGAGGAGGCTTATAGAGGATGTCCATGAAGAAGTGCAAGGGCCTACTTTACTCTGGGGTGACAATGAGAGTGCTCTCAAACTGGTTAACAATCCAGTGTGTCACGCTAGGACCAAGCATATAGAGATTGATCACCATTTCATCAGGGAGAAGGTGTTGGAAGGATCTCTGCTGGTCGGGCATATTCGGAGTGAAGATAATCTTGCTGACATCTTCACGAAGCCACTGTCGAAGGGGCCCTTTGAACGCTTGCGCAGCTTGCTGGGCTTGGTCACCACTTCCCACTTCAAGGGGGAGTGTTGAAATTTGTGAAGTGGAAGTGGTTGACGGGACAGGCCGAGCGGCCTGTGGCGGACAGCTTTGGCGGACTAGGCGGACTGGGCGTACTGCGTTGTGCGGCCTGGTGGAAAGTCTGGTGGAAGCCGGCTGGTTTCTGAGCAGGTTGTTGCATGGAGTCCGCGGACTATGCGGCCTGGTGTCTGCGGACAGGGTGTTTGCTGATTGGCTTTGCCAAGGAGCGGCCTGAGCGGATGGAGGCTTGCGGACTGGTGCATTGCTCAGTGGCCGCAGGTGCATGCTTGTGCTGATAGGCGGGTTGGCTCATGTTCGCGGGAAGCTTGCGGACTGGCGTGTCCGCGGTATGGGCTATTGCGGACTGGGCTTAGAGCTTGGCTGAGGCCTTGTCGAGCTCTGGTGTCATAGCATGTGCTTTGCTGTGGAGATCGATTGGCGGACTGGTGTTTGGAGTCCGGGAGGAAGCTGCTGCGTTGGACGAGTGCGAGGAGCCTGCGGACTGCTGGCAGTCTGTGCTTTGTTGTTTGGCGGACGGGGGTTTGCGTTCGCCATGCTCACATTGGCCTTTGATGGTTTTGGACTTGGTCACACTGTGCTAAGGCCATGGTGTCCGCAGTATCCGCCAAGTCCACTGTGATCGGGTGGACTGTTGTTGTCTGCTTTTTGGTTGTGGACTTGTGGCGGATTGAGGTGTGAGTCTTGCGGACTGCCTTGGGTTGGTGCGGACTGCCATTGAAGGGGGTTGCTGTCCTGCAGTGGTTGGAGCTTTGCGGGCTGATGCCTTGTCCGCATAGCTTGAGCGGACTGGAGAGGGTTCGTCAATGGTTGCCTTGCTCCTGGCGGTTTTCCTTGGTATCCGGCTAAGTCCTTATGGACTCGGCGGACAGAGGTTTGCTATCGCGCGGGCTGGGGCGGTGTCGCTATCTCTTGGGCGGTGACCACACTCCTCACCCTGTATATAAATAGGACCCCCCCTGGCACATCTACAGTAACCAACCTAAGTAACTTGAGTGAATAGTAAGTTGGGTTGGGCAAGGAGCTGCGGTCTGTGTTTGTCAGTCCGCGCGGATTGTTTCAGGATGACGGTTTGCTGTGTGCAGGTCGCGCGGATAGCTTCAACGAGCCAGGAGTTTGGCTGTGACTTCGGTCAAGTACTTGGAAGTATGTGGTCTCTGCGGACTCAACAGGAGGTCGCTCTGCGGCTTGTCAGTTCTGTTTCATCTTTGCTAGCTTCAATAACCTGTCCGCCGGCTTCAAGCGGGTAGGGGTGTTCCTCAGTTCAGGTTCAGCAGGAGATGAATAACGGTGTGTCCGCGCGGCCTCGCGGCTTCGGCGGACTCCGTGGCTATTCGGCGGATTGCAGCTTAGCTTGGGCGATCTCAGCGGACTCGGCAACCTCGGCGACCTCGCGGTCTCGGCGGACTCCGGTGCTGTCCACCAGGCTTGTGTTTTGGTGCTTTCTGTTTACAGCTGTAATACTAGCGAAATCATGTCTCGCTATGTATGCCTCGGATTGTAAAGAAGTGAATGTATAAAAGACCTGCTTGTGCTTCCATTATTTGTTGGGTGAAACCTCTGGTCCTCGGGTTTTTCACTGGTTCAACGTGAGAACTGGGTAGTTCCGAAGATATTAATTTGGCGTTTGGGCTATCTTGTTGACCACGTTGAGAAAATTTATCACAGCTTCCACCTCTAGAGGTTGGGGAGCAGTGCCAGAGGGGCCAGCTTCTAGTTTTACAGTAGATTCTGAAATCATGTCAGTAGACCCGGAGACGGTCAAGCAATGATCTTTGATAAATTTGTGTTCAAAGAAAATAGCATCTCTAGATTCTATCACTGTATTAGTGGATAGATCTAGAAACCTGTCAGCTGCACTATCTTCTACACTACCTAGATAAACGCAGGTCGTTGTTCTAGGTCCCACCTTTGGTCTCTTAAGGTCTTGTATCCTTACATAAGCGATACAACCCCAAGTCTTTAGAGTGTCATATCTACAAGGATGTCCATGTTACAACTCATATGGAGTAGAGTTGAGCTTTGAGTGAGGCACTCGATTTAGAATGTGATTTGCAGTTAGGACTGCTTCCCCCCAAAAAGAACTAGGCATGCCAGCTGTGAGGAGCATAAAGTTCAACATTTCTGTTAAAGTTCTATTCTTACGCTCAGCAACACCATTCGACTGGGGTGAGTAAGGAGTTGTGGTTTCTAGAATTATACCTTCAGAGGCACAAAAGTCTTTAAACCTAGTTGCAGTGTACTCTCCTCCTCGATCACTTCTAAGTCTCTTAATCTTTACATTTAATTGATTTTCTACCCGAGATTTGAAGATCTTAAAGGTCTCGAATGTCTCATCTTTCGATTTTAATAGGTAAACATGACAATATCTGGAAAAATCGTCGATGAATGTAATTAGATACTTCCTTCCCCCTCTAGTGGCGTGACTACGAAAGTCATAAAGGACGGAATGTATCAACTCCAGAAGTTGTGTGCTCCTAGAAACTGTTTTGTAAGGGTTTCTAGTGATCTTAGTCTGGGCACAAACCTCACACTTATCAAATTGAATAGAAAGATCTAATGTAATATTTTGACTTTTAGCTAGATCTCGTATTTTCTTATAGTGGATATGTCCAAGTCTATTGTGTAATAACTTTGGATCAATCAGAGTTGAACTCACTTGATTTATGCACTCGTTATCTAAGCTAAGTCTATACATACCATTGATCTGGTAAGCGCAACAAAAATAGTGAGAATTAACAGTTAATGTCATTCTAACGTTCACGGTTGTGAAAGACATTCCAGCTTTATCAAGCAAACTCATAGAAATCAAATTCTTAGTTAAATTCGGAACTACTTTAATATTTTGCAAAATTAAAGTTTTACCTGAAAAGAGCACTAGCTCTGCAGTCCCAGCATGAGTAACATCAGTTGCTCCTCCATTGCAATTTTCGACTCTATCCTTGACCGCTGTCACCTTTGAAAGAAGACTCCTATCATTTGTGACGTGACAGGTAGCACTACGGTCCAGCCACCACTCAGAAGACGCACTGCGGTGACTACTCCCAATCATAGCCACGAAGGACTTAGGATCGGAGTTGTCGACCACCATGTGCGCCACATTTTGTGGGTCATCCTACTTTAGCTTCTTGGGACCCCTACATTCAGCGGCCCAGTGACCCAATTTACCGCAGTTGTGGCACTTGCCCTTCTTCCTTTTGAGAGAAGGATTTTTGACCGCCAACGGTGCTGGAGTATCACCCTTAGGTGCCGGGGGCTTCCGAGAAGGCTTACTAGGACGTGAAACGAAGTTGATAGCCTGTGAGGGCTGCGCAACCTGCTCCAAACTTTTCCCAACAATGTACTGGTCACTCTGAACAGTATAAAAAATTTCTCGTTACTTCATTCCTAGTTGAACTTGAGTTTTCCAACCGAGGAAGACAGTGACGTTGAAGGACTACAGTTTGACAGTCTCGAGAGCACTCTTTTTTTTCGACATCGCACTAGATTTACACAAAATTAAAAATTCTAGAACGAGGTCACCTGAGCCATGTGAAGGCGTCAGAAAATCTTCGGATCCAATCAAGAGTTGTTTGCTCTCCAAGTAGCACCAAGGAGATGAGAAATCCCAAATCCTGAAATTTCTGTGCACTGCCCAAGCGAGAAAATTTTTTTTTGGAACTTCCTCCTCCAAAAAAAATAGACAGGAGTAGATCAAGTTTATGATAGTCGGCTTCTGGATCAGGATTGGCTAAGAACCACCCTCCTACTGGATCTGCCGGCAATAAGTAGCAGATATGAGGAGAATCCTTTTCCATGAAGGACTGCAACAGTAACCGACAGCAGCCACGAGAGACGTGCCCAGAATCACAATCTCATACAGATAATCCATCCCAAAAAAAAATGCTTCTCTGTCCAGATCTCATAATAATAGAGATTCACCCTCTTCCTCCTTGAGAACAGGAGAAGAGCAGAGATCTAATAGTAAAAGGAATTGTTCGGAGCCTGATAAGCTTTCTCGGTGTGGACAACACTCAGAACAATTGATTCATGATCTGCAGTAATTGTTCTTCCTCTCCACGAAATTGTTGCAGAGATAGATTGGTCCTATCAAGACCGGATCTGCTCCATATGGAGAACTAAACAGAGCAACACCGGATCCGCTTAGAGAACATCAGATCTTGCGGCGACATGGAACACTATCCTCCTTATAGATCTGCAATGGCTTCTCTGCCGATTGGAGCAGGAGAGTTCTCCCGCCATGGTCGCACGTCAATCCGAAAGGAAAGGAGCAAATCGGCGCTCGGGATTTTGCTCCACAGATTCCGGCGACGGGACCGGCGCTGAAAATCGCGAACGAGAGATGAAAACGCCCAAAAACGAGCGCTGACGACAGATCCTCTCCTCCGATCGATTCGCCAGAGATCCGGCGAACTCCCTTCTTTTCGCGATCGTGTACAGGAGCGGCGGCGTGCAATCTCGCGAGAGGTGGAAAAAGCCAATCCCGCTTCCTTCTTCCTTGCGATCCGGCGGCCACTCCAGAGAAAAAAATGCGATCTCCTTCCAGACACTTGCACTGGAGCGGCGGATGAAATTCGGAGAGCGAGAGAGCGGAAGGAACGAGAGCGGAGAACCCTAATTTCCTATATTGAGAATGTTATGGCTCCGCTCAAGATAGTCCACTAAGGCTCATCGGGGTGAAATGGCCTTATATAGTATCTCCAGCGTATAGCAGTTACACTCTAGTGACACGTAACCCGTTGGGTCGTTCCGAGTCGGTCCTGACACGCGCGGACATATAATTAAATATTCTAACAATAGCCTCCAGCTTCTTCGAGCTCCAGCCAAAAGAAGGCCTAACCCTCGTCAATGGCACCGCCGTTGGATCCGGCCTCACCTCCATCATCCTCTTCTATGTCGAACCAAACCAGGGTCTCTCCGACGGTTATCAGCGGTCGGCGATGGGTGGAAGGGGGAGAATCGTGGTCGGCGACGGGCGGAACAGGGAGAATCTCGGGTTCCTAGTTGGGGTTTTGCGGTTCGGGTTTCAGGAGAATGAGGTGGAAGTTTGTTTTTGTGCTGCTATTAGCGGCCATATTATGTGTGTTTTTAATGTATTTGTGGGCTGTCAATATCCAAAGTCGGGCTGCCAATATAAACATCCATAAAAGTAATGTAAAATTATCAATAACACTATTAATCTTTTATTGTTGTATAAATTCAGGGAGGACCCGTGACCCCGGATTCCCGACATTCCTAAAATTGAGGCTGGGAGGCCCCATCAAATAGTAAAAAAATAAATTCAAATTAGAGAAAAATCAATTAACCATTGTGAATACACGGCGAAATAGTAGAAAGTAAAAAAATAGAATAGTATAGTTCGTGTCTCCGATCATTGGTCAAAAATCTTCTTTCTCCTTATAGATTCAAGTTAATTTCCTTAATGAATATAAAGGAGATGAAATTATGAGCGAAAATATGAGAGAAAATAGAAGAGAAAATAGGGCAGTGAAAGTAAGAAAAAATTGTAATCTTCCATAAACTCATTTCTGAAATAAATTATTTGAATTTTTCGTATCTCACAATGACACACTTTCAAATCGTATTTCATAATGAGACAGCCCTCTCTGAAAAAAAATATTTGAGTTGATTCAAAAATTAAAATATAAAATTTTTTTAATATATTTTGTGTCCCGTAATAAGACGCACCCGTGGGATGGTGCAAGGGGCAACCCGTGCGGTCGCGATAGTGCCTGTCCGCGACAGTCTCTCAGCGCAATAGCGCTCCCACTGTTCACAGCCCTCCGGACGCACGATTACATTCCCTCGACATGGGTTCCCTCCGAGGGCTGCGAACGGCGGAAATGTCATCGCGCCGTGACACTGTCGTCACCGCACGGGAGACCCCGCATTGCCTCCTGTATAACCTAATGTTTTTATCTATATCTTTATATATAATAAATATATTAATATAATAATATAAATTATAAATTAAATTATATGTAGCATATAAAATTTGGACAGTTCCATTATTCATGCAACAAAAAAAGTGAAAACAACAATTTAAAATTTATCTGGGCCTCTCCCTTTCTGATTGTTCCCAAATGATGTCAATGGCCAAAATGATTAGTAAACTATGACCACTACCCAACCCTCTCTTTACTCTCCTCCCATCACATCCATTAATAATCTAAACAAATTCTATTTCTCTCTACATCTCCTAGCTCCCTTTTGAATCAACTCAAAAAAATATTTGAGTTGATTCAAAAATTAAAATATAAAAAATATTTGAATTTGTTTATTAATTTTAATGTTTTAAAATTTGTGTTTTGTTTAGAGATTTTATATACTTTTAAACAGAATTTTTGATTTCATGCAATTCATGTGAATGAATTTCATCATGCATTCGAACACTAAAATTGGTCAATTCCAATTCTTGTATCTCAAAATTTTCTTGCAGCCGAACAACAAAATTGGAATTCACCAAACAACATTTCATACAATTTTTGGAGAAAGTGGTCATGATTTCTGCCATTAAATAAGAGCGTTTATATTGGCAGCCCAATTATAATAGCAGCCCAACAAGTTGATAATGACAACTCATTGGCTATTGACAAACCAATTTTTTTAAGAAGTCATATAATCACATTAAATCAAGCAAAAAATATAAAATAAAGTTCTTTGTTTTATAGAGTCCTCTGTTTTTTCTACTGATATGGCAGAACAATGATTGATTCGCTTTACGGAGTCCTTTATTTTTTCTACTGGAGGGGCAGAGCAGTGATACTTGCCTGATGGAGGGAAGATACTTGTGGTTTTGACAGAAATTGATTTCATTAGATATATTGAGATATTTATAAGAGGCAAGGTAACCATAAAGTAAGACTAATAAAGAAGAGTAGTGATACTTGGCTTGTTAAGGGATGATGCTTGTGTTTTTGACAGAAATTGATTTAATTAGATATATTGGGATATTTACAAGAAGCAAAGTAGCTACTCCTGAAGTAACAACTAATAAAAAAGATTGAAAAAAATTAATTAAAATAATATATTGTTCTTACGGCAATTCTCCTCAACTCCCCCTTCCTCCCTCTCCACGGAACCATCACCATTGTGGGATCCAGCCTCCCCTCCATCAATGGCATAGCGTCCGGCTTCTTCGAGCTCCAGCCAAAAGAAGGCCTAACCCTCGTCAATGGCACCGTCGTTGGATCCGGCCTCACCTCCATCATCCTCTTCTATGTCGAACCAAACCAGGGTCTCTCCGACGGTTATCAGTGGTCGGCGAAGGGTGGAAGGGGGAGAATCATGGTCGGCGACGGGTGGAACAGGGAGAGTCTCGGGTTCCTAGTTAGGATTTCGCGGCTCGGGTTTCAAGAGAATGAGACGGATGTTTGTTTTTGTGCTGCTATTAGCGGCCATATTATGTGTGTTTTTAATGTATTTGTGGGCTGTCAATATCCAAAGCAGGGCTGCCAATATAAACGTCCTTAAAAATAATATAAAAATATCAATGACAATATTAATCTTAGATTGTTGTATAAATTGAGGGATGACCCGTGATCCCGGATGCCCGACATTCCTATAAATTGAGGCTGGGAGGCCCCATATCAAATAGTAAAAAAAAAATTCAAATTAGAGAAAAATCAATTAACCATTGTGAATACACGACGACATAGTAGAAAGCAAAAAATGGAATAGTATAGTTCGTGTCTCCGATCATTGGTCAAAAATCTTCTTT
This sequence comes from Platanthera guangdongensis, assembly GCA_039583875.1. Classification (NCBI taxonomy): domain Eukaryota; kingdom Viridiplantae; phylum Streptophyta; class Magnoliopsida; order Asparagales; family Orchidaceae; genus Platanthera; species Platanthera guangdongensis. Next base: position 138,435,703 of record CM077159.1, read on the forward strand.
CTCCTTGTAGAGTCATTCAAGTTAATTTCCTCAATGAATATAAAGGAGATGAAATGATGAGCGAAAATATAAGAGAAAGTAGAAGAGAAAATAGGAGAGTGAAAGTAAGAGAAAATTATAATCTTCCATAAACTCATTTCTGAAATAAATTATTTGAATTTTTCGTATCCCACAATGACTCAATTTCAAATCATATTTCATAACGAGACACCCCTTTTTGGAAAAATATATTAGAGTTGATTCAAAATTAAAATATAAAAAAAAATTAATATATTTTGTGTCCCGTAATAAGACGCGCCCGTGAGATGGTGCAAGGGGCAACCCGTGCGGTCGCGATAGTGCCCGTCCGCGACAGTCTCTGGGCGCAACAACGCTCCCGCTGTTCACGGCCCTCCGAGGGCACGATTACATTCCCTCGACATGGGTTCCCTCCGAGGGCTGCGAACGGTGGAAGTGTCATCTCACCGTGACACTTTCGTGACCGCGCGGGAGACCCCGCATTGCCTCCTATATAACCTAATGTTTTTATCCATATATTTATATATAATAAATATATTAATATAATAATATAAATTATAAATTATATTCTATGTAGCATATAAAATTTGGACAGTTCCATTATTCATCCACCAAAAAAAGTGAAAACAATAATTTAAAATTTATCTGGGCCTCTCCTTTTCTAATTGTTCCCAAATGATTTCAATGCCAAAATGATTAGTAAACTATGACCACTACACAACCCTCTCTTTACTCTCCTTCCACCACATCCATTAATATTCTATACAAATTCTATTTCTCTCTACATCTCCTAGCCCCCTTTTGAATCAACTCAAAAAAATATTTGAGTTGATTCAAAAATTAAAATATAAAAAAATATTTGAATTTGTTTATTAATTTTAATGTTTTAAAATTTGTGTTTTGTTTGGAGATTTTATATACTTTTAAACAGAATTTTTGATTTCATGCAATTCATGTGAATGAATTTCATCCTGCATCCGAACACTAAAATTGGCCAATTCCAATTCCTATATCTCAAAATCTTCTTGCAGCCGAACAACAAAATTGAAATTCACCAAACCACAATTCGTATAATTTTTGGAGAAAGTTGTCATGATTTCTGCCATTAAATAAGAGTGTTTATATTGACTACCCGATTTTGGATATTGGCAGCTCAATTATAATAGCAGCCCAACAAATTGATAATGACAACTCATTGGCTATTGACAAACCAATTTTTTTTAAAGAAGTCATATAATCACATTAAATCAAGCAAAAAATATAAAATAAAGTTCTTTGTTTTACAGAGTCCTCTGTTTTTTTCTACTGGAGGGGCAGAGCAATGATTGATTCGCTTTATGGAGTCCTTTATTTTTTCTACTAGAGGAGCAGAGCAGTGATACTTGGCTGGTGGAGGGAAGATACTTGTGTTTTTGACAGAAATTAATTTCATTAGATATATTGGGATATTTACAAGAAGCTAGGTACCCCTAAAGTAGAGACTAATAAAGACGAGCAGTGATATTTGGCTTGTTAAGGGATGATGCTTGTGCTTTTGACAGAAATTGATTTCATTAGATATATTGGGATATTTACAAGAAGCAAAGTAGCTACTCCTGAAGTAACAACTAATAAAAATGATTGAACAAAATTAAATTAAAATAATATATTGTTCTTACGGCGGCAATTCTCCCCAACTCCCCCCTTCCTCCCTCTCCACGGAACCATCACTGTCGTGGGATCCAGCCTCCCCTCCATCAACGGCATAGCCTCCGGCTTCTTTGAGCTCCAACCAAAAGAAGGCCTAACCCTCGTCAATGGCACCGTCGTTGGATCCGGCCTCACCTCCATCATCCTCTTCTATGTTGAACCAAACAAGGGTCACTCTGACGGTTATCAGCGGTCGGGGACGGGTGGAAGGGGGAGAATCATGGTTGGCGATGAGCGGAATAGGGAGAGTCTCGGGTTCCTAGTTAGGGTTTCGCGGTTCTGGTTTCAGGAAAATGAGGCAGAAGTTTGTTTTTGTGCTGCTATTAGCGGCCATATTATGTGTGTTTTTAATGTATTTGTGGGCTGTCAATATCCAAAGTCGGGTTACCAATATAAACGTCCTTAAAAATAATGTAAAAATATCAATGACAATATTAATCTTAGATTGTTGTATAAATTAAGGGAGGACCCGTGACCCCGGATGCCCGACATTCCTATAAATTGAGGTTGGGATGCCCCATCAAATAGTAAAAAAAATAAATTCAAATTAGAGAAAAAATCAATTAACAATTGTGAATACACTACGACATAGTAGAAAGCAAAAAAATGGAATAGTATAGTTCGAGTCTCCGATCATTGGTCAAAAATCTTTTTTCTTCCGCGTAGAGTCATCAAGTTAATTTCCTCAATGAATATAAAGGTGATGAAATTATGAGCGAAAATATGAGAGAAAAGTAGGAGAGAAAATAGGGGAGTGAAAGTAAGAGAAAATTGTAATTTTCATAAACTCATTTCTGAAATAAATTATTTGAATTTTTCATATCACATAATGACACACTTTCAAATCGTATTCCATAATGAGACACCCTCTTTGAAAAAACAATATTTGAGTTGATTCAAAAATTAAAATATAAAAAAATTTTAATACATTTTGTGTCCCGTAATAAGACGCACCCTTGAGATGGTGCAAAGGGCAACCCGTGCGGTCGCGATAGTGCCCGTCCGTGACAGTCTCTCGGTGCAACAGTTCTCCCGTTGTTCACAGCCCTCCGAGCGCATGATTACATTCCCTCGACATGGGTTCCCTCTGAGGGCTGCGAACGGGGGAAGTGTCATCGCGCCGTGACACTGTCGTGACCGCACGGGAGACCCCGCATTACCTTCTGTATAACCTATTATTTTTATCTTTATCTTTATATATAATAAATATATTAATATAATAATATAAATTATAATTTATATTCTATGTAGCATATAAAATTTGAACAGTCCCATTATTGAAGCCCAAATTTGACCTCTGTGGAGTTCGGGGTCCCTGAAAGGGGTGACCTCACACCTACTACACTCGAGAGAACGTCACGGACCGGAGACTTAGGAGACTATGAACAGACCCTCGGCTCTAGCGCGGAGGTCCCACCTCACACCCGGAAGGCTACCTGAGCTCTTCCCCTCCCTCACCAAAGGGCTAGGCTAGGTGCCTTGGAGAGCTCTCTCTACTCAACCAAGAAGAAGCTAAGGGAGGAGGAAGCTAAAAAGAAGTCCCTCTCCAAGGCACCCAAGGGGGTCTATTTATAGTTTTTCCAAGTCCTGGGGGTGAAATGACCAAAATACCCCTACGGCCAAAAGGCCTCGGGCCAATAGAAAACAGCCACGCCGAGGGGTAAAGGGGGAATTCCCCCCGAGGGCAAGAAGGTAAAACTGCAGGGGGGCAAGGGCGAGACCGCGGCCTCTGACCGGTCTCGCCCCGCCAGGCCGCCAAGCTAGAAGGGGCAGGGGCGAGACCCCGGCCCCCGGCCGGTATCGCCCCACCAGGCCGCCAGGCTAGAAGGAGCAGGGGCGAGACCCCGGCCCCCGCCGGTCTCGCCCCCACCAGGCCGCCAGGCTAGAAGGAGCAGGGGCGAGACCCCGGCCCCCGGCCGGTCTCGCCCCACCAGGCCGCCAGGCTAGAAGGAGCAGGGGCGAGACCCCGGCCCCCGGCCGGTCTCGCCCCACCAGGCCGCCAGGCTAGAAGGAGCAGGGGCGAGACCCCGGCCCGGCCGGTCTCGCCCCACCAGGCCGCCAGGCTAGAAGGAGCAGGGGCGAGACCCCGGCCCCGGCCGGTCTCGTCCCACCAGGCCGCCAGGCTAGAAGGAGCAGGGGCGAGACCCCGGCCCCCAGCCGGTCTCGCCCCACCAAGCCGCCAGGCTAGAAGGAGCAGGGGCGAGACCCCGGCCCCCGGCCGGTCTCGCCCCACCAGGCCGCCAGGCTAGAAGGAGCAGGGGCGAGACCCCGGCCTCCGGCCGGTCTCGCCCCACCAGGCCGCCAGGCTAGAAGGGGCAGGGGGCGAGACCCCGGCCCCCGGCCGGTCTCGCCCCACCAGGCCGCCAGGCTAGAAGGAGCAGGGGCGAGACCCCGACCCCCGGCCGGTCTCGCCCCACCAGGCCGCCAGGCTAGAAGGAGCAGGGGCGAGACCCCGGCCCCCGGCCGGTCTCGCCCCACCAGGCCTCCAGGCTAGAAGGAGCAGGGGCGAGACCCCGGCCCCCGGCCGGTCTCGCCCCACCAGGCCGCCAGGCTAGAAGGGGCAGGGGGCGAGAGACCCGGCCCCGGCCGGTCTCGCCCCACCAGGCCGCCAGGCTAGAAGGAGCAGGGGCAAGACCCCGGCCCCCGGCCGGTCTCGCCCCACCAGGCCTCCAGGCTAGAAGGAGCAGGGGCGAGACCCCGGCCCCCGGCCGGTCTCGCCCCACCAGGCCGCCAGGCTAGAAGGAGCAGGGGCGAGACCCCGGCCCTCGGCCGGTCTCGCCCCACCAGGCCGCCAAGCTAGAAGGAGCAGGGGCGAGACCCCGGCCCCCGGCCGGTCTCGCCCCACCAGGCCTCCAGGCTAGAAGGAGCAGGGGCGAGACCCCGGCCCCCGCCGGTCTCGCCCCACCAGGCCGCCAGGCTAGAAGGGGCAGGGGGCGAGACCCCGGCCCCGGCCGGTCTCGCCCCACCAGGCCGCCAAGCACCTATCGGGACGGGGGCTGGTGCTAACCAACTTGACGCACCCGCCCCTCAAAAGAGGGCCACTGGGGGAGGTAGATTTTTCCTCCCCCTACTAGTATGTTTTCGAGCTAGAGCCAAAATTGGCCACCGAGAGTGCAAAATCTCTCAAAAGCTTAAAACTATACAGGGGCGAATACGAGGTTGTACACAATCCCCGCTCTTTTCGAGGTTGGCACAAACTCGGAAAGAAATGTCCAACCCAACGTATTCGCTGAGTGCAATTTCCTTGCGCGCCTCTCCAGGGAGTCAACCTGCCACGCCAGCTATGGGAGCCTGGGTGGCGAGACCCCCTCCAGGTAAAAAATACTTAGCCTCCACGAGAGGTACCACCGGCCCTGTCAGCTAGTGAGAGCCTGGCAGCGGGATCCTCATTGGAGCAAAGGGACTTTTACTCCCTCCGAGGCACATTCGACCCAACTAGCTAGTGGGAGCCTGGCTGAGGAGATCCTCTCGGGGGTGGGACTTGATCTCCCCGAGAGATCAACCTGCCCTGCCAGCTAGATGAGAGCCTGACAGCGGAATCCATCTCGGAGCTAAGGACTATGCTTCCACGAGAGATCAACCTGCCCTGCCAGCTAGATGGGAGCCTGACAGCGGAATCCATCTCGGAGCTAAGGGCTAGGCTTCCACGAGAGATCAACCTGCCCTGCCAGCTAGATGAGAGCCTGACAGCGGAATCCATCTCGGAGCTAAGGACTAGGCTTCCACGAGAGATCAACCTGCCCTGCCAGCTAGATGGGAGCCTGACAGCGGAATCCATCTCGGAGTGAGACCTTCCCACCCTCCGAGAGATTAACCTGCCCTGCCAGCTAGGTGAGAGCCTGGCAGCGGAATCCATCTCGAGGTGAGACCTTCCCACCCTCCGAGAGATCAACCTGCCCTGCCAGCTAGGTGAGAGCCTGGCAGTGGAATCCATCTCGAGGTGAGACCTACCCACCCTCCGAGAGATCAACCTGCCCTGCCAGCTAGGTGAGAGCCTGGCAGCGGAATCCATCTCGAGGTGAGACCTTCCCACCCTCCGAGAGATCAACCTGCCCTGCCAGCTAGGTGGGAGCCTGGCAGCGGAATCCATCCCGAGGTGAGACCTTCCCACCCTCCGAGAGATCAACCTGCCCTGCCAGCTAGGTGAGAGCCTGGCAGCGGAATCCATCTCGAGGTGAGACCTACCCACCTCCGAGAGATCAACCTGCCCTGCCAGCTAGGTGAGAGCCTGGCAGCGGAATCCATCTCGAGGTGAGACCTTCCCACCCTCCGAGAGATCGACCTGCCCTGCCAGCTAGGTGAGAGCCTGACAGCGGAATCCATCTCGAGGTGAGACCTACCCACCCTCCGAGAGATCAACCTGCCCTGCCAGCTAGGTGAGAGCCTGGCAGCGGAATCCATCTGAGGTGAGACCTTCCCACCCTCCGAGAGATCAACCTGCCCTGCCAGCTAGGTGAGAGTCTGACAGCGGAATCCATCTCGAGGTGAGACCTTCCCACCCTCCGAGAGATCAACCTGCCCTGCCAGCTAGGTGGGAGCCTGGCAGCGGAATCCATCCCGAGGTGAGACCTTCCCACCCTCCGAGAGATCAACCTGCCCTGCCAGCTAGGTGAGAGCCTGGCAGCGGAATCCATCTCGAGGTGAGACCTACCCACCCTCCGAGAGATCAACCTGCCCTGTCAGCTAGGTGAGAGCCTGACAGCGGAATCCATCTCGAGGTGAGACCTACCCACCCTCCGAGAGATCAACCTGCCCTGCCAGCTAGGTGAGAGCCTGGCAGCGGAATCCATCTCGAGGTGAGACCTACCCACCCTCCGAGAGATCAACCTGCCCTGCCAGCTAGGTGAGAGCCTGGCAGCGGAATCCATCTCGAGGTGAGACCTTCCCACCCTCCGAGAGATCAACCTGCCCTGCCAGCTAGGTGAGAGCCTGACAGCGGAATCCATCTCGAGGTGAGACCTTCCCACCCTCCGAGAGATCAACCTGCCCTACCAGCTAGGTGAGAGCCTGGCAGCGGAATCCATCTCGAGGTGAGACAACTAGGCATCAACGAGAGGTACCACCGGCCCTGCCCAGCTAGTGAGAGCCTGGGCAGCGGGACCGTCTCGGAGCAAAAGAACTAAGCATCTCAATCGGTCCTTACCAATTCTTACATCCTCAAATGGGGAAAAAGATGAGTTACATGACCCCCCCGACTCAGCTGGTCGGGGGCTGGACTCAATACAACATAAGAAAAATACAGGACTCTACCGGGATGAGGCTTCTTCAGGGGGTCTGGGCCTGGTGGTCGCCATCCGCTTCCTGCTCGCCGGATACTTCCATCCTGCTTAGGCTCTCCATGATCTTCTCCATCTCCTCTGCCTTGGCCAGCCAAGAGATGGTGTTGACAGCCGTGACATAACACTGTCTTGCCATCCTGGAGTCTCCCTTGACTCTGACCTGGATCCCTCCGGAGCTGAACTTGATGCATTGGTGGAAGGAAGATGGCACGCAACGGAAGGCGCTGATGAGGGGCCTTCCGAAGATGGCGTTATAGCTGCTTGGAGCGTCCACAATGACGAACCGGCAGTTCCTTGAGACTCCCCCCAATTTTACTTGGAGTCCTACTCCACCTTCGACCTCCTTCCTTTCTCCTGAGAATCCGAACAGGGGTCCGTCGGAGGCCAACACCCTCCTTGGCTCTACCTTCATCTCCTCAAACGCCTTCCTGAAAACGACGTTGACAGAGCTCCCGTTGTCCACCAAGATTCGGGAGACACTGTAGCCCTCGATGGCCGTCTGAATGACCAGCGCATCGCAAAACGGATCCTCATGATCCGGCAGGTCCTTCACCGAGAAGGTGACCTTCTCCTCCTGGGGCGGGGTCTGGGAGGTTGAGGCGACGCTCCTTCGATACATGACATGGAGGCTTGCCTTCCGAGTGGCCTCAATCCCCACCCCACCATGGATCACCGCTATACCGCCTCGGGGTCCGACATCGACCCGGTCCTCACAAACATCATCACCCCCTCCTTGGGGCAGAACCTCTTCAACCCGCACCGGTGGCTGCGGCTGGGCAGGACCTCTCGCCCCCCTCACTTCCAGGAACTCGGGGCAGGTAGCCGTGGCGTGCCCCTCCACCTGATGGAAGTCACAGTAGGGTAACTCTACCCTGACCCTTCTCCTTCCCTGGCGGTTCCTCCTCTCCCTTCGACCAATCTCCATCGCTTGCTGGGGTGGGGGCAGGAGCTGCCTAGGGGCTTGCCTCTGGAAGTTGAACCTTCCTTGGCCCCCATGGAAGTTTCCCCATCGTGGGCGTAACCTCTTCCCGGGCCCTGAGCGGGTCCTCCCTGCTGCCTCCAACCTGGTCCTGGACCCTCCTGAGCTCTCCGCTCCTCTCTCCTTCTTCCCTCCTGGGGCCTCGAGCCACCTTGCTCCTTTGCCTCTGTCTCTGCTAGCTTTGCCAACTTCTTTACAAACACCGGGTTGGCCGCCTCCATGGCTATCTCCTCTGCCGCCCTTTCCATCAGCTCCTCGAAGGAAAGGGGGGCCTTCTGGGTCAAGCTCATCTTGAAGAAGCCCTCCTTCAGCCCAACGGTGAAGGCCATCTGGAGAGCATACCCTGGCATCTCCTGGACCTCCAGGATCTCCTCTTGGAACCGGTCAACGTAGCGGGCCAACGACTCCTCGACCCCCTGCCTTATCAGGAATATGGACTCAGGACTCCTCTTCCGCTTCTTGGAGGTGGAGAAGCGGAGCTGGAAGCTTCGGCTCAAGTCCTCGAACCCATAGATCGACCTCGGAGGGAGTTGATGGAACCAGTCCCTTGCCTTCTCCTTCAGCGTGATCGCAAAGAGGCGACACTTGAAGGCATCCGTCATCGGTCTGATGGAGACGGCGTCCTCGAACCACTGCAGGTGCTGAACGGGGTCATCCTTCCCGGTATAGTAAGCCATGTCTGGCTCTCTGAACCCCTCGGGAACGGGAGCTGAGATGATCAGCTCGCTGAAGGGTGACCCCCTAAGGGTGGTCTCGCCACCTCCACTCGCGCGACCTGCTCGCCTGGGAGGTTGGCACTCGCCGGGCTGGAAAACAGCTCCCGACGGTGAGGTCTCGCTCGACCCCATCTCCCATCCTCTCCTTCCCGGGCCTTCTTCCTGGTGCACTTCCTTCTCCCCCCGCTGGGGTCATCTCACCTAGACCCCTGGGAGTCGACTCGTCGAGGGGGGGAGCTAGCTCCTGGGCGGTCGGGGTGGAGCTGCCACCCTGAGGAGTAATGCTTCGCAGCATCTCCATGATACCCTGGATGGAGGCCATAAACTCTTGCCTCCCCACAAAGGGTCCTGAGCTAGGGAGCTCGCCGAGATCATCACTACCTCCTTGACCTCCTGTCATGACACTCTCCCGAGATCTTCTGTGCTGGTCACTCTCCACGCTCACCGCACCAAAAGTGTTGAAGCCAAATTTGACCTCTGTGGAGTTCGGGGTCCCTGAAAGGGGTGACCTCACACCTACTACACTCGAGAGAACGTCACGGACCGGAGACTTAGGAGACTATGAACAGACCCTCGGCTCTAGCGCGGAGGTCCCACCTCACACCCGGAAGGCTACCTGAGCTCTTCCCCTCCCTCACCAAAGGGCTAGGCTAGGTGCCTTGGAGAGCTCTCTCTACTCAACCAAGAAGAAGCTAAGGGAGGAGGAAGCTAAAAAAGGATCTTCTTCAAGGCACCCAAGGGGGTCTATTTATAGTTTTTCCAAGTCCTGGGAGTGAAATGACCAAAATACCCCTACGGCCAAAAGGCCTCGGGCCAATAGAAAACAGCCATGCCGGGGGGTAAAGGGGGAATTCCCCCCGAGGGCAAGAAGGTAAAACTGCAGGGGGGCAAGGGCGAGACCGCGGCCTCCGGCCGGTCTCGCCCCGCCAGGCCGCCAGGCTAGAAGGAGCAGGGGCGAGACCCGGCCCCCGGCCGGTCTCGCCCCGCCAGGCCGCCAGGCTAGAAGGAGCAGGGGCGAGACCCCGGCCCCCGGCCGGTCTCGCCCCGCCAGGCCGCCAGGCTAGAAGGAGCAGGGGCGAGACCCCGGCCCCGGCCGGTCTCGCCCCACCAGGCCGCCAGGCTAGAAGGAGCAGGGACGAGACCCCGGCCCCCGGCCGGTCTCGCCCCACCAGGCCGCCAGGCTAGAAGGAGCAGGGGCGAGACCCCGGCCCCGGCCGGTCTCGCCCACCAGGCCGCCAAGCTAGAAGGAGCAGGGGCGAGACCCCGACCCCGGCCGGTCTCGCCCCACCAGGCCGCCAGGCTAGAAGGAGCAGGGGCGAGACCCCGGCCCCCGGCCGGTCTCGCCCCACCAGGCCTCCAGGCTAGAAGGAGCAGGGGCGAGACCCCGGCCCCCGGCCGGTCTCGCCCCACCAGGCCGCCAGGCTAGAAGGAGCAGGGGCGAGACCCCGGCCCCCGGCCGGTCTCGCCCCACCAGGCCGCCAGGCTAGAAGGAGCAGGGGCGAGACCCCGGCCCCCGGCCGGTCTCGCCCCACCAGGCCTCCAGGCTAGAAGGAGCAGGGGCGAGACCCCGGCCCCCGGCCGGTCTCGCCCCACCAGGCCGCCAGGCTAGAAGGGGCAGGGGGCGAGACCCCGGCCCCCGGCCGGTCTCGCCCCACCAGGCCGCCAAGCACCTATCGGGACGGGGGCTGGTGCTAACCAACTTGACGCACCCGCCCCTCAAAAGAGGGCCACTGGGGGAGGTAGATTTTTCCTCCCCCTACTAGTATGTTTCCGAGCTAGAGCCAAATTGGCCACCGAGAGTGCAAAATCTCTCAAAAGCTTAAAACTATACAGGGGCGAATACGGGTTGTACACCATTATTCATCCACCAAAAAAAGTGAAAACAATAATTTAAAATTTATCCGGGCCTCTCCCTTTCTGATTGTTCCCAAATGATTTCAATGGTCCAAATGAGTAGTAAACTATGACCACTACCCAACCCTCTCTTTACTCTCCTCCCACCACATCCATTAATATTCCATACAAATTCTATTTCTCTCTACATCTACTAGCCCCCTTTGAATCAACTCAAAAAAATATTTGAGTTGATTCAAAAATTAAAATATAAAAAAAATATTTGAATTTGTTTATTAATTTTAATGTTTTAAAATTTGTGTTTTGTTTGGAGATTTTATATACTTTTAAAAAGAATTTTTGATTTCATGCAATTCATGTGAATGAATTTCATCCTGCATCCGAATACTAAAATTGGTCAATTCCAATTCCTGTATCTCAAAATCTTCTTACAACCGAACAATAAAATTGGAATTCACCAAACCACAATTCATACATTTTTTGGAGAAAGTGGTCATGATTTCTGCCATTAAATAAGAGCATTTATATTGACAACCCAATTTTGAATATTGGCAACTCAATTATAATAGCAGCCCAACAAATTGATAATGAAAACTCATTGGCTATTGACAAACCAATTTTTTTAAAGGAGTCATATAATCACATTAAATCAAGCAAAAAATATAAAATAAAGTTCTTTGTTTACAGAGTCCTCTGTTTTTTTTATTGGAGGGGCAGAGCAATGATTGATTCGCTTTACAGAGTCCTTTATTTTTTTCTACTAGAGGGGCAGAGCAGTGATACTTGGCTGGTGGAGGGAAGATACTTGTGTTTTTGACAGAAATTAATTTCATTAGACATATTGGGATATTTACAAGAAACAAGGTACCCCTAAAGTAACAACTAATAAAGAAGAGCAGCAATACTTGGCTTGTTAAGGGATGATGCTTGTGCTTTTGACAGAAATTGATTTCATTAGATATATTGAGATATTTACAAGAAACAAAGTAGCTACTCCTGAAGTAACAACTAAAAAAAGATTGAACAAAATTAATTAAAATAATATATTGTTCTTACGGCGATTCTCCCCAACTCCCCCCTTCCTCCCTCTCCACGGAACCATCACCGTCGTGGGATCCAGCCTCCCCTCCATCAACGCCATAGCCTCCGGCTTCTTCGAGCTCCAGCCAAAAGAAGGCCTAACCCTCGTTAATGGCGCCGTCGTTGGATCCGGCCTCACCTCCATCATCCTCTTCTATGTCGAACCAAACCAGGGTCTCTCCGACGGTTATCAGTGGTCGGCGATAGGTGGAAGGGGGAGAATCATGGTCGGCGACAGGTGGAACAGGGAGAGTCTCGGGTTCCTAGTTAGGATTTTGCAGTTCGGGTTTCAAGAGAATGAGACGGATGTTTGTTTTTGTGCTGCTATTAGCGGTCATATTATGTGTGTTTTTAATGTATTTGTGGGCTGTCAATATTCAAAGTCGGGCTGCCAATATAAACGTCCTTATAAAATAATATAAAAATATCAATGACAATATTAATCTTAGATTGTTGTATAAATTGAGGGAGGACCCGTGATCCCGGATGCCCGACATTCCTATAAATTGAGGCTGGGAGGTCCCATCAAATAGTAAAAAAATAAATTCAAATTAGAGAAAAATCAATTAACCATTGTGAATACACGACGACATAGTAGAAAGCAAAAAAATGGAATAGTATAGTTTGTGTCTCCGATCATTGGTCAAAAATCTTCTTTCTCCTTGTAGAGTCATTCAAGTTAATTTCATCAATGAATATAAAGGAGATGAAATTATGAGGGAAAATATGAGAGAAAGTAGGAGAGAAAATAGGAGAGTGAAAGTAAGAGAAAATTGTAATATTCCATAAACTCATTTCTGAAATAAATTATTTGAATTTTTCGTATCCAACAATGACACAATTTCAAATCATATTTCATAATGAGACACCCCTTTTTGGAAAAAAATATTTGAGTTGATTCAAAAATTAAAATATAAAAATTTTTAATATATTTTTGTGTCCCGTAATAAGACGCACCCGTGAGATGGTGCAAGGGGCAACCCGTGCAGTCGCGATAGTGCCCGTCTGCGACAGTCTCTCGGCGCAACAGCGCTCCCGCTGTTCACAGCCCTCTGAGCGCACGATTACATTCCCTCGACATGGGTTCCCTCTGAGGGCTGCGAACGGCGGAAGTGTCATCGCGTCGTGACCGCATGGGAGACCCCGCATTGCCTCCTGTATAACCTAATATTTTTATCTATATCTTTATATATAATAAATATATTAATATAATAGTATAAATTATAAATTATATTTTATATATCATATAAAATTTGGACAGTTCCATTATTCATCCACCAAAAAAAGTGAAAACAATAATTTAAAATTTATCTGGGCCTCTCCCTTTTTGATTGTACCCAAATGATTTCAATGGCCAAAATGATTAGTAAACTATGACCACTACCCAACCCTCTCGTTACTCTCGTCCCACCACATCCATTAATATTCTAAACAAATTCTATTTCTCTCTACATCTCCTAGCTCCCTTTTGAATCAACTCAAAAAAATGTTTGAGTTGATTCAAAAAATAAATTATAATTTTTTTTTTTGAATTTGTTTATTAATTTTAATGTTTTAAAATTAGTGTTTTGTTTGGAGATTTTATATACTTTTAAACAGAATTTTTGATTTCATGAAATTCATGTGAATGAATTTCATCCTGCATCCCAACACTAAAATTGGCCAATTTCAATTCCTATATCTCAAAATCTTCTTGCAGCCGAACAACAAAATTGAAATTCACCAAACCACAATTCATACAATTTTTTGGAGAAAGTGGTCATGATTTCTGCCATTAAATAAGAGTGTTTATATTGGTAACCCGATTTTGGATATTGGCAGCCCAATTATAATAGCAGCCCAACAAATTGATAATGATAACTCATTGGCTATTGACAAACCAATTTTTTTTTAAAGAAGTCATAAAATCACATTAAATCAAACAAAAAATATAAAATAAAGTTCTTTGTTTTACAGAGACCTCTATTTTTTCTACTGGAGGGACAGAGCAATGATTGATTCGCTTTACGGACTCCTTTAGTTTTTCTACTAGAGGGGCAAAGCAGTGATACTTGGCTGGTGGATGGAAGATACTTGTGTTTTTGACAGAAATTGATTTCAATAGATATATTGAGATGTTTACAAGAAGCAAGGTACCCCTGAAGTAACGACTAATAAAGAAGAGCAGTGATACTTGGCTTGTTAAGGGATGATGCTTGTGTTTTTGACAGAAATTGATTTCATTAGATATATTGGGATATTCACAAGAAGCAAAGCAGCTACTCCTAAAGTAAAAACTAATAAAAAAGATTGAACAAAATTAATTAAAATAATATATTGTTCTTATGGCGATTCTCCCCAACTCCCCCTTCCTCCCTCTCCACGGAACCATCACCGTCGTGGGATCCAGCCTCCCCTCCATCAACGGCATAGCCTCCGGCTTCTTCGAGCTCCAGCCAAAAGAAGGCCTAACCCTCATCAATGGCACGACCGTTGGATCCGGCCTCACCTCCATCTTCCTCTTCTATGTCGAACCAAACCAAGGCCTCTCTGACGATTATCAGCGGTCGGTCGGTGATGGGTGGAAGGGGGAGAATCGTGGTCGGCGAAGGGCGGAACAGGGAGAGTCTACGGTTCCTAGTTAGGGTTTCGCGGTTCGGGTTTCAGGAAAATGAGGCGGAAGTTTGTTTTTGTGCTGCTATTAGCGGCCATATTATGTGTTTTTTTAATGTATTTGTGAGCTGTCAATATCCAAAGCCGGGCTGCCAATATAAACGTCCTTAAAAATAATGTAAAAATATCAATGACAATATTAATCTTAGATTGTTGTATAAATTGAGGGAGGACTCGTGACCCCAGATGTCCGACATTCCAATAAATTGAGGCTGGGAGGCCCCATCAAATAGTAAAAAAATAAATTCAAATTAGAGAAAAAACAATTAACCATTGTGAATACACGACGACATAGTAGAAAGCAAAAATATGGAATAGTATAGTTCGTGTCTCTGATCATTGATCAGAAATCTTCTCTCTCCTCGTAGAGTCATTCAAGCTAATTTCCTCAATGAATATAAAGAAGATGAAATTATGAGCGAAAATATGAGAGAAATTAGGTGAGAAAATCGGGGAGTGAAAGTAAGAGAAAATTGCAATCTTCCATAAACTCATTTATGAAATAAATTATTTGAATTTTTTGTATCCCACAATGACACACTTTAAAATCGTATTTCATAATGTGACACCCCTCTTTGAAAAAAAATATTTGAGTTGATTCAAAAATTAAAATATAAAATATTTTAATATATTTTGTGTCCCATAATAAGACGCACCAGTGAGATGGTGCAAGGGGCAACCCGTGCGGTCGCGATAGTGCCCGTCCGCGACAGTCACTCGGCGCAACAGCGCTCCCGCTGTTCACAGTACTTCGAGCGCACGATTACATTCCCTCGACATGGGTTCCCTCCGAGGGCTGCGAACGGCGGAAGTGTCATCGCGACGTGACACTGTCGTGACTGCACGGGAGACCCCGCATTGACTCCTGTATAACCTAATGTTTTTATCTATATCTTTATATATAATAAATATATTAATATAATAATATAAATTATAAATTATATTCTATGTAGCATATAAAATTTGGAGAGTTCCATTATTCATCCACCAAAAAAAAGTGAAAACAACAATTTAAAATTTATTTGGGCCTCTCCCTTTCTGATTGTTTCCAAATGATTTCAATGACCAAAATGATTAGTAAACTCTGACCACTACCCTACCCTCTCTTTACTCTCCTCCCACCACATCCATTAATATTCTAAACAAATTCTGTTTCTCTCTACATCTCCTAGCTCACTTTTGAATCAACTCAAAAAAATATTTGAGTTGATTCAAAAATTTAAATATAAAAAAGTATTTGAATTTGTATATTAATTTTAATGTTTTAAAATTTGTGTTTTGTTTGGAGATTTTATATACTTTTAAACAGAATTTTTGATTTCATGCAATTCATGTGAATGAATTTCATCCTGCATCCGAACACTAAAATTGGCCAATTCCAATTCCTGTATCTCAAAATCTTCTTGCAGCCGAACAACAAAAATGGAACTCACCAACCACAATTCATACAATTTTTGGAGAAAGTGGTCATGATTTCTGCCATTAAATAAGAGTGTTTATATTGGCAACCCGATTTTGGATATTGACAGCCCAATTATAAAAGCAACAAAACAAATTTATAATGACAAACCATTGGCTATTGACAAACCATTTTTTTAAAGAAGTCATATAATCACATTAAATCAAGCAAAAAATATATAACAAAGTTCTTTGTTTTACAGAGTCCTTTATTTTTTCTACTAGAGGGGCAGAGCAATGATTGATTCGCTTTACTAAGTCCTTTATTTTTTCTACTGCAGGGGCAGAGCAGTGATACTTGGCTGGTGGATGAAAGATACTTGTGTTTTTGATAGAAATTGATTTCATTAGATATATTGAGATATTTACAAGAAGCAAGGTACCCCTGAAGTAACGACTAATAAATAAGAGTAGTGATAGTTGGCTTGTTAAGGGATGATGCTTGTGCTTTTGACAGAAATTGATTTCATTAGATATATTAGGATATTTGCAAGAAGCAAAGTAGCAACTCCTGATGTAATAACTAATAAAAAGATTGAACAAAATTAATTAAAATAATATATTGCTCTTACGGCGATTCTCCCCAACTCCCCCCTTCCTCCCTCTCCACGGAACCATCACCGTCGTGGGATCCAGCCTCCCGTCCATCAACGGCATAGCCTCCGGCTTCTTCGAGCTCCAGCCAAAAGAAGGCCTAACCCTCGTCAATGGCACCGCCGTTGGATCCGGCCTCACCTCCATCATCCTCTTCTATGTCGAACCAAACCAGGGTCTCTCCGACAGTTATCAGCGGTCGGCGACGGTGGAAGGGGGAGAATCGTGGTTGGCGACGGGCGGGACAGGGAGAGTCTCAGGTTCCTAGTTAGGGTTTCGCGGTTCGGGTTTCAGGAGAATGAGGCGGAAGTTTGTTTTTGTGCTGCTATTAACAGCCATATAATGCGTGTTTTTAATGTATTTGTGAGCTGTCAATATTCAAAGCCGGGCTGCCAATATAAACGTCCTTAAAAATAATGTAAAAATATCAATGACAATATTAATCTTAGATTGTTGTATAAATTGAGGGAGGACCCCTGGCCCCGGATGCCCGACATTCCTATAAATTGAGGCTGGGAGGCCCCATCAAATAGTAAAAAAATAAATTCAAATTAGAGAAAAATCAATTAACCATTGTGAATACACGAAGAAATAGTAGAAAGCAAAACAAGGAATAATATAGTTCGTGTCTCCGATCATTGTCAAAAATCTTTTTTCTCCTCGTAGAGTCATTCAAGTTAATTTCCTCAATGAATATAAAGGAGATGAAATTATGAGCGAAAATATGAGAGAAAGTTGGAGAGAAAATAGGGGAGTGAAAGTAAGAGAAAATTGTAATCTTCCATAAACACTTTTCTGAAATTAATTGTTTGAATTTTTCGTATCCCACAATGACACACTTTCAAATCGTATTTCATAGTGAGATATCCCTCTTTGAAAAAAAAAATTTGAGTTGATTCAAAAATTAAAATATAATTTTTTTTTAATATATTTTGTGTCCCGTAATAAGACGCACCCGTGAGATGGTGCAAGGGGCAACTCGTGCGGTCACGATAGTGCCCGTCTGCGACAGTCTCTCGGAGCAACAGCGCTCCCGCTGTTCATAGCCCTCCGCTCGCACGATTACATTCCCTCGACATCTGTTCCCTCCGAGGGCTGCGAACGGCAGAAGTGTCATCGCGTCGTGACACTGTCGTCACTGCACGGGAGACCCCGCATTGCCTCCTGTATAACCTAATGTTTTATCTATATCTTTATATATAATAAATATATTAATATAATAATATAAATTATAAATTATATTTTATGTAGCATATAAATTTTGACAGTTTCATTATTCATCCACCAAAAAAAGTTAAAACAATAATTTAAAATTTATCTGGGCCTCTCTTTTTCTGATTGTTCTCTAATGATTTCAATGGTCAAAATGATTAGTACACTCTGACCACTACCCAACCCTCCCTTTACTCTCCTCCCACATCCATTAATATTCTAAAAATATTCTATTTCTCTCTACATCTCCTAGCTTCCTTTTCTCCTTCTTCAATTTCACCCTCAGTTCCTCCATCCTTCATTGATGAAGAACTATCTTGTAACTAAGCTAAAACAATTTTAAGGCGACAAAAGCCGCTACAGAAGATTTTCCGAAATCAACCATGTCGGTCATCGGATCACCGATAGTTAACTTGACGCTGGTGAATCCATACGCACCACTTGCTACAACAACAAACTATGTGTCCTCACAAGGGCTATTCATTGGGGACAATCCACTCACATTCACTCTCCCTCTCCTCCTCCTCGAGATCTCCATCATCTTCATCGTCTCTAATGCTCTGCACTTTGTCCTCAAGCCGCTCGGCCAGTCACGCGTGGTTTCTCAAGTGCTTGTAGGTTTCTGGTTCTAACTTTTCTTATGTTGTCTAATAAAGATGCATATGTGTGTGTGTTTACATAGAGATATAGATATTGCATAAAGATTTAGCTGAGTATTAAACAATTATGTTAGATTGCCATGTTTTCCAAAGCTATAAATATAGTCATATATATAGGGCAAGTTATTAGTAAATAAATGATGAATTAAATGATCTAAAATTCCTTTGAGAGTCCATAAAGGGAATGTTTGGCAGGGTAGATCCTGCATGGTCACGACCGCGACCGGGCAGCGGGATCTGTTTCCCATGGAAATTCGTCGGGATCTGTGGCGGGATCCGTATGAATAGGCATTGCCAGACATCCGCCCCGAAATAAGCGCAAAATATCACATAAGAGCAACTTGTGTTGCTCGTTGTCGAACATTGTGCACGAAGAACACAAGAAGAAAAATCTCATTTAGCAAGGGAAATTAGGAAGGGTTAACAATCTCATACTAATTAGCATCAAATATTGCTAGAATTTTTTTTTACTTTACCTACGAAAATAACAAGGAACTTTTTATTGCAAATATAGCAACAAATTTTTTGTTGCAAAATTTATGTTGCTAAAATAGCAACGATTTTTTTTGTTGCAAATTTTATGTTGCTAAACGCCAACAATTTTTCTTGTTGCAAAATATTTATTGAGAAAAAAATTCCCGTCCAAAAGATGTTATGACTCTTTACATATTATTCCCTTCCATAAAACATAATAATGTTGTTTATATATATTTTTATAAAATAGAATAAATTATTTTATTCAACAATAAAATTAATAATATATTTAATTCTTTATATAATTTTATATTTTTATAAATTATTTAAATACCTATATATATTTATAAATTAATATGGATTTTTATTAATTTATTATTTAAAAGAATAATTGTAAATATATATATATAAATTATATAAACAAAATCTATAATATATAGAACTACATATAATATTATATATATATATACTCATGTATATATTATAAAATAATATAATTATATGAACTATATAATTTTAAAGAATATTAATGTTAATATAAATGTTATATAGATTAATATAAAGAATATATATTATAAAGAATATTAATGGTAATATAAATGTTATATAAATTAATATAAAGAATTATATACTATAAAGAATTATAATTTTATAAATTACATAAACATTATAATTATATATAATCTTTATATATACATAATATTGGCCTTTTCAAACAAATAAATTGATTGGATTAGTTGGTAAGAGTGATGGGTTGTATGTGAATATGTTGAGTGTTCGAATTCTTGTATAGCCAATTAAATGAATATATTTTTTATTATTTATAAAACAATATTTTTAATTTAACAAAATTTTTAAATAAAAATCTTAAATATTAGCAACAAATAAAAATCTTAAATATTATTTAAAATCTTGTATATGGAAAATTTTCCTTGCTAAATTTAGCTAAGAGGATATTAGTTAGGAATTTTTTTGTTTCTAAATTCGTTGCTAATTAAAATTAGAAACGAATTTACCTAATTAGCAAGGTATTTAGCTCATTGCTAATTAGATTTTTTTCTTGTAGTGTATATGAGTTAAGTGTATATAAGAATACACACGTCTTTTTAAACTTTTGTGTTGAACACTTTTTGATTTGAAATAATTTATTAAATAAAAATCTTAAATAATAGCAACAAATAAAATACATTGCTAAAAAACTCTTTCAATATAGGAAGAAAAATTTTCTTTGCTTAAATTAGCTAGGAGGATATTAGTTAGGAATTTTTTTGTTTCTAAATTCGTTGCTAATTAAAATTAGCAACGAATTTACCTAATTAGCAAGGTATTTAGCATCTTGCTAATTAGATTTTTTCTTGTAGTGAAACTCTTGTGATGACTAGAATGCTAATGACGTTAGTTTGATATGTGCACATAGTTGTCCACTCCCTGACTGATCAAAGCACATCAATTTTGAACCAAATGATTTGTTTTATTGCTTGAAATTGATTGAAGATAGATTAGTTGTTAAATGTTAAGATATACTTTAATTAATTTAAGCATTGTAAGTGCACCACAGTTTTGCTATGTGCATACAAAGTACTTAATTAATAATCCAAATTACTCCCTAAATTTATTACTAAGGGCAAGCATGTTTGCGCATGCAATTTTTTCTCTCACTAGCCCCGTACGCGAATTCCGCTGGCCTGCCCCCCGTTCTCCTATTCAACCCTCCCGCCAGCCCCGACGCCAACCCCGATGCCGTAAAAGGCATCGTTTTAATCGCTCCACTCCAAAGCCTCCTGCACGCCCTTCTTCCTCTCCCGAATCGCCACTTGCTCTTCCTGCAAAGATTTTACCCCGATTTCTTACCCAGTTTTCGCCCAAATTTCTTCATTTCAGAAACATAATAAAAAAAAACTGCAGTAGGAAGGAAGTTATCACCTTGACAAGGCCAGGGCGGAGGGATTATCGTGAGGAATTTAACGACCAGAGTCATCATCGCGGCGTCGTTTTAGGGCCAGACCAGCACGCGAGTAAAAAATCACCATCTCCTCCTCGGTGATCCTTCCTCGGCCTCGAGAAGTTCATCAACCATGTCTTTCTTCCTCGTCTCTGTTTCGCAAACTCTCTCTCTCATTTCCTTTCCTTCATACTTTTCACCAATTCCATTAGCGCCTCCGCAACTTTCTTCCAACCGGGAATGCAAAATAAAAATATAAAGATGGCAACCTTTATCACATATCTTCTAACCCAATAACCAAACTACGATCATGCTTGTCTGTGGAAGTAAATGATCATTTTGGAGCATCTCGAAAAGATATGCAACCATATTTTGTTAATCCATATTATTTTTTGGTTGGTCGTTTTCCAAATTTGAATGTAATCATGTGTGTGTTCTATTAATCTTTTTTTTTAGAAAAAATGTTGCGGTCCATTGATTTATCAAGTTAATTTTGTGAGTTTGCTATTAACAAAAAGCGGTCACATAACAATTATATGTGCACCTATCATAGTCGGTGCTTTAACAAAAAAGTGCACATAGCGAAAACTGTAGTGCATTTAACAATCTCTTAATTTAAAGCATTTTGAATATACTGGGATTACTCAAATTAGTTGTTTTTTTGTATTAAAAAAGATTAAATAAAATGAATTAAATTAAAATTAGGGCGCTGTTATCGTCAAGACCAACTTCATCTATGGGCAGATCATTGTTAATGGCAGATCAAAAAAAAAAAATGAAGATGTGCGAACATGTAAAAGTAATCTGCGTCATAGTCTTTTTTTCCAATCGCACTGGTTGTCATAGCCACATTGATCTGCCATTAAAATTTTCCTTGCAATTATAGGAGACGATTGTTAATCACACCTCTCATATAGCTATCGGCACCCCATTTTATTTTAAAAAACTTTTTTAAAAAAACCTTTACTAGCACCCATCACCCCCATTTCACGGAAGCCGCACCCCGTCTTCCTCTTCGTCGAGCTGTTCCGTCTCCGACATCTTCCTCGTGACATCTTCCTCTCTAGTTAACAAGGCGGTCTTCCTTCCAGCGAACTCCTTTCGTCGGTGCCCGTGTCCCCCTCTCCGGTTAAAAATGGATATTTTCAGGTACTCTAAAAGTATAATACCTGAGAGAAATCATCGTCCAACACTACTCTATTAGTCGTCTCACGCACATCACAAGAGGATATTTTTGGATGCGTCAAGAAAAATATCGAGGTGCGGTAAGAAAAAACTAGGTGCAGTTATATTTTCGAATTACAATTAACAAAGAAGTGTGAATAGCCAAAATCGAATTGCATTTAACAATAATAATTGAAAAACTTTATATTGCAGACCGGATTTCTGATGGGTCCCTCACTTATCGGCCACAACGGCACGTTCCAGGAGACTTTTTTCCCCGCACGTGCCACCTTCATACTGGATACACTCTCTTTGGTCAGCCTCACCCTGTTCCTCTTCTCCATCGGCGTTAAAACGGACGTCAGCCTCCTAAAGCGCCCCGGCTGGCGCGCCGTCAGCGTCGGCTTCTGTGGCTCCCTACTCCCCATCGCTCTCTCCCTCATCATCTACTTCACCACACGCAACTCTCTTTCCTCGGATCTCGTCCGCAGCAACGTCATCATCGGCATCGCCGTCCGCCTCTCCCTCTCCTCCTTCGCCGTCATCGGCGACGCCCTCCAGGAGCACGGGCTCCTCAACTCTGATCTCGGCCGCACCGCGCTATCGGCAGCCCTCATCACCGACGTCTGCAACTGGGTGATAATGTCGGGGAGCTTGCTGATATTGCTTGTGTTCAAGGCAAAGTCGGCGGAGGTGGCGGTTTCGGTCGTGGCGAGCCTGGTGGCTTGTATCCTGTTCGTGTTCTTCGTCGCCCGGCCGATGGCAATGTGGGCGATCAGGAGGACGCCGGCAGGAGAGCTCGTCAAGGAGGGCGTGTTCGTCTCCATGATCGTTGCGGCGCTTCTCGCCTCATTTGCCACTGAGGTGAGTGTTCTTGTGCTGGAGATATTTTTTTGTGTCTGTTGCACACACCTCTTTGTTCGTCATGATCAATTTTATGCATTAAATCATATTTTTTGACTTCTTGAAAAAAAATCACAAAATATTAATGTTGTTATTTTTAAAATCGTTTTAATTATCAAATTATCCATATTTCAATTATTACTAAGAAAATAGGATCGTAAAATCATCCTAATGTCATTTTACTATCATATTGCATGATTTTGTGATCATATTTCTTCAATAATAATCGGTATATGAATAATTTGATAATTGTAAAAATATTAACATTAATATTTAGTGTTTTTTTTTAATTTTTAGTAGAGGTCAAAAAAAGTGATTTTGTGCATAAATTGATCATGACGCATAGAAAGGTGTGCGCTAAGTGCTTGTATGATGCTAACAGGTAGTAGGTATACATACGGATGATGTAAACAGCTATTCGGGTTCCATGCCACACTGGGTCCAATTGTGTTGGGGTTAGCGATACCGGGCGGGATGCCAATAGGAGTGACTCTGAGCGAGAGGCTGGATTCATTCTTATCGGGTCTGTTGTTGCCGACGTACTTGGCACTTGCCGGGTACCGCACGAATCTTACAAATCTTGGCGGGTGGGCCACGTGGGGGTTGCTCGAGATCATAATCCTAACCTGCTTCGTTGGGAAGTTTGTAGGGTCGTTTCTCGCCGCGCTCTATTTCAAAATGCCGCTCAAGGACGCTTTTGTATTAGGCTTCATGGTCAACTTCAAGGGCATCATTGAGGTGGCCTACATCAATAGCACGGGTGATACTGAGGTACTCTCCACACTTAGCTCCCTATTTATTTATTTGCAATCACTCACATATGTTGTTATAAAAAAAACATTTGTTTTTCTATTTTGTTTAGACAGTTGTTATTTACAAATTATAAATGTCTATTCGCAGATCAAAATTTTCATGTTTTCCGTAAACCAATTTTAAACTTTAGCAGTTGATGTCTTTTTCTTCTGAGGAAGACCCAACAAAGAAGGAACCTATCCGACAACCTTTTAATTCTATGCCGACGACTTCATCCCAACAAGTTGATATGAATTTCTTCATGTTGGGGTGAATTCCACTATTTTGACTTGAATTTCACTATTTTGTCTCTGATATTGGCTCAAAAGGTTGACAAAGATGTCCTTCATTGTCGAATACCACTCATAGGAAGAAGAAATTGATGGGTAAAGTTTAAAATTGGTTTGTGGATAAACTAACATTTATAAACATGAAAAATTTATTCTGTGAATATTGCATTTATAATTTACGAATAACAAACGCATTTATTTATATATCTTCACTATATGTACATATATGTGTTTATGTATATATATGCGTAGTACATATATATATACATACATGTGCATATACACACACACATATATATATATATATATATATATATATATATATATATATATATATATATATATATATATATATATATATATATACATACATACTTACATGTATGTATATACTCATCCACACACATGCACGGACTAAATTGACATTTGTTAACGCTCATTTATGGAACTTCATCCACTTTTATGTTCAAACGGATAATTTTTGTTAGGTGATCATTAACAAATAATATTTTAACCCATGCTACCACTGTGTCAAACAAAGCCGAATTTGGTGTATATAATGTATGGTGCGGGCGAACTCCGACCGTACACAAGGCAAATATATGACCTTATTTGAAATTCAAAAATACGGTCATATTTTCCCGCAAATTCCCACCATATGATGGCGAGTTATTCAGATAAAATTGTTTGATGCACGAATTAACGGGTGCGTTACAGGCAGTCCTGCACAAAAAAGACTGTCGGGCCAGTCCGGGACCGGTCTTTTAAAAGACCGGTCTTTTGGCCAACCGGTCACGGGCCGGTCCCGCTCAAACCTGTCCCGATCCGGGACCGGTTTTCCTCCTCTGGAGGAGGACCGGCGGGGACCGGAGGACCGGTCCTAACCGGTCCGGTCCCAACCGGACCTGTTAGGATCGGTTTTTTTGTGCACCACTAGTTACAGGTACCAAAATATTTCTTCATTTTTTATGCCAACATTACTTTTTTTTTATAAAATCAAAGGAGTGGATTATTATTTAATTACAAATCTAATTAATTATTTTTAAAAATCTATTTTAAATACCTAAAAAATATTAAATTGAACCATTTATTGATTACTCCTCCTTTTGATAAATATTGATATATGAATTGTCAATCTTTTTTTTTTGCTCAGGAGTTGACGGCACAACATTTTTCTATCCTGATGATCTCCCTCCTCCTCATCACCTCGGTGGCCAACCCACTTGTCAAGTTCCTCTATGATCCCAATGTATCTTATGTTTCCCGAAAGCGACGCACCATCGAGCACATGAAGCCTGACTCCGACTTCCGCATCCTCGTTGTCATCCAATTTGAGGACGACGTCCCTCCACTCCTCGACCTCCTCGAAGCTCTCCATCCCCACCCCTCCTCCCCTCTCAATCTCATCATCCTCCACCTCACCGAGCTCTCGGGAAACGCCGCCTCCACACTTCGTCCCCACCGCCTGCGTCCCCGCGACGCTTGCAATCTCTCCCTCACCGACCATATTGTCGCAGCCTTCCGTCATTTTGCCGACGCACACCCCCACGGCTCCCTTCTGCTCCACCCCTTCATCTCAGCATCCCCACCCCCCACCATGCACAACGATGTTTGCTACCTCTCCCTCCACCGGAAGGCAAGGCTGGTCATCCTCCCCTTCCACAGACCATTGGCACAACGAGTGATGGACCATTCCCCATGCTCGGTGGTCGTTTTGGTTGTAGGTTCGGAGGCTGCGGCTACACACAAGAGGGAGAATGCAAGGGTGGAGAGGGCGGCGGTGGTGTTTTTAGGGGGAGGGGATGATAGGGAGGCCATGGCGGTTGGGGGGAGAATGGCGGGGGAGGTTTGGAGGTGACGGTGGTGAGGATAAGGGGTAGGGGGGAGGAGACGGTAAAGGAGGATGAGGAGGCGGTTGATAGGGTAAGAAGGATGGATGGAGTTGAGTATTTGGAGAAGGTGGTGGGGGATGGGGAGGGGACAGTTGGGGTGGTGAGGGGGATGGTGGAGAGATTTGATGTTGTGGTGGTGGGGAAAAGGAAGGGGATGGAGGACGATGGGGCGGCGACGAAGGGAATTCAGGAGTGGAGTCAGTGTCCTGAGTTGGGAGTGTTGGGCGATATGTTGGCAGGTGTGGAGATAGGCGGGAGGACAGCAATTTTGGTGGTGCAGCAACAAGCATGGGCGGCGGGAGAGAATTTTGAGGGGGTGAGGGGGGAGTAAAGTGCAGGGGTGCACTTTACGGTAAAGTGCGGGCATCTGATGGTCCGCATGGATGCCCGCACACATCTTAAAGCAGACAAATATCAAAACGCTTTGAGATGTGTGCTGGAATCAACGCGAACCGTCGGATGTCCGTACTTTACGGTAAAGTGCATCACTTGCACTTTATCGTCCTTTACCAAATTCTGAGGGAATGGGAGAGTAGGCAAGGAATGGGGTTGATAAGGTGAATGATTGCATGATATTGACTTATGGGTACTACCATACTTCAAATTTAAGAAGCATGTGAAGTATCAATGTCATTATTGGGTAAGCATATTTTTAACATTGTTCAAAATACATAAATATTTTGGGTAAGAGAATATTCATTTGAAGCTAATCAATGGTGATTAGGTGATGTCTTTGTGTACTCTTCTTATGTAGTACTATTTATGTTTATGTCTTGGTCTTAAAATGACACTTTTATTCTCAAACTTGCATGTATGTATGAACACTTATAGTAGTTCTTTAGTACTCATGTGATATTTTTTTGAAGCTCTTCATACTAGTTTATTTTATTGATTTTATTATGGAAAATAGAAAATTAACAATGGCTCGTGTTATCTAGTCTATGTGTAATGACATCCATGTCAACTTGCTCCTCCATCAAAATCAAACTCGAATAGAAAGTCTACTAAAAAATAGTATCATGCATGATCATTTATGGTACTTTGTCCACCATACATTTGAAACCCATAATAAAATTAGGCAAAAATGTGAATTCAGTTCTCAAACTTCCCGCACTTTTTGAAAGAAGTCCTTTAACTCATATATGTAAGATTTCAGTCCCTGAACTCTATAAAGTAATGAATTTCAGTCCCTAACGTCATAATACCGTTAAATGCTAAAGGAAAAGCTAAAATTCAATTTTGTAAGAAATGACCACTAAATAAAAAGGATAGAAATAATGTTCTGGTGAGACAGTATTTTAAAAATAGCACATTTATTTTAAAAATAGCACAATTATTTTTAGACTACTGTTACATGTGATGCGCACAAATGAGAAAACAGAGTGTCCTCACCCCTCTTCCGTCATCTAAAAAAGCAAAAAAACAACACTGAGTTGTCTTTTCTAGCTGCAAGAATCCACCGAAGTTCAAATCTACAAGACCCCAATAGATGCAAAAATTCACCTCATCGATCTACAACTACAAAAAACAAAAACAGGCGACCAAGAATCCAATAAATTCAAAGAATGTAAGAGGAAGAAATAGGTAAAGAAATCCATCTCATCCAACCCTAATGGGGATTTTGGTAAGTGGAAGAATGTAAGAGGTTTGAGCCACTATACCTTAAAGAGGCGGCTTTCGGCGATAGGAAGAAGAAACCCAAGCACGGAGCTTGACGTTTTGAAGGCCATTGTCGGGTTCTGGGCGGATAATGAAAAAGGTTTCCAGGACCAGCAAAGATGACAATGATGGTGTTCGAAGTTTTGGCCTTAAATTTTAAAGTCTTGCTATTGACCTACAAATATAACATAACTAGAACTGATATCATTTGATTCATAAAGTCGAGGGACTGAAAACTTACAAAATAAATTTTAAGGACTTATTTCAAAAAGTCCCTAAAATTTTGGGACTAAAATCACATTTTTGCCTATAATTTATCCTACTCGGAAATCTAATTTAAGTGATGTTTGGATATGCAAGCAATAAAATGCAGTTTTCAACACCAAAGTATAAAATATTTATCTAAAATAAAATAGAAATCCAAAGTAAACTTAACATATACTTTTTAAAATATCCTGAATCCGTTCAGGGTGGTTTGATAAGAGCAAGAGATGTATTTTTGATAGAGATGCCTGAAGAAGAACATGTCTTAGAACCCTACTAGAATGACATGCATGCTTCTAAGTAAAATGGGTGAGGGAATGCTTTACATCACACTTTAGAATTGAAGAAATGTTTATTATGATTAGGTAATAACTCTGACCCTAATTATCAAATGTACTTTTTTTAGAGCAAGTCACTAAATGTTTTGCAAACTCCACAGTTATGGTAGGGGTGACGACCAATAAATTACCCTCCGGTGAAAAATGATAAAATTGTGTGGTTCGGTTTAATATGGGATGAGTTGAACCTAATCAAATAATGTCTCAGATATTATTAGTTTAATCATTAAAACCATATGAGAGTCTAATCTCCTTTAATATTACGTCTAGTTTAGAGGCGACCCAAGCTAAAGTTTGACGCAGGGCGAATCTATAGGTGGTGGGAAACCTGCGACCTAGCCCTACATTCTATGCAAATCCAACGGTTAGATCACAATTGGATAATAAATAAAACATCTCACACAAAATAAATTCACGGCATGGCAAAATATTTTTATTAGGGCAAAAACAAGCTTAGGCTTTCCTCCGTGTGGAGGGGCAAAGCAAGAGCGCGCGGTGAATGAATTATTCCTGCAGTTAGAGATTAATCCATGCACAAATAACTATAATAAACAGAACACTCAATCAAGTATCAAATAACCATACCATAACAATGTTTTATAACTGATTATCAACACAAAAACACCACAAAAATATGAGGGCTACTGCCAATGGAATAGATTTGAATATTGGAGGGCTCAAAGAGGGATTCCGGTGGTTGGTGAACCGAATCGGGTAAGGGGAGGCTGGTTGGGGATTAGGAGGGTTGGATCGGGGTAGGGGGTGGCTGGAACAGGCTAAAATACCAAGATCTGGACAAATTTAACGTTGGGTGGCTGTTTTGAGGTGGATCCACGAGATGAGGGTGATGGAGGCAAAGGGGAATAGGCGTGGTGGCTGGATTTGGTTGGAACAGTCCAGATTTGGACTGTTTTGGGAGGAAAATAGCCAATGGGCTGTAGGGGAGATGGTAGTAGGGAAGGGAGGGGCTTTTATGGGGCTCTGGAGGGGATTGGGACTGCTGGAGGGGGGTGTTTGGTGGATTTGCAATGGTTGACAGTAGGGGGAAATTTTATGCAGTTAAGGTGGTTGGAGGGGACAACAAATTAGGAAATTTAGAGGGGGGGGAGGAGGAAAATACAAAGATATAAGACCTTACTCAAGGATTCGTCACCAAGGGGTTCCACAGAGCCGACACCGTGAAGGAGATCACCAGAATGAAGGAAGACACTCTTCTCCAAACATTCAGCAATGAGAAATGACGGCAGCCCTAAACCATCTATTTATAAGAAATAAAAATTAGGGCACCCGGAATCAACGACTATGATAAATATGAATTTAATTTCATTTCTATTTCATTTAAACTTGTTTTAAGCATTTATAAAAAATATTTAATCCTAAAAACTGTGCTAGATAACTTCTTTTTGAGAAAGAGCTTTTTCGGCAATGAAGATTACCAAGTCATCAATACGTAATTGAATGGGGGATGAATGCATGTTTAGTGATATATATTGAAAAAGATGTATTTTCTACTATCAACAATGAGGTGGTAATGAAATGCTTTCAAAACATGAAAGCTCGCAGAGGAATTTTATAAGCAAGGTTATTCTGTAGATTGCAAGCCGCACTTTTTTTGTATGATGTTTCAGTCTTTTTTTGTTACACTTCTTGTCTATTGGTGTATTTTCTTTTATTTTCGCCTTATATGCTCTTACTGTGAAGTACTGAATTACATGTTCTTATTGATATGTGTATCATGTTTTAGATGTGTATTAGTTGTAGATATGTCTAGTAAGTTAGGTTTGATTATTCTTTGTATTGCAAAATTTTTTTTCGAGTTTTAGGTCCTCCCACAAAGGAAAAAATTGTTGCATCTGCCACTGTATCCATCAGATCCTTAGTGTGTTCCATGATGCTCCTACTTTTAACCAGGAGATCATCCATGTACACCTATAGGTTCTGCCCCGTTTGCTCTTTGAAGACTTGATCCATCATCCGTTGATACGTCGAGCCTACGTTCCTTAGCGCGAAGGGCATCATCTTATAGCAATAATATCCATCGTTGGTGATGAAGAGACATCACGATAGTTATGAGGATGCGTTCGGATCTGGTGATACCTTGAAAAAATATCAAGGAAACTCATCACAGGAAAATCGACGACTGAATCAACCATCATGTCGATTTGAGGCAACGAGTAGTAATCTTTCGGGAAAGATTTATTTAACAAAGAAAAGTCGATACAAAATCTCCAGCCCTCTCTGGCTTTCTTCACCATTATAATATTGGAGACCTAGCATGGATACTAGATCTCTGAAACAAAACCTGCATCCAGCAGCTTCCCCACTTCCTCAATGATCGGCTCGGCTAGCACGGTTGTGCTCTTTATTTGCTTCTGATGAACGGGCGCGACCTTTGGGTCCAGATTGAGGTGATGGAAGGCAACATCTACATCAATCTCTGTCATCTCTACGGCGCTCTAGGCAAAGATGTCTATATTTTCCTGTACACAGACCACTATCTCTTCCTTCCCTTCCAGTATCATGGATCCTTCGATCTTCAGCATTCCATACTCGACCTCCTTGGAGATCACCTCCACTTCCTCCAGCTCCTCCGTAGCTGTCATCCTGTCTTCTCCTTCCATGATCTTCTCCAACCTCTCTGCATCCTCCATCCAGATAGTGGTACTAACGACACTGAGATAGCACTCCCTTACAGCTTTAGGATCCCCATTATCCTTACTTGGACATCGCATCGGCAATACTTCAGGCACTAATGATAGGAATATGGGACTGTCTTGAAGTAGTTGATGAGCGACCTCCTGAAGATTGCACGATAATAACTGGTCTAGTCCACGATGACAAACCTGCACCTGATCGAGATGTCGCCAAGTGTTACTAGAAGACCTGCTCCTCCCTCCACCTTCTTCTTCTCTGCAGACAAGCTAGTGAGGATTTTGTCTGCATCTAGGACCTTGGACGCCTCCACCTATAACCCAACAAATATCCTTTTGAAGATGACATTCACTGAGCTCTTGCTGTCTACCAGAATCCGTCAATGGTGAAGTCTTCGATGACGGCTTGAATGATGAGGGATTCATGAAAGGGATTCTCATTCCATAACATGTCCTCGGAAAAGGTGATATCCTCCAACGGCGAGTCTTGCACGACCTCTAAGTACACTTGGTTCTATTCCCCTTTCTGGTTGATTTCAGATAATTTGAGCGGGCACAGCTCACGCGTGCGTAGCTCGCATGATTGAGTTGTATTGCTTGAATATTCTTGGCAGGAGTCCTGCCGATTTGACTCTGAAACATTTAGGGGGGACCCCATCTAATGCTCTCAATTTTTGTAGGTCGTAATCAGCAAAGCAATGAGCCCAAAAGTTTTTCTTCTTGATTATTTTGTCTTGTGCATCACAAGTTATTTTTTTACGACATGAAATGTCCTTTTGGTTTGGCCTAGATGTCCGTGTTGACGACATGATAAATGTGAGGGTGCTGCCCAGAGGCAATTGCTATAAATGTGAGTGCACTGCCCATAGGCAGTTGTTGTAAATGTGAGTGCGCTTCCCAAAGGCAGTTATTGTAAATGTGAGCGTGCTACCCAGAGGAAATTACAAAAAATTTGAGTGCGCTGTCCAGAGGCAGTTGTTGTAAATGAAGACATTGTCTGGAGGCAGTTGTTGTTAATTGAGAACGCATTGCCAGAAAGTAGTTGTTGCAATTGCTATAAATGAGAGCACGTTTCCTTAAGGTTGTTGTTTAAAATGATTTCGTTGTCTAAAGGCAATTATTGTAAATGTGAGCGTGCTGCCCAGATGCAGTTGTGGTAAATATGAGCTCACAACCTAGAGGGAGTTATTGTAAATGTGAGCGCGTTGCCTAGAGGAAGTTGCTGCAAATGAGCACGCTGTCCTGAGGTAGTTATTGTGAATGAGCATGCTGCATAAAGATAATTATTGGGATGAGCGCACTGCCCGAAGGCAGTTGCTATAAATATGAGAGCGCTCCCCAAAGGCAATTGCTATAAATATGAGTGTGTTGACTAGAGGCAGCTATTGTAAATGAGTGCACTGCTCAGAGGCAATTGTAGTAGATGAGTGCTTTGCCCGGAGGCAGTTGCTAGAGATGTGTGCGCTGCCCGGAGGCAGTTGCTTTTAGTTGAGAGTGTGCCACCGGGAGGTAGTTGCTATAAATGTGTGTACACTGTCTCGAGGCAGTTGCTTTAAATATGAGTGCACTGTCCGGAGGCAATTATTGTAAATGAGTGTGCTGCCTAGAGGCAGTTGTTGTAGATGAGCGTATAGCCCGAAGGTAGTTTTTATAAATAAGCGCGCTGCCCGGAGGCAGTTCCTGTAGTTGAGAGGGCACTAACAGTAGGCAGTTGCTATAAATATGAGTGTGCTACCCAGAGATAATTTATGTACATGTGAGCATGTTGTCGGGATTCGGTTGTTAAAAATGAACACATAGCCTAGAGGCAGTTGTTGTAGATGAGTGCGATGCACAGAAGCATTTGTTGTAGATGAGTGTGCTGCTTAGAAGCAGTTGATGTTAGTTGAGAGAGTTGTCGGGATGCTGTTTCTGTAAATGTGAGCGTGCTACCCAGAGGCAGTTGCTATAAATGTGACTGCGCTGCTCGAAGGCAGTTGCTACAAAATGAGTACGCTTCCTAGAGGCAGTTGTTGTAAATGAGAGCGCTGTCTGGAGGAAATTTCTGTAGATGAGTGCGCTGCACTGAGGCAGTTGTTATTAGTTGAGAGCTTGCTGCCGGGAGGCAATTGTTGTAGATGTGAGTGCGCTGCCCAGAGGTAGTTGTTGTAAATATGAGCATGCTTCCTGAAGGTAGTTGTTGTAGATGAACGCGCTATCCGAAGGTAGTTGCTATAAATGTGAGTGTGGTGCCCAGAGGCAGTTGCTACAAATGAGCACGCTGCCTAGAGGCAGTTACTATAGATGAGTGTGCTTCTTGGAGGCAGTTGCTGTTAGTTAGGAGCGCGTTGTCGTGAGCCAGTTATTGTCAATGTGAGTGTTCTTCCCAGATGTAGTTGCATGCTATAAATATGAGCGCGCTACTTGAAAGCAATTGTTGTAAATGGGAGTGCGCTGTCCGGAGGCAGTTATTATAAATGCAAGCATGCTGCTTAGAGGTAGTTGTTGTAGATGTTCATAGATTCATTCTCAAATATTTGTAATGTTCATGAAATGATTGCAGTAATATTGAAGATATCGCGTAAATTTGAACTTGCGGTTTATTTCCTTAAAGCAGGGAAAAGGGAAATTGTTGACAGATTTGGATTGAGCTCTGTGCATTCTAGGTGCGGGGAAGAGTCCTTGCACTAGGAGTGATTGTTCTCAGGGAAGCGCCTAGTTGATACACCCAAAATAGTTATGTGTATTACCACAAGTGTACGTGCCGAATCAAGTAATAAAGTGTGAATAAAGATCATTTCAACAAAGAGGTGTATAATCTAGAGCTTGCAAATACTAGTTATTTCATTTCTTTAAATTCAAGGAAATCAAATGAGGTGATTTAAAAGAAGTAGCAAAGATCCTGAATAGAGATTTAAACTAACTAAACTAATGTAAATGTACTTTTTTATAAGTTGGGAAAAACAATCTTGTATTTCTGATTTCCTATGTGCATTGAGATGATGCGTGAAAATAATATTTTTTAAGAATGTTTGATAAAGTTATCTTGCAATGATTTTTATGGAAGAATTTCTCATCTCTCGAACCTTAGAAATCTTGATATCCTATATTCCCCTAGTCATCTCTAACGTAGGTAGAATGAAGAATATTATGAAGAATTAAAATCTGGATTGCTAGTAAGAAATGAAAATCTCTTTCTCCTTCATAAACTATAGCAAACTTAAGGGCACTTACGGTTCTCCTCTCTCGAATCTCGAAGCACAGTACAAAAGTAGAAACTCTTAGTTTTGAATTCACACAACTCATATCTCGATTCTTGCGGTATAATAAGATAACATTCAAACTAATATTACGTCACTCATCTCTTGATTCTCCCAACGCAATAGAAGAATAAAGCATAAACCAAAAGTTTCAATATCAAATTCAAAAATTTCGCCAAAATAAATTATCAAACAAATTCAAAAATAAGAGAAATTCATCATCAAAACACACATAGTACTCTCTCCATACAAGATTAAGAGAGTTTAGTTCATATTTGAGACAAAATGCCGCAAAACAAGAGAGATCTTACAGTACATGACGTCATAAATTCAGATCTACCCTCTCTAATGGCTGAAACGCAGATCCTCTAGTCAAGAAATCCTAGATTCAATCTCCTTTTCCCTCCAAAATTTCCAAAAAGATGCCCTTCTCCTCTACCTTCTTCTATTTATGGTTGTTCTCGCCCTCTATGGTATGTGAGTGTCCTGAATGGGTGCCACTTTCCAATTACGTACCTGCCTTAATTTAAAAAAAAATCGGATTTTCGAAATTCAAATTCACAGACGTGTTGCAACAAATTTGAATTTGTTCCAACAAATGTTTTTGTCCATTGTTCAGAAAAATTGCTCCGAAATTCCTGTACATTGACTGAAATATTTTCTGAATGCTTTTTATGCTTAACATATACATCGGTCATAGAAGTAAATTTTCTCATGATTTCCAATCATAAAAACAAATTATAACATCAATAATACTTGAATTTTATCATAAATAATTATTTACTCATTTATATATGGTTTTTATCAATATTTTTTCAAATAAATTAGCCAAAAAGAGATAAATTGACGCACAAGATAACTTTTTTGTGAAGTTATCAGACTCTCACACTTAAAACTCTGCTTGCTCCTAACAAAGATTAAACATTACACCTCATTAACTGGGTGAATATCTACCAAACTGCTAGTTCAACTCTCCTTACTCTTGAACAAAACAAGACTAATTGAGTGACTTGCATTAACAATTGGTAAATGTATCAATCATTAAAATTTCAAACATGCATAGATTCATTAGTTTGATATAGGTTAAAGCTCCATAATAATTTCTTAGTGTTTTGTGTGTTATTCCTTAGAATTATCAACTCTCAAATAACTTAACTCATTAAATTTTCTCATAGATAGGAGAAGCTAAAAATAAGCTAAATCTTTGAGTTAGCCTCCACAAGAGTTTTGGTAGTTGAAAGAAAATCATAAGGACTTGAAATATGATGGGTTTTGGCTTGGTTAAGAATTTATAATTTAATTTTGATTTGGTCAAGATATTTCCTTAGCAAAAATTCTTAATAAATATACCTACTATAGAGTTACTGTTGGGTATTGTATCCACGATTACCTAGATTTGAGGAAGCCACCCGTCACGCTAAGATGAATTCACAATGTATTTGATGAAACATCTTAAGTTGTACTTGCAGCTCCTCCACGCTAAGTGCACACCAATGTCAGGGTGCAGTAGGTCAATATACACGGGTCTGCACGACGTAATCCCTCGTTGAGCAGATCAGTGTGTTGGCCTACGTGCACTCTCTCTATTGGAGTGCACTTACTTTCTAGTACAGGGCAGTTCATATGCAAGATAAGACAAGGAGCATGGATGGATCAAGGAGCAGCTCCTGGGTGGAAGACGAAAATTCGTCTAAGGAAAATTCGACGAGAATCACCAAGTGATTCTCGCCGATTCGGCGAGAATCACTAGTGATTCTCGCCGAATCGACGAGAATCATTAGTGATTCTCGCCGACTCCTTCTGGCTACCTCAAAACGGTGCCAAGTAAGATTCGGCGAGAATCACTAGTGATTCTCGCCGAACCAGTGGCCAAGCAGCTCATCTATATAAAGTGAAATTCGTTGAGAATCAATAAGTGATTCGGCGAGAATCACTAACGATTCTCGACGAATCGTCGAGAATCACTTGGTGATTCTCGCCGATTTGTCGAGAATCGCCCGCGATTCTCACCGATTTTCACTTGGCGTTTTCTCAGGATGCTGCTGGACCGGACTCTGCCTCAGGACTAGTTTGAACCGGACTTAGGGATTTCTAGTGTGGGTCCCACAAATGGTCATATTGGAATTATCTACAGTATATATATTCCAGTATTTTGAACAGTGAAACCACGGAGAAAAGAGAAAGAAACCGAGCCGCAATGCAACCCTAAAACCGCGACTCCTCTCCGCCGCCGCCGTCGCGCTCGGGAACGTAGGTCGCCGTCAACAATCGGGAATCCTTCGTGATCTCCGGCGACAGAAGCTTAGCAAAGCTTGTGTCTCACGTGTCTATCCAGAGATCTCTTGTCTCTCGATTTGTTGACTGGGAAAAACTCCCCCGTCCGAATCGATCGAGACGACTGATCCTAGAGTGACCGTTGGTAGACCGAGTTTGCTTCGCTACGAAGTTTGGATCTTCAAGTTCAGCAGCCGCTCATCATCGTAGCCGCCGATCCCGAAGCTAGCCGCCGCTCGTGTGCCGCCGCCGGTTCCGGGGAGATCCTCTCCAAGAGAGACCGAGGTTGTAGACTCTTCATCGACTTCAAGAACACGTCGTCGAACGAAGAGGAACACCGTAGTCTCCAAAAGAAGTTTGTATCTCGTGTACATTCTATATTTTCTTTTGTTGTAAAGGAACTTTTGTTCCGTGTTGTAAGGGTTGGGTGCAACCCGTTTTGTGGGAGTGTTGACTCTCACGTGTGGAAGGATTCCTTACGGTAGTGCAGGGATTGGATTTCAATCCCGTTGGAGAAGTGACCGAGTCGTCCCTTGTTGGGGAGATAGGTCGAAGGGGGAAAGTGGATGTACCCAAGTCGGGGAACCACTATAAATTGCTTGTGTATTCTGTGTGCTGTGCTTTTTATTTTTATTGTGCAGGTACGTTCGTAAATTCCGCAAAAGCGCTACTCGTCACCTATTCCCCCCCCCCCCCCCATAGGTGCACATAGCTGACACTAGGTGGACTTTCAAGTGGTATCAGAGGGAGGTTACTCTTCAAAAAGGTTAACACCTTGAGTAGAATCCTGCCACCAGTGTCAGAAGCATGGATCTGGATTATGAGATTCCGCCACTCAAACTCCCCGCATGCACAAAGGATTATTATCCCATCTGGAGAATGAGAGTATCCTTTCACCTTGATGCTATCGATCCTCGAGCATCCTTCATCCTGGAAGAGGGTCCGTTTATCCCCATGAAGACCTTCGACTCTGGGATCCAAGTACCCATGGGCATTGCTGAGATGTCTGAGACGGAACTATCTCTATTTCACTTGGACGAGAGGATTCGACAAATTATCATGGATGTCTGGTCTGGAGCCTCTCGCTCTAGATTGGAAAAATGTAGAACGGCTAAATCTCTGTGGATGATGATCTCAGAGCTGATGGGGGGGGGGTCAGAGAAAGCTGAAATATGCTGCCAATCAGAGGATGAAGCGTATGTGGGGGTCCTCACTTCTGAAGATGAGTGCAAGGATCCCTCGGATTGCATCAGAGCTCCCGTGTCCATGTCAGAGACTGAAGAGGACAGTGAGGAAAGCTGTTCTGATGTGGATGAAACAATAGTCACTGGATCTAACGACAATAACACAGAAGTGTAGGTAACTTCTTCATCCTACCCCTTATTTCTTGAAATTTCTGAAGACAGGAACTGCCCTCCTTCAGAAAATGCTGATTCCCTGAAGAGAGCCCTTCAGTCAAGCAATTTACTTGCTGAGGAGCAAGCTCAAGAGATTGCTCGACTGAAGGTCTTGTTGGTTCTCCAATTGGCGTCCAACAAGGCCAAGGACTCTAAGATCTCAGCTCTAGAGAGTAGTCTAGATAATGAGAAACGTATAGTATCGAACTTTTCCAAAGTTGATGCTATAAAGAGAAAGCAAGAAACCGGGTGGATCTCCCGGATTATCCAGGCATGGAGAAATGGGGAAACGGTTTTCCGACCCCCCACTCCAAGTAGGAAGGCAACTCATCATGCCTTCAGGTATGACCACAGGCATAGTCGTGGTCACTACAAGGGTGATCTGTCCCCATGTGGAGACACCCAAAGTGCAAGGGCCGGCGTGGCCACCCACGATAGAATACCTAAGGCTCGTTCTGAGCCGTTCGTATTCACTGCCACTGCCTCAACGCAGTGTGGATCTGCATATCCTAGCTCACAGAAGACTTCTCACCACTCGAGGACACGGGATAGAGAGGATAGAAGTCATGATGTCAGGTTCCATGGGGCCCCTGTAAGGAAGATGCCTGAAAGAATGACACCACCTTCTCGGCCTCATAACGCTCACAACATGCATTCTTTCCACCCTTCCACGTGTCACGATGGAAGAGGAATTTTTGTGACAAGATCATGCCCTATCCCGTTTAGACCTAGGACCGTGACTACATCAGTCACGAGATCAGGTCGGAAACGGCGATACAACATTCACCCATGTTGGTGCTGTGGCAAAGTGGGACACTTTGCCATCGATTGTTGGGACAACCCCTCTGTGCCCACGGCAAGGGCTTATCCACATTCTAGGGACAGAGGTAGTCTTCCAGACAGGTTTTCTGAAGGAAGGCAGTTGCGTGCTTATGCTAACAGGAACCTAGGACCCAATATGATTTGGGTGCCTAAGGTAAAGTAATTCTTTCTTGCAGGGTAGTCTAGGTTCCCGTGAATATGATGGGA
This sequence comes from Platanthera guangdongensis, assembly GCA_039583875.1. Taxonomy (NCBI): domain Eukaryota; kingdom Viridiplantae; phylum Streptophyta; class Magnoliopsida; order Asparagales; family Orchidaceae; genus Platanthera; species Platanthera guangdongensis. The sequence goes on from CM077159.1 coordinate 138,474,201, forward strand.
ACTGGACAGTAGGTGGCTCAAGACTAAAATTGGAACAAGCGTCTGAAATAACAGATATGATATCTACTTGAGCATCCTCACATTAAGCTTCTAACATGATCTACCTGTGGGACTAAAACGATGACTCTCAGAATCCCAGGTACTCATGATCAGTTCCAAGACTTGAGTCATTTTCAATTGACAATTACCTATATATATATCCTTATATTCAGATACATCTTTGTATATCAGTGTATGTATGCGCATCTAAGGATAGGATAATTCGATACATGCAAACCTTTATACATCAATAAAAGGTTAACAAAGATCTGTCATTGTGAATTTCGACAAATCACAATTTGACATCAAGAAGTGTTTGGAGAAGTCTCGCTCAAATCCAAATAGATTGTCGTTACAATAAACATGTATTTATTAATCTTATATTAACTTGACATCAGACGAATTTGAAAATGTTGCGATGCTTCCCAACGTGGAAATTCCTAGTAGAAAAACCCTTCAATTCGGAACCTCAGAACCTTTCAATTCCTAGTAAAGATAACCCCTCAATTACAAGTGGTAAAGAAAAACCTCAATTTCACTTTATATACTAGGAATCCCGCTGAAGAATCCCGCCGAATCCCGCCGAAGGAGCTCGCCGACCGTTCAACTTCCTCAAGTTTCCCGCAGAAGGCGCAAGCGATACTAGTCCCGCCGACTCTCGTAGAAACCGCGCCAGTTCGCAAAGCTTCTTCCTTCGGCTCCCGCAAGGTTTCTCCCTTAGAAATCGCGCAAAGATCTCGTCGGCTCCCTAAGCTCCCGCAAGGTTCTCGCAAAGTTCTCGTCGAAAGGCTCCCGACAAATCCCGCCGAAGCTCGCACCGTCGATCTCCCCAAGTCTCGATTTTTCTCCGCTCGAACCACCTCACCGACTTCACCTCTAGGTATCCCCTCACCCTCACTTGGACGTGATCACTAGAATCACTTCTATTTTGATTTTTGATTAAGCGATGAATAGGGCTTCTCTCTCTAGATCTACGATGGCTCCAAGGACAACTGCAGGGTTGGTCTCTGGCTGCGAGTTGGTTCGAACTGGGTTTTCTCACGCCTCGGACGAATTCCGCAACATTATTCTAATGCTGGAAGAGGCTGGGCTAACCTTCGTCTTGGAGCACCCTTGCAAAATCCTGGACAAAGAGGTGCTGGAGTTCTTCGCTACCGCAAGACTCCGAGATGGAGACTCCATAATCAAGAGCAAGGTGGCTGGGGCAAAAGTAAAGATGTCTGCCAGCAAGCTGACTCGCTACCTGCAGCTTTCTAGTTCGGAGCAGGAGGACTATCTAAAGGACGAGGACAAGACCAAAACTCTCTTGTTCTGCGGTCTTCCACGAGGAACTCGATCAATTAAGAGAAAGGAGATGAATGAAGAAGGGAAGCTCCTATCTGACGTTATTGGAAAAGTGCTCATCTGCAAGCCGGGCTCGCATGACCATATCTCAGGAGATATGTTCAAGATCCTCATAGCTGTTGTCTGCCGCAAGAGGTTCAACTGGGGGGAGTTACTGTTCCAAAAGATCAAGGACACCTTGGGCACTCCAAGCTTTGGCCGCATCATAAGCTTATATCTAAACCAGCTGAACGGAGACAAGTTCGACATGAGCAAAGGTGTCCCTCTCCACTACTTGAAGAAGATGGATGCAAGTGCGTTTGATCGATGGGAGAGGCGGATCGGGCAGTCTGCCGTGGAAGAGCGACAGGAAGTATCTCCAGCAGTCACCCCCGGTGAAATTCCTGATACCGTGACTACAGGAATCGAGGGGGAGACTCTACCCCCTCATACAGATGTAGTTTCTGAAATTGCCCAGATGGCCAGTGATGCGGTGGCCGAAATTCATGAAGTAAGTGAACCTGAGCTGGAGGATGAGGAGGTCCTGAACAGAAACACTCAAGGAACCGAAGCTGAAGCACTGGAGACTGCTGACCGAGAATTAGAAGAGACTGCTGGTATAGATGAATTCTTGGATGAGGACGGAGAGGAAGATGAGAATGAGGGACATGAAGTACTTGAGACTCCGGATCCTGTTGAACCTCCACCTGACAAGTTTGCACCAGTGGAGGGGGAGTTAGATAAATCTACAGAGGCCGCCAACATTCCTCCTGTAGAGACTGTGATGGTATCCAGCTCTACAGATGCGTCTGCAGAAATGTAAGGCCCACAAGTGCCTCCGGCTATTCCGTTACGAGATGACCTAGCCACTCACACTGTACATATCATTCAGGGCATCGTGAATGAGCTTAAAACCTCTTTTGATAAAGCTCAGAAAACACTGCTGAAAAGGATTAAGACTTCTGAAAATCTCATGCTTAAGAATATAGTGGAAATCAACCATAAACTGGACGTAATGGAGAAGAAATTCGAAGAAAAGTACACCGCGGCCGGTCAAGCTGTCACACTTCTCATGGCCGGATTGAAGAAGAATACTGATACTCTTGCTGTCGTAAATCAGAATGCACATGTTGTCGCCGACAACATTCAAAAGTTTGACGGTAATATGGTAACTCTTAATGCCAATCAGCAAGCCTTAGTTACTGAGTTCTCCCGGACCACCAAGCACATTGATGACTCCCTGCACTCATATGCAAACTGTATCGTTGTCGAAGCCAAAAAGGGGGAGAAAGAGTATATAGCTAAGTTGGCCGAGCTTCAAGAAAGCATGAGCACACACTTCGCACAATCAAGCAAATATGTCTATGAAAGCAGCTGGTGGATGCTCCAACAGGCGTTAGGTACGTTAGGCGTCTTTCTGCCTGACAATCCTGCAGGTATTCATGTCCCTGAGACATCTAAGGCCGCTGAGGAAGTAAGTGTTGCTGAGGACGTAAGTGCAAGTGCTGCAGATATTCCCACAAATGACGCTGATGCTAGGGCTCTCTCCAAAGCTAAACTGAGGAGCATGTTTGATCAAGAGGCCCTAGCAAAAGCCAGGGGAAAGAGAAAAGTTCAGGAAGGAACCTCCAAGGAGACTCTAGCTGAGAAGAGAATCAGAATGAGTGAGGAGGATGTACGAAACGAAAGGTGGAGTCCAGTTTCAAGGAACATCATCTTAGACACCTTCCGTCTACAAGAAAGAGGAGAGATTAATCGAAACGAAGTATATAGCCAGTATGAATGGGAAACGCACAAAACGTTTGAAGCGAAACGCAACATCTTTTTCAGAAACAACAAGGATGCAGATAAAGTTGCTCCTCCTAGGTATTACCCGAAGCCCAAAGAATACATGGAGAGGCAAAACAAGAAATACTTAGCTCAAAATCCTAAGGGTGACTTAGCTAAGGACAAATAGTCAATAATTTATAGCTTGTCACTTTGTCGTAAGAACATTTAATGATTATTATCGTCATATAAACAATTCTGGATTATATGTGAATATATTTATATTGGTATATATATTTGAATTTGTGAATGACTCAAGTCCTGATCTGATTGCATATATTCTCTTGTGCTGCATGTTTAATTTCTGAATGCTATGTTTATTATTTGATAGGTGTTATTCATCTTAGCTAGTAGGGTTTTGGCTTCGTCAAATAGGGGGAGATTGTTGGGTATTGTATCCACGATTACCTAGATTTGAGGAAGCCACCTGTCACGCTAAGATGAATTCACAATGTATTTGATGAAACATCTTAAGTTGTACTTGCAGCTCCTCCACGCTAAGTGCACACCAATGTCAGGGTGCAGTAGGTCAATATACACGGGTCTGCATGACGTAATCCCTCGTTGAACAGATCAGTGTGTTGGCCTACGTGTACTCTCTCTATTGGAGTGCACTTACTTTCTAGTACAGGGCAGTTCATATGCAAGAGAAGACAAGGAGCATGGATGGATCAAGGAGCAGCTCCTGGGTGGAAGACGAAAATTCGTCTAAGGAAAATTCGACGAGAATCACCAAGTGATTCTCGCCGATTCGGCGAGAATCACTAGTGATTCTCGCCGAATCGACGAGAATCACTAGTGATTATCGCCGACTCCTTCTGGCTACCTCAAAACGGTGCCAAGTAAGATTCGGCGAGAATCACTAGTGATTCTCGCCGAACCAGTGGCCAAGCAGCTCATCTATATAAAGTGAAATTCGTTGAGAATCAATAAGTGATTCGGCGAGAATCACTAACGATTCTCGACGAATCGTCGAGAATCACTTGGTGATTCTCGCCGATTCGTCGAGAATCGCCCGCGATTCTCGCCGATTTTCACTTGGCGTTTTCTCAGGATGCTGCTGGACCGGACTCTGCCTCAGGACTAGTTTGAACCGGACTTAGGGATTTCTAGTGTGGGTCCCACAAACGGTCATATTGGAATTATCTACAGTATATATATTCTAGTATTTTGAACAGTGAAACCACGGAGAAAAGAGAAAGAAACCGAGCCACAACGCAACCCTAAAACCGCGACGCCTCTCCGCCGCCGCCGTCGCGCTCGGGAACGTAGGTCGCCGTCAACAATCGGGAATCCTTCGTGATCTACGGCGACAGAAGCTTAGCAAAGCTTGTGTCTCACGTGTCTATCCAGAGATCTCTTGTCTCTCGATTTGTTGACCGGGAAAAACTCCCCCGTCCGAATCGATCGAGACGACCGATCCTAGAGTGACCGTTGGTAGACCGAGTTTGCTTCGCTACGAAGTTTGGATCTCCAAGTTCAGCAGCCGCTCATCATCGTAGCCGTCGATCCCGAAGCTAGCCGCCGCTCGTGTGCCGCCGCCGGTTCCGGGGAGATCCTCTCCAAGAGAGACCGAGGTTGTAGACTCTTCATCGACTTCAAGAACACGTCGTCGAACGAAGAGGAACACCGTAGTCTCCAAAAGAAGTTTGTATCTCGTGTACATTCTATATTTTCTTTTGTTGTAAAGGAACTTTTGTTCCGTGTTGTAAGGGTTGGGTGCAACCCGTTTTGTGGGAGTGTTGACTCTCACGTGTGGAAGGATTCCTTCCGGTAGTGCAGGGATTGGATTTCAATCCCGTTGGAGAAGTGACCGAGTCGTCCCTTGTTGGGGAGATAGGTCGAAGGGGGAAAGTGGATGTACCCAAGTCGGGGAACCACTATAAATTGCCTGTGTATTCTGTGTGCTGTGCTTTTTATTTTTATTGTGCAGGTACGTTCGTAAATTCCGCAAAAGCGCTACTCGTCACCTATTCCCCCCCATAGGTGCACATAGCTGACACTAGGTGGACTTTCAGTTACTTTCACAAGCATCATTTTTTTTAAAAGTCCATAATAGGGATCATTGTAAGTAAGTGTACACACACTCCGGCCACATATCACTATGACAGTTTCACACACATTTTCATTTTTTAAAAAAAATAATAGTTGAGATCATCCCAAGTAAGTGTACACACACTCAGGCCACATATTACTATGACACAAATTTTTTTCTCTAACGCCCTTTTTTATTTTATCACACCCATAGTTTGAAATCTTATTAAGAAATAACTAGTGGAAATTTAGGGAAATTATACATATATAATACGAATCAAAAGGGCAAGACTCAAGCTCAAAATGGCTATAGATGATATAAACGTGGCCTTAATCATCTTTATCAATTAACTACTTAAACCCAATGTCTTATCTTATATCATTGACTCAGTTCTTATTCACCCCTCCCCCATTATGTTTTGAAATTAATTCAATTACTTTGTAGGGCACAAATATTTATAAGGAATAATGTGCCTAGAAGAAACATGACATGTAGCTCTAACATATCTTACTAACTTCAAAAGCAAGATTCTGTACTTTCAGGTTTGACCAATGTACCAATCGTTTAAAATTGCATAATGTGAACTAAGAGTAGGCTCCACAAATTACAATTCACTAAGATATTCGCCACTCAATCGGTGAAGGTTACTTTACACCCTCACACCTAGGACTTTGCTAGTCCCTAGCAAAGAGTTGTCATTAATTATTTCATAATTCGGGTGAAGTCTACAATTTGACGAATGAAGTAAAATATGTTAAAATAAATGCCATAGAACTAATTACCTTTCCTGAAGTATACAGACCAAAGCATCTACTCTACTCATCATGTTCATCCACTTGCGTTAAGTCATAGTTACGATGCAAAAATTAATCAAAATTGTAAGCTCAGAGATACCCTGCATGAACATAAACACAAAGCCGAAGGGAACAAGTTGCCAAATTTAGATTAAAAACATTTTCAATGTAGTACAACAATTCAAATATGCTAATAGATGTGAGTTAATTCCATCAACAAGTGCACCTTTAAAATATCAAAAGGCACAATATCAGCACATAGATAAATGTTAACCGATAAGCACAAACCAAATCAAAATTCGACACTCCATAGGCAATAACAATTAGTGTGTAACAAAAGTGTACCCAATAAATATAGAACTGCAATCCAGAAATACAAATCAGATAAAGGATAGATCGGATAAAACTAATAAACCAAAGCATAGTTCATATTAGATTAAGATGCATAGCAGGAAAAAGTTAAACCAATAGTGCATATCTATCCATAATCACAACAAAATACTAATAAAACTACCAATCCAACACATAGTAGCAAAATATTAATCCAAATAACCCAAGCAGCTGAAGATCCTCACTCGTCACTCTCGTCGTCCTCTTCGTCGTCAATACTTTCATCACTTGCAATATTGTCATCACTTTCATCGTCTTCTACAGACATCTATTTGTCATCCACCACATCTTCAACCGAGGGATCCGTTCATTTGCCGCGAGCATTAAGCATGTAACCATCAATATCAAACAGTGAAAGGAATGGGAGAGAATGGTCACCAACTGGGAGTTGGGCATGCCGCAATAAGTTTAACTAAATTTTACTCATAGTATTTAACTGAGCCATGACAACATTGTGATGGCATCATTGATACTCCGTGAGTTGTTTCAAATATTCTATGGTTTTGGTCGTGGCCTGTTGAGGGTCCTCTGAGTGTCATGTCAATTGTGTCGGTTTGGTTGTAGAGGAAGAAGGGAATGATATAGATTTGCCCTTGTCCACATTACGCTCTGAAAAGGTTTTGATATTCGTGGAAATGATGGTGTGAGTAATATGATGTTTCACTGGTATAACGTTGGTATCCCTTTCACTCACACCGACATGTCGACAAAGAGCAGTTATAAGAGTTGGGAACCACAGCTGTTGGCCGACTTTAGCCTTCGCCTTTTCACGAATTTGGTCTGCTATTATCCGTCCTATGTTTATCTTTATTCCTCGTAGAAAACATTATATTAGTAGTGCTCGAGGAAATGATATTTGATTCAGATGCTTAGTAGACAGAGTACTGGCATTAACAAACATCAACAAAACTTTGGCCTCTCGTTTAAAGTTGTTGGAGTAGAGTACAGTCTTAGCTCGGTAAGCCCAGTCAATAGGCGACGTGATGGATAAAGTTGTTGCAACCTCAAGAGGATAAATTGTTCCCTTCAGAGTCTCGTACTCATCCTTCTCCAGATTTTGTAGATCAAAATAGCTATTAATAGCGTCAGTTGAACAATTGATTTCCCTGCCCCTCACCAGCACTTTACCATCGTTTTGAAATGGGGCATTATCATAGAACTCGTAAACCCATGGAAAAATTGCTTCGCACCTAGGATGGCAGAAAGTTTCTCAGTCATGAGTTCGTATTTGTTCAATATAGGGAGTGATCCACCCTCGGACATTAATTTGAAAGCCTTGCTCAAGTATGACAGGCATTGATTTGAGATTTTCATAGCGATCTTGGGCTTTGTCGTTAATGAATCAAACATTCTTATGAGCCACCGACTTCCCTTTGTCCTTCCTCTTAGAAGTCATACCATAAAGAAGACGAAACTAAGCTAAACGAAACCCTAAATAAGAAATGAAGAAGGGGAGAGACCAACGACTTACCTCACTTAGGAGATCTGGGTGGAAGAAGACATTTTGCCGGCGGAAAGATGTCGCCGCTCGGCGCCCGTTACACCGTACTCCACGCCTCCACCGAATCACACGAATAGGGTTTAGAGGAAGGAGCTGGGATTTTAGAAGGAAGGAGAGGATAGGAACTGGCCTTGATTTAGTTGGACCGGATTACAAGCATTGAGGCACCAGAACTCAGTTGGACCAGTGAACACCGCCAAACTCATAAAAGCAAACAAAAAAATATATGTTGCAACATATTTTAATATGTTGCAACATATATTTTTCTGCCAATAAACAACAGGAATACCGTTTTTTGGGCTGAATTATGTTGCCCAGATAACTTAACTGAAAATTCAAACTACTAATGCTTAAAGGGGAAAATTATTATCAACTAATAATTGGGTTGCCTCCTAAAAAGCACCTGATTTCATGTCCTGACATGACATTAGATTTTAATTTTGTTAGCTTAGCTGAATGAGCAACACAAATCGTTCATTGTCATCGCTCCTATAGATTTTAAGTCGTTCTCCCTTCACTTTAAACTATGAATTATCATTCTCATTTAAGATGGTTATCGTGTCATATGGGTGTATTTTTACACAGAATGGTCCCGACCAACGAGACTTAAGCTTTCTAGGAAATAATTTTAGAAGAGAGTTGAATAATATAACTAATTGTCCGGGTTCAAAGATATTTGTATTCAAACGTAGGTCGTGCCATTTCTTCATTCGCTCTTTTTAAATTTGTGAGCTCTCGTACGCATTCATCCTTATTTCTTCCAAATCATTTAATTGCAAAAGTCTGTTCTTCCCTGCCCTGAAAATCAAAATTTATTTTCTTTATGGCCCAATGTGCTTGATGTTCTAACTCTAGAGGTAAATGACATGTTTTTCTGTAAACTAACCGATAGGGAGTTAAGCCAATTGGTGTCTTATAATCAGTCTTATAAGTCCATAAAGCGTCATTGAGCTTTTGAAACCAATCTTTACAGTTGATGCTAACAGACTTTGCAAGAATTTTCTTTATTTCATGGTTCGAGACCTCTACTAAACCATACATGTGAGGATGATATGATAATGCTACTTTATGAGTAACTCCATACTTTCTTAATAATATAGCAAATTGGTTGTTGCAGGAGTGGCTCTCACCATCACTTATAATAGCTCTTGGTGTGCCAAACCGATTAAATATATAATTTTTTAAGAAATGCAAAACCACTTTAGCATCATTCTTGATAGTATCCATGACTTCAACCAATTTAGAAACATAATGCACGACTATAAGAATATACAAATTACCGTTCGAGTTCACAAATGGCCCCATAAAGTCTATACCACAAATATCAAAGAGTTCAACTTCTAAAATCATGTCCAATGGCATAGAGTCATTTTTCTCGATGTTTTCATTTCTTTGACATCGATCACATTGACTCACAAATTCTTTAGAGTCTCGGAATAATAAAGTGGGCCAATAGAATCCGGCTTCTAATACTTTCATTGTTGTTATATTCCCCCTAAAATGTCCTCCGTAAGGAGAGCAATGATATTTGTCCAATACAAATTTCATTTCTCCTTCCATTATGCATCGTCGCACAACACCATATGTTCTGATTTTAAATAAAAAATGATCATCCTAAAGATAAGAACGTATTTGATGCATAAATCTCTTTTTTTGTTGATATAGCAAATCAAGTGGGAAAATTTTACTAAATATATAATTAACGTAGTCAGCATATCAAGTCAATGATTTTTCAGAAATGGTCAAAATCCACTCGTTAGGGAACCTTTCATCAATTTCAGAATGTAACATAAGATTCAAACACTCAATCCTCGATAGATGATCTGCGACCGGGTTGTCGACACTTTTTTGTCCTTAATTTCTAAGTCAAATTATTATAGCAGCAAAATCCAACAAATTAGTCGAGGTTTAACATCTTTCTTTTCCATAAGATAACAGATAACCGCATGGTCTGTGTAAACTTTGACTTTGGTGCACAAAAGATAAGATCTAAACTTTTCAAAAGAAAACACTATAACTAGCAATTTTTTTCGGTAGTGGTATAATTGACTTGAGCCTCAATTAAAGTTTTGCTAGCATAAGCTATGGTGTGGAAAACTTTCTCCCGTACTTGCCTTAAAACAATGCCAACGGCGCAATCACTAGCATCACACATTAGCACAAAGGGCTCTCCCCAGTCGGGAGCCACTACAATGGGTGTTGTAGTTAAACAGGTCTTAAGTTAATTAAACGCACTTAAACAACCATCATCAAAATTAAATCTTACATCTTTTTCAAATAGTCCACTTAGAAGCTTCATAATTTTTACAAAATCCTTGATAAATCTTCTGTAAAATCCCATGTGGCCTAAGAAACTGCGCAACATTTTTAGGTGGTGCTAGTTTTTCAATCACCTCAATCTTAGACTTATCCACTTCTAACTCATTTTTGGACACATGATGCCCAAGCACAGTACCTTAACGCACCATAAACTTACATTTTTCTCAGTTCAAAACAAGATTAGTTTCAACGTAGCAAGAAAGAACTTTTCTAGACATAACAGACATTCATTAAACGATCGATCAAAGATGGAAAAGTCATTCATAAAGATTTCTATTTCATGATCCATGATATCCTAAAATATAGCTATCATACAACGTTGAATGGTGACCGACACATTACACAAGTTGAATGATATTCTCCTAAATGCAATGTTCTGCAAGGGCACATGAACGTTGTCTTTTCTTGGTCTTCTGGACTTATTGTAATCTGATTATAGCTGAAGTACCCATCTAAAAAGAAAAAAAATCATTTCTAGATAGTTTAACTAAGACTTGGTCTATGAATGACAATAGAAAATGGTCTTTTCTAGTGGCTTTATTCAATTTTCGATAGTCCATGCAAATAGCCAACCAGTTATTATTCTTATGTGAATTAATTCATTTTTGTCATTTTTACCACGGTCAACCCTCCCTTCTTAGTAACACATTGGACTGGGGAAACCCATGAACTATCTGAAATAGGATATATGATTACAATATCTAACCATTTGAAAATCTCCTTTTTTATAACTTCTTTTATGGGCGGACTAAGGCGACGTTGAAGCTCTATGGATCCTTTATAAGATTCCTCTAAAAGGATTTTATGTATACACAGAGAAGGGCTAATTCCCCGAATGTCCATGATGGTCCATCCTATGGCTAGTTTATATTATCTTAAAAGATCTAATAAATTTTTTTGTGTCGGTAACAATTTAGAGTTAACAATGACCGGTAGTGTATCATTCTCTCCCAAATATGCATATGATAGGTGCTCATGAAGTGATTTTAACTCCAAAATGGGTGGACTAAATATTGGGGGTTTATCCGCCAATGATTTTTTCAGCATATCAAGTGGTTTCGGATTACAGAATGATATCATTCGACGCTCAAATATTTGCAAACAATGTTGAATCTCTTTTTGTTCATTAGATTTTGCATCATGAGTTATCATACCTGTCACATCTTCATTTAAACTATCACACCCTATATTTAATTCATAATCATAAAGTTATATAATATTAACCTCTTTCATTTCATCTTCCTTTTTATACGAAAATTTCATTGTTTTGAGCACATTGAAGGTTACTTGTTCATCATTAACCCTCATGGTTAATTCTCCTTTATGTACATCGATTAGAGTTCTTCTAGTTGCCAAGAAGGGTCTGCCTACAATAATCTGCACCTCCTTGTCTTCTTTCATGACCAAAACAACACAATCTGCTGGAAAAATTCATGAATTTTTCCACCTTGACTAAAATATCTTCTACAATTCCTTTTGGAGACGTAAGTGATTTGTCAGCTAACTGCAATGTTAGCAATGTTTTAGAAATTTCTCTCAACTCCAATTTCTTGTAAATAGAAAGAGGCATCAAATTAATACTTGCCTCTAGATCGCACAAAACCTTACATTCAAATTGATATCCAATAGAACATGGAATGGTGAAACTTCCGGGGTCTTTTAATTTGGGTGGACGCTTCTTTTGAAGGATTGAACTACACTTATGGGTAAGCGCTACAGTTTCGTTCACACCAAACTTTCTTTTCTTAGTTAGAATATATTTCATAAATTTAGCATAGCTTGTCATTTGCTCTAAGGATTCAACAAAAGGCATATTAATTACAGTTTTTTAAATATCTATAGAAATTTTTGAAATTGATGATCTAATTTACTTTTTCTTAGCCTTTGGGGGAAGGGTGTTGGTGGATAGACAATTGCATTTTCATTCTTCTTTGATAATTCCACGTTCTTTTTATTCTTACCTTCTCCTATAACTCCTAAATCTTCATCATCGCTATTACTCCGCTCTTGACTTACTCCATCACTAGACCTAATATGATTGTTGCTTTCCCCCTATTTTTGAACATTATTATTTGTAACTTGACTATTATCATGACCACTTACTAACTCATTTCCACTCCTCAACGTGACAGCCTTATATTGTTGATTGTCACCTTTAAGATTAGGTGTTGTATCTGTTAGTAATGTATCTTGTGGTCTAATGTTCAAAGCTGATGTAATTTGTCCTAAGTGAGATTCAATTAAGGATACATAACCTTCTAAAATAGAGAAATGAGCTTCATTTTTTTGTAAAGATTCTATGATGATTTCATCGAATAACTTCCTAGAAGATCCCGCTTGATTAGGATTATGGTGTTGATGAGAAGGATTAGAACTTGAGTTGAATAAATGTGAAGGGGTTGATCCATAATTATTTTTCCACAAAAAATTAGGGTGATTTCTCCATTCAGGATTGTAATTATTTGCATAAGCATTATAATTTTATTTATATTGCCCACCAATATAGTTAGCTTCTTCATTGTGACTAATAAGTTGCTCAATGGCCAAAGTAGGACTAATGGTAGAAGAAGGAATAACTATGTTATTTACTTATGGAGTCATTTGATTTTGGTGTAACGTTAACGCATCTAACCTCTTATTTATTAAATTAAAATGAGATGTCATATGGGCCGCAAATGAGGTTAACATGTCTACTTGATATATCCCAGCCGTGGCAGAAGATCCTTGCCGATCAATGAGTTGATAATTACTAAAGGATAAATCCTCTAATATTACATAGGCATCTTCTAGGTATTTGTTGATAAGTGATCCTCCTACAGCTTCATCTACTTATATCATCGTAGATGTCTGGAGGCCATTGTAAAAGTTCCACACTTATTGATGAATAGCTAAGTCGCGGTGAAGACACTATCGCAATAATTCTTCCCAAGCATCGTAAAGGGTCTCTCTATTCCCTTGCATAAATGTTGAGATATCTCGCTTAAATCTAGCAGTCTTAGATGGAGGAAAATACTTGGCTAAAAAATTTTCTATCAAGAGGACCCAAGTGATAATGAATCCATTAGATAAAGAGTTCAGCCAGTCCTTTGCCCTTCCCTCCAAAGAGAAAGGAAACAACAGTATTTTAATGGCTTCTTCTGATGCACCATTAATCTTGAATGTATCACAGATTTCCATGAACATCCTTAAAGGAGAATTGAGATCTTCGTGATTGAGGCCACTAAATTTATTATTTTAAACAAGTTGCATAGCAGCAGAATCGATTTTAAAGTCATTAGTTTCGATAGCGGGTCTAGCGATTCTAAATTGCAACCCTCCCTGAAAAGGCATATTATAGTCACAACATGTTCTTCTATGTTCAATTGGGGGCCCATTATGTTCTACTTGACCTTCTAAATCCTGGCCTTCTTGATAATTTCCATCATCATTGTTTTGATTATTTAGATCTATTGTAGGTTGACTGGTGTGCTCCAACCTAAATGATTTTTTTATTTTGCCTACACGTTCGTTAAATCTTAGAATTTAACGGTAACAATTCACTTGATCGATACCTTGACATACACTATCAAAATAATAGATAAAAACAACAATCAAAATAAACTTGAGTTCTAAATACTTGCAGTTTACCATTATTGCAAGAAATAGAACAATAAATTAAATGCACATCTTCGACAATGACACCAAAAACTTGATACGCCCAAAATAGTTGTATATTACCGCAAGTGTATATGTCAGATCAAGTAATAAAATGTGAATAAAGATCGTTCCCACAAAAAGATGTTTAATCTAGAGCTTGCAAATACTAGTTACTCTGTTTCTTTAAATTCAAGGAAATCAAATGAGGTGATTTAGAAGAAGTAGCAAAGACCTTGAACAAAGATTTAAACTAATTAAACTAATGTAAATATACTTTTTATCAGTTAGGAAAAATAACTTTGTATTTCTGATTTCCTATGTGTGTTGAGATGATGCTGAAAATACTATTTTGTAAGAATGTTTGATGAAGTTATCTTGCAATAATTTTTATAGAAGAAACTCTCATCTCTCGAATCTTCAAAATCTTGATATCTTATATTCCCCTAATCATCTCTAAAGTAGGTAAAATGAAGAATATTGTGAAGAATTAAAATCAGGGTTGCTAGTAAGAAAGGGAAATTTTTTTCTCCATCCTAAACTATATCGAACTTAAGGGCACTTATGTTTCTCCTCTCTCAAATCTCGAAGTACAGTACAAAAGTAAAAACTCTTAGTTAAGAATTCACACCACTAGCCTCTCGATTCTTGTTGTGCAATAAGATAACACTCAAACTAATATTATGTATCACATCTCTTGATTCTCGCAGCGCAATAGAAGAATAAAGCATAATCCAAAAGTTTTAATATCAAATTCAAAAGTTTCACCAAGATAAATTATCAAATAAATTCAAACATAAGAGAAATTCACCATCAAAACAAACATAGTACTCTCTCCATACAAGACTAGGAGAGTTTACTTCATAACTGAGATAAAACACGGTAAAACTAGAGAGATCTTACAGTACATGACATCAGAAATTCGGATCTACCCTCTCTAGTAGTTGAAATGCAAATCCTCTAGTCAAGAAACCTAGATTCAATCTCTTCCCTCCAAAATGTCCAAAAAGATGCCTTTTTCCTTTCCCTTCTCATATTTATGGTTGTGCTTGCCCTCTATGGTATGTGAGTGTCCCGAATGGGCGTCACTTTCTAATTTTGTAACTGTTTTGATTTCAAAAAAATTGAATTTTCAAAATTCAAATTTGAAGACTTGTTGCAACAAATTTGAATTTGTTACAACAATTTTTTTTTCTTTGCACTGTTCACAAAAACTACTCCGGAATTCCTGTGCATTAGCTGAAACATTTTCTGAATGCTTTTTATGCTTAACATCGGCCGTGCAAGTAAAGTTCTTCATGATTCTCTATCATAAAAACAAATTATAACATCAATAATACCTGAATTTTATTGTAAATAATTATTTACTCATTTATATATATTTTTATCAATATTTTTCAAATAAACTAGTCAAAATTAGACGAATTGATGCATAAGATAACTTCTTTTTGTGAAGTTATCACTAGACCCGCTCAAGGATGTCTGTCATGGCGCTCATGTCTCCATAAATTCTCCAAGGAACCCTCGGCAGATGAGACACTCGATTTCATCCTTCCGTCGAAAACAATCTTCAGCTTTGTATCCACTCTAGCAGTGGAAATCACAATATTGCGACTGGCTGCCAATGTTTGAAGGAAGCGACATGAGCCTCCTAATAACGTAGTCGTTGTAGATGGAAAGGAGATTACATTCGTCTAAGAGGTGTTTACAGGAGTGTAGTCTAGATATGGATGAGTTCCTCCGTCTTGGCAGAGGTTATCTTGACGCTCATCGTTCCTCCTATGATCTTATAATAACTCCTTACTCCTCTTCCTCTTTGTGCTTCCTTCGAATTGTAGCAGATGCGCTTCAATTACCTTGTCTTCCGCAATTTGCGCCTCGACTCGGTGGACGAGGTCAAGGTAGTTTGACATTGTTTCTCTTATCAACTTAGAGTGCATTTTTCTGATTGGAGCCCGCCGAAAAAAATACCGCGTAGGAGCTCGGGCATGACCCCGAAATTTTTCGTGACTTTGTAGTGAAGCGGTGAAAAAATCCTTAAGCGACTCTCTCTCTCTATAGGTCTTTCAGATCCCTACGAGTTGCTAGGGGTCTCGAATGATTCGCCAGTTGGCGACAAATTGATCCTATAAAAGTTGAGTTAACTTTATGAAGTTCTTTATTTTTCTCTCTTTCAAACAATGGAAGCAGGTGTGAGCTTCTCCTTTCAGTGTTGTCTGGAATACTTGGCACGGGAGATAGTTACAAAGTGTCTGACGTCCTCTAGAGGGTCGTCTGTCCCATCAAATGTGTCTAAGTCACTGAGCTTAAACCCAGGTGAAATGGAATGCGCCAAGACTTTTGGAGTTAGCAGGGAGATGAGGTGGACGACACGATGCACGATTGTATCCCAGTGCTCCCACCATACTCATATTCCTCTTCGATCTTGCATCTCACTTCCTTGCGAGTGAGTCTTCTATCGATCAGAGTGACGACTTCCTTCATCACACGAGAGTTACCATGCACGTGTTTGGGAAGCCCATCAGGTAGCGCGAGTTGTGTAGAGTTGTTAGTGTCAAAAAACTCGTCTACGATAGGATCTTTGGAGTGGGCAGGGTCCACAAGAATGATATGATTTAGGATCAATGGTAGTTGCCTTCCTCAAGTGATGAGTCCCTAAGTCTCTCAGTGCGGTGAGCACCTTTGCATGACGCTCCTTTATCAGGCGCCTACATTCTTCCGCAGATGCTTGAGATGTGGCAGCGGTGACTCCTTCCTGAAGCGGGGAGTTTCCTGCGGGCGAGTTGGCAGAGGCTAGCTCGGTGCGCACTTCTAGTGTTGCGCCACTAGTGATACATGCGACTCTCCTTGCCATTGATGCAGGTCAAGGTGCTTGCGCAGGGCAAGCATAGTCCTCCAAAATTTGTTACAGAGTTGGGTACACTTTCCCACAGACGGCGCCAAACTATTACGGGTCGCCCGATTTTCCTTCGGTCTGGAGTATCAGACCGCCTTAGCTTTGAGTCAAACCGGAGCACAAACAGTCAAAAAACCCAAACATCAATGACAAGATGCTTTTTATCATGGAAACCCCGAAACGGGTGAAAAACCACACGATCGGATCAGTGCTGGACCTAAATCCACCATTCAGATTTGTTTACAAGTGTTTGGAATTCCTCGGAGGGCGACATATTGCCTCTCTATTACAAGCATTGAGTATAGAGATAGTGGAAAATAAGCTAAGTCTACGAGCACAGAGGGAAGCGTCCACAGAGGCGTTCCTCTGTACCTTCTCCTGGGATCTCTAATGCGTCCGGGTGAGCGCAGGCGCAGAGGGAACTAGAGGAGTGGAGAGACCCAGAGGCTTTTTAATAGCTTTTTGAAGGACGTGCTGATAATTGCGTCAGGCTGAGTCTTGAGTTGACGAATAACGTCGCTTTATTGTGGTCACCTGGATCACCAATTTTCAAGAAATGACGAGCATGCCCCACGAGCGGTCGGGGCGCCCTGGGAAGGTTGCCTGGTGATGGAGGTAGAGGCGAGGTGGGCGGCGAGCAAAGGCGGCCGCCAGCGCGCGCACTCGGGGGGCGCGTACCGCATCGGGGAGGTATGCGTCCGCAAGAGGCCCGCACGCGGCTGCATCCACGGGAGGCACGCATGTCCACGTCCGCGGGAGGCGCGCACGTGTTCGCATCTGCGGGAGGTGCGCACTAGTGCGTGCCACGTGCGCGTGCGGGTCTTGTGTGGCCTCCATGCACGCTTGATTTCGTTCCTCTTTCGGAGCGATTTAGTACCCATTGATCGGACACGGCTTGCGCGCTCACGACTTGCATGGTTAGATTGTATTGCTTGAATATTCTTAGCTGGAGTCCTACTTATTTGACTGGGAAAAATCCAGAACCGTCAACACTGAAATCGTTGATTCTCAGACAACACAATTACACTGTAAGCATAGCTATGAGGTTCCAAAGTATGAGGTTCACTAGAGTTCTCTTATAAGGTTCCAAAGTACAAACGGTTACCATTAGACACCCTTGCCTCCACTCAAGTATAAACAGTGCCTAATGCCAACAAATAATAAAGGGCATTGTTAAAGGCAGCCCTTATTTGGCTAGTGGCAGCCCCACTTTTCTAATTAATTCCTGTTTTTTAGGTTTAGAATTTAAACTTAATGGAAGCCCCTATATTTACTATTCTTCCTCATTCCACTGCCTGATATCCTCACTCGCCCTAGCTGCTGTCGCCCGACGCCTTCCGCTCGCTGCTGTCTCCAGTGCCTCCTGTCTCGCCGCTGCCACCGGAGTAAATGTCTCGCCCTCCCCCATCCTCTCCTCTTCCAGTCCTAACTGGGCATCCTCTTCCAGTACCTTCCCTCCCGCCGCCGCCCCCGCCGGAGGAGATGGCTCTCCCTTGCCCATCCTCTCCTATTCCAGTCCTAACCATTACTCCTCTTCCAGCACCTCCCCTCGCACCGCCGCCCCTGCCGGAGGAGATGGCCAAGCCCGATTTTTTCTCATCCATACCCGAGCAAGTGGATCCCGAATTTTTCTCATCCGATGTCGTCTCTCCCGCAGCCGGTGATCCTCCCGATTTGGGCTTCTGTAAATCCTAATCTTTAACGTAATAGTTTATTTTTGAATTTCAGGTGCGCTTTGGCGGAACATGAAAATTATTTATTTTGGACACGCATAGTATTTTGAAATGTTTTTATCTCATCATACAAGATCATTTTTTAGCAAGCGAAGCCTAATTTTTCGTGAACAAAGGAAGGATCGAACAATATTTGGAGTGGCATTTTGTTACTATGATTCATATTTATTTCATAAAATTTATGTTTTTTTTAAAAGTGGGTTGTCATTAACAAGTTGGTCTACATGTGTAAATATTTGGTTTGCCATTATCAATTAGCTGTCACTAGCCAAATAAGGGCTGCCTTTAACAATGACCATAATAAAAAGGAATTGTTAAAAGCAGCGCACTCTTAGCTAATCGCACCGCATTTAGGTCTTTTAACACTTAAAATTTGTCACTCTAAAAATATAAAAGCACCGCACATTTGGCTAATCGCACCGCAGCCCTAAAATCCCGATCTTCTCCTCACGCCTCCTGACGCTGCTGGCTCCTCCCGCCTCCTTCAGCCCCCTCCAGCCCTTTCCGTCGCCGACACCGACAGATATCAGCGCTGACGCCCCCTCTCCTCCCGCCTCCGACGCCGCCTCTCCTCCCGCCTCCTGATACCGCTGGCTACTCCTCCCGTCTCGGAGGATCGGACAGCTTCTATAGAATCTTCTCTCCTGCCCTGCAAGCACAGTTGAATGTTTGAGAAGACAAGTACTGTTACATAATTTAAGTTGCAGGCTGTAAAAAAAGATGAAGGTCCTTAATTGAAGATACTTTCAGAACATATGTCTGTATTAGTATATTTTATGTATTCAATCTAATGGTTCAAGATCAAATCTTGTTGTCATGCCTCTTGTTTTCTTTAAAGAACTCTAATGACTACTTTTTTTGACTACGTAAGCTAAATTTCTATAATCTTCATATCGAAACTACAAAAACAGATCTATACCATAATCACTGAATAGAAACACACCCCTGTTTTCAAAACAGTCATGGATTTTGCAACGACAAATGACATCCTTCAAAATGGTATTGCTGATAGAGTGAATATCTAACAGTAGAAAAAGAGAACCATATGTAACTCTCCATATAAACTTAAATTGGTTACATTCATCGAAACTTTGATAACCGACTTTACAAGAAATAAACATACATTTGATGGTCATCATCATGAATTGGTCCTCATCGATTGTGCCCCAAGTATTATTGGTCCTCATCTTGAATTGTTCCCCAAGTATTACTGATCCATATTATAGATGTCGTTGATGAAGATCACAAATATTTGGAGAAAAGACCACAACAATTTGCACAACACATTTGATGGATTTTTGTATCAAATAGTTTCTCTATTGAGTTTATATTAATGTTGTAATTCAATGAGAACCAATTTTAATTCATATGTTAAGTATGGTGCATTTATCTCTATTGCGATGTCGATAACAATGTGTGGTATTTTTAACAATATGTGAAAAATGCGGTGTTTTTAACAATGCGGTGCAATTAAACAAAAATAAAGTGATTTGAACCATTCCCAAATAAAACCCTTCCCCCGCCCGCATCTTTCAGGCTTCCACCTTCTTGGGCTGCCATGCGCCGGCCGCACTTCCGCCGCTTCTCCTCCGCGGCCTCCGCCGCTTGCTGCCCCGAACCTCCTCCTCCACCGCCTCCTCATTTTCCTACGTCGTTCAGGAAAAATTCTACCTCCTTTCTTCAACGCAATCTCCGCCTCTTGCTATCCTCCACCTCCTTCAACCCCTCTCTCTGCCGCGAAACCCTCTCCATTCTTTCGCCCATCGCGCTGGCTCTGGCTGACGCCGCCAACAATGATGATCCGCCGTCCTCCTCGGGGGCCATTGATACGCTCATTAACGTCTGCTGTGCCCAGTTCCGATCAAACGGCCTTGAAATGGCATTGCACGCCTTTGGAATCTTTGTTGACCGTGGCCAGTGCCCATCGTTAAGGACTTGCAACTTTCTACTGGCTTCTCTTGCGAAGGCGAACAAGCCCGCGGATGCATGTAAACTGTTTGATAAAATGTCTAAGCATTTGTCGCCCAATGTGTATTCCTACACCCCCTTGATCAATGCGCTTTGCAAAGGAAATAAAGTGGATATGGCCTTGGATATGTTCTCAGAGATGGAAAGTCGAGGAATTTCTCCAAATTGTGTTACTTACAATGTGTTGATTGATGGGCTTTGCAAAAATGGAAGGTTAAATGATGCCTTTGAGTTGAAGGAGAAAATGGTTCGGAGTTCATTGAGGCCGACTGTGTTCACTTACAGTGTCATCATCAATGGTTTGATTAAGTTGGATAGGTTTTTAAATGCTGGCCAAGTGTTGAGGGAGATGGAGGAAAATGGTATTGCATCTAATGTCATTATTTACAATACTTTGATTGATGGACATTGTAGAATGGGAAGGTGTATGGAGGCATCGAAGGTGAGGGATGAGATGGTATCAAGAGGCATGGTACCGACTCCAGTCACCTATAACACACTTGTCAAAGGATTTTGCTTGGCCGGTGCGATGGAACAAGCAGTGGCTCTCCTCGCGGAAATGCTACTTCGAGGAATTGAGGTCAAAATTGGAACTTTTAACTTGATCATTACATGCCTTGCTTCAGAGAAACTGAGAATGGATTCCGCGGTCCGATTTTTTAAAGAAATGCTATTGAGGGATTTGCAGCCTAGTGATTCGGCTAAGAGGGAAATGATTTATGGATTATGTAGGAGTGGAAAGATTTTGGAAGCAGTGGATATTTCTTGCAAAATGCTGAAAAAAGGATTTGCTATGAGTACTATTACATGGAATGTGGTTATTCATGGACTTTGTGAATCTGGCAGGATTAAGGAGGCAACTGGGCTTCTCAATCTCATTCTTGAGAGAGGATTTCAACTGGATAGAGTAACATACAACACTTTTATAGGAGAATTTTGCAAAGTGCAAAGGTTGGATGAAGGGTTTAGGCTTTGGGAGGAAATGGTTCTAAGAGGGCTTGAACCAGACATTTGTACTTATGGTGCTCTTATTCATGGCTTGTGCAATTTGGGTAAAATGGAAGAGGCAGTTCAGCTTATTAATAAGTTAAAGGGAGAAGGTATGATACCTGATCTCTTTATATATAACTCATTGATAAATGGTTATTGCAAGTTTAAGCAAATTGGTAAAGCACGGATCTACCTGAATGAGTTAATTAATTGTGATTTAGAACCCAATATTGTTATCTACAACTCTCTCATAGGTGGCTACTGTAGGGAGAGGAATGTAAGGGAGGCTTACAGTCTTGTAGACGAAATGAAAACAAGAGGAATTTCACCAAATTCTGTCACATATACTACTCTTATACAGGGATTGTGCAACATTGGCTCCGTGGTAGAGGCTGTGGATGTTCTGAAGCAAATGAGAGAGAGTTCTATGCCGATCGATGTTGTTTGCTATACATCCCTGATCAATGGATATTGTAAAATTGGTCAGATGGACAAAGCACAAATTATTTTGCAGGAGATGCATTTTGATGACATTAGCCCAAATAGCATTACTTTCACAGTTTTAATGCAGGGTTATTGTAAACTAGGAAAAATAGAGGAAGCATGTAAAATCTTAGATGATATGAGAACTATTGGCATTTCTCCGGATGTGGTCACGTATAATACATTGATTTCTGGCTTCTGTAGGGCAGGAAGAATGGAAGATGCTTTTAAGATGAGCTGCGAGATGTCTCAGAGAGGTTTGGAGTTGGATGAAGTTTCTTATACATCTTTAGTTCATGGGATGTCAACCCATGGTGGTCAGAAAGATGCCATTTCTCAAAAACAAGGGCCCGTAGTATCACATGCATATGCTGATATTACATAAACTTTAAGTATTCCTCAACCAGTGTTTTACACCTATTAGAACACCTTGATTAGAAGCTTTAGCATCTGGTTCAAGGTTTTGCATACTAGAGTATGCATTTTGTTGAAACTTGCATCCTGCAAGTGCTTGTTCAATGACCTTTGATACTGGAAATGGCTCTCCAAAAGAATTGCTGGGTGCTCTCCATGATTAATTGGTGAGGGTTACATGCTATAAGCTTATTTCCTTTTTACTCACGCTTTACTCTGATTTCAAAATTACTACATATACTTCTTTACAGATATGCACTGCAGTTTCTTTTGTAGTATCCCTCCTCTTTCCGGTATATGATTACAATTTTTTGAGACATTTCAGATGTTAAAAGTGTATTCCCAAATAAGCTTAATCCACTAACTTTCAAATAAGCATAGTAAATATTCTCATTTATTGTTTGAATGGTATTTTTATTTCATAATTATCTGTAAACTTAAAATTAAATGATCAAAATCAATAGAGGCAGATGGCATCAGAGAATCACTGTGAGAAGCATAAGAGAATTACTAAGATTTCAGATTTTAGATTTCAATGACAGTAAGTACTAAAGAATCCCTATTCACTTATTTAGTAAGACTCAAAGTAGCAGAACATGAATACCTAAGAATAAAATTAGAACTCAGTAAGATCCATAGACACACCACTACTGAAACGAATCTTTATGCAGTAAGTCACAGATACCAAAGCAAGTAATGACAGTAATAGAAGCAGAGATTCCCAATTCAGCAAGTCATTAAGAAGCAGAGGAACAAAATACCTAATCTAGTAACAGTATATTTGCAAGAACTAGGAAATATACAACCAGTAAGACAATAAACTCAGTAAGTGATAAGTCACAAAACTACAGAAGTGTGTAATCCAATAGCATAACTATATAAATAGAAATATAGAAGCCAATAACCATGTTTGTGGAAATCATGTTGGCCGACATGATAATTTTGTGGGTAAAACGACATGCATTCGACATTTTTCTCTAATATATCAATCAATGTATAGATTATGATATATCTGCTTTGAATTTTTTTTTTCAATATGGTAGAGGCTTAAAACAACAAAACAAGTCTTCATCTTGTTGTTGTTCTGATTTGTATTGTGCCCTAGCTTTCGGCTCGCCATTTTTTTGGCTTCATACTTCCTCTTTCTTACGCTTGTCGATTATGCTTTGCATACACATTTTACTGGGGCTCCTTTTTCATTGTCGATCACTTCTTGGCTTTCTGTTGTTGTAACATCGGTTTCACATCTCTTGGTTTGATAATAAAAAATCATAATATGTATTTGATATACTTTTGCTTGTATTTATAGTGTGCATGTTCATAATAATCAGCTCCTTTGCTTGTACGCTAAAGACTCTCAGTTGGAGATATGGACTCAATTGCCACTTACCAAGAGGCACGACCACCTCTCAAGGAGCAATTCAAAAAGACTTGGTGGCGGCAGGGAGCTGATTATAGAAAGCCTTACCACGTGGCGATAGAGTTATCGCGTGGCGGTAATGTTTAGGCAACCCCGACAATTTGATGAAGATTGACAGGAAAATGGAACATGTAATCACTTTTTGGAAGCGAGAATTTATCATGATATCGCGTGACGCTAGATTTATCGTGACATGATTAATATTGCCTAAGATAACAGTCTCGACCTCCTATTTAAGGGAAATGAAGCGGGAAATTGATTTATTAGTCTACTGCCAGATGATAAGTGCTACCACCAGCAGTAGCTCACAAAGTTCTATTTAAAATTATTCTCTCATCTCTAAGAAGTGCACATGAATATTTTGGAGAGAGCTTTCATCCCAGAGGTCAAGAGGAGATCCAAGACACTCCTACAACAATTCGAAGAGACTTCGAAGGCGAAGAACATCAGAGCTTATTCAAGATGAAGTTCGAGCGCATCTACGATGACAATCTCAATCGTTGTTTCGCTTTGCCTTCAAAAGTTTTTTAGGGAGGTTTTGATTCCAGATTATTTTTATTCTCTCTATTTGTATTTTCTCTTTATCGTGTAGTTACTCTTTTTGTGCGCTGAGGATGCGTTAGGCGACTAGGTCTTTGTTGGGATTGTTGGGGTCCGCTCTCGGCTCCTAGTAGACCTGACCTCTTGAACCGTCCTAGCCCGCTGAGCGTTCGAGCGTGCCAACAGTCAAAAGATCTTTTATCAAGGAGAGGATTTTGATGTTGTGGAAAACCCACAATCGGGGTAAAAACCATGCGACCGATTTGTTGTCGACCTAGCTTCCACTATTCCGGAGTTCGTTACATGTGTGTTTAGATGAAGGTGAGGGAGATAGGCCGCTCCTCATTACAATTTTATAGACCAGGGAGTTGGGGGCTGTTTGGAGTGTTACAGACTCTTTGAGCGCTTCCAGGTTCTCCACGCTCCTTCTAAAGTCCTTCCCGATGACTGCTCCGGGGCTCGTTGCTTCCTTTAGCGTCTTGCACACGACCGAAGACTTTGCCCCTAGCCCGAGAAAATGCTGCTTTCGGGCTCCCGTCTTAGTTCGAGCGAACTCCGTTCACCTAAGTGTTTACCGCTAGAGTCGTTTGTCAACAGACTACCTGCAAAGAGAGGAGAGTGTAGAGAAAGAAAGAGAAATGATCAGGTTTAGTGAACCGAAAAAAGGATCCCAATAAAGCAAAACCGAGTCTATTCATAGACTTTAAGGGGGACGGTCCGGTAATTTCGCCTAATAACTACCGGACCGGCCAATGAGAGAGCTCAGATTCAAGCACATGGATCGCCATTTTTGGGAAATGACGATCCTACCCCCGAGTCGAAAGAGTACCCGCCCGCTTAGAACGGTGGCCCGACGACGACGGCGAGGGTGGAGGCCACCCCTCCCACACACGACGGGTGGCCGGGAGGTGCGTCTGGCCACGGCTAGGCGGAGGTGGCCGACCCTAGCGGATGTCGGCCGCGCCGAGGTTGCCCGGGCACGGGCGACCTTTGTCGGGCCTCGCGGGGGGCCCGTCTTGGAACGAGTGGCCTCTGCCGGCCCTCGCGGGGCCGGCCGTGGCGAGGTCGGCCGGGCTCGGGCGGCCTTGGCCTTGGTCGGCCCTCGCGGGGGCTGGCCGCGGCGAGACCGCCCAGATCCAGGCGGCTTTGGTCGGCCCTTGCGGGGGCCGGCCGCGACGAGGCCGCCCAGATCCAGGCGGTCTTGGTCGGCCCTTGCGGGGGTTGGCCGAGGCAGAGCCGCTCGAATTCGGGCTGCCATGACCGGCCCTCGTGGGGGCCGGCCATGGTGAGGCCGCCCGGATCCGGGAAGCCTTTGTTGGTCCTTGCGGGGGCCGGCCGCGGCGAGGCCTCCCTCCTCTAGGCGGTGATGGAGAAGGAAGGAAGAGGGGGCGGACGAACCTTAAGGGACCGTCCGACGCCGCCGACCGGGGACGACCAGACCTGCGCGCAATGTTGCAGATGTCGGATGTCGGGGACACGTCGGTTTGGGTTTTCATGTTGGTTTTTTATATATCGGGGGATATATAGGGGATATTTCATATATCGGATTTTAATATTTAATTAATTATATATGTAATTAAATGTTATTTTTTAATTTTTATACATATCACAGTACTACTTGTTTTACAACCTATTGAACTTTTAAATATTAAAATCTATATGTATCATTTAACATACAACACTTTAAATATGAAAACTCAAACATACCTCATTCTTCATCACCTGAAAACTCATCTATAGTTGGCAGAGTAGATAGAATATGATCTTCATCCGATGAACCCTCTAGATCTCCCTCGTCCACTTCAGATATTTTTCTCTTTCCCCTTCTTTGATAACTAATTGTCACTTCTTTGCTTGTAGCTAATCTTTGAGGTCTCCATTCATCATGATCAGCGTCGACTATATTGTCAATTTGCGCCCATGTCAGCCCCTCGCCAGAAAAGACTTAATCATCGTCATCTTCATCTTCATCCTCCTCAGGATCAACATTTACCATTCACTCTTGTACCATTCCAGAATCAACATTCTTATCTGCCAATGGATCCCGAGATGTCTCTGAATATTTCGACTTTAGCAAAGCATTGAACTTTACAAATACTAAATCGTTCAATCTCTTGCTATCAAGTTTATTTCTCTTTTTAGAATGTATCTGTACATTTTTAAAAAGAGTTAAGTAATGCATACAATCATATAATAAGATATAAATGTTTAACTACATAACTAAATTAATGTATACCATCTCGAAGGTGCTCCAGTTCCTCTCACAGCCAGAAGATGAAGTAGTCAGACTTAAAATTTTCATGACCATAGTTTTAAGGTACGGCGTATCAGCACCGTTAAGCCGTCACCAATGTACTGTGAAAATTAAAATGACAACACAATTTATTAAACTATTAATTATTCATTTATTATACATAAATACATCATTATTGTTAATAAATATATATATTAAAATGTACCTGGATTTAAGTTGGGATTTTGTAGCTGTCTCTTTGCCATCTCTTTACCAAATAACCCTTGTTGGTATTGGTAAACATCAAGCTCAGCGCTGATGTGATCCTGTGTAGAAGGATCTTTCCTATATATCCTTGAGAGACACTCAACAAAACCACTCATAAACCTTCTGTCAGTCTCAATCTCCACTCGATGAGAATAATAAAAATATGAGTTTAAGTAATACCCTGCAAAGTGCATAGGACTGTTCAATCTCCACTCGACAAAAATAATAAAAATTTGGGTTTAAGTAATAACCTGCAAGGTGCAGAGGGCTGCTCATCTTTTTCTCCCATCTGCTATCAATCAACTTCCATATAGGAAGATATTTGTTCTCTTGGTGATCGAGAACTACGGCAACCTCTTCCCTAGCTTTTTTGATATCACCATATAACCACCCTATGGATGGTGTATCCCCGTCGACTCTTCTCAAAACTCTCACAAATGGTGTGAATATACCAACAGCCAGCTCGACATTCGCCCAAAATCTAGCGCTCATCACTATCATTGCAGCCTACCATATGCAAAATAAAATATTAAGAAAATACTATAAAAGGGCAACTTTCAAAACATATATTTTAAATGAAATGAATAAAGAAGCAATAGTTTTACCTGCTTTCCCCCAGCACTACTGACCCACTTTGTTGCAGCCCACTTTGCAGAAGCATCTTAGATTCTTCTTCTCTAAGATGCTCTCTAAAGATAGAAATGCTATAGCGAATCTCGTCACACCTGGTCGAATAAGCTCATGAGAGTCCAAGTCCTTTGTTGACTCTCTAAACATGTCGAGCGAGATGGTGTGATCATAGATGAATATAGAGAGTTGCCGGCCTAAGGAGATAGCACTCTTTATTGCCTTCAATTTTCCTATATCTTGTAACAGTAGATTAATAGTGTGAGCCGCACAACAAGTCCAAAAAATCGTAGGTCTTTTCAAAGCCATAAGCTTTGCAGCAGTCATATTGTTGGACGTGCTATCCGTCACAATCTGCAGGATATCATGCTCTCCTGGGCTCTCAGGGCTATCAATCGCCTCATCCAAGAAGTCAAAGATGAACTTCCCATCGTGTGTGGAGGACGAGACATTCTTCGAAAGCCAGAATGCTACTCCAGAACTACAATGTATCATGATATTCATCACGCTCCTACCCTTCTGATCTGTCCACGCATTGGTCATGATACTGCAACCATTCAATTTGCAGGTCTGCGTGAATATGCCCAACATCTCCTTCGTCCTCTCCACCTCCCCTCGCAAAATTTTCTCTCTCAACTCATAAAACGTTGGGATCTTCATCCCAGGTCCGCATAAACCAATGACATGAGTCATCTGCTGAAAGGATGAATTACATATGGCGTTAAACGGGATCCCGTTTTCATATGCCCATCTACCTATGTACACAGCAGCATCATCTCTGGCTTTCTTTTTGTACTTACTCTCTATCGTGCTTTGTTGGGAATCTTTTCCCTTGGTAGACTCGGTAGCTGAATGAACAAACTGGTCCATTGGACCCTTTGAACCTGTGCTCCTAAGTATGCTAGTGTCCTCTTCTTGATCAACATGCACTCCTCCAACAACCACCTCATTTAAGATTGCTTCAAACTTGGCACTTTTAGCCCTCTTACTCTGTAAATTTGAGTTCAGGGCCGAATCCGCTTTAGCCTTAACGTCGGCGGGAACCTGAGGGCATGACTTAACATTACCCTTCCACCCAGCCAAGTGATGCTTGAAACGTGTAATTCCGCCATTCACTGTCTGCTTGCAGTAGTTGCATTTGATTCGGGTTGTGTCGTTTGCAATCAACTTCTCACCAAATGCCCAGAACGGATCTCTACCTGTTGGTACCAGAGATACGGGAGCCTCACTAGAACCAGCAGAAGAAGTCATTCTAATAGGACACGAAATGGAGATAATATTAGTTAAATGAAATGAAAAAATATTTTACATAACTATATCACGAGAAAAATTGCTAGTTGGAAAAAAATCAACATCATAAAAGCCTCATAACTTCATTAGATCGTTAGATCTTCAGATATCTTTTATATTATCCATGCAATACTTTATTTATCCAACAAAATTTTACATTCTCAGTAGTATACTAGTATACAAAGTTATAACTATCATTCAAACTTTTAAAGTATCCAACAAAATGAACAAAACATTCAAGTATCATTCAAATTTTCAAAACATCTCACACTTTATTTATTAAAAGACACAAAGCAGCAGGGCAACTAAAAATGTGATTGGATATACATGCATCATTGATTGCAAAATGAAGTTGGATAAATAACTATTAATAGGGGTATTTCAAATCATTTGTTGATTAATAAATGTGTCAAATAAAAATAAAGTAGCAACTAATAAGACAAATAAAACAACAACGCAGCCATTATACTACAACCAGCAAGACAGCCACAAATAAAATAGCGGACCGACATGTCCGACAACATGTCTCTAGTTCTTTCTTCTAGCCCAGAAAGTTTGCACAGGGCAATCAATGAAAGCTTCCGGCAGCAACTAATAAATAATAAGACAAATAAAACAACAAGGCATCCACCAACAACTAAATGGGTCGACAGCCACCAGTAACAACCCACAAGGCAGCCACCATGCTACAGCCGACAGCTAGCACAACAACCAACACAAAAAAAAAACAAAATGCAGAGCGATAGAAGGAGGGGGAGGTAGGGAGAAGAATGAACCAGCCGAGAGAGCACCAGCGAGCAGGGAGAAGAAAAAACCACTGAGATAAAGTACTGACAACACGCGAGAGAGGGGGAGCACCAGAGAACCAGAGAACCACAGAGCACCAGCGAGCAGGGAGAAGAAAGAACCAGAGAGATAAAGTGCCGACAACGCGCGAGAGAGGGAGAGCACCAGCGAGCTAGAGAGCACCAGATAACTAGAGAACCAGAGAACCAAAGAGCACCAGCGAGTAGGGCGAAGAAAGAACCAGAGTTAGAGTGCCGACAGCGCGCGAGAGAGGGAGAGCACCAACGAGCTAGAGAGCACCAGAGAACCAGAGAACCAGAGAACCAGAGAGCACCAACGAGCAGGGAGAAGAAAGAACCAGAGAGATAGTGTCGCAGACGCGCACGGGAGAGCTAGGGCAGGAGCGACGGGGAGAGCTAGGGCAGAGCTACGGGATGAATTGAAATGAGCGGGGTCGGGGGTGTTAAAAACAGTAGACCGACCCCTCATTTCATTAATATAAATTTAAAATATAAAATTAATAATTAAATTAATAATTAAATTAAAAAAGCGCCCGATATGGGCGTTTTTTTGGGGCCGACATGTCGGTTAAAACCGACATGTCGGTTAAAACCGACATGTCGACCCGATATTTTCAAAACGCCACACCTATATTCTGTGCCGGTTTTGTGTCGTTTTTGCTCCCAAACCTTCATGTCGGCCGACATGTCGGCCGATATCCACAACACTGCCTGCGAGCGAGATCCTTTCAGCGGTTGGGATCCCGCACGCGGTGGTTATCGCATAAATCGGACGTATGGATCGTGTGTGCGGTGGTTACGCATGTAACTCCCCATGACGCGAGTGGGGGGAGCGGGAGAACCGACTATTTGTCGCCAGATTCTTCTATAAATTGGGGTCAACGCCATCAAGGAGTATTTGGATAATTGTCCGCTTGTGTTAGGCGACTAGGATGAGGTTTAGATCTTGGGGGCTTGAGGCCTATCTCAGGATAAATAGTCTAAAGTCAATTGGTTTACGAGGTGAATCATTATTGAAATACAACAGATTCTTATTCATCATCTTGATCTTCAGCGTTATGAAGATCTATATTTTGTAATCATCTTTAATATAATTTAGTCATCTCTTTCTATTGATATTCAAAAATGTTTCATTGCTAAAATAATTATTATATTAATCTGTGTTTTTATTATTTAAAAAGAATTTATGCAGTCATTAATCTATTATTCACTCTCTTTAATGGCGCTTCACGATGCAATAAGTGGTGTCAAAGATAAGTTACTCCAAAAAGACTTAATCATCTGAAGTAATGATGCATCATGATCTCAAAAGAGAGGAATCTTTAATGTTGAAAGTTATGTAGCTTCACCTTTATTTACTAAAGTAAATTATGAAGAATGAAAGTACTAATGAAAAATTTTCTTATAACATTAAGTTTAGATGTTTGTCTCTTTGGAATATAGCCATCAAAAACTCCATGCGAGTTAAACAAAAGTGAATGTGTGTGAATGCAAAAACTATGAATAGTTTATATTGTGCGCTGTCAAAAGAAATTTTATAAACTTATTTATTCTTTTTTACTGTTTGTAAAATTTGGAGATTTCTTGAAAAAAAATTCATATAACAAAAATCCCAGATGGGTGAGTGTACTACCCGTATTTAGCGAACAAATGGAAGGTTCATCCCAATGAGTCACAATGAGAATAGGACCTACCTCAACGCTCTATGGGCGAGTCTGGGTAGGCCAGCCAGACTCACTGCCAAGAAAGGCTGCAAGGAACAAGTTCGAGTAGGCAAGGTGATTTCATGCCAGATCAACCCGCGGGCTGGCCTAGGTCAGTGTACAGTAGTCTCTTGAAGGCCGGGGTGGCTATCCGCATGCCATTTGGGGTCTGGGAATAGCATTTTGGTTAAGGTGGGGATGACTACCCTTGGACCATTCGGGTCTTGGAATAAAATTTTGGTTAAGGCGGAAGAAGCTATCCGCAGATCATCATAACCCAGAGATGTTTGTCAATAAATAGGACCTCATAGCTCCTTAGAGTGGTAGAGACCCACCCCTAGAGCTCGCATCTTCTGAGCTATTTTCTCCATGTCGTTTGAGGTGCCGAGCTCAGCTTTTGGTTTACAAAAGGGAAGTTAAAAAGAGAACTTCCATGTATGTGGTGGGACCTCACCGTTGCAACTCGTGGGTCTGTGAGTGAGAAGTCCAATTTTCAATCGGTGATTGTTAGTTCTAGGCTCGACATACTTTGTTTTTGGCATCCGACTTTGAATCAAGTTACTCAAGCTACTACCTCTTGGTCCGAACTTCGCTGAACTAATCTGGGTTTCAACATTTCTGTTGCGGTGAGCATGAATCGTAGCTTGTGAAGAAAATCTCACACGATGACCCCCTGGTTGAACTTGAAGAGCCTGTGAATAACCCGGTGAACTCGCGCCCGTCAGGCTAGTTCATGACTCGAAGTGACTTCGCAGAGTTTAAATGTATAAAGAGGACACTTTGTGTGCCCTGATCGCACTTCACATTGAAGTGGCGGAGCCTTCTTCGCCAATCATCTTCTCGTCGGGCTAGCTGGGACCACAAAGGCGACTTGGCAAGGAAGTTTACCTTGAGGAAGAGGACCACACTCTACATGTGCGAGTTCTCTTCATGAGCCCGCCCGGGACTCGCTATTCAGAGAGTGAGTTTGAGCTAGTGCGCCCAGCTCGCCACGCCGGGAGGCGAGCCCATTCTACGAGTTGATTCTGTCTGCCCAAGTTCTAGTGGGATTAAAGGAGCCTGCAATTAGTTACTACTCGAGAAAAGATGATCCTGTCTAGCATCTGCAGCAGTTTGAGTATGTTGTCTCTATTCGACAAAGATGTCCAATGCCTTTAAATGTTGGTTGTTCGCCCTCTCATTCACGGGGAAAGCTACAGACTGGTTCCACCAGTTGTCTTCGAGCTCAATCTCCAATTTTGAGAACCTACGCAACCTGCATTTTGCAACCTCGATGAAGAGGAAGAAGGGGCTAGAGTCTCTTTTCCTCGTCACGTAAGGGCATCAGGAGTCGTTGGGGGCTTATGTTGAGCTTTTTAGGAGGAAGTCCTCACCATCCAGGAGGTTCCAGGACACGTTTTGCAGCTTGTTTTAACAATTAGGATGCAAAAGGATCTTTTCAAAATAGAGATTGCACGTGATCCGCCAATATCGTTTGAGGACTAGATCGACCGCATAGGGTGGTATATCGAATGTGAGACCACAAACCATGGTTTTGTGGCCAAGCTGGCAAAACTGACTGGCGGAGAAGAGAAGATGGTTGTTGATGCTAGGATGCCAGATCTTAAGGAAAAGGAAGGTGCCAAGGATGCAGGAAGAGAGAAGGGCTTTTGGGGTCCAGGAGCACTGGGAGAAAGAGAGGAGGTTTCAACTCCTGACCAACAAGCCAGTGTGGAAGCTAGCAGGAGGGTCTCAAGCGATGTGGGCAAGAAGAAGGTTTTATCCTGAGCGTCGAGTTCATTTCAACTCGCCCAATAGGAGGCTAGGCCATCGAAGACAGAACCAAATCGCGCTCTGCGGGAAAAAAATAGGATTGGTTGTGCCCAAAGTCGGGTGTGGAGATCCCGACAGTCGAGGCGAGTAGCAGATCAGAGAGTGATACCCTTCTGGTGACTCCATTAGGTGGAAGGTCATGTGACAACGTGTCCAGAATTCTTAGAGTTGAGAAGAGAAACTAGAGGAAGAGCTCGGGAGGGGCAACAAGAGCCAATAAGAGAAAAGGAGGCGAGGGATGAAGGCATTGGGACTCAGGGCCCAAGGAGATGCAAAGATCGAGTGATGTGGGGGCTCAAGGAGAAATTGGTCGGGGTTATCCACGGGGAGTGAGAGTGGAGGAAACCAGGAAGGGGATCCTTAATGTTGTGTATAGTCGGAGTGTGAATTCAACTTACGAGACTTCAGCCTCATTGGGAGAGATCATATTTTTGATGGAAGATATGTCGGGAAATGAGGATCCTTTCCACGATGCAGTGGTCATCCAAGCGGTAGTTGAAAACTTCATGGTCTCTTGAATCCCGGTGGATATCGGGAGCTCCGTCAATGTCGTCTTCAAGAAGGCCTTTGAAAAGATGATGGTTGAAGAGAAAATGGGTCACCGCCACCAACGGACCTCACTTCAATTTCTCCAAGGAAAGGAAGGAGGTTGAAGGAGGGGACGGTCTCCTCGTTACTCTGGGTGTAACATCGAGGAACTGCAAGTTTTCCATTGGGGACACGCCAAGAAGCTATAATGCCATTTTCGGGAGACCCCTCATCAACACTTTCCAATGTGTTCCCTACTCCTACCATCAGTGCCTCAAGTATAATATAGGAGGGGTATAGATCTAGATCAGGATTGATCCCAAGGTGGCTCAACTGTGCTACTTTAACACTGTCAACACTACCCGTTGGGAGGAGGTCGAGTAGGTGGAGATAGTACTGAAAGGGATGGAGAGGCTAGAGGTAGCTGAAGAAGTTGAGGAGAAGAAGATTCTGACCAAGGGTGGGAGGCCCAAGAAGGTAAAGATCAATGGCGAGCTGAAGGAGGATAAGGTGAAGATTTTTTTCATTCATCCAGGAGAATGAGTACATCTTCGCATAGAACGTTGCAAACATGTCTGCGTCGACGTGGGCGTGGTCTTACATCATCTCAACCTCGACCCGGAGGTCCACCCCATCCGACAAAAGAAGAGGGCAATAGCCACTACCTTGACTGAGCCCATTCAAGAGGAAGTGAAAAAGATGTTGGAGGTGGATTTTATGTCGGATATCTATTACCCATGTTGGGCCCCCAATGTTGTAATGATGAATAAAAGCGATGGGAAGTGGCGTATATGTATCAGTTTCTCACTTCATAATAATGTTTGTCCCAAGGATTGTTATCCTTTGCCTTAAATTGTCACACATGTAGATTCGACCGTCGATTTTTCTGTCATGAGATTTTTAGATGTTTTCTCAGATTATCATCAAATCTGCATGCACTTGCCAGATGTGAAGGATGTTTCCTTCATCACCAGCGACTGGAGTTACAACTACACAATGATGCCTTTCAGGCTTAAAAACACTTGGGTGACGTATCTGAAGACGATGGACCAAGTGTTCAAAGAGTAGAAGGGGTGAAACATTGAGGTATATGTCGACGAGCTCATGGTGAAGAGTAAGTGTGTTGAGGAACATCTTCGGGACTTTTCGAAGACTTTTGCCACTCTTCGAAAGTTCAAGATGAGACTCAGCCCAGGAAAGTGTCTTCGGAGCGTGAAAAGGCAAGTTCCTCGGTTATCTCTTTACTCTAATAGGAGTGGAACCAAATCCGGACATGGTTA
This sequence comes from Platanthera guangdongensis, assembly GCA_039583875.1. Taxonomy (NCBI): domain Eukaryota; kingdom Viridiplantae; phylum Streptophyta; class Magnoliopsida; order Asparagales; family Orchidaceae; genus Platanthera; species Platanthera guangdongensis. Next base: position 138,509,052 of record CM077159.1, read on the forward strand.
AGGACATCATGGAGATGGTGTCTCCTAGGAGTGTGAAGGAAGTCCAACGCTTAACTGGCAAGCAAGCAGGTTTGCGCAGGTTACTCTCCAGGGCATGAGAGAAATGCCTACCTTTATTTATGACCTTGCGAGACAATAAGTTCATATAGATAGTGGAGTGTGTTGAAGCTTTCCAAAACTAGAAATTCAGGTTGACATAAGCACTCCTGTTACAGGGGCCTAGAGAGGGTAAGGACCTTTTTGTACATCAAAGTGAGAGCCGAGATAGTTGGTTAGGAAGGCAACTCCCAATCTATTATGTAAGTAGAGTCCCGTGGGAGTTGGAGCTGTGCTACCCCATTTTGAAGAAGTTGGCATTTGCCTTAGCATCTCAGTTTGAAACCTTAGGCCATACTTCCATGCTCATTCTATCAAAGTGGTGACTGATCATCCACCTTCACAACATCATGGAGGGAGTGGAACATTCAGGGAGATTGGCTAAGTAATCGATGAAGCTTGGTGAGTTTGACATCTCTTTTATCCCTTAATTGGCGATGAAGGCGCAAGTAGTGACCAAATTTTTGGCCGACTATGTGATTAAAAAATGAGTTGGGGACGCCAGAGTGGGTGGCATGGGAGATGTTTGTCGATGGAATATCATGAAAGTTCTTTTTGAGAGTGGGTGTTGTCCTGGTGAGCCCTCAGAGGACAAAGATTAAACATGCAATCAACATCCTCTTCCCCATCACCATTAATCAAGCAAAATGCAAAGTTGTCTTCGTGTGGCTCTGCCTCGCCCACGAATTAGGAATTCAGGATATCCGAGCTTATGCAGATTCCATGGTGGTCGCATCCCAAATCCAGGGAGAGTTCGAAGAACGAGAGACAACATTGCAGTGTTACCTAGTTAAAGTGAAAGATTTGATTGGCGTATTTCGAACATTCTCAACTCAACACGTGTCAAGGAAGGAGAATACTCAAGCAGACCGGTTGGCCAAGTACTGCCCCGGGACGTGCGGTACAATCACATAGTTATTCTGACCGTCCATCGAGGAAGGAGAGTTGATGGAGGAGACCAACGATCATCATGGACGGATCCGTTCGTCAACTTTTTAACCATATGTGTGCTCCCAACAGAAGTTCAGGACAAGAGACGGTTTGGGTACATGTCAACCTACAACATGCTTTACAATGAGGATCAATATCGGAAGACCTTGTCTGTTCCTTTGGCCATGTGCGTTTTGGAGGAAGAGGTGTCGTGGGTCTTGGAAGAAATTTACTTCAGGGAGTGTAGAAGCCACTCAGGGAGCCAACCTTAGCTTGAGAAGCGGGTATTGAGGATGAGATATTTCTAGCCTACTATCAGGAGTGATGCAAGACAGTTTGCTAAGGGATGTCAGAAGTGTCAACTCTACACACCACTCCAGCTGTAGCGAGCTCAGCGTCTTCGATCGATTACGGCCCCGTAGCCGTTAGCATTTTAGGGAATGGATCTCATAGGACCATTCCCCCAAGCAAGTGGATAGAAGAGGTTTCTCTTGGTGATGATCAACTACTTCTCCAAGTTGATGAAGGTGAAAGCGTTGGCAAAGGTTACCTCCCAAATGGTGAAGAACTTCATTTGAGGAGAGATCGCATGTAGATTCAGATTGCCTTTCACCATCATCTTGGACAACGGGTCTCAGTTCGTCATCTTGGAACTCACAAACTTCCGCATTCAATTGGGGATAGATCTTCGTTTCACATCAATTCTCCACCCTAGATGCAATGGTCAGGTAGGCGTGTGCACGAAAAACCAAAAACCACCCAAATCTAACCAATGTCCACACCGAACCGCTCTGTTCGGTGTAGGATCGGTTTAGATTTAGGATAACTGCCCTTATTTCAGTTCGGTGCGGTTTTCGATTTTCAAAAACCAATCAAACCGCATCGAACCGAAATAAATTAATAATACTTAAATACATTATACTTTATACTCTAATCATATAGCCAACCTTCACAAAAGTTGGATCAAGTTTTTTCACATCTCTTTAGCATTTCCCTCAAACTCCCACGACGCAATTATGTCAACTTTGCTTAAATGTGTATGTTAATAAATTTATCGCATTGAATTTATATGTTGATTGGGTGAATGATAGGTTCTATAATGATGATTGAGAAAAGAGAAGCAATGTACATATTATAAAATTTTGGATTTTATTTTCGCGCATTTTCAGAATTAATACCAATATTTGTCTTAAATACATTTTGTAATTTAACTATTTTTTTAAATATTTAAAATTTCATAATATTTTTTTTACTTAAATACATTTCATAATATTTTTTACTATTTTTCTCTCTTAGAAATTTTATCAAATATAATATTCTTGACACATAAATTTATTGAAACAAACATGGAAATAGTAAATTTAAAATGAAGATTAGTTTATCATAATTTTTAATTATACTTTTACATCATATAATATAAAAATAATAATACCAATTTTATGTTTTAAATATTATTTTAATAAAACCGAAAACCGCCTCGAAAAAACCTCCAAACTGCACCGATCAGTTTAGTTTTGGTTCGGTTTAGGGAAATAAATAACCGCCCCTTTCGGTTTGATTTTGATTTGGGTCCAAATCGATCCGCTTGCACCCCAATGGTCAGGTGCAAGCGGATCGGTTTACAAATGGTGGAAAAACTGAAAGGCAACTGGGTAGAACATCTCCCCTCCATTCTTTGGGCCCTTAGAACAACTCCCAACTCCCAGCTCGGCTACTGACAAGACCCCTTTCAAGTTATCTTATGACTGTAGGTCTTGATCCTTGTGGAATTCTATTTTAGGAGTTCACAAATGGTGGCGGCAGAGGACGAAGACGAGGAATGGAGGTTATAGAATGGGGAAGCATGGATGCTCTCGTTAAACTTCATCGAGGAACTTCGTGATCCGGCGATAATTCACCACAAAGATGTCAAGCGCGGGATGGACAGATACTTTGACAAACACATTTACGTCAAGTACTCGAGAAGGAAGACTTGTTCCTCAAGAAGGTGGACGTTGCAAGAAGGTATGCGCCATGGTGGGAAAACTCTATCCTAACTAGGAAGGCCCCTTCATGGTCCTAGAGGAATTAAAGACAGGAGGGTATCAACTACAAAAGTCTGAAAGGGAGTCACTTGAGAACACCTGGAGTGGAGATGACTTAAAACACTTCTATCCTTAATCATGTCATTGATTTCGCGAAATTTCCTCAAGCACTGTTGAACTTCGTTTCTTATAACCAGGCTGATTTTTCTACATTTTGATACTAAGCGAAATGGGACAGTGTCACAAGAGGGTCAAGCCTCCGAAGTGCTAGTATGATAAAGACCTCGAGTGTGCTATTGTCGTGGACTAGACTTTTGCACGAGTGAAAAAGCTCAACTCCCCTCCTACATGTTGGATACTTGCCCCTCAAGTATGATGAAGACCTCGAGAGTGTTGTTGTCGTTGACCAGGCCTCTGCACGAGAAGATCTCAGCTCCACTCCTGCAGGATGACTACTTGCCCCCTCTAGCGTGATGAAAACCTCGAGAGTATTATTGTTGTAGACCAGGCTTTTGCATAACTGAAAGTGATCAGCTCTCCTCCTACATGTTGGCTGCTAGCCCCCTCGAGTGTGATGAAGATCTCGAGAGTGTTGTTGTCGACCAAGACTCTTCATGAGTGGAAGAGCTCAACTCTCCTCTTGTATGACGGCTAGATGCGCCCTTAAGAGTGTTGTTACTGTAGACTAGGCCTATGCACGAGTGGAAGAGCTAAGCAACCCCTCATGTATACCGACTACTTGCCCCCTCAAATGTGATGAAAACATTGTGAGTGTGTTTGTCGTAGAGCAGGCCTATGCACGAGTGGAAGAGATCATATCCTTTCTTACATGTAGGCTAGTTCCCCCTCAAGTGTGACAAAGACCTCTAGAGTGTTGTTATAGACCAAGCCTCTGCACGAGTGAAAAAGCTCAGCTCCCCTCCTACATGTTGGCTACTTGCCCCTCAAGTGTTATGAATACCTCAAGAGTGTTGTGTTCGTAGACTTGGACTCTGCACGAGTTGAAGAGCTTAGCTCCCCTCCTGCATGTCGGTTACTTGCTACCTTGAGTGTGACAAGAGTGTTATTGCCATAGACCAGGCCTCTGCACGAGTGGAAGAGATTATCGCCCCTCCTGCATGTTGCATACTCTCCCCCCTCCCCAGTGTCATGAAGACCACGGGAGTGTTGTTGCATGAGTGAAAGAGCTCAGCTTCCCTTATGCATGTTGGCTACTTCCAGCCTCAAGTGTGATGAAGACCTTGAGAGTGTTATTGTCGTAGACCGGGCCCTTGCTTGAGTGGAAATGCTCAATCCCCCTGCATGTCAGCTACTTTCCCATTTAAGTGTGATGAATAATTCGAGATTGTTGTTGTCGTAGACCATGCCCCTACACGAGTGAAAGAACTCAACCACCCTCCTGCATGTTGACTGCTCGCCCCCTCAAGGTGGGTCATTTGTTTCAATTACGACCCAAATGGTGACGTTTGAAAATCAAACCTCCAGAGTTTAAAGCAAGGTCGGTCTTGGACTCACTGGGCGACCTGAGACATGGGCAAGGCAAATATTCGAGTTGCCATCACCCGATACGTGCGCAGCCTCCACCTCTCACAAAGTGGGGGGCGAGACGACATTCAATCCGCTCAAATGCTAAGAGTCTAAAACATTTTCTCGGCGTGCATGCTAAAAGCAAGTGTGATGTTGAGCATAATTATATTATCACATGAAGCAGAAGAGGTCAATAAGCCCATTATATTGTCTAAAAGATGTTTACAATTGTGGAAAAAAAAGTTGGCGAGTATGCCAAATACCTAGTGTATAAAAACATTCTGGTATCACAAAAACACAGAGGAAGAGTACGCCGAGTACATAATCACAAAAGAAAATTTTCATGTTCCCATCCCTCGCTTGAACGCCAACAACGTCAGGGCACTCATCCTCGGAGAGATCTCTGATACCAAGTCCGGAAACATAACAGCTCTGCGTCCGCACCACCATATAGAGGGTCTTCGCCATCCCTTGCTTGAATGTCATCTCGCGCTCATCCTCCGGCATGGGCTCCACCTCCTTCGTCATAATCTCCTCGCAAATCTCCTCTGAAAACACGCAGGTTTCCTGCATATAAGCAAGGGAGTATTTGTACTTAGCAACTCCAGTCGCCTTCAGCTCCTCTGCACCTGCTCCAGCGAAGAAAATCACTCTAACTCGGTCCTCATAGATCCCAGCTCAGCATGACAGCATCCTGACGAGCCATCGCGCCATGCGAATCTTCCAACAGACGAATCATCTTATCCACAAGGGCCTTCTCTGTCGTAAGCTCCGCCCTCCATTGCTCCAACTCGGTTTGCAACTCGGCCTCGATCTAACGGAAGCGAGAAAGGTCGCGGCCCCGTCTCCCCCTCGAGTTTGAAAGGGAATTCTTCACTCCGTGAAACTCCCCGTGAAGCGCAAGGAACCCATCCTTCAAGCCCATGTAGTGATCGTTCCACGTGAGAGCGTTGCTAGTCTAGATTTTGATTTGCAATAGAAAGAAAAAACTTAGATTCCTCTCAAAACAACGAGCAAACAAAAGCAAAAGTGCTACACTCACCACGACGTTCATAGCCTCAAGCGTAGAAGTGATCTGCATTGCCTTAGCTAGCGGTGGCATGGAAGCACCCTCGGGTGTCTGGGGCAGTAGAACCCAAGTCCTCAACATCAGGATCGGCCAACACGACATCCGCGGTAGAACTGCAAGGTGCCACCTCGTTGGTGTGCTCCTTCGGTCGGGAAGAAGAACGAGGCGTAGACTCTGCACTGCCATACTTGAAGACTAGCTTCCGCTTCCTATCATGATCTAGAGGAGCCACTGCAAAACGCTCAACGTTGGTCGATAGTTCGCACAACAGTAGATGCTTCTCCTCGACAAATAAAGAGATGCAGAACAGAGGCTTCGCCAGCGCCGCCGCAACAGTAAAGCACAGTATCGGCGTAAACTCCCTCTCTCGTCCCGCCACGCGACGACAACGCCCTGAAAGAGCCCTCCAAATCTCCGAGAGATCCCGAGAATAGCTAACATTCCCGTATAGGGTATTCCCATAGCAACGGTCAACCAAATTCTCAAATAGGAGCCGCCGCTTGTTGCTCCGCACCTCCACATGACTGTCTCCATCGGTGCACATCTCACATCATTCCTTGAACAGATCCAGAGTAAACTTTGAGTCGTGCTCTCGAAAGAAAACAATCAAGCCCATAACCCGCATCATCCGAGCAGGTGTATAATGGGAAATTGGCACATTGCAGAGCCGGAAGATCTTGATTGCTTCTTCATAAGTCAGGAGTCGGAATCCAGACTTCAAAGATGACTCGCACAATGTCATGTAGCCCGTCAAAGGATTTTATATTCGTTCCTCGATACACGGCCACCGTCCGATCGCAGATTAACCACCTCATTACCACCCATCATGGGGGTTGCGCATAGTCGAATTTAATATTCAGTGTGTGTATAGCGAGTTTCCTAAAAATGTGTGTCATAAATTATAAGAAAATGGTCTGCAAATAACACATAAAGTGGTGCGTATAGCTGAATTTCCATGTTCCTCTCCAGAGTTCTTTTCCTTGGATCTCCTCCTCTCACTTCTCCTCCTACGCACACGAGAGCTCCCTTGAAGGTCTCTTTTTGTCTTCGAAAATCTTTGAGCGCCTTCAAAATCATTTGAAGATCTTCGATTTCCTTCGAGCGGTCTGACACAAGTTCCACCCTGCGCACGTTCCGCCCTGCGCACATTTCTCCCCGCGCACGTCCTCCGTTGCACACACTTCCTTAAGCACCAAGCGCGCTCCGCACACATTGTGCCCTTCAGTCAATAGCAATTCCTCCAACAACAAGCTCACTGCTCCAGACTCCACTGTGCGCCCCTCCCCAGCCTCCAAGCAGCAACCCAAGACTCCAGAGCGTGTAGAGCACATCGCTCCCTGCAGTAACCAAGAAAAAATGCTTGCTCCGCGAGCAGTGGATGTCACCCTCAGAGCTCTTCTCTCTCTCCCTCTACAGATTGTAACGTGTGTCGGCCTGTCGTCCTCGCCTTTTCTTCAAATCCTTGTACAACGCCAGAGAATAGTGGAAGTTTGGTCGGCACAGCTCCCTCCGACCACGTGATTTTTCACCCCTTTCCGGGGTTTTCTACATTAAAATTTTTTCCTTGTCAGTTACCTTGTTCATCTCAACCTTCACTTACTGTTTGCACACGCGACCGCTCTCGTGCTAAAACGGTGCAATTTAGACCGGTTTACAGGAGCGCCGAGTTTGGCCGCAACAGATAGTATTTTCCGTGGCTTTACTCCCAAACAATACATCCCCTCGACTATTTTTTCCTATTTATTATCCAACTTTCTTGCAAATGCATGTGCTTTCAAATAAACTCTCATGATTATATTTCACATAAATTACATCAACCTTCCATCAATTATCACTGATTGTTTTTTTGTTCTTTAATGAAAAATGGACAACCACAATGCTTTGAAGTTCAATTTACTGATGTGTAGGTCGCTAGGTAAGCTTATCAAAAGATTTTATCATTATAACATATCACAGACTCTTTCTTACCAACACTTCAAATTCTATTCTATTTACTCTTTGTCTAAAGGAAATATTTATGTTGATCTCAAAATGACTTTTCAAGTCTACCTCATTTTGGGATGTTACATCGACACTTGTGATTTCGTAATTGCTTATAATTATGTTGATCCTTTACTTCAAAATTATGCTGATCCTTTTACTTTATTGCTATGTTGATGCAGATTGAAAAATCAGACTCATTTTGATTCAATCTTGGTTGGATTAGGTGAGGCTTTTTTTGTTTAAGCTTTGATTCCACGATCTTTGTATTTTTTTCACATGCTGATATTAACTTCATACAAAATGTTTATCTTCATCATTCACCTGTGAAAGATAAAATTCATACAAACGAAACTTCGCTTTTTGTCAGTTGCAGGAACCATTGCTGTTGCTGCTCCTGCTTGTTGAACATCCCTGGATATCAATTATCAAAGGTGAATATTTCAGGTTTCAGATGCCAGAAAACAAGCAAAGGTGAATATTTCAGTTTTCAGAAGGCAGAAAACAAGCAAAGTGGACTAGTGAAACAATACACACATTTAAAATAAGTATGTAAACTTGCTATTATTATTCACCTAAATAAACAAACTTTTCTGCTTTCTGAGCTGTAATCTCTCATTTCCACCATTAAAAATGCTAAAAAACCCTATCAAATAAGCATCTAAGGTCACTAACATTGTATGTATAAATTCAGAAAGAGACCACTCTCCAATTAATCACCATTTTCACCGCTCCCATCAGCTTCTCCACCTTCGGCCACTTCCACCCCTGCCGTGGCTAGTTCAGGCTTGATCTCCTCCAATTTCCTGAGCACCTCTCGGGCCTCCGGCCTTGCTTCCGGTGAAGGATCCGCACAATGCAACGCCAGCTTCAACGTATTCAGCAACTCATCTCCTGCACTTAGCTCTGTTATAAATCACCAGAATTCAAAAATAACAATTTCTTATATTTTCAAATTAGCCAAGTGTTTAGACCCTACCTGCATTCTCTCTAATGAGCTCGAGATCAAACACCTCTTTGGTCCACTCCTCCTTCACCATCGACGCTACCCACTGCGGTAAATCAACGCCATTTTGCGTGTCGCCGGGAGACTTTCCGGTGAGCAGCTCGAGCATGATGACCCCGAGGCTGTAGACGTCCGCCTTGGCGGTGGCCTTCTTGACTTTGGAGAGCTCTGGCGCACAGTAGCCAAGAGCATCGGTGGCGGTGGTGACGGTAGAGTTGGCAGCAGCAGCGGTCATCAGCTTTGAGAGGCCATAGTCGACGATCTTGGCATTGTGGGCGTCATCGAGGAGGACGTTGGCACTGTTAAGGTTGCCGTGGACGATGCTTATGTCGTCATGGAGGTGCGTTAAGCCCCTTGCTATGCCTATGGCGATGTTCATCCTTATGGGCCAGCTTGTGGGACTGTCCGGACCTCGAGCTGCAATCACGGCGATGGAGCATACATTGTAAGTAGAGCTGTTCATAAATAGTATATTTCGTGAATTATTCGGGATTCGATTAAAATTTGTATTTTTCAAATTCGAATCCGAATAATTTTATTCCTATTAGAAAGATTCGTGAATAGTTCACAAATACCGAAATATATATATAGTTAAATAAAATTAATTTATTTAATTAAATGTTATAAAATTGGAATATCGAAATCTGAATTTGAACCCAGATTTGAATCCAACATTTCATGACGATTTGAATTCGAATTCGAACGAATCTGAATCCAAATGTCTACATTCTATGTTAATTTTGGATTGGATTGAAGAGCTATTTGAATCTTTTGTGAACCCCCTAGTTGTAAGTGATGGTGGGAAAAAACGTTCTTCCCAACTTAAACTGTGAAACTTAAATGAGAACAAAGATATTTACTCACCGTGAAGAAAAGCAGCGAGGCTACCTTTAGGCATGAAGTCAAAAACCAGAAGCTTCTCTCCTTTCGGCCCCAAGTAGTAAGCTCTCAACGCCAATAGATTCAAATGCCGGATCTTTCCGAGAACATTCACCTCAGCCTCGAACTCTTTCTGGTTTTTCACATTCTTCTCCCTCAACCTCTTCACCGCTACCTGATTTCCATCCTCCAATGTCGCCTTGTACACAGTACCATAAGCACTCTTCCCCATAATCTCCGCCGTTGCGCACAGAAGATCGTCGGCCGTAAACGCGAACGCCCCTTCAAACTGTACCAGCTTCCCCCCGTAATCTCTTTCGTGATCCGGCTCAGCTCCCGTTGTCTGAAGGGCTTTCTCTGCTCCTCCCATTGGTTTGCTCTGTTTTCTGGAATTTACTCTTTTCCTGACCAAAAAGCAAAGCAGAACACAGCAGAGAAGGAGAAGGAATGCAAGAATAATTCCTCCAATGATTAGAATGATATACCTTATGCTCAATCTACGACGATGGACCTCCAGCGGCGAAGAATTGGGAGAAAAGAGGTTAGCATCCGGTGGCGAAGACGGGGGAGATGGGAGGTTAGCGGGGGGAGCTGCGGGGCAAAGAGTTGAAGAGATGTAGCCACAGAGCTGAATGTTTCCCATGAAAGAACTGGAATTGAATCTTTCAGATAGCAGAGCAGGGACTCTGCCTGAAAGTCTATTATCGGAAACATTTAAAAATGTCATCTTGGAGAGGCGTGAGAGGGATGAAGGGATTTCACCAGTGAAGTTATTTTCAGATAAATCGAGCTCGGTGAGGCTTGAAATATTCCCCATTGTTGTGGGAATCTCTCCATTGAAGCGGTTCATTTTTATTGAAAGAATGGAGAGATTTCCAAGCTTATATATTGACTCAGGAAGCCTGTCGCCAATCAGATTACCGGCGAGGTTTAGCCTGATCAAAGAAGAAAGATTGCAGAGCGTAGGTGAAAAACTTCCTCCAATGGTGTTGTGGGAGATGTCAAATGTTTCGAGCATTGAAAGCAAGCCGATTTCTTCAGGTATGCTTCCATTGAGCTGATTATTACTGAGAGTGATCTCTCTGAGTTCTCTCTGTTTACCCAATGATGTGGGAATGAATCCCGAAAGTTGATTTTCGTCAAGATTAAAATAACGCAGCTGATAAGCAGTGGCATCAGGAATTGGACCAGAGAGAGCATTGTGTCGCAGAGAAAAGAAAGTGAGAGCAGGGGACCTAGCAATACCCACCGGAATCTCGCCGGAGAAATTGTTATAGCTCAGATTAAGCCTATAAAGCTTCGAAGAGCTGGAAATAGTTTCAGGAATCTTACCAGAGAGCAAATTATTGCTAATGTCTAAAGTTTGGAGCCTGAGCAAGTTACCAACAGACGACGGAATCTCGCCGGAGAAGCGGTTGTTGAATAGAATGAGGCCCCGGAGATCCGAAAGAAAGCCGATTGCCGAGGGAATCTGGCCGCCGATTGAGTTGTCGTGGAGGCTGAGCTTGCGGAGCGCAGTGAGCTGCCCGATCTTCTCCGTGATGCGGCCGGCTAGCCCCCGCCAAGGGAGGTGAATGGAAATGACCTTTCCCTGAGCACACTTGACCCCGAGCCAGGCGCCCGAGCAGGCCCCAAGGCCGGTGTCGTTCCAGCTTCTGAGGAATCCCCATTGATCTATAAGCTCATGCTTGAAGGCTTGCAGTCCCTGGTAGTCTTCCTCGGCAATGATTATTTTTTCCTGGGGCATTGAGCTTGTTGCCAGGGCCATGGCGGAGAAGAGAAGGAAGCAGAGAGAGTGGAACAAGAAAGGGGATTTGTTCTTCCATTTCTCTTTTCTTAGGTTTAGAGCATGAAATTGAGCTATTTCCATGTGAGATCTACTACCAAGTTCAATCTGAGCCGATCTTTTCTCAAAGCCTTTTCTCAATTTGATCAGAGAAAATGGTGTTTGAGGGAGGGGGGAGATGGAAGAGAAGCTTATATATCTGGGATTAGGGGGTAATTTAAGGAGAGGGGTAACGGCTAGTTAGCCAGTTTTTGTTTGAGAGCTGGAGACGGGTTGTGATTTCTGGCTTGATAACGGCTAGTATTCTGCCCAGCGGGTCCCGCTCTTTCGGGGATGGGACCCGCAGCAATGAAGCTGAAACGTTATCGAGGTAATAACGTTGGTCGCTGACGTAATTGGAATCGGACCTTTACCGGGTCGTGTACGGAGAGGCTCCAGAGCAAGTTGGCGTCACCGCTTTCCAAATTTCTTTATTGCGTTTCATACCGTCACCATATCTCTATCGTCTGACACGTGTATTTTAAGGTGGGGACTGGTGGAATCTAACGGCTGGAAGTGAATAGATTCGATCTCTGGGATGGGGCAGTCCGAGATATACGGGTTATATGGCGTTTAAGGTTTTTTCGGGGTGTTACCAGTGATGTTATATGGACTTCATTTTGGATAAATGTGGGTCAAATTAAAAAATCATAGGAAGATGTGAACCCGTATAGACCTTGACCAGCATATAACTGTTATGAAATTGTGCGGCCTGAACATAATCAAAGTCGGCTTGCATAATAGTGATTGCTAAAACTATTTCCAAAAAATATGTTTTGTTATTTGCAGACCAACAACCATGCTCTCCACCATTGTGACAACACTTTCCCCGATCGTTTAGCACCCGTCGTCGTTCATCGAGGAAACTTCCACGGCTCCCCTGAACCGTATCTCTTCTTAGGTCATTTCTAGGGTCCTCAAAATATTTGGTTAATGACGTGTCATATCATTTCCTCACCGAAATGTGATAATAGTATATCATCAAATGGCAACAAATATTCACAATTTTTTTGTTATTTGCAAGCTACTTGATAAATAAAAAAGTACAAAATTTGCATGGGTTTTTCACAAACTTAGGCTCCTCTTGGGGGATTTATTGTAACCGCATGAACCGGATCTTAATTAAGGTCCGGTTAATGCAGTAGTAACCGCTTGACCGGTGAAAATAAACTCCCCCAAACAAAGACTTAGCGAATCTTCAAATCTAACACGTCTTTATAAAGTGAAATAAATAAAGTGAGCTAAGAAACAAACAATGTCACAAATTATCTATTTAGATTGGCCATAAACCAAAATAGAAGTTAAAACTATAATTTCAAATCTGTTAGGGGTCACACGGTTTTTCCCCGGCCCAGAGAATCGGTTCGCCTTAGCTCGGAATTTGATCGGACGCGCAAACAGTCAAAGAAAAACAACATCAAATGACAAAGCTTTTTTGACATGGAAAACCCGGAAAGGGTGAAAAATCACGTGATTGAATCTGTGGCGAGCTAAAATCCACTATTTTATTGGAGTTTACAAGAGTTTGGAATGATCTCTCGGAGGGTGACAAATCACTTCTCGTTTACAAGTGCAGAGTATAAAAATGATAAAAAACTAATTCCTTGGAGCCTCGATGGAAGCGCTCCAGTCTGGAAAATTGGCCAAGTTCACGGAACCTCGATGGAAATGTTATGGATGGAAGTGCTTTGGATGGAAGAGCTCATGCAAAATCAGAGCCTTGATGGGAGCGCTCTCGCGATGAAGAGACGACGTGCCTTGAAACTTGCTGGAGTTGATGGAAGCGCTCTCGCGGTGAAGAGACGGTGTGCCTTGAATAGCCCCTGATAAACCTCGTCCCCCTGCAGGTGAGCCTTGATGACCTGGATAGAAGAAAGCAGATAACGGGAGACCTGGTTAGTACCTTCGAAGTTCACGTAGGTGTCGTCGTATCTCAGCACGACCTTCCTTGTCGGGCAATTAATCTGTGCATGGTTCCAGGTGAGTCATGTCATTCCCAAGACAAGATCAAAGTCTGGCATCTTCAAGATCGTCGTTAGAGCCTCGAATGTTAGGTCGTCGATGGTCACCTCTAGAAGACATTTTGTAGTAGATAGGATCTTTGTCCCATTAGGAAGACGCACCCTCCTGGTGACTCCCGTAAAGTGTTGGGCCTGGTTCAAGTCTTTGACAAAATCCTCCGCGACAAAGTTATGTGACGCACCCATGTCGAATAAGGTATGAGCAGGCTTGCCACATACCGTTACTATTCTGGAGTTTATTAAATAATCTTAGGTGACTAGTTTTATAGTTTTTTTTCCTTAGTTCTACCAGTTTAATATCAGTTCTACTGTCTAGGGGAAAAGAAGGAAAAAGAATTTAAATTGCTAGTATACCTGCTATAACCCTATCTGGGTCCCAGGGTTGAGCAAGATCCAGAGCATACATCTGATCTCTGTTCGGCCTACGGTCGCCGCCTTAGAACCCACATCCTCGACCACGTCCCCGGTGTACAACCCCGTGTTCGTCGAACGGGCCCCGCCAGGAAAATCGAGCGAACCAAGTTCCGCGGCCCTCACCCAAGCAACAAGCGGGCATGCGACAAGAGGCTGGTCCGCTCCCGCTCAGTTCAAGCGAGCGAGTCAGGCGAGACGACTCCTTCACCCCTCCCGCTCGCTCAGAGAATCGTCGACCGGAGTGGGGGGCGCCATTCGTCGAACCGGTATTCACGGATGGGTTCGACGACCCGCGATCTGCGAGCCGTTCTAATGGTCACCGTGGCCGCCAGCTCGCTCCCTATCAGCGACTTGCCCGCCTGTCCGCCTCGGCAGAGTTTTGGCGGGTCGCAGTGACCCGGCTCGCGCTCGCCCAAGAAGGATAGGCGAGCCGCTAGAGCCAGGTCGCGCCCGCCTCTCGCGGGGAGGGATTAGTGGCGAGCTGACCTCCTTATCCATGGATGGGGCCCAGTAGAAGCCCCGAGGAGAAATTACATGGATGCCCTCCCCATGGGTACGAATAGCTTCTCAGAACAGCGGAGCTACGCTGTTGGCAGACCAAGTTGGACTGCACATAGCTGTTCAAAACATCAGAGTTTGGCTGTTGGCAGACCCAATCAAGGGCTCTCTGGTAATTTCAGGTCAGTTCTTTTGGTTATTGGCAGTTCAGATTCTAAAAACTATAAATAGAACCCAAGGGGGCACCTCAAGAGGCACGCTCTCATATTCTCTTGCTCCCCGGATTTCGCAGTTCTTCCTGAGGTAGCCTTAGCTCGGCCTGTGGCTAAGGAGGGGAAGTATTCTCTAGTCTTCTGGGTGTGTGGTGGGTCCTCCCCGCCGAGCCCTTTGGGTCGATTTCTCCTTGTTTTCTCTGTTGTTTTGCTTGCAGGAGTGAAGTAGGTGCGAGACCACCCCTTCCCCAAGGGTCGAACTCCACAGGAGACCAAATTTCGGTTTCAACATTTTGGTGCGGTGAGCGTGGAACGTGGTCAGTACAGAAAAGCTTCAGCGAGTTCAATGACAGGAGGACAGGGATCTGACAGGCCGAACTCGCCCCCCCCCCCCCCCCCCCCCCGCCTCTCGCCACGGTGGGGATGTTGGAAGAATTCAAGAGTGAGGTGCTGAGCCTCGTCAGGTTCGCACTCGGCACGCGGGCCGAGTGCTCGACTCCCGCGGCCCAGATCGCGGCCGCCCCCTCTTTGGGCGAGGACGCCCCCGGCAGGCGAGCTGGAAAGGAAGTGGCCGAGGAAGGCCGAGGGTGCGAGCTCCCCGGGCGCAAGCTCTTCCCTGGCTCGGCAGGCCGAGGCAGGTTCGGCGAGCTGGGCTCGCGAGACTTGCCAGCTCGCCCAGTGGGAGGAGGAAGCCCTTTCAGCGAGCTGGTCTCTTCAGCTCCAGTGCCAGATGGGTTCAGGGAACCCGAGATGTCCTACTACGCCGGGAAGGGAGACCCAGTCCAGCACGTTCAATGGTTTGAGGATGTAGTCTCCATCCGACAGATGTCAGACGGGTTCAAGTGCCTACTTTTTGCTATCACCCTCAGGGAGAAGGCAAGGGAGTGGTTCCATCAGCTACCGGCCAGCTCCATCTACTGCTTTGAGGACCTGCGCCGGGGGTTCATGCTGAGGTTCACTACCTCGAAGAAGAGGAAGAAGGAGTCAGAATCCCTGTTCCACATTAAGCAGGGGGTGAACGAGACGTTGGGGAGATACGTGGACCGGTTCCAGGAGGAGGTTACTCAGGTCCAGGAGATGCCGGGCCACAGTCTGATGATGACCTTTACCCTGGGCCTACAGTAGGGGTTCTTCAGAATGGAGCTGAAGAGAGTCCCCCCCCCCTCTCCTACGAGGAGCTGATGGAGAGGGCGACGAGAGAAGTTGACGGGGAGGCGTCGAACCCGGAGTTTGCGCGGAAGCTGGCCAGGTGGGCCACAGAGGAAGAGAAGGAGTCGAAGGGAGGAAGGGGACAGGAGGAAAGGAGAGGAGAGCTCCGACAGAGGGAGCAAAGGCAGCTCCAGTGGCAGCAACAGTCGAGGTGGGGGCGTCAGGAGCCCGACCGTCGACTGGGCTGGACGCCTGAGTGGCAGGGCCAGGGCCACAAAGGGGATACCACGAAAGGGATCGCTATCAAGGGGGGCAAGATTAGTTCCACCCCCCGGGCTGGAGGCAGGCCCAGAGACCCCGGCTCCCCGACCAAGAGGAGGCTATGGACATAGCCTTAGGGGCGAGGAGGAGGATAATAAGGAGAAGGAGGAGAGAAGTTAGGGTGAAGTTTCCCTATTGCTACTTCCATCAGGAGGAGGGGCACGCAACAGCCACGTGCCCAGAATTTCTTGAGATGAGGGGGAATAGGGAGCAGCAGCAGCATCAGCAGGGGCGACAAGAAGTGAGGATTGAGGAGGTCCTGCCTCGGGCGGAGGAGGATCGTTGCGAAGACCGGGTGGATGTTTGCACCCGAGGAGGGATCGGAGTGATCCACGGGGGAGTGGGGATCGAGGCTTCCCGCAAGGCGAGTCTCCACACCATGTACCGTCGGAGCGTTGCCTCCACTTCCCAGACCCCGCCTCCGGAGGAGAGGATCACCTTCTCCAGGAGCGACATGCCAAATCACGAGGATCCATTCTGTGATGCGCTGGTCATCAAGGCAGCCATCGAGAATTTTACCGTCTCTCGGATCCTCGTGGACAACAGGAGTTCCGTCAACGTCGTCTTCAAAAAGGCGTTTGACGCGATGAAGATGGAGGCAAAGAGGGTGTTGGCCTCGGATGGACCCTTGTTCGGGTTTTCAGGAGAGAGGAAGGAAGTGGAGGGAGGAGTAGGCCTCCATGTTACCTTGGGGGGAGGGGCAGTCCAGAAACTACAGGTTCGTCATTGTGGACGCCCCCAGCAGCTACAGCGTCATCTTCGGGAGGCCCCTTATCAGCGCCTTCCGCTGCGTCCCCTCATCTTTCCATCAGTGCTTGAAGTTTAACGCTGAGGGGGTCCAGGTCAGGGTCAGGGGGGACCTAAAGGTGGCGCGGGAGGGTTATGTCACTGCGGTGAACACCATCTCCTAGCAGGAGGGAGCCGAGGAGATGGGGCAAAGGATGGAGGAGGCTGAGTAGGAAGCAGGAGGGGAGGAGCTGGAGATGAAGAGCTGTGTAGAGGAGGAGGCGGCAGGAGGAGACCTGGAGGAGGTGGCCGAAGTGATGGCCGTGGGGGAAGAGATGGAGGTAGAGGTCCCCGTCCCGGGGGAAGGGGATGCTGAAGAATGGGGGAAGCAGTCCAGGCTAGAGGCTGCGGAAGAAGTGGTGGAGCTGGAGGTGCTCACCCGTGGAGGCAGGATGGAGAAGATCCGCGTCAGCGGGGGGCTGACTCCGGAGGACAAGGCAGGATGCTGGAGTGCATCCAGAAGAACGTGGACATCTTCGCCTGGAACGCCGCGGAGATGTCGGGGGTTGACGCGGATGTGGCTGATACGCCCGAAATAGATGTATATAATAACGCAAGTGCACGTGCCGGATCAAGTAATATAAAGTGAGAAGTGATCGTTCCCTCGAGGAGGTGATTGACCTAGTGATCACAATTACTAGCTCTTCCCGTTCTCTAAATTCAAGACAATAATTAAGGTGAATTTCTAGATTTATTTAAATAAGTACTTTTTAGACAAGAACTAAAATACGCGGACAAGAAAATATTGTTATCCAAGTTTTAGGGAAGCAATTTTGCATGTTGGTTTCCCTTACCTATTGCGATGATTTTTTATAGAAAAAGCTTTCATGAGTTGTTTGACTTCTATCTTGCAGGGATGCAAAAGCGGATCTCTTTATCCCTCGATTTCCGAGATCCGGTCACCCAAATTCCCCCAGTTATCTCTAACTTGGGTGGAAAGAAAGTAACGAAAAGCGCACAAATCCACAATGCTAACTCAAGAGGAAATCTCTTTCTCTCCCGAAGTTATATTAGAAATTAGGTTACACTTACACCGCTCCTCTCTCGAATCTCGCAGTGCAGTAAAAAGATGGAATTTTGACTAAAGAAATACGTGACTCCTCTCTCGAATCTCGCCACGTAATATAAAGGATTCAACCCTAGACTAGCATAACTCCTCTCTCGAATCTCGCCATGCTAACTAGAAGATGAATACTTGCTCAAAACATCCACAAATAGAGAACACAATTCCAATAAAGATAGAAAATCAAACAATCATTAAGTCAAAACCTTGAATCAAGTCATCACAACAAGTAAGGTACTGACAACACACAAGATCTAAGAAATTAGTTCATGGCGGAGAGATGAAACCAAATTAGATGGATCTTACTAGACATGCTTCGGAAAATTCAAAAGATTCAGGAAATAATTCACTTGGAAGTGCAAAATCCGTTGCTCTTGACGATCCGGAGTAGCCTTCTTCTTCTTATTGCCTAGGGTTTGTCTCCCAAGATGGATCTTCTCCTCCAAAAGTTCCCTCTTCTCCCTTTTATTTCGTCCAGCACCCTCCTCTGATTTCCTTCCTTTTGTCCTTTAAAAACGCCTCCAGATATGCCAAGGGATGCCTCCTTCCAAATTTGAAAAGGTGGCAAAATTCGAATTTCAAAATCTGAAAACCGCCCAGGTGACGTTGCAACCTTCATTTTTTTGGGGTGTTGCAACACCTGCGCTGTGCCTACTTGCATTGCCAACCAGCACGCGAGTCGTTGCAACTATTTATTTTTTCGTGCGTTGCAACCTTTTTCCAGATTTTTTATATTTTGGCAGATTTCCGTCCATGAGCTTATTCCGCTTGCACCACTAGTAAACATACAATGAAAAGAGACCAAATTAGCCTTGAATTAGATAATCAAATAATTACTTTCATTTCTATAGCTTTCTGTGTTAATTCGTGTCGGATATGCCGAATAATATGTTAGAAAACGTGGCTAGATAACTTCTTTTGGGAAGTTATCACACCCCCACACTTGAACCTTTGCTAGTCCCGAGCAAAGAGAAATAATTATTTCAAATGGGTGTTCGATAATTATCACTCTTCAAATCAGAACAATCCTATCTTGACCAACATTAGTCCAAGATATTCAAGAAGTTCGCTTTACTCAACTGATAAGCTTGATTATTATTAAAAGTTCAAACATCACAAATCCATTAGCTTGATAAAAGATAAAGCATACTAAAAAATTTTGTGTAGTGTGTGCGCCTTCTTCCAGATTATTTACTCCCCGTACTTTTTTTTATTGAAAATCCTCAATAATTCAAAAGGGTAAGAATAAGCTAAGTCATTACGCTAGCCTTGACAAGAATTAGCAGCATACGAGAGCATAGGTTTAGCTTTGGTTTGGTTGGAAATTCATGAATAGGCTTAAATAGTGGCATGGTAATTCCCTAGTTAATAATCTCAATCTTTCACCATATTACGAGGTTCAATCCTTAAGCCTTGAATATATAAACATATTGTGCCTATAGTTGGGATCATTCCAAGTATGTAATTGCCTACCCAGGCCACATATCACTATGACAAAAGTTTTGATTATTTCCTTTTTCTTTTTTATATATAGTCACAGTTGGGATCATTCTAGATAGGCGTGTACATACTTAGGCCGCATATCACTATGGCAATTCACAATTTTTCTCTCTTTTTTTTATATAAATGCTGAATTGGAACACCCAATAAATGGTTAGTGGATTAAGATAAAACTAGGGAAATATAGGGAATTTGGTCATTCAGTAGTGGGTAGCAAAATGATACAGAACCAATCAAAGAATCTCATGAAAGTTCAAAATGGTATAGCTACTAAAACATTATCTTGACTCACATTATTACTTAGTTCTTGCTCACCCCATTTCCTAATTTTAGAAATCAACATCAAAAGTTTTCAGGGAAGTAAACAAAAACTGGAGAAGGATGTGCATGAATCAAATGCCTTAGAGTGCTTTATCAAAAAAAATCTTGCTAATTTCAAATTCAAAATCTGAACTCCTAGGATTCCCTAGCCGTACCAATTAATTATCATTGAACTTCAAGAATAACTTATCACTAAGTACAGGTCAATATACGAAATCTTGCAATTACGAGTGATCAAATCAAATTATCTACCACCACAATTGCAGGGGCGATATTAGCCAACACCCCTACACTTAAGGGCTTGCTAGGCCCTAGCAAGGTTAATGTGTTATATAAGAAATACTATTCTATCTATACTACTTAGCCTTTGCATGAATTAAATAAACATGAAATTGAAACAGTAAAACTCCCCTGATAAGGAAATGATTTCCTCAAAGTCTCTTGAGTTTCTTCAATGTGCTCCCCATGTGCTCTGATGATCTACATTTCTCCGTACCATATTGACCACCCCAACTTTTATCTTGGCTATGACAGAAGAGAACAAAACATGGAGGCAATTTAATAAAGTTCGTAACTGCATGGATTAGCAACAACAATGAACCAGAATAACTTAATCGCCTTCATATTCATGTCATAACTGTTAATTATAGCAATAGCCTAAATCATGTTATATCAATTTGAACATAAGAGCAGAGTAATAATTAGGTAAATTAAATTTAGAATTTCCAAAAGATCTAGCACTTAATGAGTCCAAATAATTACGCAAGATCATATCATATCATGTGAGTAATGCAGAGTAATCATTCACCATGCAGTTAAACAAAATAGTGCAAAATAAGGTCATCCAGAGCGTAAAAGAAACAAAAGAGTATCCATCAACCATTAACACAGTCATCCAAAAACAAATAAAGCCAAAAGGACAACTACCACGACTGTTGCTACCAATTTTTCCGTCAGCACTTGAATTCATTCCTCCACCACTACTCTCCTAATCAAAACCAAAGAAAAATTTGAAGAAAAACTACTAAATTCAAACAGTACTAAACATAAAGCTATGGGTTGCCTCCCACCTAGCGCCTAAGTTAATCGTCTCGGCAAGACGACTCTCCTTGTACTCGTCAATGAAATTTTATGACCTTCGCATCGCGCTGGTCACCACCCTCATAATAAATTTTTAGTCGCTGTCCATTCACCTTGAAAGTTGATCCGTCCTTCTCGTTACATATTGTTACTACACCATGTGGGAACACCTCAACAACTCGGAATGGTCCAGACCATCTCGATTTCAGCTTTCCTGGAAATAATCGAAGGCGTGAATTATACAAAAGCACAAGTTGTCCGCTTCTAAATTCTCTCTTCTGCAGTCTCAAATCGTGCCATTTTTAACCCGGTCTTTATAAAGCTTCGTGTTCTCATAAGCGTTAAATCTAAGCTCTTCTAACTCATTCAAGTGCAGAAGCCTTCTTTTACCCGCTTCTTGAAAGTCAAAGTTAAGTCTCTTGATCGCCCAAAAAGCTCTATGTTCCAATTCTACCGGTAAATGACAGCCCTTTCCATACACCATCCTAAAGGGAGTCACTCCTATGGGCGTTTTGTAAGCGGTCCTATAAGCCCATAGCGCGTCATTTAATTTAAATGCACAATCCTTCCTGGTTGTACTCACTGTCTTCTCTAAGATGGACTTAATCTCTCTATTGGAGACTTCGGCTAATCCATTGGTTTGCGGGTGATATGCTAGGGCCATTTTATGTGTTACACCATATTTTTTTAAAAGTAATTTAAATTGTGTATTAGAAAAATGTGAGCCCCCATCACTAATTATCGCCATAGGCGTGCCAAATCTCGTAAATATATTTGCTTTTATAAACTTAAGTACAACCTTAGCATCGTTTTTTTGTGTGGCGATGACCTCTACCCATTTTGACACATAGTCTACTGCCAATAATATGTAGAAATTTCCTCCAGAATTCACAAACGGCCCCATAAAATCTATGCCCCAAACATCAAATACCTCTACTTCCAGAATATTGGTCATAGGCATACTTGCCCCCCGATGAATATTGCCCGTCTTCTGGCATCTATCACATGCCTTGACAAACAAGTGAGCATCCTTAAATAGCGTTGGCCAATAAAAACCAGCCTCTAGCACCTTCATAGCAGTTCGTTCTCCCATAAAGTGCCCTCCATAAGGAGATGCATGACACTTTTCTAGGACATCACGAACTTCTATCTCAGGTATGCACCTACGAATGGCTTGGTCAGCGCATATCCTAAATACATAAGGGGCATCCCAAAGATAAAACTTGGCCTGATGAAGAAATCTTTTCTTCTGCTGATAATTTAAATCTGATGGCAAAATGTTACTCACAATGAAATTTACGATGTCAGCATACCATGGGGTATTCCCCTCCGATACTGCCAACAGACTCTCATCAGGAAAATTCTCCCTAATCTCAATGTTTACATGCTTCCCATACTCAGACTCTAGACGTGATAGGTGGTCTGCTGCAGGATTCTCCGCCCCCTTACGATCCTTAATCTCCAAGTCGAACTCCTGCAAGAGGAGTACCCACCTAATCAATCTAGGTTTAGCATCCTTTTTCTCTATCAAAAATCGTATAGCTGCATGGTCCGTATAAACTATCACCTTAGACAATATTAAATAGGAGCGGAATTTGTCAAAAGCAAAAACAACTGCTAATAGTTCCTTCTCGGTAGTGGTGTAGTTTATTTGTGCGTCGATCAGTGTCTTGCTAGCATAGTAGATTGTATGGAAAACCTTGTCGCGCACTTGTCCTAAGACCGCGCCCACAGCAAAATTACTTGCGTCACACATAATGGTGAATGGTAGAGACCAATCAGGTGCAATAATAATCGGTGAAGAAACTAGACTTTGCTTTAATGTATGAAAGGCGGCTAAACACTCCTCGTCCAAATTAAAGTGGGAATCTTTCTCTAACAGCTGGCTTAGCGGCTTAGAGATTTTAGAAAAATCTTTAATGAAACGACGGTAGAAGCCTGCATGGCCCAGAAAACTACGCACTCCCTTAACATTAGTTGGTGGGGGTAATTTTTCTATAACCTCAGTCTTCGCTCGGTCTACTTCCAAACCCTTCTTGGACACCTTGTGTCCCAGAACAATCCCTTCTTTGACCATGAAGTGACATTTTTCCCAGTTTAAAATTAAGTTGGCTTGAATGCATTTGTTCAAAACTTTCTTTAGTACTTCTAAACATTCATCAAACGATCTCCCAAACACTGAAAAATCATCCATAAAGATCTCGATCCCCTCATCAATTAGTTCAGTAAAGATGGCGATCATGCAACGCTGAAATGTGGCAGGAGCGTTACATAATCCAAAGGGCATTTTCCTAAATGCAAATGTTCCAAAAGGATAGGTGAAGGTTGTCTTCTCCTGATCCTCGGGAGCTACCATGATTTGATTATACCCCGAGTAACCATCTAGGAAACAAAAATACTCATTTCCTGCTAACCTATCAAGAACCTGATCAAGGAATGGGAGTGGGAAATGATCTTTCCTAGTCGCTTTATTCAACTTTCGGTAATCCATACAAATCCTCCATCCAGTTACCGTTCTAGTGGGAATCAACTCATTGCTCTCATTTCTAACTACCGTAATACCCCCCTTCTTTGGCACACACTGAACAGGACTTACCCACCGACTATCGGAGATAGGATATATAATACCTGCATCCAGCCATTTGATTATCTCCTTCTTGACCACTTCTCTCATGGGTGGGCTAAGTCTTCGTTGGGGTTCTATTGACTCTCTTGACTCTTCCTCTAGAAGGATTTTATGCATGCAAATTGAAGGGCTTATCCCTCTAATGTCTGCAATGGTCCAGCCTAATGCTCTCTTGTTCTCACACAGAACCGCAATCAATTTATCTTCATTCTCCTTAACTAAAGATGCATCAATAATAACTGGTAATGTGTTATCCTCACATAGAAAAACATACTTTAAGTTTTCGGGTAGCGGTTTCAATTCAAGCATAGGTGGCTCTACAATAGAAGGCTTCATGATCTCCGACTCGCTTGACCTGCTTATTAACTCAAACATGTTAGCATTTGGTAAATGCTCAAAAGTACATAACGTTTCCTCAGTTTCCTTCGAATCTGGATCCTCTTCTATTTCTTCATTTGTTAAAACACTAAGAATTTTGTGCGCCCAATTATTTTCATTATGCATCATCCTTATAGGTGCACTCACCTCCTCAATGGAGAGACACTCCTCTTTATCATCCGGAAATCTCATGGCTTTGAGGATGTTGAATGTCACATTCTCATTATTAACTCTCATCGTAAGCTCACCCTTCTGAACATCAATGAGTGTTCTTCCGGTGGCCAAGAATGGTCTACCAAGAATGATGGGGACATCATTGTCCTCATCCATATCAAGTACTACAAAATCAGCGGGGAAAATGAATTTCTCCACTTTAACCAACACGTCTTCTACAATTCCCTTAGGAAATGCAAGAGACCTATCGGCCAACTGTAGAGTAAAAGATGTAGGTGTAATCTCCCCTAGACCCAACTTCTTATAGATAGATAATGGCATCAGGTTGATGCTCGCTCCAAGGTCACATAACGCTCTCCCAAAAAACTTCACTCCAATAGAACAAGGAATTGTGAAACTACCGGGATCCTTAAGCTTAGGTGGCAGCTTTTTCTGCAATATAGCACTACACTCCTCAGTCAACGCCACTATCTCTTTATCAACAAACTTTCTCTTCTTTGTCAAGATATCCTTCATAAACTTAACATAACTAGGCATTTGCTCAAGGGCCTCGGCAAATGGGATGTTTATAGTTAGCTTTTTGAAAATATCCATAAACTTCTGGAATTGCATGTCAAGTTTGGGTTTAGCTAGTCTAGATGGAAATGGGGGTGGTGGGTAGATTACGTCTTTCTTTTGATTTAATTTCTCTTTTTGCTTCTCTCCCACCTCCTTCTCTAATGTGCTCGACTCACTCGGCATCTTACTTGCCTCTTCTTCGCTAGTTTTCTCAAGCAACCCCTCCCCACTTGGAATCTCTACACCACTCCGTAAGGCAATAGCTTTGCATTGATTATTATGATTTTCTTTTGTTGGATTTAGTGTGGTATCAGAAGGTAGAGTTCCAATGGGTCGTTGACTTAATGAATTTGCAAGTTGACCCATAGTTGTTTCTAGTGATCTTAATGAAGATTCTATTCCTCCCATTCTTGAGTCATACTTTTGGAACATGCCGAAGATAAACTCATCTGATATCTTCCTTTGGTTTACTTGTTGGGGTTGAGAGTTGTTATTGATAGGTATGTGATTTATATTTTGATTAAACCCTTGTGGTTGATTCATTCCTTGATTATTTTTCCAGGAGAAATTGAGGTGATTTCGCCACTCGGGGTGATAATGATTGGCAAATCCAGGTGGAATTTGCCTTTGTGCTCCTCCTACATAATTTGCTTCTTCAGAAATTTGATTTAATTGCTCCACCGTCAATGGAGCACTAGATGAAGGCTGTGATAATGAATCTAATCTCTTATTAATTAGGTTGAATTGTGATGCCATTTGAGCAGCCAAGGAAGTGATTTGGTCCACTTGGTGGATACCAACTGGATTGTTGTTCCCTTGACGCTCATAGGCTTGGTAATTATTGGCAGTGAGATCTTCGAGGATTGCATACGCATCCTCGGGATACTTCTTAAGTAACGATCCTCCAGCAGCCCCGTCTACTAAGATCATGGTTGCAATTTGCAAACCATTATAGAAGGTGGAAACTTGCTGATGTAGGGCTAACCTATGGTGGGGACACTTTCTCAGTAGCTCCTTAAAACGCTCCCAAGCGTCGTACAGTGTCTCTCCGTTACCCTGTGTGAATGTGGTTATATCCCTTATCAGCTTTGCAGTTTTAGATGGAGGAAAATACTTATGCAAGAATTTTTCCACCAACTGCTCCCATGTCGTGATAGAATCGTTAGGC
The DNA here is from genome assembly GCA_039583875.1 of Platanthera guangdongensis. NCBI lineage: Eukaryota > Viridiplantae > Streptophyta > Magnoliopsida > Asparagales > Orchidaceae > Platanthera > Platanthera guangdongensis. The sequence continues at coordinate 138,534,657 of CM077159.1, forward strand.
AAAGAGTCTAACCAATCCTTCGCTCTCCCTTCTAAAGAAAAAGGAAACAATCTTAGCATTATTGCATCTTCTGATGCTCCGTTAAACTTAAACATATCGCAAATTGCTAAGAAGGTTCGTAAGTGGGAATTTGCATCTTCATGACCTAGACCCCCAAACTTATTATTTTGTACTTGTTGCATAATTAGTGGGTCCATTTTAAAATTATTAGCAGCAATTGCTGGACGAGCAATGCTGAAGTGCACACCTCCCCTTAATGGTGTATTATACTCGTGACAAGTCATACGTGGTGCCGCAGGGTGGCCATTTTGATCCACCTGACCATCATTATTATTAGCATTATTATTATTATTATTATCCATCGCAGGATGAATAGTGTTAACGGTTCTAAAGTCTCTCCTGTTTTGTCTACAGGTACGCTCAATTTCAGAATTCAAAGGCAATAATTCTACTTGCCTATACCTGGACATACACTGCACCGAGTTTCAAATAAACTTGATTCAAACAAACAAACAATCAAAAAAAAAAAACTTGATCTCTAAATACTAGGGATTCACTAATATTATGAAAATAAGTAACACTAACTCAGAAGCACCTCCACGGCAACGGCGCCAAAAACTTAATACGCCCGAAATAGATGTATATAATAACGCAAGTGCACGTGCCGGATCAAGTAATATAAAGTGAGAAGTGATCGTTCCCTCGAGGAGGTGATTGACCTAGTGATCACAATTACTAGCTCTTCCCGTTCTCTAAATTCAAGACAATAATTAAGGTGAATTTCTAGATTTATTTAAATAAGTACTTTTTAAACAAGAACTAAAATGCGCGGACAAGAAAATATTGTTATCCAAGTTTTAGGGAAGCAATCTTGCATGTTGGTTTCCCTTACCTATTGCGATGATTTTTTATAGAAAAAGCTTTCATGAGTTGTTTGACTTCTATCTTGCAGGGATGCAAAAACGGATCTCTTTATCCCTCGATTTCCGAGATCCGGTCACCCAAATTCCCCCATTTATCTCTAACTTGGGTGGAAAGAAAGTAACGAAAAGCGCACAAATCCACAATGCTAACTCAAGAGGAAATCTCTTTCTCTCCCGAAGTTATATTAGAAATTAGGTTACACTTACACCGCTCCTCTCTCGAATCTCGCAGTGCAGTAAAAAGATGGAATTTTGACTAAAGAAATACGTGACTCCTCTCTCGAATCTCGCCACGTAATATAAAGGATTCAACCCTAGACTAGCATAACTCCTCTCTCAAATCTCGCCATGCTAACTAGAAGATGAATACTTGCTCAAAACATCCACAAATAGAGAACACAATTCCAATAAAGATAGAAAATCAAACAATCATTAAGTCAAAACCTTGAATCAAGTCATCACAACAAGTAAGGTACTGACAACACACAAGATCTAAGAAATTAGTTCATGGCGGAGAGATGAAACCAAATTAGATGGATCTTACTAGACATGCTTCGGAAAATTCAAAAGATTCAGGAAATAATTCACTTAGAAGTGCAAAATCCGTTGCTCTTGACGATCCGGAGTAGCCTTCTTCTTCTTCTTGCCTAGGGTTTGTCTCCCAAGATGGATCTTCTCCTCCAAAAGTTCCCTCTTCTCCCTTTTATTTCGTCCAGCACCCTCCTCTGATTTCCTTCCTTTTGTCCTTTAAAAACGCCTCCAGATATGCCAAGGGATGCCTCCTTCCAAATTTGAAAAGGTGGCAAAATTCAAATTTCAAAATCTGAAAACCGCCCAGGTGACGTTGCAACCTTCATTTTTTTGGGGTGTTGCAACACCTGCGCTGTGCCTACTTGCATTGCCAACCAGCACGCGAGTCGTTGCAACTATTTATTTTTTCGTGCGTTGCAACCTTTTTCCAGATTTTTTATATTTTGGCAGATTTCCGTCCATGAGCTTATTCCGCTTGCACCACTAGTAAACATACAATGAAAAGAGACCAAATTAGCCTTGAATTAGATAATCAAATAATTACTTTCATTTCTATAGCTTTCTGTGTTAATTCGTGTCGGATATGCCGAGTAATATGTTAGAAAACGTGGTTAGATAACTTCTTTTGGGAAGTTATCAGTGGCCTGCCACCGCCTCAACCTGGACCCGGGAACACGCCCCGTTCAGCAGAAGAAGAGGTCCACTGCGGACAAGCTAGCAGAACCTATCAGGGAGGAGGTGGCGAAACTCCTCAAGGCCGGCTTCGTGTCTGAGATCCAATACCCCGGCTGGGTCTCCAACGTGGTCATGGTCAAGAAAGGAGACGGCCGGTGGAGGATGTGTATCGATTTTTCTTTACTTAATAAAGCTTGTCCTAAGGACTGTTATCCTTTGCCTCGGATCGACGCTCTGGTTGACTCAGCCGTCGGTTTTTCTGTAATGAGTTTTTTAGATGCTTTTTCAGGTTATCATCAAATCAGAATGCACCCCCCGGACATCAAGGATGTCTCGTTCATCACAGGGGATGGATGCTACTGTTACAAGATGATGCCCTTCGGGCTGAAGAACGCAGGGGCAACCTACCAAAAGATGATGGATAGGGTCTTCAAGGAGCAAAGGGGGAGGAATTTGGAGGTGTACGTGGATGACCTCATGATCAAGAGTCGGGATGTGGACTCCCACCTCCGGGACCTAGAGGAGACCTTCGCCACCCTGCGCAAATACAAGATGCGGTTGAATCCCCTAAAATGTGTCTTCAGGGCTAGCAGGGAAAAGTTCTTGGGGCACCTCCTCACCCCCGCGGGGGTCGAGCCGAATCCTGATAAGGTCAAGGCTATCTTGGAGCTGGGGGCGCCACAGAATGCTAAAGAGGTACATCGACTGACGGGGAAGCTAGCAGGGCTGAGTAGGTTCCTCTCCCGGGCAGGAGAAAAGTGCTCCCCCTTCTTCAAAACATTGAGGGGTGGCCGAAAGTTCGAATGGGCCAAGGAGTGCGAGGAGGCGTTCCAGGCCCTCAAGATGCAGTTGACTCAGACTCCGCTACTCCAAGGGCCAAAGGAGGGGGAAGACCTGTTTTTGTACCTCGGGGTCGGGGCAGAGGCCTTGAACTCCATCCTAGTTCGTGAAGAGGGGAAGAAGCAGCTCCCTATCTATTACGTGAGCCAGGTCCTGAGGAATGCCGAGCTCCGGTACCCGATTTTGGAAAAGCTGGCCTTCGCCCTGATCGTCTCAGCCCGTAGGCTGCGACCCTATTTCCAGGCACACTCAATCCGAGTGGTGACTGACCATCCCCTCCGCAACACCTTTGAGGGGGTGGAGCATTAAGGCAGGCTGACCAAGTGGTCGGTGGAGTTGAGTGAGTTTGACGTCTCATTCGTTCCACGGCTCTCGATCAAAGCTCAAGTGATGGTCGACTTCTTGGCTGACTATGTGATTGAAGTGGCGGAGGAAGAGCTCATCCGTCTGGCTCCTTGGAAGGTGAAGGTAGGCGGCGCCTCGGGGAGGCATTCCCTAGGAGTGGGGGTGATCCTGGAAAGCCCTCAGGGGACTCGAATTGAGCAGACGGTGGTGGTGCACTTCTCCATTACGAATAATCAGGCCGAGTATGAGGCCGTGATAGCAGGGCTGCGGCTGGCCAGGGAGCTGGGTGTGTTGGACGTGGAGGTCCTTACCGACTCCATGGTGGTAGCTTCCCAGATCAACGGGGAGTTTGAGGCAAGGGAGCCCACCCTGCGATTATACTTAGCCAAAGTGAAGGGGGTCATAGGCGCTTTCCAAACCTTCTCCATCCGGCACGTGCCCAGGGAATAAAATGAACAAGTCGACCAACTAGCAAAGCATGGTCCCCAGGTGGGGGGCACCATCACCGACCTGTTCCGCCCCTCCATCGAAGAGGGGGAGCTCATGGAAATTGATCAACAAAATTCGTGGATGGACCCAGTTGTGACTTTTCTCTCCACGGGAGAGTATCCGGAGGGGGCAGATAAGAAGAAGCTAAGACACAAGTCAGCGTATTACTTCCTCCAGGACGGGCAGCTGTACAGGAAGACACTCTCGGGGATGTTGGCCCGTTGCGTGGCCGAGGAGGAGGTACAGAGGATCTTGGAGGAAGTCCACTCCGGAGAGTGTGGGATCCACTCCGGGAGTCGGACCCTGGAAGGAAGAATAGTCAGGCAGGGGTACTTCTGTCCCACCCTAAGCCAAGATGTCACAGAGTTCGCGAGGAGGTGCCACAAGTGCCAGCTGTTTGCCCCCCTCCAGCTACAGCCGGCCCAGCGACTCAAGAGTATCACGGCCCCCTGGCCCTTCGCAATTTGGGGAATGGATTTGGTTGGGCCGTTTCCCCAGGCCAGTGGGTAGAGGAGGTTCTTCCTAGTGATGATCGATTACTTCTCCAAGTGGTTGGAAGTGAAGGCACTGACCAAGGTGACCTCCCAGGTAATCAGGAACTTTGTTTGGGGGGGAGATCATCTATCGCCATGGGTTGCCCCAGGCCATTGTCACGGACAACGGGCCTCAATTCGCCAGCGCCGAGTTCACTAGCTTCTGCGAGCAGCTTGGAATCGACCTCAGGTTTGCCTCGGTCCATCACCCCAGGAGCAACGGGCAGGTGGAGGCCGCGAACAAGATCATCGTCAACCTCCTCAAGAAGAAGGTGGAGAACTTGAAGGGGAGTTGGATGGAGCAGCTCCCCGCGGTCCTTTGGGCCCTAAGAACCACCACCAACACGGCCACTGTTGAGACCCCCTTCAAGCTCTCCCATGGGTGCGAGGCAGTGCTCCCCGTGGAATTTGACGTCCAAACACCTCGAGTCGTCGCGGCCAAGGAAGGCAGAGAGGAATGGCGGGCAGAGAACGAGGAGGAGCTGAGGCTCACCCTTGACATGGTGGAAGAGCTGAGGGACCTTTCCGCTATCCGACAGGAGGAGGTGAAAAGAAGAATGGCCAAGTACTTTGACAAGCACGTCAGGATAAAACAGTTCGTGGAAGGGGATTTGGTGCTGAAGAAGGTAGATGCAGCAGGGAGGTCAGCATCCATAGGGAAGCTCAACCCCAGCTGGGAGGGACCGTTCATTGTGAAAGAGGCTTTAAAATCGGGAGGTTATCGACTCCAAAATGTAGAGGGCTAGACCCCGAGTCTCACCTGGAGTGGTGACGACTTAAAGCGTTTTTTCCCCTGAAACATGTAAGTGATATCTTGATGATAATAAAATTCTTTAACACTTCAAATACTGTCACAGCTAGCTTGCATGAAGAAATAGAATGTGTTTGGACCCCGAGCAGATCCTGCTGCCAGACTCTCACCTAGCTGGCAGGGCAGGAAGTCACTCGGTGTCATCCTTGGCCTCGAGCAGATCTCGCTGTCAGGCTCTCACCTAGCTGGTAGGGAAGGAAGTCACTCGATGGTATTGATAGCGGACCCCGAGCAGATCCCGCTGTCAGGCTCTCACCTAGCTGGCAGGGCAGGAAGTCACTCGGTGTCATCCTTGGCCTCGAGCAGATCCCGCTGTCAGGCTCTCACCTAGCTGGCAGGGCAGGAAGTCACTCGATGGTATTGATAGCGGACCCCGAGCAGATCCCGCTGTTAGGCTCTCACCTAGCTGGCAGGGCAGGAAGTCACTCGGTGTCATCCTTGGCCTCGAGCAGATCCCGCTGTCAGACTCTCACCTAGCTGGCAGGGCAGGAAGTCACTCGATGGTATTGATAGCGGACCCCGAGCAGATCCCGCTGTCAGGCTCTCACCTAGCTGGCAGGGCAGGAAGTCACTCGGTGTCATCCTTGACCTCGAGCAGATCCCGCTATCAGGCTCTCACCTAGCTGGCAGGGCAGGAAGTCACTCGATGGTATTGATAGCAGACCCCGATCAGATCCCGCTGCCAGGCTCTCACCTAGATGGCAGGGCAGGAAGTCACTCGATGTCATCCTTGGCCTCGAGCAGATCCCGCTGTCAGGCTCTCACATAGCTGGCAGGGCAGGAAGTCACTCGATGGTATTGATAGCGGACCCCGAGCAAATCCCGCTGCCAGTCTCTCACCTATCTGGCAGGGCAGGAAGTCACTCGGTGTCATCCTTGGCCTCGAGCAGATCCCGCTGTCAAGCTCTCACCTAGCTGGCAGGGCAGGAAGTCACTCGATGGTATTGATATTGGACCCCGAGCAGATCCCGCTGCCAGGCTCTCACCTAGCTGGCAGGGCAGGAAGTCACTCGGTGTCATCCTTGGCCTCGAGCAGATCGCGCTGTCAGTCTCTCACCTAGCTGGCAGGGCAGAAAGTCACTCGACGGTATTGATAGTGGACTGGAGTCGCGAAGTTAACCGAAAAGGGGGGTCTAACGTAACCACCCAGCCCCCAAAATGACGGCCGAAAGGAGGCGAGAACCTAGGCCGCATTACAAGAGGGTCAACCCGCAAGAAATCCGATGACTTAGGCGAGCGACGAACCAGCTCGCCTCTACTGGTGAGTGAGTAGTCACCACAGCGGGGCCGGGCTGCAGAGACAGGTCGCCACTAGCGGGACGACCGATCGGGTCTCCTATGACTCCTAAGCCAAATCCGTAGGCGTGCGACCTCGTCGACATAACGCGAGATGAACGACCGCGAGCACGGAAAGGGAGAATTTACATCGCGCAATAATAGCAAATATGCATATGAGGCTAGCGAGGAAGCATTTATAAGAGCATGAATAGATGAAAACCGCAAAGTCTAGGCGCGGCTCGCACTTACATCTCAAACAACCAAAAAATGCATGAGGTATACATATAACAAGAGAATTTCAAGGGCGCGAGGGCGATGCGAGATCCTGGGCGGGAAGTCATAGATGTGCTGGTAGGACTTATCCCCGGGGTCCGGCACGGGCAGGAACAGCGCCGACACCACCTCGCCCGCCGTGAGTTCCGCGGCCTCGCTCTTGAGGAGGTTCGCATGGCGCAGCATCTGCATTGTGTACTTCGCGGCACTGGCGGCGTTCTTTTGCATCAACACCTCCAACTCGTAGTTGGAATGATGTTCGAGCGGGCAGCCTCCATTGGCTAACGGAGGTGCAGCGGCGGCAGCTTCCAGCTCGCGCACCCGCGCCTCCAGTGCCGACTTGTCCTGACAAAGGGCGGCGATCTCAGCACCCATCCGGCTGGCCGTCACCGCATCCTGAGAAAAGAAAAAAAGGTCGTAAGGTGGATTCGCGAAAGGAAGCGGTAATTGGAAGTAAGCACATACCACCCCTCCCAAGTACTGCGTGAGGGTCTCCTCGGCCGCGTCGGCCTGCCTCCTCTGGAGATCCGCGTCCTCCTGAGCAAGTTTTCGGGCCTCCTCCTGTTCGTCCGCCAACTTCTTGAGAGAAGTGGCGTTCCGCTCCAGCTGGGTGCAGCGCCGCCCAACCATATGGGCCAACTCCAGGCCGCGTAGTTGGGCCCGCGCTCTTTCATGCACCAGTACTCGCGTCGCCTCCTTGTCGTAGATAGCGGCGTCCTCTCGCGAGTAAAGGCTGAACGAGAAGTTATAGGCCTCCCCGCCGATGGTGTCCTGCTCCAACCAACTCGGCAGCAGAGTCGAGACCACCGCGCGATTTGATTCCTTGTCCCATAACAGAAGCGGGACACCGAGCTCGTCCAGGTATTTCTCGCCGTAGCCGAAATTGCGGTGCCCTCTCGGCACCGGCTTCGCAACAGTATGCGCCCCGTCAGGCGGCCCAGAAGTGCCCGCCGCCCCGCCGGGAGTGTCGCTGGTCGAAGCGACCAAGGGGGGGGGGACCCTCGGCCGATTGCTCCGCCGGGGCTTTGCCTTTTCTCTGGCCCACGGCGAGTTGCTGCCCCACAGTCTTCGCCATCTTGGGCGGGGGAGCAGGTTGTTCGCGGCCTGACCGCTTCTTAGTAGGAACCGACGGGACGTCGCGCTGGGCGGCGTCAGCGGCCTGAGCTCGGGCGAGGACCCCGGGGGAGACCCTAGCGCTCTCGTAGGGGGGTGAAGGGGAACGTCTCGCTCGCCTGCCAAGAAGAGAGAGGGTGAAACTAAAGAAGAAAACAGCGAGGCAGAGCAATGGCGAGTGGCTAACCTCCCCCAGGCGGGACGGCAGCTAGGCCATCGAGGTTGCGGCGCAAGTACGCGACCTCGAAGTTCTTCCCGGCAAAGAACCCCCACAGGTAGGCCTCATGGCCCCCCAGGCTGGGCGGGCGGTAACTCGCCTCGCTGAGCTGCACCGGCGAGAAGGGGACGTTGCCAAAATCCCCCTTGACGAACAAGAACTTCTTGAGCCAGTTGTGACTCTTATTAACGGTCTCCCGCACCTTGAGGTGGGCGCTGGAGAAATAGGCGGTCCCGTCCCAGTTCGCGCGGAAGGAGAATAATTTGCGGAAAACCGCGAGACTGAACTCGACCCGCTCCTCCCGCAGAAAGCAGGCGAACCCTACCATAACAGCCACGGAGTTCGGGGTCATCTGGCCTATGACCACCCCGAAGTACTTCAGCACTTGACGCACTTCCGGCCACAGGGGAAGCCGAAGACCCACCTCAAAGTAAGCCAGAGGAATGGCGAGCTCGTCCCTAGACAGATCATTGATCTTCTCTCCTTCCCCGGGCCGTCTCGCCGAAAATCCAGGCGGGACGTGATCGCCAAGGGCGTCTAAGTACTCGCGCTCTGAGATAACGACATGGGGGAAGTCATGCTCCGAGAAGGTCCAGCCGCATTTACTTCGCCCGTCCGCATCGCCGCCGCCGCCACCCATTTCACAAAACGACCGCCGATCGAGCGAGATAGATCCAGAAGGAGAATGTGAGCCGTGCTTCGCAAAGAGCATGAGAGGGGAAAGTGCTTTGAAGCGGTGGGAGGACAAGAACCGGCAAGGCCTATTTATAGGAAGAAAGAAAGAGCGGGAAAATTTTCCGCCGACAGGAAAGGTGCGTGTAGCAAAAATCGGGCCTGACGGTTCGACTTCCCGACCTGCAACCGCACCGCCAAGACCATTCAGGAGCGGGTCTCTCCCGTCCGCATCCGCGCGAGGAATAGGCGGGCGAGTCACGGCCCGCGCCCGCCCAGGATTCTGAGCGAGTCGGGGAGACTCTTAGCCGGCAAGCTCCTCGGCCCGCTCCCGCTAAAATCAGGATGGCGGGTTGAACGAGTCCATCCTCTGACCCACACTCGCCTGAGGAGGGTTGCGAGCGGAGGAAGCGGGTACACTCGCGCCCGCCCCGTGGAGAATAAAGCAGCAACATGGTAAGAACGACATGCGTCAGAAATCAAAAACCAGACCCATAGGCGGGCGGGGAGAGTCTCAAATAGTTACAGATACAGAATAGGTCTTTGGAAAAATAGTGCCCCCATCGCCCCGAGTGAGTCGACTCGAAGCACAGGCACGGCCCGACCCAGCGATATTCCGCGAACGGGGAGAAGAAAGGGTGGATCAGTAATGGATCCACTTCCATCTGCCCCGCCGTTGCGTTCCGGTTCGAGGCGGCACGCGAGGATAATGATAATCGCGCACCGCCACCAACTCCTGCTGGGCCAGGCCAACTTGTTCCGAGACGCTCTTTAAACGCTCCTCGGCCCGCGTGATGTGCACGCCGGGTGAAGTGACCTCGCCACCTTCAGCTGCACGCGGAGTCCCCTCCAAAGCCGCGAGCCGAGCCTCGGTCTCGACCTTGTCTCGGTCGACCCTCTTGACGAGCTCCTGAAGCAGCAGAGTATGTTTCTGGAACAGCCGTGTCACCTGCTTCTTCATCCCCACCGCATCAGTCGGATCGCCCAGGTAATCTGAAACGCCCTCCACGTCAGGCGGAGGCGAGTACCCTTCGCTCATCTCAGTTTCAGAAGAGATCGCGTTGTAGCCTGCAAAAAGGAGATTTAGAAGGGACAGGCGAGAACAAGGCAAGCACCGAGTACGAGCTTACCGGGGGTTGACACGTCGTCCATACCGATGGAAGGACGAGAAAAGCCCGGCCGACCCTGAAAGGGTTCTCCCTCGAAGGTCGCAAGAGATTTCCCTAGTCCGGGGGGAACCGACGAACGAGGGGTATTCGGGGGTGGACGGTCCAGACTCGAGGCGCTAGCAACCCTCTCAGACGACAAGGGAGGGGAGCGATCCTCCCCCCCCGTCCCCCTCGTCTTCACGAGGCAGTACCTACAGGACAAAGGATCTGAAATGTAGCGACAAGCCGGGAAGGGAGATCACGTACCTCAGAAGCGACATCGATACCGGTCGCCGAGCTGGAACCCGGGAAGTTATTCGCCGGGGACCGCCTCACAATCTTTCCCTTTACCGGTCTAAAGAGAGGGCCAGGAGACCCACACGCTAACCAGGGGGCGGCCTCGAGGGCCTCCTCCCGAGTCTTCTGGCCCGCGGCTGCCAGGCGGGCTCGCACCTCTTCGCTGACCGACATCAAGAAGCTGCAGTCTGCTTGAAAAGACGAGATGGCCTAGGGAGACCCCCCTGGGCTCAGTGGTATATTTATAGCCGAATAGTGGTGCCCCACCAGAAGATTCCATGCCAGCTCAGCACAGTACTCGCCGAACACGCGGGTTGGATGGTTCTTTCCGAGCTTTATCAAGCTCAAAAAGAGCGGGGATTGTGTACAACCCCGTGTTCGTCGAACGGGCCCCGCCAGGAAAATCGAGCGAACCAAGTTCCGCGGCCCTCACCCAAGCAACAAGCGGGCATGCGGCAAGAGGCTGGTCCGCTCCCGCTCAGTTCAAGCGAGCGAGCCAGGCGAGACGACTCCTTCACCCCTCCCGCTCGCTCAGAGAATCGTCGACCGGAGTGGGGGCGCCATTCGTCGAACCGGTATTCGCGGAGGGGTTCGACGACTCGCGATCTGCGAGCCGTTCTAATGGTCACCGTGGCCGCCAGCCCGCTCCCTATCCGCGACTTGGCCGCCTGTCCGCCTCGACAGAGTTTTGGCGGGTCGCAGTGACCCGGCTCGCGCTCGCCCAAGAAGGATAGGCGAGCCTCTAGAGCCAGGTCGCGCTCGCCTCTCGCGGGTAGGGATTAGTGGCGAGCTGACCTCCTTATCCATGGATGGGGCCCAGTAGAAGCCCCGAGGAGAAATTACATGGATGTCCTCCCCATGGGTGCGAATAGCTTCTCAGAACAGCGGAGCTACGCTATTGGCAGACCAAGTTCGACTGCACATAGCTGTTCAAAACATCGGAGTTTGGCTGTTGGCAGACCCAACCAAGGGCTCTCTGGTAATTTCAGGTCGGTTCTTTTGGTTATTGGCAGTTCAGATTCTAAAAACTATAAATAGAACCCAAGGGGGCACCTCAAGAGGCATGCTCTCATATTCTCTTGCTCCCCGGATTTCGCAGTGCTTCCTGAGGTAGCCTTAGCTCGGCCTGTGACTAAGGAGGGGAAGTATTCTCTAGTCTTCCGGGTGTGTGGTGGGTCCTCCCCGCCGAGCCCCTTGGGTCAGTTTCTCCTTGTTTTCTCTGTTGTTTTGCTTGCAGGAGTGAAGTAGGTGCGAGACCACCCCTTCCCCAAGGGTCGAACTCCATAGGAGACCGAGTTTCGGTTTCAACACCCGACCCCTAAATTGCTGAGTAGGTGGGGCAGCCTGCGGTGCTGGTGGTGGTGCTTTTCTCCTAAGGCAGTTAATCCGGATATGTCCAGACTGGTGGCAGTGATAGCACACCAGCGAGGGAGGTGCCCCATCTATTGGCCTTGGCATCTCCCACATTTGTAATGGCTGAGGGGCCAATATTGCAGGATCCTTCTGCTCCTGTCTATTCCTCGGGCGGGGTTGATCTTCATTTCTCTGATCCCTCTGTTGTTCCTTCCCGCCACCAATAACTGTGCCGTCTACCGGTCTTTTTCCCTGCCCCAAACCATGAGTTGGTCTGCCTCTAACTTCTTTGGCATCTTCAGGATCCGGGCTAGACTACCGTTAGTAACAAAAAGGAGTGTCTGTCTCAGATTAACCTGGAGGCCCTTGTAGAACCTTTTTGCATATCCGACATCATCCAGCTGGTATGAATCAGCAAAGCAAGCTAAGTGAGTAAACTCCCGGTAATACTCCAAAACTGATCTGCAGCCCTGCCTCAACTGTAGAAATCTGTCCTCTAGCTCGTCCCTCGCAGTTTGTGGCACAAAATGCTCCAAAAGTGTTGTCTTGAACTCTTTCCATGTGATATCTGCGCCCTCAAATCCTGCATAGGTGTTGTCTAGAAGGGACTTCCACCACCTCTTTGTCTGGGACTCCAAACATGAAATTGCTAAGGATACAACCATATCAGTCGGGCATCGTATCCCGACCAACATCTCGTAGAAGATGTGCATCCATTCCTCTGTCTGTACTGCTGACTCTGTCCCGAGATATCACGGAGGGGAAAGGCCTCGGAAGACACTCAGCCAATTTTCCCCGAGATTTGGTTGACGAATCAGAGCCTGCTGTGTCTTAAAAGCCTCCAAGATAGCAATCAGTGTCTGTCTCATCTATGATTGTTGGAATAGAGTAGGAACTAGCGGGGGTGGAACGACGTTCTGAGCCTGAGGTGTTCCCTGTTGAAGGACAAGGTTCGTTATAAGCTTCAAAAGAGAAGGTTTACTTGAAAGGTGGTTGGCTAAAAATCTAGTTAAAAGTGGACTGTTGCATGTGATTCCCTATATGAGCACACCATAACTTTTGATGCTTAGTTTGCCCTCAAACTAAACTCGAGCGGGGTATCCTAGGATTTGTGGACTTCTTTTCTTCGGGTCGAGGTTTCCTCTGATACCAGTTGTAAGACCCCTCCCCCCCATTTTTTGCTTTTCCACCGGATCTTATACCCAGAACCGCCTCTTTATGGTGATACCATCCCCGAGGAGGTCGTCACTATAAATCGCCGATTCTGCTGGCAGATACTCAACTATATATCACAGAAGAAAGTAAGAATTCGTAAAACTAAAACAAGTACACAATCACAATGCAATATATAAGTCCACATAAAGTGAACACTGATCAACATGAAAGAGTAAATCTAAAAAGAAACATAAGAGAGCTCATGCCCAGTACATATGATCCTCACTACATAACGCTCGCGAAAGAAAAGCTACTAATCACTCACGGATCACGCAGATGCTGCTGCTACTCCTGGATTAGGCTAGATCACCTCCTCCTTCATTGTACTCTGGATGTGCTGGGTCCCGTGGAGTTGCACCATGTCCCCCAGCCGGAGTCCCTGGTGTTATGCCAATCTGGTCGTTAGTTAAAAACTAAATCTCGGTCCCCTTCCCCCCTGCGACTCTTAGGCGCCGTGCAGGGGAGGATGAAAAGGAAGGTATTGAATGTGGAGGGTAAACAAGAGCAGGTGACAGTGGCCGTAGCTACCATATGCTAAAAATATCTATCACAATATTAACAAGTGTATAAATTGTTGGAGTTACCATGGTGATCTAGAAGTGGTCAAACATGTAATCTCACTGCCAACGCGATATGAGCCTGCAGGGTCGCACATAAGAGATGTGGAGAAGTTGGATGATTGACTGTGTTGGTAAAGGTTACCAATCACCGATCTGAATGGGGTTATGGGCAAAGTGTTGCCTTAAAGGATCGTCGGGTTGGGCAAATGTTGCCTTGAAGGATTGGTAAGAATCGTCGACCGCGGGTCGACGAGTGTCGTCAACCCAAGTTCGGCGTGAGTCGACGAGTGTCGTCAACCCAAGTTCGGCGTGAGTCAACGAGTATCGTCAACCTGCGTTCGGCGAGAATCGTCGAGTATGAAAGTGCAGCTAGATCTGATATACTCTAGAGAGGGGGGGGGGGGTGAATAGAGTATATCGTGCTTGAAAACTTTTTACAACAATTGTTGTAATCTGAGTGAGCAGAGAAGCAATTAATAAATCTAATCACAGAACTAAGCTAATCACAAAATAATCACAGAACAATCACAGCCAGAAACAAAAATAAAGACAAGCAAGCCAGATGACACAAGGAAATATAGTGGTTCCCCTAAACTTGGGTACATCCACTCTTCTACCACCCTAGGTAGGAATCCACTGCAGGATGAGTTGATCAGGTGTCCTGGGCACCAATGAGCTTTTGATAAGGTGCTCAAAAACCAAATCAGATTTTTTGATCAGGTGTCTTGCCACCAATGAGCTTTTGACAAGGTGCTCAAAAACCAAGTTCAAACTTTTGAAGGGAGTTTGAGAAACCCTTTACAGAGATGGGGGGTGAGAGAGATTGAGGGAAGTCTTTTCTTTCTCAAAGCAGCTGAGAAGACTATGTGGATTTGATGGTGTCAAAGCTCCCCCTGAGTCCTTGAGATGTTCAGGAAAAGAAGCTTTGCTGTAGGGTGATAGGCCTTCAGAAGTTGATCTCCAGCAAAAGATGATTTCAGCAACAACTGAAATGTTAGGTGTCTGGAGTCTTGAAAGATGTTGGCCTTGAACACTTGAGACAAGAGAGATCAGAAGATTTCAGAAAGTTTGATCTCCTTGGGTGTGTGTTCTTCAGAGAATTCTTTGAGACAGAGAATAATTTGTTCTTATTCTTCTTCTTGTCTGTGTTCTGAGTTCTCAGTTGATTTTGAGATTTTTAAAATTCTTGTCTTTTATTCTCTGGTACTGAATAAAAAAACATCCTCTGTCAAGAATAGCCGTTGACCTGCATTAATTGCATCCTTAATTGCAAAATGACTTCTGGAGGAAAGTCCACAGAAATATTCCTTGAAAAATCCCTTGAAACTTGGTCCAGAAATAAATGAAAACGGCTAGAAAATCTTCTGAATTAATTGCAGAATAACTCCTTAACTGATCTGAATTTGAATCTTGAAAATCCTTGAAGTCATCAGAAAACGTCGAACTGAGCTCTGCTATCGTTGAACTGAGCTCAGCGATATGGACTTATACAACAACACAATATCGTCGATCTGAGCTCAAAGATCGTCGAATTGAGCTCAGAGATAGAGATTCAATACTGAGTCAAAAAAATCGTCGAACTGAGCTCGCAGATCGTCGAATGGAGTTCGACGATTTGTGGAAGTTGAGCTCAGCGATCGTCGAATGGAGTTCGACGAACTGTCGAAGTTGAGCTAGACGATCGTCGATCGGAGTTCGAAGAATCGTCGTGTTGAGCTCGACGATATGACTTAGTCTCAAACTGAAAAATCTTGGTCTTGAGGGCAGCTTCCAAACCTAGACTTCTAACCCTTAGACTCAATTCTAATTGACCTTTTGAGCTATACAGGAGGTCAAACATTGGTTTCCTAGAGGCATAGTGATCCTGACCCAAATTAGTAATAGGGTGCTCCAACAGAGTATTGTACTCTGATTCTCGCCGATCCTAGGTGATACTCGCCGACTGTTTCTCGCCGATCCTAGGTGATACTCGCCGACTGATTCTCGCCGATCCTAGGTGATTCTCGCCGATCGATTCTCACCGAATCTGCTAGGTGATTCTCACCGAATCTGCTAGGTGATTCTCACCGAATCTGCTAAGTGATTCTCGCCGATTCTGGAACCCTAATTCTTTGGGTGGTCTGCGGATTGCGATATTCCTAAGTCTATTTATGCCTTTGGTATAAATATACACTTAGGGTTTTTGGGAAATAGGCTTGCTGGTCAATCGGAACCGAGATGAAACCGTTCGCCGTTCGTTCCGCCGATCCCGATCCCGAATCCCACCGACGGAAGGGTTCTGCCGCCATGCTCGCTCCGTCGACCCCCTCCTCTCCGGCGATCGTTGCTGGTGTTGCTATTCCTGGCGCGGACCTAGCAGTCCGTGGAAGAAGCAAGGTGCGGTCTTCTCTCCTTCCGATTATCCGTGCGACGGAAAACTCGGCGTTCTCCCGCTCGTGTGGATTTCTGCAGAGACGTGGATATCATTCCACGTAGAACTCGCCACCAGCAAGAGCACGAAGCTTGGAGCATCTCCGTTGAGTTGTGACTCAACGCCACTGAGGTAATTTTTGCCTAGTTGTATGTTAACTTCTTGATTCAACTACCATGGCCCGATCCCATCTCTTTTGGGTTTTCTTGATGTTTTTATTCTTCCGCTGCGTGCACAAGTGTTGAGCCATCCTCATAGAGAAACCCAACAGTGGTATCAAAGCGAGGTTCCAGCCATGATTGTTGTATTGAAAGTTTTGTTATTCCAGTGCGTGTAAACCTAGGGATTTAGAAGTGTTCTAAATGTCTAGATTTATTCTTGGTACCCCGCCAAGAACGTCTGGGATTTCGTGGAAATTTTTAATTGTTAGAAATTGTAGTCTCCTTAGCAGTAACCATCCCTCGTGATTGTTTTGGATTTTGAATCCAACATAGAGAGATGAGCTTGTCTACTGCTTTAAGTTGAGTTGTCTTTGCTTTTGTCCAATGCATGTAAATCTGAGGATTTGGAAGTTTCCGGATGTTCAGATTTAGCCCTTCCTTCTATCAAATGTTGATGGTGTTAGGTTGTGCACATAAGGGATGCATGTGGTTTTAGAAGAATTGTTTTTCTTTGGATGTGCACATTGATCAAATGTTGATCATGGTTAACTGTTAACCTATAATCAAAATCCCTTCATCAAATATTAAGTGTTCGGATGTCTTCCGATGGATGACACTCTTCCTGCCTCGATCGATGAAGTGTGGGCTTGCCAAAGCAAGGTGCATTAATCTATCTTAGTAAGGGTGCGAGCGGATGATTGTGATATCCCACTGTCGACATCGGGTCCAGCTTAACTAGGTGACCTCAAAGGTTGAGTGCCTAGAGGCATAGGGTTGTCATGCACCATATGATGGATGCGAGTAAGGAGTTATTCACCAACCATACAAGAATTGCATGAGGATGCAATTGGCAAGCGTTGCCTATCTAAATAACCGCATCGTGAGAGGAAAGCCAAAGCTGACTCATTGTGTTGGTGAAATACGGATCTTGTACACTAAGAGAGTAGCTCGCATGAACTCTCCGAATTGTTAGTGAGGGCTATCATTTCGAATAAAATAGTGGGAGTGTTTTAATTGAAGTCCAAATTAAAATAAATTGTATTTGAAATTTTGGTACTGATTTTATTCTGCATAAATTCTTGTAGAATTCCATGGCAAGTGTTTCACACTCCATGTTGTCTCTGAGAGCCATCCTTGAGAAGGATAAGCTCAGTGGGACTAATTACATGGACTGGTACAGGAACCTGAGAATTGTTCTCAGGCAAGAGCGAAAGCTCTATGTCTTGGAAGAAGAATCCCCCGAGGTGCCGACCGGGAACTCTTCCCGTGCTGAGAAGGATGCTTATAAGAAGCATACTGATGATGCTTTAGATGTCGAATGCCTTATGCTTGCCACTATGAACTCCGAGCTTCAGAAGCAACATGAGAACATGGGGTGCAAGGAGATTGACGAGCATCTCAAGAAAATGTTTCAAGGGCAGGCTCGTCAAGAGAGGTTCGACATCACAAAAGCGTTGTTTCAGTGCAAGATGGGAGTCGAGACTCAGTAGGGACTCACGTACTCAAGATGATTGAGTATATAGAGAACCTTGAAAGGCTGGGTTTTCCTCTTGGTCAAGAGTTGGCCACAGATCTGATCCTGCAATCGTTGCCGGACAGTTATGAGCAGTTCGTCTTGAACTACAACATGAATGAAATAGACAAGACACTGCCCGAACTCCTAGGTATGTTGAGAACTGCCGAAATCAATATGAAGAAGGCCAAGCCTGCTAGCCCCATACTGATGGTGCATAAGGGCAAGGGCAAGGCCAAGGGCTCTAAGAAGACGAAGGTGGGACCTAAGTTATATCTTGAGCCCAAGTCTTCTGCATGATGAAAAAGAAAAGCACGGTGAAGGAAGGGAAATGCCACCACTGTGGTAAGGCTGGTCATTGGAGGAGGAACTATCCTTCGTACATTGAAGGTCTGCAGAAAATGAAGGGAGGTATGACTTCCGCTTCAAATGTTCACGTTATAGAGATAAACCTTTCTGCTCCTTCATCTTGGGTATTGGATACCGGATGTGGTTCTCACATTTGTACAAATGTGCAGGAACTGGGAAGGAGAAGATTGTTGAGTAAAGGGGAGGTGGACCTCCGCGTCGGCAATGAAGCAAGAGTTGCTGCTGTAGCCGTAGGGGTTTACCGTCTTTCTTTGCCCAGTGGGCTTGTAATAGAACTAGATAATTGTTATTTTGTTCCGGCCATAACTAGAAACATTATATCTATTTCATGTTTGGACATGATTGGATTTTCTTTTATAATTAAGAACAACTGTTGTTCTATATTTAAGAATGATGTTTGTTATGCTGTAGCCCAATTGTTTAATGGTCTTTATGTTTTGAACTTGAACCATCTGATCTGTAATGTAGAAAATAATAAAAGACTAAGAACAAATGACTCGAACCCTACATTTCTCTAGCATTGTCGTTTGGGCCATATCAACGAGAAGCGCATATCCAAGCTCCATAGAGATGGACTTTTGGACTCATTTGATTATGAATCATTTGAGCGATGCGAATCTTGTTTGTTAGACAAGATGACTAAAGCTCCTTTCACTGGTTATACTGAGAGGGCTGAGGATCTCTTGGGTGTTATACATAGTGATGTATGCGGACCCATGAGTTCCATGGCTAGAGGTGGGTATTTCTACTTTGTTACATTTACTGATGATTTCAGTAGATACGGATATGTGTATCTTATGACGTGCAAATCCGAGACCTTTGAAAAGTTCAAAGAGTTCAAGAATGAAGTAGAAAACCAGTTGGGTAAAAGGGTTAAAGCACTCCGATCTGATCGAGGTGGCGAATACCTGAGTCATGAGTTCCGTGATCATCTGAAAGAGTGTGGTATTGTATCACAGCTCACTCCACCTAGAACACCACAACATAATGGTGTGTCTGAGAGGAGAAATCGTACTCTGTTAGACATGGTACGTTCGATGATGAGTCATGCAGACTTGCCTGTTTCCTTTTGGGGTTTTGCTTTAGAGACTGCTGCAATGACATTGAATCGCGCTCCAACGAAAACGGTTCTGAAGACACCATATGAGATATGGACTGGGAAGCGTCCTAGTATGTCGTTCATTAAAATTTGGGGCTGTGAGGCATACGTGAGACGTCAAATGCCTGACAAGCTGGAACCCAAATCGGATAAATGTTATCTGGTGGGATATCCTAAGGAAACGAAAGGGTATTACTTTTACCTACCGTCTGAGGGCAAAGTGTTTGTCGCAAGGACTGGTGTCTTCTTGGAGAAAGAGTTCTTATCAAGAAAGACTGAAAAGGTAGAGCTTGAAGAAGTTCAAGAACCACATGTAGTGAATGAACCGGAATTGGATTCTGAGACAGGACTACAAGATGTTGTAGCTAGAGAACCTGCTCAAGGAACACAAGTCCTACGTAGATCTGGTAGACCGAGGTTTGAGCCTGAGAGATATGGATTTCTCGTGTCTCAAATAGGTAATGTGTTGCTGATGGATCATGATGATGAACCAACAACCTACCAAGAGGCTATGAATGGACCGGACTCCGACAAATTGCTTGAGGCTATGAAATCCGAAATGGACTCCATGTATGCAAACCAAGTTTGGAACTTGGTGGAACCACCTGAAGGGGTACGACCCATAGGGTGCAAGTGGGTCTTCAAGAAGAAGACCTACATGGATGAGAATGTACAGACATTCAAAGGGCGACTGGTGGCTAAGGGTTTCAAGCAAATTCATGGTATTGACTATGATGAGACCTTTTCCCCTATTGCCATGGTAAAGTCCATAAGGATATTGCTTGCTGTTGCTGCGTATTATGACTACGAGATCTGGCAGATGGATGTCAAGACGGCTTTCCTTAATGGAAACCTCCTTGAGGAAGTGTATATGACACAACCTGAGGGTTTTGTATCCCCAGATGAAGCCACTAAAATATGCAAACTGAATAAGTCCATCTATGAACTGAAACAGGCCTCTCGAAGTTGGAATCTTCATTTTGATGAGAAAATCAAAGAGTTTGGTTTCATCAAGAATGAAGATGAGCCTTGTGTTTACAAGCGAATCAGTGGGAGCATTGTTGTCTTCCTGATATTGTATGTAGATGACATACTGTTGATTGGGAATGACATTCCTACCCTAAAAGTTGTTAAGAACAACCTAGGGAACTGCTTTTCAATGAAGGATTTGGGTGAAGCGACTTATATACTCGGTATTAAGATCTATAGAGATAGATCGAAGAAGTTGCTGAGTTTGACCCAGAGTACGTACATCAAAAAGGTGTTGAAGCGGTTCAACATGCTTGAGTCCAAGAAAGGATTTTTGCCCATGTCTCATGGTGTGAATCTCTCTAAGGACCAGTGTCCAAAGTCTTGTGAAGATATGGACCGCATGAAGTTGATTCCATATGCTTCGGCAATTGGGTCAATCATGTACGCGATGTTATGTACTCGACCCGACGTCTCCTTTGATTTGAGCATGACTAGCAGGTATCAGTCAGACCCCGGTGAGTGTCACTGGATTGCAGTCAAGAATGTCCTGAAGTACTTGAGAAGGACTAAGGATGTGTTCTTGGTGTATGGTGGAGAGGAAGAGCTCGTTGTAAGTGGTTACACGGATGCTAGCTTCCAAACTGATAGAGACGACTCCAAGTCTCAGTCAGGTTTTGTGTTTTGCCTGAATGGAGGAGCTGTGAGCTGGAAGAGTTCCAAGCAAGAGACAGTTGCTGATTCTACAATAGAGGCCGAGTATATCGCCGCAGCTAATGCGGCGAAGGAGGCTGTATGGATTAGGAAATTCATCGGCGAGTTTGATGTAGTTCCTAGCATTGTTGGTCTCGTAGTTCTCTACTGTGATAACAATGGTGCAATTGCACAATCTAAGGAACCTAGATCCCATCAGAGCTCCAAGCACATACTTCGACGGTTTTATCTTATTCGTGAGATTGTCGAACGAGGAGACGTGAACATTTGCAGAGTGCCGACTGAGGAGAACATTGCGGATCCACTGACAAAGCCTCTCGCGCAGAGAAAGCATGATGGTCATACTAGATCGATGGGTATACAATACCTAGATGATCAACTCTAGTGAGAATCTTGTGGATTGCATGTAAACATCTATTTTATTGGCTATTTGTTCATATGATGAACAGTGTACCTAGTTTTTCTCTTACAATTAATGACAAGTTCTTTTATTATGAGTTTTTTCTATATGATAGTTAAATGTTAACATAATAGATACCCTTAGAATGTTCGCTTCCATGGGACATCAAGTACGTGACTTGAATGTGAGAGCCTATGATTTATTTGAAGCTTCATTCTTAAAAGGTCACTGGTCAAGTATCATCATAGAAGCTAAGGGTGATGATGGTACATGAAGGCTAGCACATGCGTTGACTGATGACCGGTTCTCACAGGTCATGATATTGTGATATCAAGTCATCACGTGGGTACTTGTTAGTGAACAAGTTGTACTGGACAGACCCAACCTGAGACTACTCTGTGGATTGTCATCCAATCGTGTCACGAGTATGTCTCAATTGACAAAGGTGTTGTGGTCCTTTGACCTGAAGTCACAACATTCATCAAGTGAGGAAGAGCGTGCTTTGATGCCATCTAAGTATTCATTGAGAAAGGTTGATGATAAGGGTGGTTGTTGGGCATGTTACGAATCATTTGGGTGTTTGTGTGTGAGCAGATATGGGATTTGTCCTCCTGTATGACAGGAGTTTCATCCATGGGCCCCTTGATGGAACTGGACTGAGAAATGCATGGCCATGCTTGGTTGAGTCAATATGTGATATTGGACTCACCATTCTCTGGAAGTCCGTCCTGGATCAAGAAACTTGGATTGAGCTATTACGAGGGTGACACGGTCCATGCCTCTAGTTCTTTCCGGATGTAAGGGACAAAGGGACAAAGACAACGCTGATACATTGGTCATAAAGGCTTATGAGTTATAAACTCTTATTGCTTGGGGAGCAATGATGCATTGCTAGATACCGCTCATTGTTTGTGAGGTTTTTGGTTTGATACTTTCAAGATCAAGTGGGAGACTGTTGGAGTTACCATGGTGATCTAGAAGTTGTCAAACATGTAATCTCACTGCCAACGCGATATGAGCCTGCAGGGTCGCACATAAGAGATGTGGAGAAGTTGGATGATTGATTGTGTTGGTAAAGGTTACCAATCACCGACCTGAATGGGGTTATGGGCAAATTGTTGCCTTAAAGGATCGTCGGGTTGGGCAAATGTTGCCTTGAAGGATTGGTAAGAATCGTCGACCGCGGGTCGACGAGTGTCGTCAACCCAAGTTCGGCGTGAGTCGACGAGTGTCGTCAACCCAAGTTCGGCGTGAGTCGACGAGTATCGTCAACCCGCGTTCGGCGAGAATCGTCGAGTATTGTACTCTGATTCTCGCTGATAGTAGGTGATACTCGCCGACTGTTTCTCGCCGATCCTAGGTGATACTCGCCGACTGATTCTCGTCGATCCTAGGTGATTCTCGCCGATCGATTCTCACTGAATCTGCTAGGTGATTCTCACCGAATCTGCTAGGTGATTCTCACCGAATCTGCTAAGTGATTCTCGCCGATTCTGGAACCCTAATTCTTTGGGTGGTCTGCGGATTGCGATATTCCTAAGTCTATTTATGCCTTTGGTATAAATATACACTTAGGGTTTTTGGGAAATAGGCTTGCTGGTCAATCGGAACCGAGACGAAACCGTTCGCCGTTCGTTCCGCCGATCCCAATCCCGAATCCCGCCGACGGAAGGGTTCCGCCGCCGTGCTCGCTCCGTCGACCCCCTCCTCTCCATCGATCGTCGCTGGTGTTGCTATTCCTGGCGCGGACCTAGCAGTCCGTGGAAGAAGCAAGGTGCGGTCTTCTCTCCTTCCGATTATCCGTGCGACGGAAAACTCGGCGTTCTCCCGCTCGTGTGGATTTCTGCAGAGACGTGGATATCATTCCACGTAGAACTCGCCACCAGCAAGAGCACGAAGCTTGGAGCATTTCCGTTGAGTTGTGACTCAACACCACCGAGGTAATTTTTGCCTAGTTGTATGTTAACTTCTTGATTCAACTACCATGGCCCGATCCCATCTCTTTTGGGTTTTCTTGATGTTTTTATTCTTCCGCTGCGTGCACAAGTGTTGTGCCATCCTCATAGAGAAACCCAACATAAATGAAACATAAAGTAAAGGAATGACATAATGTAAACTGTAACATGAAGCAAGTGTAAAGTGACTAACTATCATCACAGAGAAAGTAACCTCAATTTATAAGAATGCACATACAAACTTATAAACGAAGGGGTCATTTTGCAAGGCCTAACATATAAAGATCCCATAATAATTTATACGTTAGGGATGTAAGTTTTATGCAATATTATATATGACATGTAGTGCTATGCATGCTAAATGATATGTCTCACACAAGTGCAACACACCCACCCGACTCTATGCGTACAGACTTTTAGTTCCCCTATTTGGAGTTAGCTAAACTCTCGGGTACATCTCGTAGTGGCAAACAGAGGCAGTGGGTTGGGCCTCCCCACTCTTAGGTCGGTATTCACACTACCTAACCTAAACCTTGTGTACTACTCAGTACACCCACAGTCAGGTGCTACAGAGTCTTTTATACTCATGCGGGCAAATCTACCGGTCTTTGTTGGCTAAGTGAACACTTATACTTGTCAAGTTAACGTATCGACGTCGGTGTGAACGACCGTCCAATAACGAGGACCCACCACTTCAATGCACATGCACACATGCTATAAAAGAGCTCCTGAGCCATCGACTCACCAAACTAGCCCATTCATTCCATCAAACACCGAGTCCACCGCTCGTGGAGCTAAACCAACTATCCACCTGAAGTAACGGGGAGAGTGAATGTGTGACGATAGTTTATTAATCGTTACTCTTTAAATATACTATTCTTACAGTTTATGCTTAACCTTGGATTGCCCAGGGCATGCCCAGTGAAAGGCTTTTGAGGGCACTAAGAACTACGATAGGCTGAAGCCAAAAATTCATTTTCTCAAGACACTTACTTTTATGGGTATCTATTCATTACCAAACCCCTTCCCACATTGCTCTTAAGCTAACCCTAAGTGAATTACAACTTTCAGGGGAGAGACGATACTTCGTCGTCCCCAAACACATGTCTCCTTGGCACTCAGACTACCTAGCAATTGACCCTAACGGTGACCTTATCTAGACTCCACCAAAAATTAGGTGCACTTGTACAACCCCGTATCCGGCGAGTGGGATCGACATGAGCCAGATCAGCCAAATTAGGCAGTCAAAGTCCCAAGCGACTCGCCTGGGCAGGGTTGAACGGATGAGGGGCGAGTGGAGCAAGCAGACTCGCACTCGCCCCTGGCTCTCGGTAGTAGTAGGCGAGTGGGGTAGGCCCGACCCGCACTCGCCCTGGGCTATAGGGAGGCGGCGAGCACCAGCCCCATCGAGCACTCGCCGCCTTAGGCGAGTGGGAATTCCATAGACTACTCGCCCAAAGGTATTTTTACATTTCTATCCCCCTTGGTCTGCCAATATCCCCCCCCCCCAAACAGCAGAGTAACGTTGTTGGCAGACCACTTTGGGCTGCATATATCCGTTCAGAACAGTGGAGTTGAGCTGTTGGTAGACCACTTTCAGAAAACTATTGTTGGGTACATTGAAAAATGTGTATCAGATTTGGAGAGGTCTCACCTAACTCAATGATATACATCAAGTTGTATTTGATGTTATTTTGAGTTATCATGTGCAGGTTAAGAAAATGGAAAGGAAAATTTTCTAAGTACAAGTTTCGACACTTAGGAATGGCTGTGTCGACACCAAGGGCCAGATTGTGTCGACACACAGAACTTGTGTCGACACACAGAAAATCTGTCGACAATGTTGTGTCGACACCAAGGGCCAGATTGTGTCGACATCCAGAATTTGTGTCGACACACAGAAAATCTATCGACAATGCTGTGTCGACGCTAAGGGCCAGACTTGTGTCGACATTATCAGGAGTTGTGTCGACACACAGAGAAGCTGTCGACACATTCCAGAATTCTATCGACACCGACTGTGTCGACACACAGAACTTGTGTCCACACACACCAGAATTCTGTCGACACCAACTTTGTCAAGACAAGGAGTGTTTGTGTCGACACACAGAACTTGTGTCGACACATTCCACAGAAGCTGTGTCGACAACAACAAGACTTGTGTCGACACATGGACTATGTGTGTCGACACATATAGAGAATTCATTCGACATTCTCTGCTGCTGAGTCAAAGTTCAATGTAGGCTGAAGTAATACAAGTGCAGACTTGACAGCTGTCTTTGCTGACATTGCTGTAACATCTGTCAGAGGTGTCAGTAGACAGTTTGAAACCGGAACAACCGGTTACCATGGATGAAGCCTATAAATAGATATGCTCTCTCAACAATCAAGGGGCGAAGAAAAGAGGAAGAGAACAATAACAACTACAAGAACAACAGATACAGAATAGAGAGAAGTTATTCAAGCCAATCAATTATAATCTCTGAAGGATTGAGAATCCAGAAGAAGAGAAAGAAACTGTCAACAGATTGTAGCGAGAGAAAAATAGAAGGAGAGAAGTTCTCATCCAGTGAAGGCAGATTCTGAACAATCTGCCTGAAGAATTCAGATTGATTTCTAAAGGAAGCTGATTGAAGATCAACTCCAACATCAAGAAGATCAACCCTACTGTGTTCAGATTCAAGAAGCTTTGAAGAAAGCTAAGTCAGGTTGATCCTAAAGAAATCAGTTCTATCAAGAACTGATCAAGAAGCCTTCAACCAATTCTCTCTCCATCTGGTTGAAGATATCAACAACTTTTCATCATTAATCTTTGTAGGATCTGTACTAGATCTGAGTGTAGGAGATTTACATCTCTGAGTTGTAAGCCTAAATTACAAAGGCTGAGGTAGGGTTGTGTGCCCGAAGTAGGGGAATCTGTTCCCTGAGTTGTAGGCCTATGAAAGAGGCTGAGGTAGGGCTGTTGCCTGAGTTGTAGGAGTGGGGTGTCACTCTGAGTTGTAGGCCTGTGGAAGAGGCTGAGGTAGGGCTTGTGCCTGAGCTGTAGGAGTGTGGATTCACTCTGAGTTGTAGGAACCATTCTTGGTTCTGAGCTGTAAGATCTGCGGATCTGAGAAGAAGAAGGATGGAAGTTAGGCCGAATCTAGCACACTGCTAGATAGGCGAAGGGGAAAGTGGATGTACCCATCATTTGGGGAACCACTATAAAACTGGTGTGCAATCTGTGAATGCTGTATATGTGAATGCTGTGTTATACTTTCTGCTGAATACATTGCTAAATTAGATAAATCTATCTGCTTAAGTTAGAAAAAGACTTGAACATATTCACCCCCCTATAGGTGTTTAGAACATCTTGAAACCAATTCTTTCAAGTGGTATCAGAGGGAGGTTACTCAAAGATTAGACCTAACAGTCTGATTAGATCTCCAAGGCAGAAATCTATAAGGCAAAATGGGTTCCATAGAGAATCATAAGGAGTTTGGTTCTATGAAGTTACCCATATGTAGGAAAGAGATTTTTGGCATATGGAAAGAAAGAGTTAGATTGTTTATGGAAGCTTCAGATCCAAGAATCTACAAAGCAGTCAAAGAAGGGTCATTCATCCCAATGAAAGTCTCAGTTCTTGATGCAAATCTCAGGACACCAAAAGAATATTCTGAAATGACAAAGGATGAGATCATCTTTGCTACAATGGATAAGAGAGCACAAAATATAATTGTCAGTGTCATAGATGATTCCACATTCTAAAATTTGATTCACTGCAAGACCTCCAAAGAAATGTGGGACACCCTTATTGTCTACATGGAGGGTTCAGAAGAGGTGAGAGAAGACAGAAAGTCTATGCTGAATCAAGAATATGAAAGTTTTAGACAATCTAAAACAAACAGTATAACTGAATGTTACAAGAAATTCTTCAGAATAGTTAATGAATTGATGTCATATGGAAGAGTATTCAGTACATATGAGTTAAATGATAAGTTTCTGAGATCATTGACTAAAGACTGGGACACTAAGATATGTGTCATTAGGGAAGTGGCTAGACTAGCAGAAATTTCACCTCCAACATTATTTGACAAACTGCTTTCATATGAAATGCAACTGATGGTCAGAAAAGAAGAGGAGAAATGTAATAAAATTGATTCCAGAGATAAGTGAGTGGCTTTCAAGACTGAAGCCATAAGAAATGATAGGAGGATGTCTTCATCACCTCCTAGGAAAGCTGCAGAAGTTGCTTCAGAAAGTTCAGACAGTCACACATCAGATAGTCCAAATTCTGATGAAGACTTAGCAGCTTTCTCAAGACAATTTCAAAGGTTTTTGAATAAGAAACAGTGGAGATCCAAGCCATCATTCTCAAAATCCAAGGATGATTACTATCAGAAAAAGAAATCCTCTAGGAAGGACAGGTATAGCTCTAAACCTAGTAAATTATCTTCAACTAAGATTGTTTTCTATTGCTGCAACAGGCCAGGACATGTGGTAGCTGATTGTCCTGACAAAAGGAAAGAATCTAATGATAAGAAGAAACTAAAAAATAAGGGCAAGAAGGAGAAATCCCTTGTTGCAAAGAAGCAAAAAAGTTGGTCAGATTCTTCTTCATCAGATTCTGAGGCTGAAGCTGAAGCTGAAGCATATATAGGACTGTTGGCAGCTGAAGATGATGTAGAAAAGGCTGAATTCTTGAAGTTGTTAGATTCAGTAAATGAAATTGAAGAACCTTGTTGTAAAGGGCTGATGGCCTTGACATAAGAAGATCAGTGTCAGGATCAGCCTGGACCTAGTAAGGTAAACAATTCTTCAATAGATTCTTATTACTATACTGGTTCAGAATCAGACGCATCTGCATCAAGAGATGTAGATGAATCTGAATCTGAAGGAGATGTTCATCAACTTATTGATGAATATGGTGACCTGCTGCAAGCACTTAAGAAAAGCAGAATTCTTAATAAAGCACAGACTAAGGAGATTGCTGATCTTAAGCTGGCTGCATTAGATTCAGAAAAATTGTTGGATCTAAAGATGAATGAAGTAGCCAAACTGAAAATCATAACTGTTATTCAGATGGGTACTATTACATTCAAGAATGATCAAATCAAAAGTTTGGAAGTCAAACTTCAGAAGGAAAAGGATCTGGTGGCTAAGTTCTCTAAGCCAAAATCAGTTTTACCTTTAATTGATGACTTTATTCCTAAAAAGGGTAAGACTGGATTGAGCTTTGAGGGAAATGCAAGGGCTACCAATTCCAAAAGAAAAGACAAAGCCCCAGTACAGCCTCTAGCCTTCATACCCCCCATTTCCTTCAAAAAGGTATGGCAGCCAACTAATAGATATGATCATGATATTATACATGGTAATGGTAAGCCTAAAATTCTGAAT
The DNA here is from genome assembly GCA_039583875.1 of Platanthera guangdongensis. NCBI lineage: Eukaryota > Viridiplantae > Streptophyta > Magnoliopsida > Asparagales > Orchidaceae > Platanthera > Platanthera guangdongensis. The sequence goes on from CM077159.1 coordinate 138,562,896, forward strand.
GACAAGGGTGTAGCTCCAGCACTCAAGCAAAGAACTACTGTACCAGCAGTGTTAAGAACAGCTAACAACAATGCTGTTAAAACTGTACCTAAAAAGAGGTATAATAAATATGAGTGTTGGTGTTGTGGTAAGATATGACATTATGCCATGGATTGCTGGCACAACACTAGTGTCAGGAAGATTGCTAGCTTACCTGTGAGGATGGCTGCTGGTAAGGATATCAAGTTTCATTCTAACATGAACATAGAACCCAATAAAAGTTGGGGTTCTAAGGTAAATTAATTTTATTTGTTGCAGGTGAGTCCAAGTTGCCATACCCCTATATGGTACTTGGACAGTGGATGTTCCAGGCACATGACTGGAACAAGGAGAATGTTAAAGGACTATATTCCGATAGAGAATGAACCTAAAGTGATCTATGATGGATTAGAAAAAGGGGTCATAAAAGCGTTTGGTAATATTTCTTCTAGTTCTATAACAATCACTCAAGTGGCTTATGTAAAAGGTTTGAAACATAACTTGATAAACATAAGTCAGTTGAGTGACCTTGGGTATGATATCTCATTTATTAAGAATGAGTGTTAGATCAAAAGTACAAGTGATCAGAAGGTGATCTTGTCTGGTTATAGAAAATGGAATGTTTATTGTTCAAATTTTGATTATGAAAACATGAACTCTCCTATATGTTTAGTTGCAGATAAGAAAGCATCTTAGTGTGTCCAATGGCACAAGAGGCTAGCTCATCTGAACTATAAGACTATATGTCAGCTCTTTAGTCTAGAGTTAGTGAGGAATTGTCCTCAATTTAAGTGCATAAAAGAGGGTATATGCTCAGCTTGTCAAAAAGGCAAGCAGACCAAATCCTCTTTTCATAGTCTTGATACCAAAGACTCTGTGAACTGTTTGTACCTCTTGCATATGGATCTATTTGGTCCTATGCCAGTTCATAGTCTAGGTAGGAAAGTCTATACTTTTGTGGTAGTAGATGACTATTCTAGATATACATGAGTTTTCTTTTTGAGACAGAAATCTGAAACCCCTACTGTCTTTCATAACTTTGTTAAACAAATTCAGAATGAATATAACAATTCAGTGGTCAAAATCAGAAGTGATCATGGAACTGAATTTCAGTCTGAATGTATGACAAGGTTTTGTGAAGAACTAGGGATTCATCAGAAATTCTCCTCACCTAGAACACCTTAGCAAAATGGTATTGCTGAAAGAAAGAATAGAACTCTCATTGAGGCTGGTAGAACTCTACTTAGTGACACTTCACTCCCAGAATATTTCTGGGCTGAGGCAGTAAATACCGCTTGTCATGTTTTCAATAGAGCATCTATAACTAAGAACCACAAAAAGACTCCCTATGAGATTATGAAGGGCAGAAAACCAAACATATCCTACTTTAGGATCTTTGGTAGCAGGTGTTATGTGCTCAACACTGGCAAGTCTCATCTAACTAAGTTTGCTGCCAAATCCCAAGATGAGATATTTGTTGGGTACAACACAATAGTAAGACATATATGGTCTACAACTTGACTACACAAGTTGTAGAAGAATCAGTTCATGTAGTGTTTGATGAATCTGAGCTAATTAACAAAGAGTTGTCTAGCAATCCTTGTAGCTCAACAGGTTTAAAAGAAAAGTTGGACATGTTGGCCATTAATGAAGACCAAGCTTCAAGGCAGGATGTGGAAAATGATGGTTGCTGTCCAGGGGGAGTACAAGGTTCACAAGCTGACATTGAAGACAATGAAGTTCAGCCTGGTGAAGAAATTGAAGAAGTTCAAATTGCTGATAGAATGCCTCCAGCAATAAGGAATCCAAAGGATCATCCTGCACATCAAATCATTGGTGATCCCAGACATGGTGTGCAAACCAGAAGCAAACACATGAACACAGTGCTTTGCTCAAGTTTCCTGTCACAGTTGGAACCAAAAAGATTTGAAGAATCTATACAAGACTCCAACTGAATTGATGTCATGCAAGAGGAGCTGAATCAATTCAGAAGGTGTAAAGTATGGGAGCTAGTTCCAAAACCAAAGGATCATAACATTATTGAGACAAAGTGAATTTATAGAAACAAACTGTATGAAAATGGCATAATAGTGAAGAACAAAGCAAGACTGGTTGCCAAAGGTTATACACAGGAAGAGTGCATTGACTTTGATCAGACTTTTGCTCCAGTGGCAAGATTGGAAGCAATAAGGCTATTCCTTGCCTTTGCTGCTTTCCAAGGTTTCAAAGTATACCAAATGGATGTCAAGTCAGCTTTCCTAAATGGTAATTTGAAAGAAAAAGTCTATGTTCATCATCCCTCAGGTTTTGTTGATCCACTTTATCCTGATTTTGTTTATAGACTTAAGAAAGCCTTATATGGTTTGAAACAAGCCCCTAGGGCTTGATATGAAACACTGTCTACTTTTCTTATTGAAAATAAATTTTCAAGGGGAAAAATAGACAAAACTCTATTTCTTAGGGAGTCAAAGGGCAACATGATCATAGTACAGATTTATGTTGATGACATAATCTTTGGATCTACAAAAACAACCTTTGTAGGAAGTTTGCAAAACTTATGCAAGGGAAGTTTGAGATGAGCAGTATGGGTGAGCTCAAATTCTTCTTGAGACTCCAAGTAAGACAGACTGATGAGGGGTTGTCCATATCACAGTCTAAGTTCACCAAGGAGTTAAATAAGAAATATGGTATGAAGTCATCCACTACCATGAGAACTCCAATGGGTACAAGTATGCCTTTAGACAAAGATGATGCAGGAAAACCTGTAGATGAGTCTTTGTATAGAGGGATAATTGGCTCCCTCCTATACTTAACTGCTAGTAGACTAGACATTATGTATGTTACATGTGTCTGTGCTAGGTACCAAGCAAGCCATAAAGAATCTCATTATACTGCAGTCAAAAGAATATTGAGATATCTTAAGGGCACACCTAATCTTGGTCTTTGGTACCCTAAGAATAGAGACTTTCTACTGACTGGTTTTTTAGATGCAGACTTTGCAGGTTGCAAAGAAGATAGAAAGAGTACCACTGACACATGTCAATTTCTAGGTGGTAGACTAGTATCATGGAGCAGTAAGAAGCAGACTAGTGTGGCAATTTCCACTGCAGAGTCTGAGTATATTGCTGCAGGCAGCTGCTGTGCTCAGCTTCTATGGATTCAACGTCAACTTGAAGACTATGGTCTCAAGGTAAGTAAAACTCCACTATTTTGTGATTCTACAAGTGCTATTTCTATTGCTAAAAACTCTGTATCATATAACAGAACAAAACATATAGAAATTAGATTTCACTTCATTAGAGAGCATGTTGAAAAAGTAGATATTTACTGGGAATTTGTCACCACAAATAATCAAATTGCTGACATGTTTACTAAACCATTAGAAGAAACTAAGTTCAATTATTTCAAAATTGAATTAGGCATGTTAAACCTAGAATAACTTAATAATTCTGGCTAAGTAAGTCAATGTTGACATGTAGTAGTTTATGTCGACACAAAAGGGAATCTGTGTCGACATATAGTAGTTTGTGTCGACACTTAAGGTAAGTTGTGTCGACACAACAAAATAATGCTGAGATAGAGGTGTTGACACTCAGAGATTGGTGTCGACACATATAAGTTCTATCATTTAGATAGTTATGTCGACACATACAGAAGTCTGTGTTGACACACATATATTAGAGTCGACTAGTAAGAAGTCTGTGTCGACACATCACAAACTGTGTCGATACATAGTGTTGTCTGACTCTGTCGAGACATTAGAAGTCTGTGTCGACACAATCTCTATAGTGTCGACACATTAAGTATCTATTATCCCGCCTTTTGGCCTTCTGTGTTGACAAACCTATAAATAGGTCATAGAACAATTTTGTCGACTAAGCTCTCAACATTTTCGAGACCCAAACCTTGAGTCGACAAACCTTCATCTCTCTTCTTCTCAAATTTCTCGACATCAATGGCTCCAAAGTTGGAGACCAACATCAACGAAGGCTATGAGTTAGTTCGGAATGCCTTTGACAATGCGGAGACTGAGATTCGAGATGTGATAACCCTAATTCAAGATAATGGTTTAGAATATCTTGTCTCTGAACCTACCAAGATCTGGAAGACAGAAATTCTAGAGTTCTATACAAAAGCAACATTGGATTCAACTGGCTTAAAAATTAAGTCATCAATTCAAGGCTGCAAGGTGAAAATTACCCAAAAGCGACTGAGGAAAACACTTCAATTGCCCAAGACTCAGGAAGATGATGAAGTTACATCTTCAATGACTAAAGAAGCACTTCAATGGTGTAGCCTAGATTCCACCACTAAGATTGAATCATCAATGCAAAGGAAAGGAATGAACTCACAAGGAAAATTTCTCTTAGAGATTGTGGGCAAGGTAATTCTCTGCAAACCAGGTGGACATGATAGGATCTCAGCCTATATGTTCAGCTTGATGACCAGGATTATTTTCAGAATCAAAACTAACTGGTCTGCAGTAATTTTTGATAAGATCAAGGAAAGCCTGAAAAAACCTAATTTAGGTAGAATTCTGAGTTTGTATTTGGCAATAACTATTCTTGAAGTGCTGAACCACACCATTTGATCTAGAATAAATCTCATGAGAAGGATGGATATGAAAATACTATCCAGGTGGGAAAGAGTTCTGACAAAAGATGGTTCTACACCACAGAAAGAACCTCAACTGCTAAAGAAAAAGGCAACCCCAAGGAAGCCTGAATCTTCTAGTGATTCAGAAGAACAAGTAATCTCCAGTTAAGATGAAGACCACCAAGAATCTACAAGGAAATCATCTGCTCCTAAGCCTGTTGATGATAGTCAGATGCAGGGGGAGTTTATTTTAGAAAGCACCATCCCACTGGATCAAGCTCAGGATGTGCCTCCTCTAGGGGGAGCAAATGAACTTTCCCCAGTTCAACAAGAAGTCTTGCCTTCAGAAAGTGCTCCTGAGAATGAGCAAGCTGCTTTAGAGAGTGAAACAGCCACTCAAACAATTCTTGAGGCAATAAATAATATTAATCAAACTATATTAGATACTGAGCCAGACTCACTCACTGTGCTTCTAAATAATGTTGAACAGACACACCATGACAATATTCCTGCACATGATGTATCTGTGGATAATACATTTGCATTAGATGATATTCCATCAAATGTTCAAGCTACAGATATTCCTCGAGTTCAACAACAACAAGAATTTACTCTTGAGGAATTATTCCCTGATTTACAAGAAGTAAGAACTGAGGAAGTTGTGCCAAGAACTGAGGGGGAGGAGCCAGGGACTCAGGGGGAGTTGCCAAGAACTGATAAGGAGCTGCCCTCAAGTCCAAAGGACACTGTGAATCTAGAAAGTACTTTTGAATCTGATGATGGAGAAGCCCTAAAAGCCAAGAAGAGAAAAGTAATGGTTTATAAGAAGAAAAGCTCAAATTATAAGCAAGCTTTACAGACAGTTTCACAACCCTCGGCTCCAACAGTTGATTTCAGTTCACTGTTGGTTGCTCTTCAAATTAAAATGGATGAGCAAAGAGCAGCTATGAAAAAATATATGGATGAAAGCCATAAGGATCTTCAGTTCTCTTTGGCTCAAGATATAAAATCAATTAGATTTGAGGTAAACCAGAATAAGAAGGAGATGACAGATTGCTTCCATAAAGGAGGTAATGCTGTAGTTTATCTGGCAAAACAACAACAAGAGGCAATGACACAAATTGATGACATAGTAGTAAAGCAAGGATATATTCTAGAAAATCAGATTAGAATGAATGATAATCTTACTGAATCACATAATGTGATTGTAAATGAATTAAAGAATACAGCAACTGCATTAACTGAGGAAAGTGCTAAAGCAAAGTCGGAGTTTGATAAGAAACTTCAAGAAGATTTGGCCACTTTCCAATCTACACTTCAAGCTTCTCAGAAGATTATATCTTCTCAGCTACAAAAGTTTAAAGCTTATTATACAGAGGGAACAAATTATCTGGTTAATCAAATAAGGTTCCAAAAGAATGATCTCAGGGATCATATTGAAAGAAAAGTCATAAAGGGGGAGAGGTTGATAGTCAATGCTAGCTCAGAGCATGCCAAATGAATAACAAATGCTGTTAGAGAAACTCTGGGATATCCACCCCTATGTGATGATGACAATACAGCTGAGTCAAGAATTCAAGTTGCAAGACATGAAGGGGGTCAGCAGGAAGTACCTCAAATCATATATCCCCCTTCTAACTTTGAGGAAATTCAAAACTTGGTTCACCCGATGTATAGTCCTCCAGATGCTACTAAGAATGTTATCTTAGAGAAAGTGGAAATGTTAGAAGCAGTAATGAATAAAGAGCAAGAAGCTCAACTCTCAAAGAAAAGATTTAGAGAACAGGCTGAACTGAAGCCTGATTTTGAAAGGTGGAGTCCAACCTCCAGGAATATAATACTCACTGCCTGGCAAGCTGTCAAAGACAAAATGCATGATAGAGGCAAGTGGTATCCTGAAGTTGAGTGGAATAAATATCTGCAAAGACAAGATGTTATTCAGCAGTTCAGAAGGGATCACAAGGCTGGGAGAATACCTGCTACAGCAGTAGAACCCAGTAAATATTTTCCTAAGTTTTTTCACTATTTTGAAAGGCAAAGAGTTAAGGCTGAAGAACAGAAGAAGAAGGATCTCAAAGGCAAGAAGCCAGCTGAAGATACTGAAGCTCCAGTACAAGCAAAGATCCAGTCTGGAAAAGGCATAGTGATCAAGGAGCCTGATCAGCCTTAGGATAGATTAATTAGATTATAAAACATTGTAATTTTCAGTTTTAAACTCCATGTAATCTATTGTCATCAAACTATTGTGAAGTTTTAAACAAAACAATGATTCATGATTGATATTGTTATATAATATTCTGTGATAAAATTATTTACTTGTTTTATTTATATGTTTCCCTGTCATTGAATATTTTTTTACATCATATTGTTAATTTTATTATAAGTGATGTATATCATTGACTAAGGGTTATGACTTCTCCAAATAGGGGGAGATTGTTGGGTACATTGGAAAATGTGTACCAGATTTGGAGAAGCCTCACCTAACTCAATGATATGCATCAAGTTTTATTTGATGTTATTTTGAGTTATCATGTGCAGGTTAAGAAAATGGAAAGGAAAATCTTCTAAGTACAAGTGTCGACACTTGGGAATGGCTGTGTCGACACCAAGGGCCAGATTGTGTCGACACACAGAACTTGTATCGACACACAGAAAATATGTCGACAACTTTTTGTCGACACCAAGGGTCAGATTGTGTTGACATCCAGAATTTGTGTCGACACACAGAAAATCTGTCGACAATGTTGTGTTGACACTAAGGGCCAGACTTGTGTCGACATTATCAGGAGCTGTGTCGACACACAGAGAAGCTGTCGACACATTCCAGAATTCTGTCGACAACGACTGTGTCGACACACAGAACTTGTGTCCACACACACCAGAATTCTGTCGACACCAACTTTGTCAAGACAAGGAGTGTTTGTGTCGACACACAGAACTTGTGTCGACACATTCCACAGAAGCTGTTTCGACAACAACAAGACTTGTGTCGACACATGGACTATGTGTGTCGACACATATAGAGAATTCAGTCGACATTCTCTGCTGCTGAGTCAAAGTTCAATATAGGCTGAAGTAATACAAGTGCAGACTTGACAGCTGTCTTTGCTGACATTGCTGTAACATCTGTCAGAGGTGTCAAAAGATAGTTTGAAACTGGAACAGCCAGTTACCATGGATGAAGCCTATAAATAGATATGTTCTCTCAACAATCAAGGGGCGAAGAAAAGAGGAAGAGAACAATAACAACCACAAGAACAACAGATACAGAATAGAGAGAAGTTATTCAAGCCAATCAATTATAATCTCTGAAGGATTGAGAATCCAGAAGAAGAGAAAGAAACAGTCAACAGATTGTAGAGAGAGAAAAACAGAAGGAGAGAAGTTCTCATCCAGTGAAGGTAGATTCTGAAAAGTCTGCCTGAAGAATTCAGATTGATTTCTGAAGGAAGCTGATTGAAGATCAACTCCAACATCAAGAAAATCAACCTTACTGTGTTCAGATTCAAGAAGTTTTGAAGAAAGCTAAGTCAGGTTGATCCTAAAGAAATCAGTTCTATTAAGAACTGATCAAGAAGCTTTCAACCAATTCTCTCTCCATCTGGTTGAAGATATCAACAACTTTTCATCATTAATCTTTGTAGGATCTGTACTTGATCTGAGTGTAGGAGATTTACATCTCTGAGTTGTAAGCCTAAATTATAAAGGCTGAGGTAGGGTTGTGTGCCTGAGGTAGGGGAATCTGTTCCCTTAGTTGTAGGCCTGTGAAAGAGGATGAGGTAGGGATGTTGCCTGAGTTGTAGGAGTGGGGTGTCACTCTGAGTTGTAGGCCTGTGGAAGAGGCTGAGGTAGGGCTTGTGCCTGAGCTGTAGGAGTGTGGATTCACTCTGAGTTGTAGGAACCATTCTTGGTTCTGAGCTGTAAGATATGCGGATCTGAGAAGAAGAAGGAAGGAAGTTAGGTCGAATCTAGCACACTGCTAGATAGGCGAAGGGGGAAAGTGGATGTACCCATCATTTGGGGAACCACTATAAAACTGGTGTGCAATCTTTGAATGCTGTGTATGTGAATGATGTGTTATACTTTCTGCTGAATACATTGCTGAATTAGATAAATCTATCTGCCTAAGTTAGAAAAAGAATTGAACCTATTCACCCCCCTCTAGGTGTTTATAATATCTTGAAACCAATTCTTTCAACTATAAATAGACCCAAGGGGGTACCTCAGAAGGCAAGCTTTCACAGTTTTCTTACTCTCATCTTACAACGCTTTTCTGAGGTGCCCTTAGCTCAGCACAGGCTAAGGAGGCAAAGCGCTCTAAGATCTTCCGGGTGTGTAGTGGGACCTCCGAGCTAGAGCCTTGGGTCAGTTTTGAGCTCTAAGTATTCAGTTAGCCAAGCTTACTAAGAGAAGTAAGTGTGTGGTCGGCCCTTCCCCAAGGGTTCGTACTCCACGGAAGCTGATTCTTGTTTTCAATATTTTGGTGCGGTGAGCATGGAGAGTGATTAGCACTGAAAACCTTAGCGAGCCCAATGACTGGAGGTAAAGGGCAAGGATCTGACCGAGGCGACTCGCCACCCCCCCCCCCCCCACTCTCGCCACCCTCGGGATGTTCGAGGATTTCAGGCAGGAGATGCGAAACCTCGTCATGTTCGCACTCGGGGCTCGCGTCGAGTGCTTAACACCTGTCGTCCCAGTGGTCTCCACCCCAGCTTTGGGCAAGAATGCCCCCGTCAGGCGACCTAGGAAGGAAGCAACAGAGGAAGGCAGCAGGCGAGATTTGTCGGGGCGAGCTTTGTTCCCCGACTCGGCAAGTGCGGGCTGAACCAGCGAGGTGGACACGCGGGATCGCCCAGCTCGCCTAGCGGGAGAGGGGAGTCCTTTCAGCAAGCTAGTATCGTCTGCCCCAGTTCCAGAAGGGTTCCGCGAACCAGAAATGTCCTACTACACCGGAAGGGATGATCCGGTCCAGCACATCCAATAGTTCAAGGATGTGGTTTCGATTCGGTAGATGTCGGATGAGTTCAAGTGTCGGCTCTTCGCCATCACCCTCAAGGAGAAGGCAAGGGATTAGTTCCATCAGCTACTAGCCAACTCCATCTATTATTTTGAGGACCAGTGTTGGGGGTTCTTGCTGAGGTTTACAACTTCCAAGAAGAGGAAGAAAGAGTCTGAGTCCCTGTTCCTCATCAACCAGGGAGTGAACGAGACTCTAGAGAGCTACATGGATAGGTTCAGGAGGAGGTCCTCCAGGTGCAGGAGATTTCAGGGCATACCCTCATGGTGGCCTTCACCCTAGGGCTGCAGCAGGGGTTCTTTAGGATGGAGCTGATGCGGCTGCCCCCAATGTCTTTTGAGGAGCTGATGGAGAGAGCTGCTCGGGAAGTCAAGGGGGAGGCGTCGAACTTGGCGTTTGCCAAGAAGCTGGCCAGGTGGGCAACATAGGAGGAGAAGGAGTCAAAAGGTGGTGAGTAGAACCCGTTATCGGAGGATTTCTCGGCTTCAGATTGACCAGGAAGGTCTGTGGAGATAATCAATCCAAATAATAAACTTGGGGTCCTAAATATGGCGAATGCGTCGAACTAACTATACGAGATAATCTGTTGGAGGTTTGGCTTACGAGAAGAACACGGATTTCCCTATTGGGGGGAGCGAGAGGAGAGATAAGGGTCTTTCCGCGACCCGGGAGATAAGAGCTTGGGGAGATGACCAGTTGAAACCTCGGGATGGGGATTTCCCTGACACCTCTCCCTGCAAGTGCATGATTGAGGGTGGAACCCCAAGGATGTTCGCTATCCGGCGAGTTGGACGGCGGCGACCCCAGCCCTGTGGTTCCAAAGGTAGGCAACGTGCTCTTCGTGCGGGAGTCAATGGCAGGTTGGAAGCGCGAGTCTATCTGAGGGGAGTTGACTCACGTCAGAAAGGGTACCCGCATTGCCTGGGCGAGCACCAGGATCAGCAGGGATGACTTTGACCCTCTTCCCTTTGGGTTCGGCGACCGGCTTGGAGGAAGAGGCGAGCCCACGGTCCGGTGTAGGTGTCGGGTCGTCTAGAGTGGCCTCGCTGACTTTGGGGTAAGGCTTGACCTTTTTGGCAGACTTATGTTGCAGCGACTCGCGAGGCGACGGGTTTGAGAGCCAGGGGCTCAGCTCGGTAGCGCGGGATAAGTTGAGCGCCCTGACATGGTTGAGCCTTTCTTGGAACTCCTTTGAAAGAGGTATGATGGAGAAAGGTAGAAAAGAGCGGGGGTTGGCACCGCTCTCCCAGGCAGGCAGGCATGTATATAGCAGCTTGTGGCTCCCACCAAAAGATTCCCTCTGACTCCTGCCGCACTCATCGAGTCTCTCGGGGTTGGATTATTATTTCCGTGCTTGGGGCAATCTCGCAAAGAGCGGAGATTTTGTACAATCCTGTATCCAACGAGTGGGATCGACCGGAGCCAGATCAGCCAAATCAGGCAGTCTAAGTCCCAAGCGACTCGCCTAGGAGGGGTGGAACAGATGAGGGGCAAGTGGAGAAAGCAGGCTCGCACTCGCTCTTGTATCTCGGCAGTAGTTGGCGAGTGGGGTAGGCCAGGCCCGCACTAGACCTGGAGTATAGGTAGGCGCGAGTGCCAGCCCCATCGAGCACTCGCCGCCCTAGGCGAGTGGGAATTCCATGGACCACTGTTGGGCACATTAGAAAATGTGTATCAGATTTGAAGAAGCCTCACCATACTCAATGATATACATCAAGGTGTATTTGATGTGTTTTGAGTTTATATGTGCAGGTTAAGTAATTGCAGGAAATGCGGAAAATTTCTAAGTCCATGTGTCGACACCTAGAGAAGCTGTGTCGACACTTATGAAGGCTTGTGTCGACACTGGAGAAAAGCTGTGTCGACACTTGGAGTAAATTGTGTCGACACCAGGAAAGGCAGAGTCGACACCAGAAGAAATGTGTCGACACTTAGAGGCAGTGTCGACACACTATGCAGAATAGTTGACATAAATCGTGTCGACACCAGAAGGCAGTGTCGACACACAGGGATACTTAGTCGACATCAAATGTGTCGACACTTAAAGGCAGTGTCGACACACAGAAGTATTTGTCAACATCAACTGTGTCGACACAAAAGAGATGTGTCGACACACAGCAGAATTCAATTAAGTTTTAAAGAAGAAGTACTTGTGTCGACACACTCAATCAGTGTCGACACATTCAACAGAAGCAGTGTCGAGAAGCTGTTACAACAACAGAAGGAGTTGTGTCGACACCACCAAGGCATGTGTCGACAATTAGTCCACTTGTGTCGACACTTAGTCTATTTGTGTCGACACATAATGAAGATCAGTCTCGACACTTTCAGATAGAGACAATAACTTCAAGAAGTGACTGGATGACTTGACAGCTGCCATTTCAACCGGTCTACTGCAACTGTCAAAGCTGTCAGAAGGTTGTTAGAAACCGGATCAACCGGTTACCATGGAGAAAGATTATATAAAGGCTTTCTCCTTCAATAAAAAGAGATATCAATCATTGTAGAATACAGATCCAGAGAAAACTGTAAATCAGTATTTTGAAGAAACTTCAGATTTACTTGGAGAGAGAGAACTCCAGTAATTGAAATCAAGAAAGAGACTTGTTTAATCAAATCTCTTAAGAAGCAGGTTCTGAACCAGACTGCAAAGAAGGATCCAGATTTAATTCTCCATCTTAAGAAGGAAGTTGCCAGCCAGTCTACTTCAAGAAGATCAACTTTTACTGAGTTCAGACTCAAGAAGTTTTGAAGAAAGCTGAGGTAGGGCTTTTGAGCCTGAGTGTAGGAGAATCTATTCTCTGAGTGTAGGCCTTGTTGAAGGCTGAGGTAGGGCTGTTTAGCCTGAGTGTAGGCCTTGTTGAAGGCTGAGGTAGGGTTGTTTAGCCTGAGTGTAGGCCTTGCTAAAGGATGAGGTAGGGTTGTTTTAGCCTGAGTTGTAATATCTGAGGATCTGAGGAAAAGGAAGGGAGTAAGGCCGAATCTAGTACACTACTAGATAGGCAAAGGGGGAAAGTGGATGTACCCAATATTTGGGGAACCACTATAAACCACTGTGTGCTCTGTGATTATTGTTTTTCTGTGCATGTGGTAGTTGCTAGTAATAAAGACAGTAAAAACAAAAACAGGAATCTGCCTTAAAGTTTAAAAAGGAATTGTACCTATTCACCCCCCTCTAGGTGGTTTAGGTAGTCTTGAAACCAATCCTTTCAAGTGGTATCAAAGCGAGGTTACTTAAAAAGGTACTTAATAGTCTGAGTAAGATCCTGTAGGCAGATTCAAAACAAACAAGAATCAAGAAAATGAGTTCTAGTGAGAATTACAAAGAGCTGGGATCAATGAAATTGCCAATATGTAGAAAAGAGATATTTGACATATGGAAAGAGAGGGTCAGACTTTTTATGGAAGCTTCTGACCCAAGGATATATATTATAGTCAAAAAAGGCCCATATGTGCCAATGAAGATATCCATTCTGGATGCAAATCAGAAAACTCCCAAGGACTTTTCTGAAATGACTAAAGATGAAATCATCCTGGCCACTATGGACAAGAGAGCCCAGAATATAATTGTTAGTGTTTTTGATGATTCAACATTTCAGAACTTAATTCATTGTAAAACCTCTAAAGAAATGTGGGACACATTAATAGTCTATATGGAGGGATCAGAGGAAGTAAGACAAGATAGGAAGTCAATGTTAAATCAGGAATATGAAAGCTTCAGACAAGGAAAGTCTGATAGCATTACAGAATATTACAAGAAGTTCTATAGGATAGTTAATGAGTTGATGTCATATGGAAGAGTCTTCAGCAACTATGAGCTGAATGACAAGTTCTTAAGATCCCTGACTAAGGACTGGGACACCAAGATTTGTGCCATTAGGGAAGTGGCCAAACTTGCTGATATTCCTCCTCCAACTTTGTTTGGAAAACTGCTATCTTATGAAATGCAGTTAATGGCTAGAAAGGAGGAAGAGAAGAATACTAGAGTGGAGCATAAGGAAAAGTCAGTGGCCTTCAAGACTCAAGCCACTAAGAAGTATAGAAGCAAGTCTCCATCTCCACCTAAAATAATTGCTGAGGCTGTCACAGATAATTCAGATAGCAAGAGTTCTGATAGCAGTGAAAGTGATGAAGACTTTGCTGCTTTTACTAGGCACTTTCAAAGATTTCTAAAGAAGAGGCAGTGGAGATCTAAGCCTTCCACTTCTCAGCCAAAAGATGACTACTATCAGAAGAGAAAGTCATCCAGGAATGACAGAAGCAGGTCCAAGCCAAGCAAAGGTACATCTTCAAAGATTGTGTGCTATTGCTGCAATAGACAGAGACATGTAGTGACTGACTTTCCTGAAAAGAGGAAGGAGTCAACTGACAAAAAGAAGACTCAGTTTAAGAGCAAAAAGGGAAAGTCCTTTGTTGCTTAGAAAGACAAGAGTCTGACAGACCAGTCATCTTCAGAAACAGAATCAGAAGCTGAAGCCTACATTGGATTATTTTGCTGAAGAGGAAGAAGATGAGTTCATGCAGCTAATGAACTCAATTTATGAGCATGAAGACCATCAGTGCAAGGGACTGATGGCTATATCTGAAGGAGACAAGAGCCAGGATCAGCCTGGACCAAGTGAGGTACAAAGTTGTTCTTCTAGTTCAATTTATAGTACTGAGTCAGAGTCAGATACATCTGCATCAAGTGATATGAGTGGGTCTGAATCTGAAGGAGATATTCATCAGTTAATTGATGAATATAGGGACTTGCTACAGGCACTTAAGAAGAGCAAAAACTTGGCCAAATCTCAGGCTAAGGAAATTGCAGATCTTAAGTTGGCTGCAGTAGATTCTGAGAAGTTGTTAGATCAAAAACTGAATGAGATAGCCAGACTGAAAAACATTACAGTTATTCAGATGGGTACTATCACATTCAAGAATGATCAGATTAGAAATCTGGAGGTTAGACTTCAGAAAGAGAAAGAGATAGTAGCTAGTTTTTCTAGACCTAAATCTATATTACCCTTGATTGATGAGTTTGTACCTCAAAAGGGTAAAGCTAGATTGGGATTTAAGAAAACTGCATGGACTGCAAAGTCCAAATCTAATGGCAAAGCCCCAGCACAAAACAAGAAGCCTGCTGTAGATAATTCAGTCAGGGTAGTACCTAAACAAAGGTACAATAGGTTTGAGTGCTGGTGTTGTGGTAAGGTAGGCCAATTTGCCTTAGATTGTTGGCACAATTCTAGTGTCAAGGAGAGTAGCAATCTGCCTGCTAGAAGAACTACAGGTAGATTTGTTAAAGTACAGACTAACTTGTACCAAAGACCCAAAAGTTATTTGGGTTCTAAGGTTAAGTAATCTGTGTTGCAGGTGAGTCCAAGTTGCCATGCCCCAATATGGTACTTGGACAGTGGATGTTCCAGGCACATGACTGGAACAAGGGGGTTGCTGAAGGACTACACACCTATCATGGATGGCCCTAAAGTAACCTTTGGTGGTTCAGAAAAAGGGATCATCAAAAGCTTTGGTAACATTTCTAGTAATCAGATTACTATCACTCAAGTGGCCTATGTAAAGGGTTTGAAACACAACCTCATTAGCATAAGTCAGCTGAGTGATTTAGGATATGACTTCTCATTTATCAAGAATGGTTGTCATATCAAAAGGTCAAGTGATCAAAAGATTATTTTGACATGTTATAGGAAAAGGAATGTTTATTGTCTTGACTTTGTGTGTGAGAACAATGTTTCTCCTATTTGTCTTGTAGCTGATGAGAGAGTCTCTCATTGTGTCAAATGGCACAAGAGGCTAGCCCATCTTAATTACAAGACTATTGGCCAACTCTTTAGTAAAGAGTTAGTGAGGAATGGTTCTCAAGTTAAGTGTATAAAGGATGAGATATGCTCAGCTTGTCAAAAAGGCAAGCAGACCAAATCCACCTTTCGTAGCCTTGAAAACAAGGATTCAGTGAGGTGTCTATACCTCTTGCATATGGATCTATTTGGTCCTATGCCAGTTCACAGTCTAGGTAGGAAGGTCTACACATTTGTGATAGTAGATGACTATTCTAGATATTCTTGGGTGTTCTTTCTAAGACAAAAATCTGAAACCCCAAGTGTCTTATATAGTTTTGTTAAATAAATTCAGAATGAGTTGGACAGTACAGTGGTCAAAATCAGAAGTGACCATGGTACTGAATTTCAGTCTGAAAGTATGACAAGACTATGTGAAGAATTTGGGATTTTTTAGGAATTTTCCTCACCAAGAACACCACAGCAAAATGGTATTGCTGAGGGGAAGAATAGAACATTGATAGAGGCTGGTAGAACTCTATTGAGTGACACTTCTCTCCCAGAATATTTCTGGGCTGAGGCAGTAAACACTGCATGTCATGTGATTAATAAGGCTTTTATCACCAAGTGCCATAAAAGGACTCCATATGAGATTGTGAAGGGCAGAAAACCAAATTTATCATATTTCAGGATCTTTGGTTGCAAGTGTTATATACTTAACAATGGCAAGTCTTATCTAACTAAGTTTGCTGCCAAATCCCAAGAGGGGATCTTTGTTGGGTACATCAACAATAGTAAGTCTTATAGTGTCTACAACTTGGTTACTCAAGTTGTACAAGAGTCTGTACATGTAGTCTTTGATGAAACAAGACTCATTAACAGTGAATTGCTAAGTAGTGTTTGCAGTTCTACAAGTATAAATGAGAGAATGGACAAGCTTACCATTACAGAAGGTTCTACTGCAACTTAGCAAGTGGAAAATTGTGGCTGCTGTCCAGGGGGAGTACAAGACTCTCTAGAAGTTGAAGAAGACCAAGATGTGCAGCTAAATGAAGAGGCTGGAGGTGTACAACCTGAAGATAGACTACCTCCAGCTAATAGACACTTAAAGGATCATCCAGCCAATCAGATAATAGGTGATCCAAGACAAGGAGTGCAAACAAGAAGCAGAAATCTGAGCACAGTTCTTTGCTCCAACTTTATATCACAAGTGGAACCAAAGAAATTTGAAGAAGCTGTTCTAGACCCACATTGGATTGATGCAATGCAAGAGGAGCTGAATCAGTTCAGAAGATGCAAGGTCTGGAAGCTAGTTCCTAAACCAAAAGAGCACAACATCATTGGAACAAAGTGGATCTTTAGAAACAAGTTGGATGAGAATGGAGTCATTGTGAAGAATAAAGCAAAACTTATTGCAAAAGGGTATAGGCAGGAAGAAGGTATTGATTTTGATCAAACCTTTGCCCCAGTAGCAAGACTGGAAGCAATCAGAATGTTCCTTGCTTTTGCAACATATCAAGGTTTCAAGGTATTTCAAATGGATGTAAAGTCAACTTTCCTGAATGGAAATCTAAAGGAAAAATTCTATGTAGAGCAGCCCTCAGGTTTTGTTGATCCTCTCAAACCTGATTATGTTTATAGACTTAGAAAAGCATTGTATGGGTTGAAACAAGCCCCAAGGGCTTGGTATGAAACCCTGTCTAGTTTCCTCATTGAGAACAAATTCTCAAGGGGGAAAATAGACAAGACTCTATTCCTTAGGGAATCTAAAGGTAAGATTATCCTAGTCCAAATATATGTTGATGACATAATATTTGAGTCTACTGAAAGTATTCTTTGCAGAAAGTTTGCAAAACCTATGCAAGGAAAATTTGAAATGAGCAGTATGAGGGAACTTAAGTTTTTCTTGGGTCTCCAAGTGAGACAGACTGAAGATTGCTTGTCCATAACTCAGTCTAAGTTCACCCTGGAGTTAATAAAGAAGTATGATATGGAATCATCCACTACCATGAGAACTCCTATGGGGTCAAGTGTGTCTCTTAGCAAAGATGATGCAGAGAAACCTGTAGATGAAATTTTATATAGAGGGATAGTTGGCTCCCTTCTATATCTGACTGCTAGTAAACCAGATATCATGTACGCTACATGTGTCTGTGCTAGGTACCAAGCATGCCCTAAAGAATCTCATCTGACTGCAGTCAAAAGGATTTTGAGATATCTTAAGGGCACCCCTAATCTAGGCCTTTGGTACCCTAGGAATGGAGATTTTCTACTAACTGGCTATTCAGATGCAGATTTTGCAGGTTGCAAGGAAGATAGAAAAAGTACTACAGGCACCTGTCAATTTCTAGGTGGAAGACTAGTGTCTTGGAGCAGTAAGAAGCAGACCAGTGTGACAATCTCCACAACTGAGTCAGAATATATTGCTGCAGGAAGCTGCTGTGCACAACTATTGTGGATTCAGCATCAGCTAGAAGACTATGGTATTCAAGTAAGTAGAACACCTTTGCTTTGTGATTCTACAAGTGATATTTCTATTGCAAATAATCCTGTCTCACATAGTAGGACTAAGCACATAGAAATTAGATACCATTTTCTTAGAGAACATGTAGAAAAAGAGGACATTTCCCTAGAATATGTTAAAATATATAATCAGATAGCTGATATGTTTACTAAGCCTCTTGATGAAACTAAATTCAATAAGTTTAAAATTGAATTAGGAATGTTGAACTTAGAATAGTTTAAAAAAATTAGCTAAGTAAAATAGTGTCGACACAAGGAGTTGTCTGTGTCGACACATAGAAGTGGTGTCGACATTCTAGAGAAATGATGTCGACACATCTCGAAAGTCTGTGTCGACACTTCAAAGAAGTAGTGTCGACACATCCAGAGTAGGTGTCGACACATCCAGTAATGGTGTCGACACTTAGGATTAACACAGAATTCGTTTAGTGGAATTTCGACTAATCGTCGAGCGCAGATGTTTAAGTGTCGACACATATATTCTGTCGACTATATTAGTGTCGACACATAGAAGTCAACACTTATGTCGAGACATTAAAAGTAAGTGTCGACACTTTTCAACAGTGTCGACACATTAAGAGTATTATGACGCGCACTTTCACCTTCGTTTTTAGAAAAGTATAAATAGGTCTTCACCATTGTTTGTCGACACGCTCTCATTAGTTTCGAGACCAAAACTTTGTGTCGACATCTCTCTCCTCTAAATTCAAGATTTCTCTAAACTCTAATGACGCCCAAGCTAGAAGAGAACATCAATGAAGGTTATGAGCTAGTACGACATGCCTTTGACGATGCGGAACCAGAAATTCAAGGTGTTGTAACCCTAGTTGCTGAGACTGGGTTGGAGTTTCTAGTTTCTGAGCCTATCAAGATTTGGAAGAAGGAAGTACTCGAATTCTTTAGTGCAGCTACCCTTGATGATACTGGACTCAAAATCAAGTCTGCAGTTCATGGAGTAAAAGTAAAACTCACCCAGAAGAGTCTAAGAAAAGTTCTACATCTACCAAGAACTAAAGAAGAGGAAGATGTACCTACATCTAAGACTAGGGATGCACTGCAATGGTGTGGACTAGATTCAACCATGAAAATTGGCTCAGTATTTAACAGGAAAGGCATGAATATGCAAGGAAAATTCTTGTCTGAAGTAGTAGGAAAGGTGATTCTGAGCAAGCCAGGTGGGCATGATAGGATATCAGCGCACATGTTCAACTTAATGACAAGAATTATCTTTAAGCTAAAAACTGATTGGTCAGTAGTGATGTTTGAAAAGATTAAGGAAAGTCTGAAGAAGCCCAATCTGGGTAGAATTATGAGTCTATACTTAGCTGGAACAATTCTAGAAGCCATGAACCAAGCTGCTGGTTCTAAAATTAACCATATGAGGAGGATGGATATCGGGATAATCTCAAGGTGGGATAGGGTGTTAACCAAGGACATGCCTACTCCAGAAAAGGAAACACCTCCACAGAAGAAGAAGAAGAAGAAAGCCATAATGGCTCCTGAAACATTCAGTAGCTCAGAGGAGCAAGTAGTTTTTAGTTCTGATAATGGAGAGGCTGGAAATACTGGAAGGTCACCAGTAAGGAATGAAGATGCACTAAGGCAGGCGGAGCAACCATCTGCTAGCCCCATCCACCTGGATTCACTCCAGGGGGAGCCTCAACATGTGGAAGAGTCAACTCACTTGGATAGTGAACTGGCTACTCAAACAATACTTGAGGTAATACATGAAGTTAATCAATCAATTTTTTATATTGAGGATGAAGTATTAACTGAGTATTTAATTGATGTTGATCAGCAAACTCAGTTAAATAGTCAACCACAAGACGTTGTCATGGAAGATACATCAGTTGCTGATACTGCTCCTGAGATAATAGAATCTCCAGTCCCTACTCAACAGGAGTTTACTCTAGAAGAGCTGTTTCCTGGTTTTGAAGGAGAGCAAACTGTTTTTGAGGGAGAGAAAGCAGTTTTTGAGGGGGAGAAGGTAGATATTGAGGGGGAGCATATAAGGTCTCTGGAGGAGACTGCAAGAAATGAGAATGAGGAGAAAAGGAAAACTGAGAATGAGGAGCAAAGGATACAGGGGGAGCTACCTAAGACTACACAGGCCTTACCTCCAAGTCATAAGGAAAGGGTTGACATAGCTAGTACTTCAGATTCTGAAGATGCTGTCGAGGCTCAAGCAAAGAAGGGGAAGCTTATGGTCTTCAAAAGAAGAAGTCAGAGCTACAAGAAATCATTACAAACTGTGGCTCCACAGCCTGCCCCATCAATTGATTACAGTTCTTTGTTAGTATCCATGCAAGTAAAGTTGGATGAGCAAAGGATTGCTATGGAAAAGTATATAGATGAGACATACAAGGATCTACAACTCTCCTTAGCAACAGATATAAAAATCTATAAGATTTGAAGTCAATCAAAATAAGAAGGAGATGACTGACTGCTTTCACAAAGGAGGAAATGCAGTGGTTTACCTTGCCACTCACCAAGAAAAGATCAAAACACAAGTAGATGATATAGCAGTGAAGCAGAGATATGTCTTAGAAAATCAGATTAGAATGAATGATAATCTGACTGCCTCCCATAATGCAATTATTACTGAAAGAAGAATCTTGCAACTGCCCTAACTGAGGATAAGTCTAAAGCCAGATCAGAGTTTGATAAGGAGAAGTTTGGTAAGGACTTCCAGGAAGGCATTACTGCTGTCACATCAGCTATTACAGATTCTCAAAAGACTCTTTCTGGGCTGCTGCTGAAGTTGAAAGGATTTTATAAGGATGAAGTTAATTTTCTAGATGCCCAAATCAGATTTCAGAAAGATGATCTCAGGGATTATATTGAAAGAGAAGTCATAAAGGGGGAGAAAGTACTAGTCAAAGCTGGATCTGACCATGCTAAATGGATTTCCAATAGCATCAGAGCCACACTTGGATATCCAACCCTGTGTGATGATGACAATGTAGCTGAATCTGGACTATATCCTGCTGTTTTTGGAGGTGAGCCAGCTGAAGTTGCTTAAGTCATTTATCCTCCTGCAGATTTTGAAATGATACATCATGAAGTCCAATCAATGTATAGCCCTCCAGAGGGAAATAAAAATATTATTATTGAGAAAGTAGATCAGCCTGTGCCAGAGGCAGTATTAAAAGAGCAAGAAACCCTTTTGTCCAAGAAGAGGTTCAAAGAACAGGCTGAGTTAAGGCCAGATTTTGAGCAATGGAGCCCAACTTCTAGAAATATTATACTGACTGCTTGGAAAACTGTAAAGGAAAATATCCTAGAGAGGGGTAAATGGTATTCTGAACAAGAGTGGAGTAAGTATGAAGCCAGGCAAGAGGCTATTGTTCAGTACAGAAGGAAGGCTAAACTTGGGAAGCTACCTCCTAATGCACAGTAGCCTAGCAAGTATTTCCCTAAGCTTTATCATTATTTTGAAAGACAAAAGATAAGGGCTGAAGAGCTGAAAAAGAAAGATCAAAAGGGCAAGAAGCCAGTTGATGACACAGATGTTCCAGTTCAAGCCAAGATTCAGTCTGGCAAGGGCATTGTCATCAAAGAGCCAGAGCAGCCTTAGTTTAGATTTTCTTAAGTTTACAACTTTGTAATCATTTGTGTTAAAATCCATGTAAACTTTTGATTAAAGAAACCTTTGTAGTTGAAGCAAAACATGTTTAATGCTTGTTCTATGTTAGCATTATTATTATTCTGAGATGCTTTGTTTTATATGTTTTGTTTAAGCATTTACCCTGTCATATAATGCTGTTATACATCATATTGTGTATTTGTTATGTATGGTGTATATCATTGACTAAGGGTTATGACTTCTCCAAATAGGGGGAGATTGTTGGGTACATTGGAAAATGTGTACCAGATTTGAAGAAGCCTCACCCTACTCAATGATATACATCAAGGTGTATTTGATGTGTTTTGAGTTTATACGTGCAGGTTAAGTAATTGCAGGAAATGCAGAAAATTTCTAAGTCCATGTGTCGACACCTAGATAAGCTGTGTCGACACTTATGAAGGCTTGTGTCGACACTAGAGAAAAGCTGTGTCAACACTTGGAGTAAATTGTGTCGACACCAGGAAAGGCAGAGTCGACACCAGAAGAAATGTGTCGACACTTAGAGGCAGTGTCGACACACTGTGCAGAATAGTTGACATAAATCGTGTCGACACCAGAAGGCAGTGTCGACACACAGGGATACTTAGTCGACATCAAATGTGTCGACACTTAAAGGCAGTGTCGACACACAGAAGTATTTGTCAACATCAACTGTGTCGACACAAAGGAGATGTGTCGACACACAACAGAATTCAACTAAGTTTTAAAGAAGAAGTACTTGTGTCGACACACTCAATCAGTGTCGACACATTCAACAGAAGCAGTGTCGAGAAGCTGTTACAACAACAGAAGGAGTTGTGTCGACACCACCAAGGCATGTATCGACACTTAGTCCACTTGTGGCGACACTTAGTCTATTTGTGTCGGCACATAATGAAGATCAGTCTCGACACTTTCAGACAGAGACAGTAACTTCAAGAAGTAACTGAATGACTTGACAGCTGTCATTTCAACCGGTCTACTGCAACTGTCAAAGCTGTCAGAAGGTTGTTAGAAACCGGATCAGCCGGTTACCATGGAGAAAGATTATATAAAGGCTTTCTCCTTCAACAAAAAGAGAGATCAATCATTGTAGAATACAGATTCAGAGAAAACTGTAAATCAGTATTTTGAAGAAACTTCAGATTTACTTGGAGAGAGAGAACTCCAGTAATTGAAATCAAGAAAGAGACTTGTTTAATCAAATCTCTTAAGAAGCAGGTTCTGAACCAGACTGCAAAGAAGGATCCAGATTTAATTCTCCATCTTAAGAAGGAAGTTTCCAGCCAGTCTACTTCAAGAAGATCAACTTTTACTGAGTTCAGACTCAAGAAGCCTTGAAGAAAGCAAAGACAAAGTTGATCTCAGAAATCAGTTGTATCAAGAACTAATCAAGAAGGTTGCTCTCTTCATTCTCTCAAACAGAGTGGTAACCTAAAACACTTTATTATCTTTTTGTAGGATCCAAAGGGATCTGAGTTGTAAGCCTAAATTTATAAAGGTCGAGGTAGGGCTTTTGAGCCTGAGTGTAGGAGAATCTATTCTCTGAGTGTAGGCCTTGTTGAAGGCTGAGGTAGGGCTGTTTAGCCTGAGTGTAGGCCTTGTTGAAGGCTGAGGTAGGGCTGTTTAGCCTGAGTGTAGGCCTTGCTAAAGGCTGAGGTAGGACTGTTTTAGCCTGAGTTGTAAGATCTGAGGATCTAAGGAAAAGGAAGGGAGTAAGGCCGAATCTAGTACACTACTAGATAGGCGAAGGGGGAAAGTGGATGTACCCAATATTTGGGGAACCACTATAAACCACTGTGTGCTCTGTGATTATTGTTTTTCTGTGCATATGGTAGTTGCTAATAGTAATAAAGACAGTAAAAACAAAAACAGGAATCTGCCTTAAAGTTTAAAAAGGAATTGTACCTATTCACCCCCCCTCTAGGTGGTTTAGGTAGTCTTGAAACCAATCCTTTCAACCACTCGCCCAGAGGTATTTTTACCGTTCTATCCTCGTTGGTCTGCCAGTATCCCCCCCCCCCCCCCCCCCCCCCGCAAAATAGCGGAGTTAGACCACTTTGGGCTTCATATATCCGTTCAGAATAGCAGAGTTGAGCTGTTGGCAGACCACTTTCAGAAAACTATAAATAGACCCAAGGGGGTACCTCAAAAGACAAGCTTTCCCAATTTTCTTACTCTCGTCTTACATCTCTTTTCTGAGATACCCTTAGCTCATCACATGCTAAGGAGGGGAAGCGCTCTAAGATCTTCTGGGTGTGTGGTGGGACCTTCATGCTGGAGCCTTGGGTCAGTTTTGAGCTCTAAATCTTCAGTCAGCCAAGCTTGCTAGGAGAAGTAAGTGTGCGGTCGCCCCTTCCCCAAGGGTTCGAACAACACAAAAGCCGGTTCTCGATTTCAACAGCACCCACTATGTTACTTTCCATGTGAGACCTACAATTCTACCTTGAATACCTCAATTTACTGTATGCAGACCGAATGAACTAGTTTAAATGTATGAAAGTGAATACTCCAGTTTACTTCATCAAAAACCTTATGATTATTTATAGGGGTTTATCATGACGTGCTTAAATCCAGAGCTTTGTATTTTTCTTATTTAAATCAGTCTTTTTAATAATTTTCCTAAAATCATGTCTTCTATAACTTTGGACATGAAGTGCAAGTTTTTGATACGCAAAGGTGTCACTAAAATTTCCACAATTTCATAATGGCTAAATAACAACAAGATATGAATTTCATGATTTTTCCAAAATGATTTCTATCATAAATCACAATATAATTCTTTTGATCAAAATAATATTTAACAAAGAGAGTACAAGATTTTATCATCCAAAAATTATAGTAAAATAACCAGAGGACTATAATGAACAGAAAATGTCACTGCCCAAATCTCATGATCTTTTACTTTCATTTAGCCACAATTAAATTTATAAAAGAAAATGACACCTAGGGCAATTTGTGAAGGAACCACTACATAATTACTTCCAAAAAGTGTAATAAAATTTAAAAAGCATCATAATAATCGAAAAGGTTTACTGGCCAAGTATCAAAATTTTTCAGTGCACAATTTGTCCTAAAACAAATTTATTTTTCTGGACAATAATTTCTAATATTACAAAGGAGGTACTGCAATTCTTCCACTAAAAATTACAATAAAATTTGCAGACATATATAACACCAGTATAGGCCTACTACCCAAGTTTCATGATCTTCCAATACTGTATGATCATGTATTTTGCACTTGAAAAGAAAGTTCTTATTCTATATAATAAGTGTTTTATGGGGGAAGAATAGTCATAAAATTACAAAAAAAAAAATATCCAAGGTGTATTTCCATCCAATGAGACTATCTACAAAGTCTTGATCGGTCGTTGGAGATGTGACCATATTTCCTTCATTAATCTTAATAGGCAGCCCTAAGGTTGAACTAGGGTTTCATGACATTTCAACCCTAAACACTTCCAAAAATATTCATAGGGGTGTTGTAACATCCCGATTTTTATTGGGCCACCAGAGCCCTATTGGGCCCAATAAAATGTTGGAGTTACCATGGTGATCTAGAAGTGGTCAAACATGTAATCTCACTGCCAACGCGATATGAGCCTGCAGGGTCGCACATAAGAGATGTGGAGAAGTTGGATGATTGACTGTGTTGGTAAAGGTTACCAATCACCGACCTGAATGGGGTTTTGGGCAAATGTTGCCTTAAAGAGATCGACGAGAATCGTCGAGAGTCGTCGACCGCGGCTCGACGATCGACGAGAATCGTCGAGAGTCGTCGACCGCGGCTCGACGATCGACGAGAATCGTCGAGAGTCGTCGACCGCGGCTCGACGATCGACGAGAATCGTCGAGAGTCGTCGACCGCGGCTCGACGATCGACGAGAATCGTCGAGAGTCGTCGACCGCGGCTCGATGATCGACGAGAATCGTCGAGAGTCGTCGACAGCGGCTCGACGATCGACGAGAATCGTCGAGTTTTGTACTCCGATTCTCGCCGACTGATACTCGCCGATTCTGGGACCCTATTTTTCTGGGTGGTCTGCGGATAGCGATATTCCTAAGTCTATTTATGCCTCTGGTATAAATAGACACTTAGGGTTTTCGGGTATTATCTCTCTGGCAGCTGATCGGACCGAATCCCGCGACGGAAGCGTTCCGCCTTTCCGTTCGTTCCACCGATCCCGAATCCCGCCGCCGACGGAAGTGTTCCGCCGCCGCCGTGCTCGCTCCGTCGACTTCCTTCTCTCCGGCGATCGTCGCCGGTGTTGCTCTTCCTGGCGCGGACCTAGCAGTCCGTGGAACAGCAAGGTGCGGTCATCATCCTTCCCGATTATCCGTGCGACGGAAAGTTCGGCGTTCTCCAGCTCGTGTGGATTTCTGCAGAGACGTGGACATTATTCTACGTAGAACTCGCCACCAGCAGGAATACAAAACTTGGAGCATCTCCGTTGAGTTGTGACTCAACGCCACCGAGGTAATTTTTGCCTAGTTTTACGTTAACTTCTTGATTCAACTACCATGGCCCGATCCCATCTCTTTTGGGTTTTCTTGATGTTTTATTCTTCCGTTGCGTGCACAAGTGTTGTGCCATCCTCCTAGAGAAACCCAACAGTGGTATCAGAGGGAGGTTTCGGCCATGATTGTTGTTTTGGAAGTTTTGTTATCCCAGTGCGTGTAAAACTAGGGATTTAGAAGTGTTCTAAATGTCTAGATTTAGTCCTGGTACCCCGCCAAGAACGTCTGGGATTGCGTGGGAATTTCTAATTGTTAGAAATTATAGTCTCCTTAGCAGTAACCATCCCTCGATCTTGTTTTGGATTTTGAATCCAACATAGAGAGATGAGCTTGTCTACTGCTTTAAGTTGAGTTGTCTTTGTTTTTGTCCAGTGCATGTAAATCTGAGGATTTGGAAGTTTCCGGATGTTCAGATTTAGCCCTTCTTTCTATCAAATGTTGATGGTATCAGGTTGTGCACATAAGGGATGCATGTGGTTTTAGATATATTGTTTTTCTTTGGATGCGCACATTGATCAAATGTTGATCATGGTTAATTGTTAACCTATAATTAAAATCTCTTCATCAAATATTAAGTATTCGGATGCCTTATGATGGATGACACTCTTCCTGCCTCGATCGATGAAGTGTGGGCTTGCCAAAGCAAGGTGCATTAATCTATCTTGGTAAGGGTGCGAGCGGATAATTGTGATATCCAACTCTCGACATCGGGTCCAACTTAACTAGGTGACCTCAAAGGTTGAGTGCCTAGAGGCATAGGGTTGGCATGCATCATATGATGGATGCGAGTAAGGAGTTATTCACCAACCATACAAGAATTGCATGAGGATGCAATTGGCAAGCGTTGCCTACCTAAATAACCGCATCGTGAGAGGAAAGCCAAAGCTGACTCATTGTGTTGGTGAAATACGGATCTTGTCCACTAAGAGAGCAGCTCGCATGAACTCTCCGAATTGTTAGTAAGGGCTATCATTTCGAATAAAATAGTGGGAGTGTTTTAATTGAAGTCCAAATTAAAATAAATTGTATTTGAAATTTTGGTACTGATTTTATTCTGCATAAATTCTTGTAGAATTCCATGGCAAGTGTTTCACACTCCACTTTGTCTCTGAGAGCCATCCTTGAGAAGGATAAGCTCAGTGGGACAAATTACATGGACTGGTACAGGAACCTAAGAATTGTTCTCAGGCAAGAGCGAAAGCTCTATGTCTTGGAAGAAGAAGCCCCCGAGGTGCCGACCGGGAACTCTTCCCGTGCTGAGAAAGATACTTATAAGAAGTATACTGATGATGCTTTAGATGTCGAATGTCGTATGCTTGCCACTATGAACTCTGAGCTTCAGAAGCAACATGAGAGCATGGGGTGCAAGGAGATTGACGAGCATCTCAAGAAAATGTTTCAAGGGCAGGCTCGTCAAGATAGGTTCAACGTCACAAAAGCGTTGTTTTAGTGCAAGATGGGAGTTCGAGACTCAGTAGGGACTCACGTACTCAAGATGATTGGGTATATAGAGAACCTTGAAAGGCTGGGTTTTCCTCTTGGTCAAGAGTTGGCCACAGATCTGATCCTGCAATCGTTGCCAGACAGTTATGAGGAGTTCGTCTTGAACTACAACATGAATGAAATAGACAAGACACTGCCCGAACTCCTAGGCATGTTGAGAACTGCCGAAATCAATATGAAGAAGGCCAAGCCTGCCAGCCCCATACTGATGGTGCATAAGGGCAAGGGCAAGGCCAAGGGCTCTAAGAAGACGAAGGTGGGACCTAAGTCATATCTTGAGCCCAAGTCTTCTGCACTGATGAAAAAGAAAAGCACGGTGAAGGAAGGGAAATGTCACCACTGTGGCAAGGCTGGTCATTGGAGGAGGAACTGCCCTTCGTACATTGAAGGTCTGCAGAAAAAAGAAGGGAGGTATGACTTCCGCTTCAAATGTTCACGTTATAGAGATAAACCTTTCTGCTCCTTCATCTTGGGTATTGGATACCGGATGTGGTTCTCACATTTGTACAAATGTGCAGGAACTGGGAAGGAGAAGATTGCTGAGTAAAGGGGAGGTGGACCTCCGCGTCGGCAATGGAGCAAGAGTTGCTGCTGTAGCCGTAGGGGTTTACCGTCTTTCTTTGCCCAGTGGGCTTGTAATAGAACTAGATAATTGTTATTTTGTTCCGGCCATAACTATAAACATTATATCTATTTCAAGTTTGGACATGATTGGATTTTCTTTTATAATTAAGAACAACTGTTGTTCTATATTTAAGAATGATGTTTGTTATGCTGTAGCCCAATTGTTTAATGGTCTTTATGTTTTGAACTTGGACCATCTGATCTGTAATGTAGAAAATAATAAAAGACTAAGAACAAATGACTCGAACCCTACATTTCTCTGGCATTGTCGTTTGGGCCATATCAACGAGAAGCGCATATCCAAGCTCCATAGAGATGGACTCTTGGACTCATTTGATTATGAATCATTTGAGCGATGCGAATCTTGTTTGTTAGGCAAGATGACTAAAGCTCCTTTCACTGGTTATACTGAGAGGGTTGAGGATCTCTTGGGTGTTGTACATAGTGATGTATGCGGACCCATGAGTTCCATGGCTAGAGGTGGGTATTTCTACTTTGTTACATTTACTGATGATTTCAGTAGATACGGATATGTGTATCTTATGAAGTGCAAATCCGAGACCTTTGAAAAGGGCGACTGGTGGCTAAGGGTTTCAAGCAAATTCATGGTACGTTCGATGATGAGTCATGCAGACTTGCCTGTTTCCTTTTGGGGATTTGCTTTAGAGACTGCTGCAATGACATTGAATCGCGCTCCAACGAAAACGGTTCTGAAGACATCATATGAGATATGGACTGGGAAGCGTCCTAGTATGTCGTTCATTAAAATTTGGGGCTGTGAGGCATACGTGAGACGTCAAATGCCTGACAAGCTGGAACCCAAATCGGATAAATGTTATCTAGTGGGATATCCTAAGGAAACCAAAGGGTATTACTTTTACCTACCGTCTGAGGGCAAAGTGTTTGTCGCAAGGACTGGTGTCTTCTTGGAGAAAGAGTTCTTATCAAGAAAGACTGAAAAGGTAGAGCTTGAAGAAGTTCAAGAACCACATGTAGTGAATGAACCGGAATTGGATTCTGAGTCAGGACTACATGATGTTGTAGCTAGAGAACCTGCTCAGGGAACACAAGTCCTACGTAGATCTGGTAGACCGAGGTATGAGCCTGAGAGATATGGATTTCTCGTGTCTCAAATAGGTAATGTGTTGCTTATGGATCATGATAATGAACCAGCAACCTACAAAGAGGCTATGAATGGACCGGACTCCGACAAATGGCTTGAGGCTATGAAATCCGAAATGGACTCCATGTATGCAAACCAAGTTTGGAACTTGGTGGAACCACCTGAAGGGGTTCGACCCATAGGGTGCAAGTGGGTCTTCAAGAAGAAGACCGACATAGATGGGAATGTACAGACATTCAAAGGACGGCTGGTGGCTAAGGGTTTCAAGTAAATTCATGGTATTGACTATGATGAGACCTTTTCCCCTATTGCCATGGTAAAGTCCATAAGAATATTGTTTGCTGTTGCTGCGTATTATGACTATGAGATCTGGCAGATGGATGTCAAAACGACTTTCCTTAATGGAAACCTCCTTGAGGAAGTGTATATGACACAACCCGAGGGTTTTGTATCCCCAGATGAAGCCACTAAAATATGCAAGCTGAATAAGTCCATCTATGGACTGAAACAGGCCTCTCGAAGTTGGAATCTTCGTTTTGATGAGAAAATCAAAGAGTTTGGTTTCATCAAGAATGAAGATGAGCCTTGTGTTTACAAGCGAATCAGTGGGAGCATTGTTGTCTTCCTGATATTGTATGTAGATGACATACTGTTGATTGGGAATGACATTCCTACCCTGAAAGTTGTTAAGAACAACCTAGGGAACTGCTTTTCAATGAAGGATTTGGGTGAAGCGACTTATATACTCGGTATTAAGATCTATAGAGATAGATCGAAGAAGTTGCTGGGTTTGACCCAGAGTACGTACATCGAAAAGGTGTTGAAGCGGTTCAACATGCTTGAGTCCAAGAAAGGATTTTTGCCCATGTCTCATGGTGTGAATCTCTCTAAGGACCAGTGTCCAAAGTCTTATGAAGATAAGGACCGCATGAAGTTGATTCCATATGCTTCGACAATTGGATCAATCATGTACGCGATGCTATGTACTCGACCCGACGTCTCCTTTGCTTTGAGCATGACTAGCAGGTATCAGTCAGACCCCGGTGAGTGTCACTGGATTGCAGTCAAGAATATCCTGAAGTACTTGAGAAGGACTAAGGATGTGTTCTTGGTGTATGGTAGAGAGGAAGAGCTCGTTGTAAGTGGTTACACGGATGCTAGCTTCCAAACTGATAGAGACGACTCCAAGTCTCAGTCAGGTTTTGTGTTTTGCCTGAATGGAGGAGCTGTGAGCTGGAAGAGTTCCAAGCAAGAGACAGTTGCTGATTCTACAACAGAGGCCGAGTATATTGCCGCAGCTAATGCGGCGAAGGAGGCTGTATGGATTAGGAAATTCATCGGCGAGCTTGATGTAGTTCCTAGCATTGTTGGTCCCGTAGTTCTCTACTGTGATAACAATGGTGCAATTGCACAATCTAAGGAACTTAGATCCCATCAGCGCTCCAAGCACATACTTCGGCGGTTTCATCTTATTCGTGAGATTGTCGAACGAGGAGATGTGAACATTTGCAGAGTGCCGACTGAGGAGAATATTGCGGATCCACTGACAAAGCCTCTCGCGCAGAGAAAGCATGATGGTCATACTAGATCGATGGGTATACGATACCTAAACGATCAACTCTAGTGAGAATCTTGTGGATTGCATGTAAACATGTATTTTGTTGGCCATTTGTTCATATGATGAACGGTGTACCTAGTTTTTCTCTTATAATTAATGACAAGTTCTTTTATTATGAGTTTTTTCTATATGATAGTTAAATGTTAACATAATAGATACCCTTAGAATGTTCGCTTCCATGAGACATCAAGTACGTGACTTGAATGTGAGAGCCTATGATTTATTTGAAGCTTCATTCTTAAAGGTCCCTGGTCGAGTATCATCATAGAAGCTAAGGGTGATGATGGTACATGAAGACTAGCACGTGCGTTGACTGATGACCGGTTCTCATAGGTCATGATATTGTGATATCAAGTCATCACGTGGGTACTTGTTAGTGAACAAGTTGTACTGGACAGACCCATCCTGAGACTACTCTGTGGATTGTCATCCAATCGTGTCACGAGTAGGTCTCAATTGACAATGGTGTTGTGGTCCTTTGACCTGAAGTCACAGCATTCATCAAGTGAGGAAGAGCGTGCTTTGATGTCATCTAAAGTCTTCCTTGAGAAAGGTTGATGATAAGGGTGGTTGTTGGGCATGTTACGAATCATTTGAGTGTTTGTGTGTGAGCAGATATGAGATTTGTCCTCCTGTATGACAGGAGTTGCATCCATGGGCCCCTTGATGGAACTGGACTGAGAAATGCATGGTCATGCTTGGTTGAGTCAATATGTTATATTGGACTCACCATTCTCTGGAAGTCCGTCCTGGATCAAGAAACTTGGATTGAGCTATTACGAGGGTGACACAGTCCATGCCTCTAGTTCTTTCCGGATGTAAGGGACAAAGGGACAAAGACAACGCTGATACATTGGTCATAAAGGCTTATGAGTTATAAACTCCTATTGCTTGGGGAGCAATGATGCATTGCTAGATGTCGCTCATTGTTTGTGAGGTTTTTGGTTTGATACTTTCAAGATCAAGTGGGAGTCTGTTGGAGTTACCATGGTGATCTAGAAGTGGTCAAACATGTAATCTCACTGCCAACGCGATATGAGCCTGCAGGGTCGCACATAAGAGATGTGGAGAAGTTGGATGATTGACTGTGTTGGTAAAGGTTACCAATCACCGACCTGAATGGGGTTTTGCGCAAATGTTGCCTTAAAGAGATCGACGAGAATCGTCGAGAGTCGTCGACCGCGGCTCGACGATCAACGAGAATCGTCGAGAGTCGTCGACCGCGGCTCGACGATCGACGAGAATCGTCGAGAGTCGTCGACCGCGGCTCGACGATCGACGAGAATCGTCGAGAGTCGTCGACAGCGGCTCGACGATCGACGAGAATCGTCGAGTTTTGTACTCCGATTCTCGCCGATTCTCGCCGACTGATACTCGCCGATTCTGGGACCCTATTTTTCTGGGTGGTCTGCGGATAGCGATATTCCTAAGTCTATTTATGCCTCTGGTATAAATAGACACTTAGGGTTTTCGGGTATTATCTCTCTGGCAGCTGATCGAACCGAATCCCGCGACGGAAGCGTTCCGCCTTTCCGTTCGTTCCGCCGATCCCGAATCCCGCCGCCGACGGAAGTGTTCCGCCGCCGCCGTGCTCGCTCCGTCGACTTCCTTCTCTCCGGCGATCGTCGCCGGTGTTGCTCTTCCTGGCGCGGACCTAGCAGTCCGTGGAACAGCAAGGTGCGGTCATCATCCTTCCCGATTATCCGTGCGACGGAAAGTTCGGCGTTCTCCAGCTCGTGTGGATTTCTGCAGAGACGTGGACATTATTCCACGTAGAACTCGCCACCAGCAGGAATACAAAACTTGGAGCATCTCCGTTGAGTTGCGACTCAACGCCAACGAGGTAATTTTTGCCTAGTTTTACGTTAACTTCTTGATTCAACTACCATGGCCCGATCCCATCTCTTTTGGGTTTTCTTGATGTTTTATTCTTCCGCTGCGTGCACAAGTGTTGTGCCATCCTCCTAGAGAAACCCAACATAAAAGTGACCTGAACCCCTACCCGTGACCCGGTAGAAGGTAACCCTAGGCGGGAAATAGAGCTAGAGAACTCCGATTTGAGTTCTGTCAGTTCATGTGGCCTCGTATAATCAATACGAGTGCATCAAAACTCGTTCTGTTGGACCCCAAGGTCATATGGTGGATATGACCGCCTCTCATAAACGTCACGACAACAAGATTTTAGATATCGGCCTAGAGAAATCTGATTTGAGTTCTGTCAGTTCATGTGGCCTCGTATGACCAATACGAGCGCATCGGAACTCTTTGCGTCACAATTCGAGCTCTAACGAAGAATATAGACATTTTGACCGTTTTAGCGCGTCGCGACGCGCAGATTTTGGACTTTCGTCAAATGGACTCCGATTCAACCTCATTTAGTGGCATTGGATTCGTATAGTCAATACGAAGTAAACAGAAGTCGTCCCGGGCAATTTTGATGATGAGTGGTCAACTCGTGGTCAAATCGAGCACAGTCGTGCACCGAAAAGCGTGCGCACACCAATTATTGCATGAAACCCCAACCTTGACCCAACCTCAATGACTTGGACCCACTTTGACTTTGACCAGTAAAGGGGACCCACCCTAGGATTGACTTAGTCAAACCCCCCTAAAAATCAATTTTTTGGATTTTCTCCAAAGAGGAGCCCACCTCCTCTTATGGTGTAATTAACATGTTGTTACCCTCACCCATTTTGGGCCCCCAACCAGCAAGCCCATCCTTGGGGCAATGGGAGGCCACCAATCCCCCCCCCCCCCCCCCGCCCCACTTCTCCCTCTCTTCCTCTACTTTGAAAGCCCAACCATGAAGGGGAATTTCATTTCCCCACAAGGGGGAAATTATTTGAGCCTCCAGCTGTCCTTAGACAGCTGGAGGGTGGAGATTAATCCCTCCCTAAGGAGGGATTAATCCCACATCAGGTAGAGGAGGAAATCACCTCTCCTCCAGCCTATATAAAGGTCCCCCTCCCCTGTTATCCTCCTCACAGCTAAGTGAGCATCTCCCCCACCTCTGCCCCCCTATCGGAGCCCAGGTCGCCGGAAAAAGACCAACCCGAGCCACCTCCTCGGCCACCTTGTATTGCTGACCAAGCCGACCCCTCCCTATCTTCCCAAGCACAAGTGGAACCCTCTCTCCTCCTTCTCCCCTAATCTTTGGATGTCTTGCATGTCGCCCTCGACCGTCGGAGCGCCGCCGGCGCAACACGAGCCAAGCTACATGCTCGTGGTTTGGCCATGTAGGAAGAGTGTCGCCCGACACCATGGGTGGCCCTGGGGTGTCCCTAGACCTCCATAGGAGCCCACCCACGACAGTGGGAGGTGGCGGTGCTGCTGGAAAATGCCATCTCGGCGGCACCCGTAAAAGAGAAATTTATTTTCTGTGTTCCGCGGTGCCGGCCGGCGACACTAGGCTGTCGGGCCACCACCTGCGAAGAGCCCTACCCCGGGCGCGCCGACCGGGGGTGGTTTCGTGGTCAGGAAAGCACCCAAGAGACGGGGTGGCGCGGTGGTGCTGGGAGCAGGGCCACCGCCACCCGAGCTCTCGGGTTCGTGTATTCCGGCGGGGGCCGGCGGCGCCATGCCACCGGACCACCGGCCAGAAGTTCGTTGGCCCCCGAGTTTACCGGGGGCGGAGCCGACGTAAGGTGGCTGTCGGCCGATGGGGGCAGAGCTCAAACCGCCAGCGACGAGCATTGGCCGTCGATCTCCACCTAGAAGATCGAATGACCACAATTCCGTTAAATTACGCGCCGACCTGGTTTTCCGGGCCCACAACGGATCTGCGCTGGATCCGCTGTGAGATCAGAAGCACTAGATGCCCCGTCCGGCTCAATCTCTACTGCAGATTCATGTTGATCTGCTAATTGCAGACCAAAATACATAGCAGAAAATTATGGAATTGTTTGGGCCAAATCGAAGCCCCTGAGGGCAAAGTGGTTAACATGAAAAATATTCCCCATAACGAGGGCTTCCTCCACAAAAAATTTGGCAATTTTTGGAGTTATTTTGGTAATTTTAAAAACCAAAATAAAATTTGTTTGGCCAAATTAAAGGTCCAAAATTGCTCGGAAAATTTTGGAAAAATTACTAGACTCATTTTAGGCCCTCTTAAAGGTTGTATTAAAATTTGGGATCATGGTGATAAGATTTGATATATTTCCCAAATTATGGAAGTGTAGGGTCGCGCTCAGAATTTATTTCGCTCATTTTTCCCGGAAATGAAAATTGGAGTGCGCGACTAGCCTTCCTAATTTGAATAATAAATTCAAAATTATATTATCGACGAGAGTGGCCGTGACAAGTAACCAAGCTCCGGGCGTTCCGAGATCTTGGGAAACCATTGAGCGCCTCGACTCTTGGGTGATTTGGGCACTCTCGAAAGGAGAGAGTACGAGTAGTGAGTTACAAATTATTCTCGACGAATAATATGTGTGTAACTCTTAATAAGCCCTTGATCCGATTAAGCTGTGATTAACAAATCGCAACCAAATTACTATCAGATCTTAATAATCGGTGTAACCCAAGAAAGAATTTAAACACTGAAATAGAACTGATGAGCCTCCTGTGAATGGAGATGGAACTGATTGTGCCTCATGTGAACAGAGATGGAACTGATTGTGCCTCATGTGAACGAAGATGGAACTGAATGTGCCTCCTTAGAACGGAGATGGAACTGAAGCCTCCTAGATTGAGTGATTGGACTACTAACTATTTTCTTTTTGATTATTCCAGTTTTACACTAGTCTAGTTCCTTTATTCATTTCAGTACTTTTAATTCAGTACTACTCCAGTCTCGTACTGATCAAGTTCATTTTAGTATAATATTTTCAATACTACTTCAGTCTCGTACTAGTCGAGTTCATTTCAGTTCAGTACTTTCAATTCAATACTAATCCAGTCACGTACTAGTCAGCTTCATTTCAGTTCAGTACTTTCAATTCAGTACTACTCCAGTCTCGTACTGGTCAGGTTCATTTTAGTTTAGTACTTTCAATTCAGTACTACTCCAGTCTCGTACTGGTCAAGTTCATTTCAGTTCAG
Source organism: Platanthera guangdongensis (assembly GCA_039583875.1). Taxonomy (NCBI): domain Eukaryota; kingdom Viridiplantae; phylum Streptophyta; class Magnoliopsida; order Asparagales; family Orchidaceae; genus Platanthera; species Platanthera guangdongensis. Next base: position 138,598,860 of record CM077159.1, read on the forward strand.
TACTTTCAATTCAGTACTACTACAGTCTCGTACTTGTCAAGTTCATTTTAGTTTAGTACTTTCAATTTAGTACTACTCCAGTCTCGTACTGGTCAAGTTCATTTCTATTCAGTACTTTTGTTTCAGTACTACTCCAGTTTCGTACTGGTCACATTTCATTTCATCACTATAATTATGCAGTGTTTATTACCAGCAAATTTAATTACTATATTTTCGTTATTAGAATTTACTATTATAAGCACGGGTCCTGCTTGACGAGCAGTTGTTTGTTAAGGTTGAGCCTTAGTTGGGGATAACCGGAGTTGAGGTGTTCCTCTGGGTTTAGCCTCAAATAAAGTGCTCCCACGCTCCTTGTCAAAAGTTGAGCTGAGCGCTGCTGCTTGAAGGTTAATGTATATTAGGGCAGGCCACCGTAGACCTAGTGTGTATTAGCATGATTGTTTGTTTGATTGATTGTTTGTAAATTGCTCGCGGTGGAATTGTGGCGGGTCGGTCCCTTCCGCAGACCATTCGTACCGGTGCGGGAAGGTCGACGACTCAAGATGATAAGGAGATATGTACCACGGGTGACCGGCCGTTATTATTTCCCCATTGGGTTTTCCTCCACTGGTCATCCAAAATGAATCGTCGGATGTCGCTCACATCCAAGAGTACATGGGGTTGTACGTTGGAGCCTAGGGCTGTGTAGTACGACCACCCCGAGAAGTGGCAAGACTGGCCACTGTCACCGACGACCACATCGGTAAGGCCCGTAGGGCTCGCTTCCCTGCTGGAACAGAAGCAGTCCATACTATGTCAACATAGGATATGTGTGCGTGGATGTGAATTCCTACGATAGGATACAGGTTGTGAATACCTGATGTGTCGATGTGCTAGTGGAGTCCTTATTATAACTGATGTTATTGCTGCTGCCATTTCAGTTATATTATGTTGTCCTTCCTTTATCGTTGCTCCTATCTTTAAAATCTGAAATGTTGTGCTAACCCTCTCATGCTTCGGCTATCTTACATTGTTGGGTGTGTGTGTGTGTGCTTGTCCACAGGATATGGATCTGGGGAGGAGATTTTTTTCCACTTAGCCCTGTGACTAACAGTTATTTAAATAACCATTCACAGAAAACAGAGCACCATAGTGACCCCATGCCGCAGGAGAATGCTCCAGCAGTTAGGACTACTCGAGCAGAAGCACCACTGACGTCTTCAGAGTTTCGAGATGTGAGTACCAACGAGCAGGATAGGGAGAGAGAGTGAGGAGTTATATGGAGAACTTATACAGCCTGTGGGCTTATATAAGAACATAGGCTATGACTCTAGTACTTATGTAAATATATATGATATTATATATATTTGATAGTGTCTTCTTGTTAATGCTTCCACAAATGTCTAATATGTTGTGATTTTTGTGATTCTATCCTAGCAAGGCGGCCAACTAGTGCTTAAATAGTGTGGATTGTTACCCCTAGGGAGCACTGGGTGGACGTCTTAGGACAGTAGTACACCCTCCAGCCCGACCCGGACAAAGGTTTGGGGTGGCTGCTACAAATGGATCAGAGTCATCACGATTCGTCCTTGTGGAGCAGTCTGAGGATCCCTCCTTCCCTCGCTCGTTCCTTGGTTCGGGACGAACCTTGTAGCGGAAGCCTGGTGGACCCTAGTGTAGAGGCTTAGGGATTCTAGACTGTATGATAGTATGCCCGTACACCTTTGTTCTCGCTTTGTCAGTCATTTTTGCAAATTTACCATACTTTTGCAAAGTACTGACACTCTTTCCTATTACTTCTCCAGATACCGGAGTACAGTAACGGGGGGGGTGTCCTCTTCCAGAGTATATGTTCCCGCCACTCCACCTATAGACCTAGTCGCCCCCGCGGCTGTACCGTTTGCCGAGACTGACTTGGGGCAGACATTGACTGTCATCCAGGTCACTTTCCGGACAGCCTCGGCACAACCACCATGAGAGATGACGGAACCTATCGATTTGCTGATGACTTTTCGAGGATTGAGGCCTCCCACTTTTAGAGGCACAAAGACTGCCACACAGATAGATGAGTGGGTGGAGTGTTTGGAAGAGCTGCTAGTAGGCATGATGTGTCCAGCAGTAGCTGCAGTCTCACTGGTAGTGACCTTATTTGAGGGATACACTAGGGTTTGGTGGAGAGCGGCCAGCCGCTCGACTTTTAGAGGACGATCGTTGAGCGCTATCCTATGGGGAGAGTTCTCGGAAGCCCTGCTGGAGTTCTTTATTACAGATGCGGACCGAGCTATTTTGCAGGAGAGGTTCCTGCACATCCGACAGGGTGACCGGACGGTGTTAGAGTACGAGAGAGAGTTCATACACCTGGCACGCTTTGCTAGGAATTTGGCTGCCTCCGACAGGGATAGAGCTTCCTGTTTCTACCGAGGCCTACGAGATGACCTGAGGTTGGCCCTGATTATGATCTCTCAGTCTACCTTCCACGCCATAGCTACTCGCGTAGCGGCGTTAGAGTTAGACCAGCAGATGGTAGACCAGCAGCACAGAGGACAGGTCGAGGTCCCTAGAGGTCAGAGATGAGATAGAGGAGCTGCTCCCCACCGACAGGATAGAGAGCGCAGACAGAGACACCGCTGACAGCCTTATAGGCGCCCACCAGCACCCCCGGCACCCCCAGCACCGTAACAGGATGTCAGACCAGCACCAACACCACATCCCATGCCAATAGTCTGACGTGATGTTCCCTTTGCAGTGAACTGCTTCTTGTGTCAGCAGCCAGGGCATATGAGGGCCTTCTGCCCACAGGCAGCAGGAAGGTCAGGACTAGGAGCTGTACAATGTGGGCAACCAGCACAGGGTCAGGGCTAGAGAGGTCGCGGAGGCAGAGCTGGCAGGAGAGGACAACAGGGCCAAGCAGCGCCCTTGGAGGCCTATGCATTAGATCTACAGCACGGACCAGCCCCTGATGTAGTGATAGGTATATATGTTAGACGATAAATACATATCAGATGCTGCTACTTATGTTATACTGGATATATATGTATACCTACATCTTGTGTATTAATATATATATATATACACCCTATATTGTCAGGAATTATGTTGGTAGGAGGACACCCTTCCAAGACCCTCTTCGACACTAGAGAGACACACTCCTTTGTGTTCCACGATTTTATTGTGACTAAGGAGAATGTTGTTTGCTCGCCCGGACTGTCTATACTAATCAGTCTACCAGATGGATCAGACATGACATCAATGGAGAATTTCTCATTCCAGGTTGTACTATAAGATGTGGAATTTGAGGTCTATGCGACAATCTTGGCAATAACTAGATTTGATATTATGCTGGGAATGGACTGGCTAGCCGAGCACAAGGCACAAATAAATTGTTCAACGCGAGAGGTCTGACTGCAGAACCCAAACAGTCAGGATGTTATATTGACAGGTGTACCCTTTGTCTCTCGTATTATTTTGACTTCTGCACAGATTATGAGATCAGTCCGGCAGAAGGATGAGGTGTACCTTATTTACTTCGAAATGGAGGACAAAACTCAAGTGCTCGCGAAGGTCCCAGTAGTACGCGACTTCCTAGACGTTTTCCCTGAGTCCCTCCCAGGATTGCCACCACAGCGAGAAGTTGACTTTCAGATAGAGCTCATGACCGGAGCTCGACCAGTGTCCCGAGCACCCTACCGGATGGCCCCAAGAGAACTGGCTGAGTTAAAGATTCAACTGCAGGAGCTAATAGATGATGGATTTGTTCGCCCCAGTTCCTCTCCCTGGGGAGCCCCAGTACTGTTCGTAAAGAAGAAAGACGGGACATTACGTCTGTGTATAGACTACCGGGAGTTAAATAATCTTACGATATGAAATACATACCTCCTCCCGAGGATTGATGAATTATTCGATCAGCTGCAAGGTGCATCAGTGTTTTTCAAAATGGACCTGAGATCAAGGTACTACCAGCTTCGGTTCCAGGAGGAAGACACCCCAAGACTGCCTTCAGCTCATGTTACGGTCTTTACGAGTTCTTAATGATGTCTTTCGGGCTCACCAACGCACCCTCCGTCTTCATGGCCCTAATGAATAAAGTTTTCAAGTCTTTCCTAGATCACTTCGTGATCGTCTTCATTGACGATATTTTCATCTACTCAAGAACCAAGGCAGACCATACTAGACACCTGCAGAGAGTGCTATTGAAACTTCGAGAACACTCCCTCTTCGCCAAATTTAGTAAGTTGCGAGTTCTGGTTAGAAGAAGTCAGATTCTTGGACCACACTATAAACAAGAAAGGGGTAGCAGTGGATCAAGCCAAGATCCAGGCAGTGCAAAACTGGCGAACACTTAGAACACTAGAAGATATCTGAAGATTCCTTGGTCTTGTCGGGTATTACAAGAAGTTCATAGGAGGTTTCTCCAAGATTGCATTACCCCTCACCGCCCTTACCAGGAAGGATGTTACTTTCCGATGGACATCAGAATGCGAGACTGCGTTCGTCGCGTTGAATAAGAGGCTGACTTCTGCACCAGTCCTTACGATCCCCGTAGGGATCGAGGGATTGCAGATCTACACTGATGCCTCTCTAAAGGGATTAGGAGCTGTTCTGATGCAGCACAGCAAGTTGGTGGCCTACGCATCTCGCCAATTGAAGCCGCACGAGTTGAACTACGCGGCTCATGATCTAGAATTAGGCGCTGTCGTCTTTGCCCTTAAAATCTGGAGGCATTTCTTGTACGGGGTAAGGTGTGAGATCTTCTCCGACCACAAGAGCCTCAAATACATGTTCACTCAGAAAGAGCTGAACCTCCGACAACGCCGATGGTTAGAATTCATGTGCGATTATGACTTCGCCCTCCAATATCACCCCGGGAAGGCTAATAGAATTGTTGATGCTTTAAGCCTCCAGCCTTCGGTAGCTGGGAATTGGATGGAGCAAATCCCAAAAAGGCTGTTTTAGTCTTTGATAGACTTGGAAATTACCCTGATTGCCCGAAGATATCCGAAAGAATACCATGCCCAGCTGTATTGGATGGAGATCCAATGCGATATCTGGGATCAGATACGAGAGGCCCAGAATGTTGATCCAGAGGTAGTTTCGATCATCCGATCTCTGCAAGGTGGGGCACATGAGGATTATAATCTGCACGATGGGATCTTGCAGTTCAGGAACCGTATATTTATTCCCTCTACCGGGGGAATTCGTGAAGAGATTCTGCAAGAAGCGCACCAGTCGAGGTATTTTATCCACCCTGGTGTGGCTAAAATGTATGTTGATCTACGCATGACCATTTACTAGCCTGGAATGAAAAGAGACGTCACCAACTTCATGGCTCAATGCTAGACCTGTCAAAGGGTTAAATCTGAATGTCGCAGCCCAGGAGGCCTGATGCAGCCCTTGTCGATACCCGAATGGAAATTTGAGGATATTTTCATGGACTTTGTCCACGACCTCCCTCGATCCCGTGCTGGAAACGACTCCATATGGGTTGTTGTGGATCGACTTACCAAGGTAGCGTGGTTCATTCCAAATCGACAAGGAGACGAAGTTGATATTCTGGCCAGGTTGTTCTTGGAGCAAGTAGTCTGATTCCTTGGAGTACCAAAGTCCATTGTGTCGGGCGATTCACATCCAAGGCATGAAGATGAGTGCATGCATACTTGGGGACTAAGTTGGCCTTTAGCACTGCCTTCCACCCTCAGACAGATGGACAAACGGAAAGGACGAATCGAACGATGTAGGATCTACTTCGACTTTGCATAGTCGAGCATAGAGAACCGTGGGAGCATGTGTAACCTTTAGTCAAAGTTTCTTACAATAATAGCTATTAGACCAACATCAAGATGGCTTCGTACTAGGCATTGTATGAGAGACGTTGTCGAACCCTGTTGACATAGGTTCAGGAAGAGGACCCATAAGCCTTGGGAGTTGTTTATATTGACGACACTACGGCAGCGATACGGCTAATACAGGAACAGATGCGGGAGGCGCAGAGCCGGCATGCCAAGTATTATGATGCGCGACACCGACCGATGGAGTTCCGCGTGGGGGAAATGATATTTCTAAAAATTAAACCCATGTATGATGTCTCCAAGTTGAGAAAGCATAAGAAGCTAGATGTAACGCCCCCACTCGTCACGTGGCATATAACGGTGGGTTCGGCCGGGGCCCCATGTCATATGTCACAGACAAGCGGCGAAATTACTTGTGTAAATCAAAATCTACTCGCATCCTAACTCAATACATTCTAGCGCAGCATTTTAAGTTACCATGAACTCAACTCAAAGAATGTCCACTACGACATAAACTCCACTTTTGGAACACCCTATTACTAATTTGGGTCAGGATCACTATGTCTCTAGGAATCAATGCTTGACCTCCTGTATAGTTCAATAGGTCAATTAGAATTGAGTCTAAGGGTTAGAAGTCTAGGTTTGGAAGCTGCCCTCAAGACCAGGATTTTCTGTTTGGAGACTAAGTCATATCGTCGAGCTCAGCACGACGATTCGTCGAACTCCGATCGACGATCGTCTAGCTCAACTATGACAGATCGTCGAACTCCATTCGACGATCGCTGAGCTCAACTTCATTATATCGTCGAACTCCATTCGACGATCGGTGAGCTCAGTTCGACGATCTTGACTCAGCTTTGGATTTCTATCTCTGAGCTCAGATCGACGATATTTTGCTGCTGTATATTTCCAGATCGCTGAGCTCAGTTCGACGATAGCAGAGCTCAGTTCGACGTTTTCAGATAACTTCAAGGATGTTTCTAGATTCAAATTCAAATCAGTTAAGGAGTTATTCTGCAATTAATTCAGAGATTTCCTAGCCGTTTTCATTCATTTCTGGACCAAGTTTCAAGGGATTTTTCAAGGAATATTTCTGTGGACTTTCCTCCAGAAGAGATTTTGCAATTAAGGATGCAATTAATGCAGGCCAACGACTATTCTTCTCAGAGAATGTTTCATTCAGTACCAGAGAATAAAAGAGAAGAATTCTTTTTGAATCAATAAGATAAACATAGAATATAGAGAGAGACATACAGATTACAGAGATACATACACAAATATTCTGTCTCAAAAGAATTCTCAAGAACACTCATCCAAGGAGATCAATTTTTTCTAAAATCTTCATATCTCTCTAGTTTTCAAAGTGTTCAAGGCCAACATATTTCAAGACTCCAGACATTCAACATTTCAGCTATTGCTGAAATCATCTATTGCTGGAGTTCAATCTTTGAAGGCCTATCACCCTCAGCAAAGCTTTTCTTCCTGAAGATCTCAAGGATTCAGGGGGAGCTTTGACATCAACAATCCACATAGTCTTCTCAGTTGTTTGAGAAAGAGAAGACTTTCATCACTCTCTCACCCCCTCTCTGTAAAGGGTTTCTCAATCTCCCTTCAAAAGTTTGAGCTTGGTTTTTGAGCACCTTGTCAAAAGCTCATTGGTGGCAAGACACCTGATCAAAAAATCTGATTTGGTTTTTGAGCACCTTATCAAAAGCTCATCGGTGCCCAGGACACCTGATCAACTCATCCTGCAGTGGATTCCTACCTAGGGTGGTAGAAGAGTGGATGTACCCAAGTTTAGTGGAACCACTATATTTCCTTGTGTCTTCTGGTTTTGCTTGTCTTTATGTTTGTTTCTGGCCTTGATTATTCTGTGATTAACTTTTGTTTAACTTAGTTCTGTGATTAGATTTATTATTGCTTCCCTGCTCACTCTTATTACAACAATTGTTGTAAAAAGTTTCAAAGCACCATATACTCTATTCACCCCCCTCTAGAGTATATCAGATCTAGCTGCACTTTCAATTGGTATCAAAGCGAGGTTGGTTAAACATACCATACCTGATTGGTTGTACAGGCTAACACCTGAACCCAAAGATCCCAAGTTAGATCTGTTTTTCTGTTGTATTTTATTATTAGATTTTGCTTTCACAAATCATGGCCCAAAATAAAGATTATGCTAGCACCAGACCTCCAGTGTGCAATCTATCCAAGTTTGCACTTTGGAAAGCAAGGATCAGACTGTACATGAATTCTATTGACGAAGATATTTTTAACTCTGTTTTGACAGTGTGTCCAAGACCCCCAGAGAATACAAGTACAAATGTTGTTCCACCTCCATCAGGAACAGATGCTGATATCAAGAGATGGAAGGTAGCTGATGCCAAGGCTATGAACATCTTGGCCCAGACAATGTCTGATGACATATTTCAAAAGGTGGCTGAATGCAATTCAGCAAAGGAAATTTGGGACAAACTCTCAGAAATAGTCTCAGGCTCAGCTGATGAGAGAAAAGATAGGAGATTCCATCTCATCTCTCAATATGAGAATTTGAAGAAGGGAGAAACTGAGTCAGTGGGAGACATGTACAACAGGCTAAGTCTAATTGTCAGTGAACTCAGGACATTGGACAAAGAGATCTCTCTAACTGAACTCAATGACAAGATCCTAATGTGCTTCCCTAGCACTTGGGATTCAAGAATCTGGCCAATTAAGGATGCCAGAAGTCTGAATGAGATAACCACTGAAGCTCTATTGGGTAAGCTCAAATCTTATGAGCTACTCATCAAAAATAGAGAAGAAGAACAGAAGGCTGCCTCACCAGCCACAAGAAAAGAGAAGACCATAGCCTTCAAGGCAACTGAAGATCTGCCTTAAGACAAAGTCACAGGCAATGAAGAACTGCTAAGTCTGTTGGCCAAAAGATTTTACAAGATGGCCAGAAAGGACTTCAGAAGGAGATCATACAAGGAACATGATAAGCCAAGGTATGACAAGTCCATTAATAATAATAATAAAGACATTATTTGCTTTGGTTGCAGGAAACCAGGGCACATAGTTCCTGACTGTCTAGAGAACAAAAACAAGGACAGAAGGGACAGGAAAGAAAGAAGAAAGGAGAAAGACTCCAAGAGGAATGGCAATGGCAAACCCTCATCAAGCAAAAACAAACATATAAAAAAAGGGTTTGTTGATGAATCCTGGAGTGAGACTGAAGAAGAGTCAGAAGCATCATCCAGCTCCAGTGATGATGAAGATGATGCAGAAGAAAAAGAGCTCTGCATGATGGCAATCAATGCCTCACAGCATAATTCAGAAGAAGAGGAGTCAGAGTCAGACTCAGAGACTGAACCTGAAAAAGATCAGGTAATTGGTTCTTTTGATTTTAGTTCCGAGGACTTTAAATCTGAATTTAAAGCATTGTGTTTAGACCTGCTAAAGTCTGAGAAAGAAATTATCTCTCTCAGAAATCAATTATCTGAACACAATACTTTAAAGTCAGAAAACCTCAAACTCTCTCAGGAGTTGGAGTGTTGTAGGGAACAGATAGCTTCACTGAAAAGTGAGCTCTCTGAGGCCAAGAAGCTTGAAGAATCCCTTAATGGGAGAAGCATCAAGTTGATGGACATCACAAGCACAGTGAACTCCAAATTCAATAGTACACTGGGCTTGGGTGCTTCATCCAGCCAACCCATAGTTCTAACAACTCCAATCAAATTCATTTCTGACAAAGGAAAGGGAGTTGTAGAGGTTGCTAGGAAAAATTCTGATCTGCCCCAGAAAACTAAGTCCCAGCAGAAATCGTCGAACGGAGATCGACGATCGCCAAACGGAGATCGACGATCGTCGAACGCAGATCGACGATCTCAGGCAAAATCGTCGAACGCAGGTCGACGATCTCAAGTACCAGATCTCACCCATAGTCGACCTTTGAAC